>OY735216.1:15741426-15936426 GCA_963457665.1 Thysanoteuthis rhombus | reverse complement strand
TTTTTTGGGGGGGGGGGTTGTTTTTAAAGAGATTGAAATTACGCATCAGAGTGATTTAGTCCGTGTGACAAGACCGCAGTAAATGAAATTCAAAACAGCAGTAGTCATTATTATTGAAAATCTTTCGTAGGCTTCCAGATTTTCACGACACTTATCATCTACATCTTGGAATGTACAAGATTCTGTGGAAGAAATTATTCTATGTATATAAGTGGGAAGACTGATGCCATAAGAGGGCATCGGTGGTTCAGTGGTAGAATGCTCGCCTGCCACGCGGGCGGCCCGGGTTCGATTCCCGGCCGATGCACATATCTGTTTTGAACCGACTATGATATTAAGAAATTCCAGGAATATTATGCAGCCTGACACCATTATTTTTTTCAGTGATGTTAGGAACGCAATTGAAATAAGACGACAAAATGTACTAGATTCCAGGACTAACTCACTCAATTCAATCGAATCATTTTCGATGCTGATCTGCTGATGTCTTTGTTTTCCAAGTGACACTAACTTCGCTGAAAAAAAATTGTAAATCTCGCGAGACGGATTCGAACCATCGACCTAAGGATTACAGCTAATTACATCTACAGTCCTCCGCTCTACCAACTGAGCTATCGCGAGTTACGTTTTATATGGAAAGAGAATGTCTTCTGATACTGAACCTCTTTCTGATCGATTCTTAAAAATTAAGTAGTCGTTATAGTGTTTTTAAGTCAAAGATCATCTTAGCTGAAAAAGTAAATTCAGTGGGAGAATCCTTTTCTGATCACTTTGGGGCGGAGTCAGGTCTTTAAATTAAAATAACTGGGTGAGAACATCAAGTGAAAATTATAGCAAGCTGCTTATTTGATCTGTAGATACTGGCGGATTTTAATAGCAATAACCGTTTGATAGCACTTTCCGCTTTTATTCATTAACTTCTTAAAAAGTAAATCGAGTGATAATGACGTCCGAATTATGAAGGGATTTGTTCTGAAGATTGAACTTCATTGCCGAAAAGTTTTCAACATTTTATGAATTTCTTTCCCTTATCTCGGTCCAAAACGAGCTAGAAGCACGATAAAGATGAGTAATATCAATTGGAAAGTAAAATTAGAAACACAGATTCCCTTAAATTGAATCATCGTAGCCCTACAAATGGCCCGCCTGACCCACCAGGAATGTTGGCTACAAATTCCATCCGTGTGTGTGCGTGTGTGTGCGTGTGTGTGCGCTCGCTCTACTACGCACCCTCTAATAGCATTCAGGTTTGTTATTTTTTGACGGACGTCTCTATGGTCATTTTAGATTTAAAATGTGCTGCCATTTTTTTTTTTCTAGATAATTCTAGATGTAAAAAATAACTATTTCTTCAAATAATTTGAGATGAGAGATCTATCATTTTTGTTATTTGATAGCTTTTTTTTTTACATGATTAGTTCTAACACATACAAGGGCTATGGATTCATTTCGAGGTACGGATATCTTATTTGCTTTTAGTTTCCAATTTTATATCTTTATACAAATTGTGTCATCAGAAATCAGTTCAACGACCACCCACGGGTGAATGAGATGCTTCTGCAAAATTAAATTCATTACGATAATCACTAATAAGAGTGACGCTTGTGATATTTAGATATCTTTGTCAACTTTGGCTTTTTTTTTTTTTTTTTCAGAACAATGATTATTAACAGATATTTTACCTACAATATAGCGTAACTCGCGATAGCTCAGTTGGTAGAGCGGAGGACTGTAGAAGTAAAATTACTGATATCCTTAGGTCGATGGTTCGAATCCGTCTCGCGAGATTACAATTTTAGTCGCTAATATCCCATTACTCAATAGTAGATCCATCAGCCTCAAATTGATATATTTCGAGCCGAGTTTTGGGGAATTTAACGTATTTTGCCCGTTTCAATTTCACTCTGGAAAGGACTGGTAATAAAAAGGAAAAAAAATGATCTGGGTTTTCCTGGTTTCTAGCGATATATACATGACAAATTAAATAAGGTTAAAATAGCACAACTCATCGGTCAGGTATCGAACCCAGATCGCCCGCATGATAGACGAGCGTTCTACCACTGAACCAGCGATAACAAATCATATAACTTCCGCTCTCTCTCTGTATCACGGCAACATTTTTTTCATTACGAAAATGAAGGTTATCAATATAGAATAATGTGGATATCTTTTTACATCACAAAGAAGAAGCAAAATTTGATAAACATCTTGAAGATTTACAATCTTGGGAATAATTCAAATCATTTAATGACTAAAAGTTGTCATTTTATTTCTGAATAATCTTTACTTAACAAATTACTCTGATACATGATTTCAGTTCCTGTAAAAAAAATATACTGTCAAAGAAAATGACTATGAAAAATCTTTTTATTTTATCATATTAAGTATCTGCTTACTTTTTTTTGCTAATTTGTTGTAATTCGAGTGCTTTCACAACAACTGTGATAATTTTCGGTGCTGTACTATATGAGATTCCTCACATTAAAGAAGATGTCTTTTCGATGCTTCTCAGTTTTCTGAAGTTACCCTGTCACACAGTTGCCAGATTTGGCCAGCAGATAATATATATAATCCGAGCTTTATCTCAGATATCCCAGAGTCTGGAGGTAAGGGGTACTATACCGACCTCAAAAGGTTGGTTGTTAACCTCTTTTCAAATTCGATGCTATTCCAATGCCTGTGTTGGGTAAGTCCATGAGAGGAAGCCAGTATCATTTTCCCTTTCTGGCCAAATCTGGCAGCCCTGCGCGTCATTATCCCCTCTCGCCTTGGCTTAGTTGGCTGTGTCCTTCTTTGTGGTTGTCTGCTTCTCGAGAACTGGTGTCTCTAACATGACTAATTTGCGATACCCGTCATTATCAGCAACTGTTGCAAGGGTGGGTCGATTTTTTTATGTGTCTGTGTGACAAGAAAAAATTCCCAGACCACAACTGATATATTTTAGTTTTATATTCATTTTGAGTGCATAATTTCAAATGCTGTTATAAGCCTTAAATTAAGGAAAAGACTAATGACCACGACTGGTGCATTTTTCTCCCGTTTAAAAAGTTGAAATTTGAATCTATAAAGATTGCCACTGAGATAAAATAAAATTTGGATGTTAAATTTCCCTCTGTTTTGTAATTTAATTTGATGGGATATATGGTCCAATGGATGATAACATTAATACCTGACCTAGTAACCTGTAAATTCAATCCCTGTATTCGTGGACTTCTATATACACAACAAGACCACGTGGGGCCATTCAACAGATTATTAGAACGACAGTGCGAACGCTTCATATATAAAAGGAAAATGAGTGTGATTGTTCCGTCCAGCGAGATGAGACCAAATAGATTTTGACCAGAATGAAAATGTCATTAAGTATTTTCTCAGTTTTTATGAAGTCTTGTAAAAAAATTCATCACTTCTTACCATTCTTCAAACAAATGACACATATCCCGGTTCATACATACAGCTACGTTGGACTACCAAAATGGTCATTTATTTCCACGCTTCCTCTATTGGGAGCCGATTTTATATCGCCCCACTGCCTCCGCAATGCCTCGCCCTTTATGTCCTAATTTTTCTAATTGTCATGATGGTCTTAGAGATTAATTGGCGAATGATTCGCTTTATCGTGGTAAATTCAAGAAATAAGGGTAAGGTTTCACCCCGTAACTGATTAAGCGTGAGCATTCTACAGGCCTATCGCCAGGGATCAGCGAGTAGGGGGCCCGCCTAATAAGTCCGGGTACGATTAGAAGTTCTCTGTGTTGCTAAAAGGACGAAATAATACGCCAATAATGACCAAAGCGAACTAAATTATTCTAAAAGTAGACAAATTGTTCAAGTACGCCCGCACTAATGCAGCTGGTTTATAACCAAGTGTATGCTGAAAGATGGATCAGTTTCAAGCGCCAGAAATAAGTCGTAAAAATAGTTTGTACTGTAAAAATCAGCACTGAAATCAATTCACATCACATTCAACGGTGCTGGGTAGGTGATTTGTAGGAGCAGACAGCGTCCCCTCCTTGACAACGGACCTGGCGTTATGGCGTGAGCGTTTCGGCGATATCTGATTTGGCATAAGCCCATCTGGCGACGGACGATTTGGCGGCACTTGGAAAACATATTGACTGATTCATTATCATTCAAAAATAAAACTTCAAGCGGTTTTAAAGCTATGGATTTAACTGTATTGAAAAATAGAAACATTACATCCGTTAACAATGTTTTCATTTTAAGCTATTATTTCCTTCCTTTTGCTATTTTGTTGCCTTTTATCGCGATTTGACTAAGCAACAAAAATATCTAGATGAAGGTAAATGGTAACATAAGAATAGTGGGGATTTCGGGTGGTGGCAAAATCCAAGAGATATTTTTTGAATCACAAGAGTCAAAAACTTTTCTTTCTTTTTTTTTTTTTTTTTTTCTTACACTTTTAGAGATCAAAATGAGTTTGAGGCATTTGAAATCATTTCCAGAGGTCAAAATCGAGGTAGAATATCTCTCCCTTTCATGGGTCAAATACAATCTCTTTTAGAGGTCGAAACCGATGGGAATTTTTTTTCGATTTTAGGAGAGAAAATCGAAGGAAATTTTTTTTTTTTTTTCAGTTTTAGAGGTCAAAATGGGGATGGAGGAACTTTTCTTTCTCTTGTGAGAGTTAAAATCTTGGGGAAATTTCATTTTCACCTGTTACTAATCCAATTTTGTCCAGGATTTATATAAAAACATTGGAAATTGCAAAATTCTTAAACTTTAGAAAATACCCAGGATATTATTTTTTTAAATTCTGATTCAGACGGTATTTTACTAAGACACTGGAAATTGCAGAATCAATAAAATAATTTTTTATCAAGTACCAGGTGAAATTATTATTTTTTCAATTTTTATATTTTCCAAGAGCTGTTATAATATACAAATAACATTTTCATAAATAGAAATATGAAGGAATCTTTCAATGTCATTAATATTCACAAAGGGACAGTTTTTCACACTGTTAATTTTCTGTAAATTTCCGATTCTATGTATTTCTCTCACAGAAAGATTGTTTTATTTTTTTCCAATCTTTCTTCTTCATCATAACAGATTTTGACGATAAGAAAAATTACCCATGTTTGAAACTAGGGGGGGGGTCTTGCCTCACACGGGAATAAACGGTGAATTTAGCACAAAACAAATTGTAAAAAAATGAAATGTTTTAATTCTAATAATAATAAAAATTCACTAAACCAATAAACCGATTTTATTAAAAAAATTGTTTATTCATTCATCCATACAGATTTTGATGGAAAGGTTATTTTGTAAGTCATGAAATTCGTTTTTTTTATGTCAACCCCCCTTTAAATTTGATGAAATTACACTCGAAGAAAATAATGTTCACATTTCAAAGAGATCAGTCCCTAGCGATATTTAATCGATAAAAACAAATAAGAGAAGTGTATACAAAAGAATTATTTCTAAAATAAACATAATTCAACAACACTTGTTAACAGCTTGACTTGCAAGTTTTCACTAGGAGATTCATTCACCAAATTGTACTTGTATCCGAAAATTTTCTTATTCGGAGATTTTCTAAAATTCATATTTCGAAAAATATTCTTTGCATACAATAACAGTGTTTCAAAAATATTTAACAATATCAGAATTTAAAGAAAAATAAGTTTACCTGGAATTTCAGAAAATTGACCAAGTGAATAGAGTGTGGCAAAAATTCTCAAGTTACATCAGTCAAGTTTTTTAACGGGGCCCAAAACTCTGTGTGTACCCACGCCCCCAGGGTGTAATTCATGACAGATTCTAACCAAATTTAAGTCAGGATACGAATTTCTAATAAATCTCAAGCCACTGTTTTCTTAAAAGTTTTTTTTTACGAGAAAACTTTTTTCTCAGCTTTTACAGGGAGGGTGCTATTTACAATGTTATCATAATGTAAAACTGGGCCCTGGTTACCGTCCTTAGTTTCAAAATAAACGGAAAGAGAGAAGCGAGATGAATGAAAGGAAGAAACAAAGAGGGAAAGAAAAAGGAAGGAAGAAACAAAGAGGGAAAGAAAAAGGAAGGAAGAAACAAAGAGGGAAAGAAAAAGGAAGGAAGAAAAAAGAGTGAAAATGAAGAAAGAAAGACAAGAGAAAAGCCATTAACAAACCAACTTTTGTTCAATAAACTTGACGTAGATGAAATTTGTCTTAAGGAAATGATGCATTTAATAAGACTATCTATCAAAAAAATCTATTGAATATGGTGCATTTTTACAGTTTCAAATTGTGGTAAACTGTAATGAAGAAAAAAAAGAAAATGTTTATGATGCTGATTTTTTTAAACTAAAAAAAGACAAAAGGTTATTTACAAATACAAAAAGGTGTTTTCACAAGTAATTTCTATTCAATCCACAATGTTCTGGGTGTTAGGGGGTTTCTGTTTACAATGTTAACAGTATGCGAAAGTGGGCACATATTTTCCAACATTTTTGCGGATGTACAGGCGGAGATACATAGTTATCTATGAGATTTTGATTCTTTTATCAATTAAAAAAATAGGGTTGGTTTGAGGTTAAGGTGCAATGATATCCCTATTTTAAAGTTCCACAACTTCGCTCAGCCGATGTTGAAAACGGTGTTCATATGAAAACAATTTAGCTTACTTTAAAAGCAATAACAATCAATTTACTTATTTTCTTGTTTTTATTTTATTATCCCCCCCTCTCTCTCTCTCTCTCTCTCTCTCTCTCTCTCTCTCTCTTCTATACAGGTCTGAACATCGAGTGAACGAGTGTGTGAAACTTTACAATTTACAATCGGAATATCTTCTCTACATTATGCCAAAAAATTGAAAAAAAAAGAGATTAATTTAGCAGCATGCAATTCAAGAAGAAAATGCTTGTTTTTTCAATTTGCAGCACATTCAATCGATTAACCTTTAAACCGCCTGGGAATTAGTTAGTTTTCAGAAAGAAAATCTTTTAAAGGTTTAACGAAGGCTGTGCTATTTACAATGTAACTATAATGTTAAAAGTGTTCACATGATTTCCGCCATTTTTACAGAGGTACCTGGTTATCATGAATAGTCTTCTTTTCTTCATATCACTTTTTTCAATACAACCCTAAGCCTACCGAAGCTTCAACCCTCACCCTAACACGATGTAGCGAAGGTAGTCCCGATTGTAAATTGTGAAGTATCACTCTGTCGCTCACTAGTTGTTAAGACGGTGCACAAATAAATAGAAATGAAATAATTAAAGAAAAACAGAAGCCAAATTTCGGAAATCCACCTCCCCTGGACGGCTTAATGGGGTGCATTTTGTCATATAAGTTTATGCTAAATTCGTTTCTTAGATTAATTTGTGTCCGACAGTTTTGCTTGTTTTCCGAAAATTTGCGTTTTTCAGTGATTGACGCCCAATAAAAGGGGTGGGTCAATGAATAATGCATATTGTAACTTATTCGTTTACCCCTCCCTTTCACAAAAAATTGTCAGTTCGGACTTGGGTACGCAACACAACTGTTCACAAGTGCATCAATTTGATTTTATTGATTCTGTGATTTCCAGTGTCTTAATAAAATACTGTTCGTGAAGGGTCTACTCTCCCTATCACCTGATCTTATAATTTTATGACTTTCAAAGTATAACCAGAGTTACGTCCCTTGCATTACTGTGCTATCGCCACTAGTACATTTCCCCCCTTTTTTTTAAACAAAAATATCCATACATAAATTATTCCAGTTACTTTAGTGGGTATGTGCGTATGAATTCAGCACTATATTTGTTAGTATAAAAAGAAGTCTACATTCTATTCTTCCACCGCTATATTTTGTTCTCCTCGTGTATTACGTACAAACACTATATCGTACAATTATACGTCTGGCTGCATTTCACTTTGTTTACGTTCATTAAAATAAAAACTTCATTTGCTTCGTCTGTTACGTTAAGTATGCTAATCGAGGTTTTTCGAGTCTATTAAAATCTTATGAGTCACCTCGAACGTGTATGCGATCGGACATTAAACGACAGAAACCGTACGCATACCACGTAAAAAAATTTTCTACAGAAAAGAAAAATTGAAAAATGTGACGCACGCTTAGGTTTATTGTGTGCAGAAGTTCCGTGGGGAGAAGAGAGCGCATTGTGTGTGCAAATGTCGTGTGCGTATATATTAATCGACTTGACAATAGCACATCGGGGCAAATTTTAATTGGGCTTCAACCTAATCTAGAGAAAACCAAATACGTGTTGTTATTTCTTTTTGGTGCATCACCGTTATTTTTTGATCGCAGATTTTGCAAAGATTTATATTTTATGCCTTTTTTGTCCAATCAGCGCACAGTAAACAGACTGTGGGAAGCAGCTACCACCGGAGCCTCAAACCAATCGAATTACGCACGCTGCTCTCTGAATATACTTCGTCTCATCTCATTACGACTTGAAAATGGCTCCTGAAATTAGCTCGAAAGGCGCTAAGAAAGCCGGCAAGGCTAAATCTAAAGGTAGTGGTGATGGTAAGAAAAGAAAGAAGAAGAGGAAGGAAAGCTATTCCATCTACATTTACAAAGTAATGAAGCAGGTCCACCCTGATACAGGCATTTCCAGCAAAGCTATGTCCATCATGAACAGCTTTGTCAACGATCTCTTCGAGAGAATCGCATCTGAAGCTAGCCGTCTGGCTCACTACAGCAAACGTTCAACCCTCTCTAGCCGTGAAGTGCAAACTGCTGTCCGACTCCTTCTGCCCGGAGAATTGGCCAAACATGCTGTCTCTGAGGGAACCAAAGCTGTCACCAAATACACCAGCACCAAGTAAACTCATTTCTTGTGTGAAACTTTGAGAGAAAAAGATTGGCCCTTTTCAGAGCCATCAAACGTTCCATGACAGTCATTTCCTCGTCTACATGTTTGTGTACTATAGTTTATCATTTGGTGCATAGTAGAGATTAGATGAATGAAACATTTTGAATAAACCATTAGATTAAAATTACGTTTACTTCTCATATCAAACATGTTTTGTTTCTTTTTTTTATTTTTTTTCCAAGATTTCATACAAAGAATGAAGGTAATTTTTGGATTTTTACCATTGACGAAATCGACTACGGATGCACAAAATGGATTCACACAAACGTAGATAGGGAGCAAGTTGACTGCAACTGAAATGATTAAACGTTAAAACTAATTATTCATTTCAATGTGTATTTTTTCAATATTATTTATTTACCATTTTTATTCATATTATTTATTGATTTATATCTATTATAAAAAAATATTTGACGAAAAACAAACATGATTTTGTCACACAAAAATTAAAACGAATGTTTCCTTTGAAAGATTTTATTGCACTACCAACTTTAATTTTTTTATGTTATTTTGTCCACCCGTTATCGATTTCGTCAATGGTAAAAAAAATATCGCACGCATCCAAATCCAAAGATTACCCTAATTGATTGTATTGAGCAGAGAATTTGAAATCTTACCGTTGCCGTTATATGGCTCTGATAGTTGAGTATCATTCAAATATTTACCGAATTTTTATACTTTTTTTCGTTAAAATTTGAGAACCGATTCGATATAGCACTTCTCCACACTATGGCACATAAAGAGGGAGAGAAATTACTAATGTTTCATGTTAAATGAATATTTTTCGAATTCAAAATTGGCTGTGGGGTTTCAAAGTGATAACTTGGTTTTAAATCATCCGAATTGTTGTCGAATAACTAACCACGCCACACTGCAGAGCGTTCACACACTACTGTACTTTCGCTTTCAGTTTTCGTCTATAATTATGACAAAAAGTACATGATTCGACTGTTGTGTGGTTGGTAGTTGTAAGCTATTCCTGGATTAATAAACAAAACGTTAAATATTGATATTTTGTAAATATCTTCTGTAGTGTAGATGTATCAAACATCAACTAGACATAGTGTTTTTTCAGGCGTAGAACAAAGGGGGCACCGGAAAAAAATTCCTCGGAGAAAAATTTCACCCTTTGAAGTGCCAAGCGGGACAAAGAGACCTTCGTGGTTAGATTAAAACATGACAAAACTTTTAGTAACCGGTGAAAGTATATATGATTTTCAACTAGTCTAAGCTAAATGTATATTGTTGAAGTTTGTTTTTTTTTTTAATCCATTCAAAAAATTGAAAATTAAATACGCGTTCACGCCAACTCAGCATGATTTTTTTCAGCAAACATTGTTTAAAAAACGTATGCTTATTATTCGGCTTGGCTTGATTTCTAAAATACTATCTCAAAATTAAAGATATTTTAAAAATTTTAACGACGTTTTAATATTAACATATTTTAACTCTGTTTTCCAAGGGTAACCATCATATTTTTTATGGAGGTTGACAGGTTGAGCATATCTATGAGACCTGGTAAAATTAACTGAAACAAACCAGGAAATGGAATTCAAGGTTGTTTCGGGTATTTTATTTTTCAATTTTTGAAAACCTAAAAAAAATAAAGTAAAGCTTTAAAAACGTCTGATTAGAATATGAGGTCCGGTGAAAATAAAATTTATTACCATGGGGTTCAATTTTTGGAATGAACGCAAAAAAGCCTCTATTAGATTATGAAATCTTTAAAAAATCATTTATACTGTCACTAATTAAAGTTTTGTCATGTTTTCATCTAACCAAGGACTTTTTGTCCTGCTTGGTATTTTAAGGGGTGAAATTTTTGAAAATTGAAAACGGGAAGTTAAAATTACGATTCATTGACGTGAGAAGAACATCATACTTTGATCTTGAACTAAAAGACAACAGTAAGGAAGCATTGTTGCCAATTTAACGTTAAATTGAGCCCGTTTCTCATTTTGGCGAACTTGAACATTTAGGGTCTTTTTTTGTGTGTTTTGGACTATTTTTAGCATCTTTTTGGATATTTTTTTTGAATTGAGCGCCTTTTGTCTGTCAGACTAGCGCGAAAATATTTGTCGAGTTGCCAATATAGTAAGGCACATTCCGATCCGGACGACGAAACTAGGATAGTGCCTAAATTACCAATCAGCGTGAATGACATGTTTTTCAATTCAAAATCTAAAATAACTTTATTCAGATTTCCACGCCTATTTTCAAATAACCTTTTATTTCCTGTAAAGTAATTTAAAAGATTTAAAACCTTCCAGGCTACACTAAAATTTGAGGATTCGATTTAGCGAAAAATTGCGCGTTAACCCTCAAGTTTAACACTAAAAATACTCAGCTATTACATGAAATTCTCTCGGATTTTTCACTGGAAATCTAGTTTGTTGAATTGTATTCACGCTAGATACACTATTTGATTTCAAATGAAAGTTTTATATGGAAAAAACACGGTACTATAAACGTTTTTCTTGCTGGGGGAGATTATCTCCCCTTGGATGATGGTAAAATTTGTTAATATCCAAGATTGTACTATTATTTCCATACATGAACGTTGAACCTACGAGGAATGTGGCATTTTCTCAGTCAAAAATGGTAAATTTTTAGGGGAAGATTTGAATTAAACTAGAAAAAAAAAACTGACTAATAAAAGCCGGAGTTAAGATAGTGGTAAAAAGATTAGCAGTAAATATTTTCTGCTTTTTAGAAAAATTAGTTTTTTTAAGCTAAGATGTATTTATCTTGAAAGCATTCAAAAATATTCGAAATGGAAATATTCTTTTCTTTAATCAAATAATTTTAATCAAAAATCTTAACGTTTTTTTTTAATTTCTGTATCTTTTAAACGTTTCAATACTCGGATTCTTCAAATATTTAATCATTTCTATAATACACAGATTCTTCAAATTTTATTAATGAAATATTCAATTATCTTTTTAATACACTGATCGATATGAATAAATATATGAATAATTTCTATGCCAAATAAACGATACTGAAATAGTTTACAGGTATTATCAACCACAGCACATGCTGAAAACAGCCAAAAAATTGCCAAACAGAAAATTTAATATTCTTTTCATAAATTATCCATTATGTTGGATATACAATTTTTATTTTACGGAACTAAATAGTATGAATACAAAAAAGATTAATAGCGTATTGAAATCAACAAAAAAGTTGAGTACAGTGTAACCCTATTCTATTTCCAATCAAAATTAATGCGAAAATAAATAGGAATAAGTACATGGCTTAAAATACAGAACCTAAAAGCTAGCCACATACTTAATGATGTCACTTCCTACTGAAGTCCTCACTTCCATTTGTCTATGCTTACTTCAACCCTGGTCTCTCTAGAACTGTTAGTTCTTCAGCCTCACGGCTGGTATTATTTCCATTCTTTGACCATGACTATAATATATTACCTTTTGTCAACGATCTTTGATGTGAAAATCTGTAAAAGCTCTCTAGTGTCTTGTTGCCTATCACTTACCTCATTTAGCCTGTTAGCTTACTTACAACTTACTTTTTAATAACCTCACCTGGTCAACTATAATACTCATATTAAAAGCATTACAAATCAAGCTTCATTGATGGATAGCCCAAACGAAATTAGACTCATCACGTGTTTCCCTCAGTAATCATAGTTTTCTCCAACATTATATTCTCATTATATAGGAATAACCTAATACCTAACTCTCTCCATAATATCTCCTTGCTTATGGACTGATTATATAATAATTATACCAGTCTTAAAACAATTGTATTAAATGTTTTACTTTTCAGCTTTGTTCTGTTTGTAAATGTTTTATTTGTTCTTCATTAAATATATGTTTTATTGTTTCTCTATAAACAGTTTTGTCGTTATTCCAATTATAATTTCATTGTTTGGCCATTTTTATCTTTCCTGTTCATTCATTAAAAATGGCTGTTTGGAACACATGCTCCTCACAAAAGCAAGATGGTGACTGAACAAATGTTCAAATTGTCATACCTGAGATACTATGAATTGGAGAAAAAAATTTCAATTTTTCAAAAAAAAACCAAACAAAAAAAACAGCCTCATCCAAATCATTTTCTCAGATGCAGTTTTTGGCGATACACCATAAAGCTTCTCGAAATATTCCCATGACCAAACCACTAATTATCAAAATAGCAGATGAAAAACCCATGAATGGCAAGGAATAACCGTACTTGTGTGCGCGTGTGTGTATGTGTATTGTATTGCATTATGTACAGATACTTTTTGTGGTATGTCGATCACAATGCCTGCGTGAAACTGATCAGTAGCAACAAAATTGTAAATATCTATCTCTCTCAATATATATATATATATATATATATATATATATATAAAAACTTGCACATTTTTTCTATAAAATCAAATTTAAATACATCAAAATTTTGCTCAGCATCAACTTTAATTGATTTTTCTTATCTAATAATAAAATAATAATTTTGAAGATGATAACCTGACGGGCAAGAAGTCTACAACAACAAATGCCAGCAATTCCACGATAGCTCAGGTACCTCATCACCATGTCAACAACGACCAAGTAATACATAAGCTTTTTTATGAATGCAGAATTTGTCAATTGAAATCATTTACTCCAAACGATATATGGAAACCCTTAATTCTGAATTTAATGAGATTTAAGCTTTCAAAAAAAAAAAAAAAAATAGTGTTGAAAAGAAAAAAAATCATAAAATCAACCATCCAGGGTAGTAGTAGCAGGAAGAGGAGGAAGAAGAAAAAGAAGAGTGAGTTGTCTTTCTTTGAGTCAACTGATTCTCATACTTGTAAAATATTGCGACACGGAAATATTCCGAAAGTCTTATTTCCAATATAAATTGTAAGAGGACATTTTTGGCACTTTTTGGCCATTCTATTTTGTCATCATCAAAATTGATCAGAATAATGTTCCTTTAATGACATCATACCTCTTCCTATTTCTGTTGTTCAACATAACTGCAACTCACTGAAAAGCATCTAATGGAGACAGGTGGACACATCTAAAAAGTATTAATACACTAAAAATGCTGTTAAGAATATTTGGGGGGGCTTCTCAGATATTGTGGAAAACAAATATTGAATACTGTATAAGCTGGACTATAAAACAAATGGTTGACAAGGGTATTTAGAGGATTACTGCTCATTGCAACTTATCCAAGCTCCATAATTATCGATATGGAGCTTCAGTGGCTGGCCCCCTAGTCATAATACCAGCGCATCTAAAATTAAATGTCTATCTGATATATCAGCATATGCAGTACATGTTGGTAAAAACTATTTTTACAAAAGACAATTTTTTTTAAAGAAATCGAGATTTCAACAGAAATAAATTATCCTCTTTTAACATCAATATTTGGGAGCGACTATAAACATTTTGATTTTTTTTATTCTTATTAGATGAAGTATTGTAGAGAATTATCTATTTTCATTATTTTCCTTCATTTCTTTGGTTGTTTTTCAACACAACTTGACTCAGGCCTACAGCTGCCTAGGCAGTGGTTCATCAGTGTGTATCAGAAATACAGAAGAAGCTCTGTGTAACGGTTGAACTTGCACCCCTCTTGCCTAGGGGAACCTAGTAAATGGCCAACTATATATATATATATACATATATATATACATATATATATATATATATATATATATATATATATATATATATATATATATGTATAGTAAATGCCTAGTAAATGCATGACCTGCAAGAACTCTATGGCTCAGCGGAAAATCAAATCTAACCCTTAAACCCACTCTTCATTTTGATCTCTCTGGTACCATGTTTGTTTTCATTTCTGTACCGATAGTGTCAGTAAAGCAATTATCTTTCATAATTTTTTTAATAAGATGAAGTATTGTGAACCATTATTATTAATTTTGATAACTATTTTCCATCGTCTTAATATTTTCCTGATTATCTTTTTTTTAATTCGAGGAAAATAGAAGTCAAAAGTAATAATAAGTTTATTATCATTACTGTGTGAAAATTTACACAAATAGATTTTGACATTTCTTAGTGTAAAGATTGCTGTCACTTTTCTTTATTGTGTTTATTTGAGGATAATTTGCTTGGGTTGAAGAATATTAACAAAAGTTAAAGTAAGTGCCATTGTGTAATATGAAGCCTTCAAATACTGACTAAATAGATGTCTTGAATATCCTCTTCATGAAAGAAAGGAGTGGATGCAAATGAAATTGTTTTTCTTTATTTTTGAATATCAAAAATAGTTTGAAAAATAAATATACTTATTTTTTTTTTAAATTGTAAAGTTTTCTCAAATTCTCAATCTTCTAACTGACAGGCTCCGCAGTCTTCCAAGCTCGTCGTTTCTTGGCATGTATTTCAACGCCGCTAGGACCAGAATTCCCTGGCGCCATATCAAAATTGAATCGACTAAGTTTACGCACCTTGTCTGTCGCAGGAGTCTCGCAGTTGGAATCTGTGGATGGAGCACTCCTTAACATTTCTGGTTGGACACTTTTTTTTTGGCATTGATTTGTTTGGATTTCATTTAGAGAAGACGCCTTCGAAGTCCTGCACACATTTTGATTTGAATTCATCTGTTGAAGTGAAAAACTCTCTTTTCCTTTACATTTAATCACAGAGGTGTTTCCCACAGTCTGATGTGGGCTATTAAAAACAATCCTTGTAGGAACCATTTTCTTGGTTGGGGTATCCGTATGATCATTACAATTTGAGGTAGATGGTTGGTTAAAAACAATTCTGGTAGGAACCATCTTCTTGGGTGGAGTTTCCACATGATTATCGCATTTAGAGGTAGATGGATGGTCCTGTTCAAGTCTGGCCATCTCCTTCCCAGCAGGAATGAGGCTTGATGTCTTCTTTAACCGAATAATTCCAGTCTTTTTCAGATCAGACCCTGACGACAGATCAACACACGATCTATTTGCTGTATGGCTCGAATTCTTGGCCAACTGCTGCAGTCGGAGTTCAGCCCGAGTGAGGAGGAAACTCTGGAGATGGGTGGGAATCTGCAAAGAACGGACTCTCTCCAAAGAGTTGCCTCTTGCGTGCTTATGATACAATAGGTCTCGCACTTTGTTTCGGCAAAGATTCAAAAGTTGGGGGGGGTTAGATATCAGGGAGAGGAGGAGTTGTCTGACTTTCTCACATTGATTGTTGGTCAGCACTTGGCCTGACAGCAATCCAGCATCACACCAAAGGTTGTAGCCGTTTTCCACTAACAACATCACAAATTTCAGCACATCTACTTCCTCTCTTGTTACAACTTCAGGGCGCAGCAATAGAGAAATAACACTTTTGGGAGTCTGTAATGAGAAAAAATTTCAAATACAGAGAAAGCTGTTTATGGTAATCATAAATAATGGTAACAAACATATCTTGTAATCAGAATCAGTCAGTCAGTCAGTCCCAAACATTTTATTTAATGGATATCTCAAGAAAGAAATTTAGATATTTCAAAGCCACCAAGATTTGAATTTTTTTTCTGAAGGTCCCACATAGCACTCACATCCTTATTGTTTTTTTGTCTTCTTTTTATTTATATAAAACTGATTTGATGATAGCTTTCAAAAAATTAACAAGAAACAAATGAATTGCTGCTTTCCATGACTATTTGGGAATTTCCTTCCTTATTTTCTGCAAGGTTCATGGCTGATATTATTCCAATGCAAAATGCAACATACGATTCTGCAGAAAAGAACTTTAAAAAGCGAAACAACTGATCAGAGAATATTTTAATCTGAATCAAATGACCAACCAGCCAAGTGGGATTCTTCTTTCTTTGCTCATCTGAGTGTGTGTGTTTTTTGGGATCTCTATGATCATTTTGGACCAACGATTCTCGAATCTTATGCTAGTTCTGGTACACATGCGGGCTACAGTGATTCATTTAAGCAAGGTACAAATATTCTTTATAATTCCTGAAAATGTCAGGGGAAAAATACACAAACCCTGCAATGAAAAGTGTTACAAATCCAACCCGATAAGTAATGTTCTCAAACAGGTCTCGATTTACCTTTTTAGTATCATTGATGGTCCGAGCCCCAGCACCCATGAACAGCATGTACTTTGCGATTGGGAAGCAACAAATCTCCAAGGACAAGGTAAAAGGTGTCAGCAAAGACTGGAAACAAAAGAGGCAACAAGAAAATGAAGAATGACAATCTAGAAAAAAATTGGGAAGTAAATAACAAGAGAAAAATGGGTTCTTTTCCATTAGTCCCCACCAAAAGTAAATGTCTATAATTTCAAGTATGGAAGCCTAATGCGGAAAAAAAAGATTAAGTTGCTGGGTTGTCTTCCTTTGTCCCAGCACAAAAAGCAGATATTCGATCCTTATCGGGTGTGAAACTAACAAAGTAAACTCATCATATCAATCCCCACTAGTTATGGACATTTTGGTCTAGTGAAGACTAACAAAAAAGTCCCCAAATGCTATGTAATATAGTGCTCATTTTTTCTCATTTAAAACTTATGCTAGCCATTGGCTCCTTCTTCATGATAAGCTGCAAAAATCTGACTGATTTGGAACCCAACCAAAAAGATAAATATGACTGACAGTTCAGGGAATAGGTTACCATAATTTGATTCTCCACGAATAAATTGCTGTTTAGATTTAATCTGAAACTAACATTACAAATTGAGTTTTTAGTTGGCGAGAAAAATGAAATGCAGCAATATCTTTTCTTTTCAGGACCCTATACTTTTATATCAAGGATTACAGCTTCTGGCGAGAACAAACAAAAAACCTCTGAAAAAATGTTAAATTTTATTAATCCGATTAATCCTGAATTCCTAAGCTTAGTTTAGCTTGGTACACGATTATTTGCAATGGACCTGTGGGCAGATAGATATTTACTAAGTTGAATCTATCACAGGGTTAAAGTGGGACACCCAGGTAGAACCAAATTCATTACACTAGCAATGGTTTGAATGACTAATGTGTTGACCATCACTCAATGGCAGACCCACTAATTAACATACCGGTAATAGTGCATATTGGAATAATTAGGGAAATTTTTTGCTCAGCTAATTTTGTACTCAAAGACCTTAATTTCCAAACAATAGATTAAAGTAGTGAAATTTCATGTCTAACCAACTTTTCAAAAATATTAACTAGAATGCACCCAGAGAGCGCATGCCTCCATTTTTGTTATTGTAACAAAAAATGGAACAAATCCACTCAACTCAGGACATTACTCTATGGCAGCAAGCCAACTGTGTGAATCCCACTGAGATCTGAACTTACATCTCTCATTCCAGCTGTGTTATGATAGAAAAATCAAGATGAAGGTAAATAGTAGTATAAATTAATGCAATGGGCTACGATACTTTATCTATAAAGGTAAATTTTTAAAATTCATATTTTGGTTATAGCTGCTGGGTGTAAACCAGTCTTTATTGCTGGTAAAAGCAATGTGAGTTCAAATCCTACAGGGAGCTTATTCTCTTTTTCTGATTCATACTATTTGCTCACTGGATTTGTAATAAAAACAAAATTAAGATGAAGGTAAATGGTAGTCAAAATTGATATAATGTGTTATCATACTTCATCTAATGATAAATATAAACGGAAAAAAATTAATAAATCATACAGATTGAACATTATACAATGAAGATTTCAGATCAAAATTCATCTAATGTGTCAGGCTACAGACTTATTAATGTAACCTTGTAAATCCCATCACATTTATCAAAGTTGACTGTGTGAAGAGAAGCTCAGGATGCATTAAGTCTATCCTTGTCACTTTCAGAAACCATTTTTTTTACCAGCATTTCAAATAATTTTACAAATCATTTTTTTGGGATGTGTTTCAAAGCAGCAAACTCATAATCAAAATACAATTTTTCTCACCACTATCTGAAAGTGGAGTGTTCCTACAAAATAAAAAAAATCTAAGCCAAAATGACATGAAGTGAAGAAGCAATTACCATTAGTTTATATGGGAATATTTTTTGAGCATTCACAGACCAAAAAAATGGTGATGATGGTATGTTAGGCTGAATCCTTGAAGGTTGGTATGGTGGCAGATTAAGTGGTCTAGAAGAGAGAGGAAGAGGGTTCGCACTGCCTCAATAATGGCTCACTGCAAAATAAACGCTGATTGCTATTCATACTTTTCACCCTTTCTTTGTGAAAGTGAAAAAGCAGCATAAAACCTTCGAACTTATTCAAGAGAAATCCAGGCATCCATAAAAATAACAAAATTCATTTGACATGAATATCTTGAACAATTTCAAGATGTTTAAATATAAAACTCACATGCAGAGATAGGAAATTTAGTTCTACTATTTTGTTCTTGAAAATACAAAGGGAGAATTGACCAGAAGCAACATTTCTCTAGTAACAAGCATCACCAGCCCTATACCAAAAATGATCTTCAGACTTTACAGCATTCAGCTCTCTTTTTTTACCACAAAGCTAAACCAACAAATATTTATACCCTAAGGATATTATAAATTTGGATTGCTGAGAGGAATTATCATTTGTTCAGCTGTGGAATCAATCTTCTTTCAAAAAAACAAGTTCAAAAGATAGAATACCTGAATATAGGTTGATAAGCATCAGGACATTGTCCGATACTCTATACTAAAGCTTTACTGAGATGTTGCTCTACGGAGAATCAGGTCTGCCAAATCTCATCGAGGATCTTCTTATTGCAACTGAGCCTTATGCTAAGTCACTCTTATCAAATGTATTGATCACAGAACTGCCCCATATCTCGGAAACTATTGTAGATTCAATTACATGTGCTTTGTGGGTTCATTCAGATTTTTTAAAAATCAACCTGACTTGGCCCAACCAAATCTGTTTCATTACACTTTTTGAAGCTTAATAACTCAAAAACTAACCAAGATAGAAACATAGGATTTTCACCAATTGATAGCCCATTATTCTGATATATTTATAACTTGTGGCGAGTGAGTAATTTTTAGTAGTTTCATAATTCTGGTGTTTTTTTCTGAAACTGGTCGTTTTTGGTAATCCTTGCTTATACAAATGTGAACCACAGTAACTAAACACAGCATAAAAACAATGCTATTGTACAGCTGTATAAGCAAGGATTACCTCATTTCTAGTGTATCTCGGGAATGGATAAAGATATTCTGAATATGTTTTTACCACAGGAGAGTGCATCAAAAAATAAAAGAAAACTATTTTAGCAAGAATTTATTGAGTACAAGAATTATATCCTTATCTTATTTGATTCCTTTAATGGTCATTTCATAAAAGGAGACATTGATTTTACAAAAGAAACAAAAACCAAATATAAACAATCAAAATACTCAACCTTATTGACAATATCCATGTTAGCACCATTTTCAACCAATAGCTTAACAAGGTCCAAGTTACGGCTCTGAACACCCCAGTGAAGCGGGGTCCAGTGATCCTGTAAAAAAGAAACAGTGGTGTATGGTGCTTTGTACATTGGGTGTGCTGAGTGGTACAGATGCACAAAAAGGCAAAAATATTTCAGTATCTGTAAAAGCCAGTAAAAGCCTTTTTGGAACAATGTAGGGAAGGTGGTCCTGGTTGTAAATTATAAAGTTTTACACCCTTGCTCATTCGATGTAACAAACGGTGAGCAAATTAAAAGAAATAAGAGAATTGATCAAAGGGAAAGAAAGTTTGGATTGGACACTATTATCTGCTAATTAACTGGTGTATGAATTAATAAAAAATTAATCAAAGTTCTGGGGAAATTTCATCACAGCGTTCTGGAGAGGTAGTAAAAGCAGAGAATAAACGTAGTATCTCCATTTTCCTGATTGCAAAATCTATTTGCTCTCTTTTACAAATGCCTTCAAGGGACCAGGATCAAATCCTATTTTTTTTTTTTCTATTTCATCCTATACACTTTTCATTTGACTCCCTAAAATGCTCTACCACTATCTGTAATGTCACACAGCAACACAATTGGATTCTGAAGGTAACAAAGATGACTCAAGCCTTAAAGAAATGAAAAGATGTCATTAAAATAGAATTAGTTGACTTACAAACTAATAAGTAAAACTCACAATTACAGTCAATAATTGAACAACCCTAGCATCAAAATTCAAAACCATGTAAAAGAAATTCCATGGAAAATGAATATGGTCAGAAAAAATTCTATTTATGACATCCACTGGAATACATCTAAAACAGAGTAAAGGTACATCTTGGTTCTGGAGAATCTAGATGTTATTAATAAACCCGCCCAAATAAGGACAAAAAAGCTTTTTCCCAAAAAATTATTTTTTAAATTTTCAGAAGGCATCTAGTGGAGTCTGTAGACAAAACAGTATGTCCATGAGCACTGGAATAAACAAACACATGCACATATAAAAAAGGAAAGAAGTCTTTGTCACCTTTGGTGGCTATGGTTGTTCAACAATCCAATTCCTAAAACTTTTTTTTTTTCATTTTTATACTCACCTGATCTTGAAGATTAGGGTTTGCACCTGCTTTTATCAATTTCTCTACAACCAGGGACTTATTTTTCCACATGGCTAAATGCAGAGAAGTCGTGCCATCCTAAAATTGATTAAAATGCATAATTTATATTCAGTCACAAGAAGAATTACAGGGGCTTTCTAATTAGTCACTATAAAAGAAAAAGATAATGTCGATAATTTCAAAGTACAGAAGCCTAAGAAGAAACACAAAAGATCAAGTTGCATTTTCTTTTTCTTGCTTAATTCGTATTCTTAGTAGGGGTTCAAATTTTAACAGTAATTTGATTTTGGAGAACCAAATAATTGCAACCTCTTTCCTAAACAGTCAGTCTTGTATACCTTTTAAGTTGGGTTCCAGATCTATCAAGCTGTCAGATTTTTGCAGCTTTGCCTGAAGTGGCTAATGCTATCAAAAGTTTGAAATGAGAAAAGATCAGTAATATACAGCGTAACATTTTCGGATGTTTTCTTTAGTCCCGATCAGACTAAAATTTTCATAACCAGTAAGAATTGATATTTAAGTTTATTTTTGGAATATGGAATATATTCAATCTCGGAACTTCAGATGACATTAGGAAGGTCAAAAAATATAGGGGGGGGAACATGTTAGAAAAGTAAAAGTTGATGATACAAATCAACCTGATGACGAGTTCAAATATAAGCAGTATTGACTTTATTTCCTCACCTAACCACAATGATGATCTCTGGTCAAGACTAAAAAGTTCAAAAAGATGGATAGAGAGAAAAAAGAGAGATAGATTCAATCACTTGGTCATCAATCAACAAAGGGAAGAATGGAGAAAGAGAGAGAGTAAGAAAGAGAGAAGATAAGAGAGAGAGAGACAGAAAGAAAAAAGAGAGAGAAACAGAAAGAGAGAAGAAAAGAGACAGAAGGAAAGAAGAAAAGAGAGAGAGACAGAAAGAAAGAAGAAAAGAGAGAGAGACAGAAAGAAAGAAAAGAGAGAGAGACAGAAACAAAGAAAAGAGAGAGACAGACAGAAAGAAAGGAAGAAGAAAAGCGAGAGAAAAATGGAAAATGGAAAGCTATGGACACTGGTTTTATTTCCCCTTCCATGGCCAAATATAAAGATCTTTTCAAGGAATTCATTTTACAAAAGTCAAAACATTTCAAAAACTTACAAGCTTCAGTCAGAGTGGAGTTTGACCCTGAAGCAGCCAGTCTCGCTTATTTTAACCTTTTTTTTTTTTTTAAATTTCAACTTCTAATGTGGATCTTATCTTGGAATATTTCAAAGACAGGCTGAAAGATTGAGAAAACACTTACAAGACATTGTGTGTCAGTACGAGCTCCAGCTTCAAGCAAAAGGGACACAATGTTGAGAGAACCTGCCCTGGAGGCTATGTGTAAGGCTGTTTTGCCATCCTGCAAGGAAAAGATAAAAATTCTGCTATATAAAATGCAATGTGTATCGATATATTTGTGTGTGTGTGTGTGTGTAACATTTTTTTTATGTCAACAGAAAAATCCACTACAGAGAGATTAGTGAATTGCCAATTCATACGTAATAGACTATTCTGATGAAAGAGAAATAAAATTTTATGTATGTCAAACTTGATAAATAATTCTCAATAATTACTCAATGGTGAATAGAATGATATTTGTCAAATTGGAGAAGGGGTGACGTCTTTTACTTGAGAAACCGACGGATGTATATCCATATATCTTACATAAAAAGCTGTTGTCACTTTTTTGTCTGTCTGTTTGTTGGTTGGTTTCTGTCACCCTAAAGTGAACAGAAAGAGAGTGTGGGGGTAAATCAAGGCTTTGCTGCATGCATCCAGGTCGATGTAACTATCACTACTACTGCTGCTAAAATTATGGATAAATTATACTAATACATATTTTAGCTTAAATGTATTTATTGCTAACAAAATGCATACTTCAAATGGAAATTTGTTTCTGCGTCAATTTCCTACAACACTCCAAATTTTCCGTTTTTCAATAATTTTAAAACAATAAGGCACCAGTGTGTTCATGTCACTCTTTCTCCTCTTTCTGTTTGTTCGAGCAGAACAAAAGAGCAACAAACTCACAAAAAATGTGACAACAGCTTTTATATAAAAAGGTCTATTTCTATTTCCAGTACTTTCACAAATAAGTTTTATGATAAAGAAATTGTTCGATTGATATGACTATGTGTTTAAAGAATTCTATAGAAAAGGACGTATGGTAGTCTTTGGCACAACAGAACTTTTTCCACTCTTATAACAAAAACTGCTTGTGCATTTTATATGTTTCTATGACTTGAAAAAAGACAAAAAAATCTCAATCAGTTTTTTTCACAGCTTTTTTCCATATTCCAATGTATTTATCATCTATAAAAATTTTGAATTATAAAATGAATGCATCAAGTGTGAAGAAAAAGAAAATCAACTTCTTTCTTACATCATTCTGTGCATTGACATCTGCCTCACCATATTCGATGAGGGAATGAACCATATCCACATCACTGAGTGTGACACATTCCTGTAATAACGTGCGACCATACTGAAAGACATTGAAAGAAAACAGGTTATAGAAATACAGTTATATTTCACTCAACAAGGACAATGTTGTACAAAATGTCTTGTTAGTAATTAAACCAATGAGATTTCATTGATTTGTTCCAAATGAAAAAAAAAAATAAGAAAGCAAAAAATTTGTATTTTCACTACTTCATCTCTGTCCTAATCATGACGTAAAAGAGAAGGGAAGAAAACAACGTATCTTGCTTTCACCATCATGTTGTTTTGGCATGCTTTGAAAGTTTTTAACAGCTTTTTTCAAGACTGTATAAAGTTGAACTTATCAGAAAAAAAAATATAAGGGTGAGAAGATTTAAAAGAGAAAGAGAGGAGGAGAGTGGGAGATTACAAAGGGAAGTGGGGGTGCCAAATCAAAGTTGGGTCACTCATATACACCCCTGGCAAACTTTGTAACAATATGCTCCCTTTTTGCCTAATTATTGAAATAAAGGATTTCACTTGTTGTGATGGGGTTTTTTTTTTTTGATGTTGTAGGTTTCATACATTTGAACAGCTATAAAATAGGCCATTTAACCCAACAACAGTATTAGATCTTTAAATTATTCAAAAAAAATATTTTGGGTTTCTCTTTTTTACTTGGCACATTTCTGGCACGCTATTTCTTACATTTAGTGCTTTTTAGAAGTCAGACTAGTGCTAAAATATTTTTCAAGGTAGCTACAGTGTTTCTGTCTTTTCATTCCTCGCTAGAAGAAATTTCGTAGTTTGTTTATGCTTTTCTCACCAACTGAAAATATTTCATTAATAGATTTTTTTTAGCATAGGGACGTCTTGCTGGGCGAAAATTTCTAAAAAGAGCCTTCCGCTAGAAGAGGTACCACTGAATAAGTGAATAAGAAAACATGAACGACAAAGGCTCTAAACCAGGGGTGAGCAATCCGACAAAACTTCTTTTGAATATACCTTCTGTAATTTTCAAATAAGTTGTTATCATTCTTACAATTGCTCAGATGACTGAACTGATTTTTTTTTTTTTGTTACCATGATGATTCCATACTTCATACCAAGGATAAAATATGGTATTACCTTTTATTACTTATTTTTATTAGATGAGGAATTGTAAACCATTATTATTAATATTTGATGACTCCTCTCAATTTTTCAGTTGTTTTTTTATCAAAACTGCATGGAACAGAAGTAAAGAGTTAGCTCTCGGTGAGACTTGAACCCACGTCCCTCTTGCCAAAAGGAAGCCAGAATCAATGCACCTGCTGCTATACCAACTTATCTACAGGAGCTTTTATAGAAGTCCAAATCCAACCCTTGAACCTACTCTATACTGCAATATGCCCAGCGCTAAGTTTGGTGGTCAGCTGTGAAACAGACGTTGCTGTGAATGGTCTGATAAGCATATTTTCTATCACTATTTCTCTTGGTGTTTATTAGTTGGCACTACCAAGAGAATGGAAAAAAAGAGACCCCCTGCAAACATTTTCTGTACAAATTGTACACCTGAAGAAGACAATAAAATGAATTGGCCAAAACATTGAGGTGAGAACAAAAAAAAAAATGAGTTCATTAGTCCAAATAACTCTTGGAGAAAAAAATCTGTTACATGTTGACAGTTTATCGTCGACTGAGAACATCAGGTTGTCCAATATGAAATTGCCAATTTATTTAATCAAAGTACATTGAAATATCATTTATTCAATCAAAATATTTCCTCTTGGAATACATACACTTATTCCACATTAGTAATAAGTCATCATTTCTATTCCTAAATATTTCTCCCTCCAAAGAACAGCTTCTTCAATCTTATCTTGATTGGAGAAGCTCTTGTCAATAAGGAAGTGGTCAAGATGCTTAAAATAAATAGTAATCTGTAGGAAAGGCATCAAGTGAATGAGCAGAGATGAATTAAGTTTTCTTCTTCAACTGATTTAATTGGAAATTGTCACCAAAACTGTCAACATAGGTTTCTTCAGTTTTCAAGTTGGTCTGGCTGGCTATGTATGCATCAAGTGTTAGAGGACTGAAAAATTAAAGCATTTTTCGGGTTTCTTGAAAATTCCCCCTAAATAGGTTTTTAGAGGAGGATTCAATTTGCAATGTAAGTTTGAGCTAAATTGGGACCTCAGTTTTGTGTCCAGTAGCATTCATGCTTGTTTGTTTATTTTTTTTCAATCTGGACTTTTTTTTTTGATCGCTGCCCGACGAAAGGTGAGAGAAGTAACTTATTCATGTATCATCCCCTTTTCTAACTTTCCAATTGATCACTCCCAACATGGCATGTTACCAAAAGACATTAGTCACGTAACGATTCCTAACCAGACCTGTTTAAATAATGTTATTTTTCAACATTAGTAGATGTTGTTAATCATGCAGCAAAATAACACCCTTTCTATTCATCATACATGCTTTTTTTTTAATTCTTGATTGTACCATTCCAAACTGCATACATATTTATGAGCATTAATTGTTTGGCTACTTTGAAAAAAGCAATGATCTATAAAACCATTCCTGTTTCATCAAATTCTCACCACTAGCTGAAAACCTAACTAACAGGTGGGATTTCCAGCTAATTCCTGCAGAAAACTCAATAAGAAATCAGAACTGTTTTTTAGGGGTACCTTATAGCAACCTCTGGTTACAATGCATTATTTCCGCTACTAAGGAGACTGCATAAATAAACAGGATCAGACTTTTAGTATTAGATAGATAGCTGAAAATCAGATCAATATTATCGGGATGAGTGCAAACATAGACCCCATAGTACTATTGTTCAGTAGCAAATCACCTAAAAATTTTTCACAATTTGTATGTACTTTAATTCACTACCTCTAGCTACAATACACCTGTTTGGCTTCTTAGAGGTCACATATAGATAAATAGAATCAGATTTTTAGTATTATATTGATAGATGGATATCAGATCATTATCAGGGTGAGTGTGAATGTAGACTCCCCCACACACACACTATAATGTTTCCTTCAAATTTTTTACAAATCAATTCACAAAGAAAAAAAAAGAAAGTTTCATAGGGATATGTTACAGGCGGACATTGGGTGAATTATAGTTGGATAATTCCAGATATGATAGCTCAGTCAGAAGACTGCTGACATCCCTGTTGAACCACGTTGGGGTCAGGGGTAGGTAATTCATGACCACGGTCATTAGGGTATGGGGTACGAAAGTAAAGCAAAACTACTAGATTTGTGGGAGGGACCACACTACTTAATGTGTATGGATCATCGGAAATTTTTTTTTTTTTTTTCCTCTAATCACATAGTCTTTTATTGTTTTTAACACCATCGATGGGGTTTCAGAGTGCGTTTTTGCTTATCTTAGCATACACCTGAGGAAGATTAGAGAATGCAATAAAAATTTAAAAAAAAAAGGTGAAGATTCATTCTTTAGCCATTCTTACGGAATTCGGACAAAAACTTGTACGTGAAATAGAATACTAGCCAAATGCTTCATATATGATTGAACAGTTGGAAAACAGATTTTTTGTGTGGAAAAGAAAATGATAATTCTAATATTTTGTGAATGTTTGAATAACTTTTAATCAATAATTGAAAAAAAAAAACCGTTTTGTTTTTGTTTTTTAACAATTCGTCGAAGACAAGAAAATAGTTGTACAGCTTTACAACGTTAGGGGAATCAAACAAAAGTATTTCAGGATTGTTCGAAGATATTTCTTCAAGTCTGAACAATTCAAATTTTATGTTTCGATATTTTATTTTACGAAAAATATGTTGACATAAATGTAAACAACGGCAGAACGCATAAAAAAAACAACATAAGTTGACGACAGTTGGATTTCAAAGACGTATCATTATTAGAGAATCCCAAATCGAAACTAAAAAACAATCTTTTTACGTTTCACCATCAGGAAACTCACCCATAATCTTTCGTCTACACAGACTCCACCCTTAACCAATCGCTTAACCAAAGAAATATTAGATGTACGAACAGCTTCCCTCAGGGCTCCAACGTTGGCCATAGCGTCACTGATAATTCGTGTCGACGAGTTAAACAAATCGGAGACTTCCGTTTACTAATAACCGAACTTCCGGTGAACGAAACCGAATAATAACCTGGCGGACCGCTGGCCTCATGGCTTAGGTAGTTGAGTTATCCACATTGGACTCAGAAGTCGGTGTTCAAGCCCAATAAAAGCAAGAATTTTGGGTACTGATTACTAATGTATGAAGACACTTCCAACTTGAGAAGTACAATACAATTTTACCCACGCAGCAATTTGCTCCATATGGCACTTACATCAACGTGCTGTACTACATAGGTACGGCTCCCCCTACCCAGCGTAAAGGCGATAAAATAAAAATGAATAAATAAATAAATAAATTATCATGATAATAACAACAACAATAAGCTGAGATGGCAGTGGTCTTTTTTGACAAGATGGCAATCCTTGCAAAACAGGCACTAAACGTGTAAATATTTTTAAAAGTTTACCTCCCTTTTTGACTCTAAAAGGCTGAAAGTTGCTGGAATTTTTTTTCATCACTTAAATGTTTGGATGTTTGAATTTCATTCTAATATATATATTAATCAAAAATCATATCTTAATGAATATATTATCTAAAAATCATTAATTGTTTCATCTATAAATTAATGTTTGTTGCTTCTCTCTCCATATATCATAATGCCCACCTTCTGCAAATACTACTAAATTATGAAATACACCTAATATATTTTTTACCAAAACTTTACATAGTTAATTATACTTTTTATTAATTTTCATTATTTTGTTAATTTCTGATCAATACGTTGTATAATTTTTTTTGAGACTCTGTATGAATTTACAAGCATACTTTCAGGAGCCTATGTATGTTTTTTTTCAAGCTTCTTAACAATTTTAGCAATAAAATTAGCTGTAAATGAGAATATCCAGCCACTTTCAGATATTTTTTAAACATGGAGGGAAGTAAATTTTTTTCAATTTTCACACAAGTCTTTTTAGTGCTTGATTTGCAAGGATTACCCATAAGATTTGATGATGAATCAAATGTTCTTACATATCTTTTACTTTACAAAATTATATAAAAACAGGCTATATTCCTGAATAATATAGTACCCGTCAAAAGTCATGGGATTATCTATGTATGGATCAACACTTTTGCATAGAATTAGAGTGTAGTATCTGTATGCTCATTGAATAGTGTTACTCAATATACATGTATCTATATAATATATATTGGTTGTCTGTTAGTAAGTTTGTATGAACCCACGATTGAAATAAAAGCAAAGGGATATTTAGAAATTTTTATGACCATACTCAAATTTGAATGCTACCTGCTTGGTGGTAATTGGACATACTACCGACCACCCCACAGACATTTTTGTTTAGTGTGATCAGTTTTTTTGCCAAACTCTTGATGCTGTTCCAACAATAGCAAGTCATTGTATATTATATGTATATAGATCTTTTCAAATAACCGTTTTTGACTGAAATATTTTTGTGTAAGTCATTCTTATTTAATTTTTTTTCGAATATTTAACCAAAACTAGTTTTTCAGGAAAGGAGTCTCTCTGAAAACTTTTGTACACATTAATTTTTCTCAAAGAAATTTAAAATCACATATTTATTTTGTGTAAAAAAAAAATAGACTGAAAACTCTGTTGAAAATTAAACCATATAGGATGAGTTGCTCACAACTAGCCAAGACACCCCCCCCCCCCCGCTCAACCTTTCAGATGAATGAAATTTGTGTCCTAGAAAACATCATAATGCAAAAAGTTTGTTATGGTCCACATGTTCACTTGATTCATCGAACTTCGTTTGGTAAATCCATAATCAATCAGGATAGATTCACAAGTTCATTTAAGCTGAAATTCAAGTATAAGCACCCATTTCCATTTTTACCCTTGTTCATTCAATTGGAAAGTTTGGTAGGGAGGGAGAAGAGATACGATGAAAGATATGAGAATTTAAATTTTATTGCTGTAAAATGATATGATTTGGTTCCGGTGAACAGAAATGGAATCTTGACCTTTTTTATCCAAAAAAGGAAAGTGGCAATAAAACTCTAGAACTTATTAAAATGAATAAATTAGCAAGTTTTATTGGTATGAGAAGTCATTAGAGATAAAATGAATCATAACTTGCCATCACAGTCAATAGATGAACAACTCTAGCATCAAAATTTGAAGTCATGTATAAAAAAAATCCATCAAAGAATAAATATAGTAAGAATAAACTCTATTTATGACATGGCTGGTATTTTACACTGAAAAACATTCAAAATAGAGTGGAAAAATATCTGGAAACATCTAGATTCTGGAGTATCCAGATGTTTTTTTTTCCACTGGAAAAAATCTAACATAGAGTAAAGAAACAGTTTTATTCTCCATAATCTAGACTTTATTAATAAATACATCAGAATAGGGTCCCAAGAAAGTCAAAAAAGTTTTTTTTCCAAAAATATTTAAAAAAAACTTTTTTAGGTAGGAGAATGGGGAGTACTGATGCCAAATTTCAAGTCTGGAGACAAAACAGTTTTGCCAGGAGCACTGAAACATACAAGCACACAAAACACACACAAAACATGCACATATAAATAGGGATAGAACCCTTTGCCACTTTTGCTGGCTAAGATTGTTCAATACATGTATTGACTGAAGTGCATTAATTATAATATAGATGAAAACAAGAGTCTGGATATTATGTGGGATAATAAATGTTATTTTTCGAGTTTCCTTTCTCTTGTGATTGAAGTAGAAAAAAGTTTTAATAAAGAAAGAAAAAAAAATTTTCCCTTCAATTCAAAACCTGAGTCGTCTATCTTATCTGCTACATTAATTTCCACAATACACTTTCCACAAGGAACTCAAAAACTTACCAATTATCTCCCTTTTTCCATGAACCTATGCTAAGAACACTTTACGGCCATCAAGAGCATAGATTAATCATCAAACTGAATTCAAATTTCAATCTCCATTCAATTTATGATTTCTTATCCGTATAAAAATTCAAATCCAACCTCTTCGAATCTGGAGCCACTCCATTCATATAAAATCAGTAGACGCAAGAATATTTCATCTTCTTCACTTGAGTCATAAAGTTGGTTGCTTACACACTAGTTCACTTTCTTTACTCTCATTGCAGGGTACTATGTAACAATCTACACTCAGGCGTGATTCTAGCTTCTCTTCAGTTATTGTTGCAACACAGATACGATGTATAAATTACTACTAAAATTCAATTTACTCACCATGCAATATAGAACCCTAAGTAACCCGAAACTAACCCTCACACATTTTCTAGTTCATCTCTTTTGATGGGTTAAGATTATTCATGTGTTCTAACATTTATAAATATCTAGCCAAAACCTTACATTGGATAAACAGGAAATCTTGCACACACTCATCCCTCAATGAGTAGGGGAAATTTTTTATTTGTTTTTTGAAAATTACCCCCAGATAATTTTTCATTGGGGGCTTCTATTTACAATGAAAGTTTATGCAAAATTGGTCCCTTAGTTTGTGTTCAGTTGCATCCAGGCTTGCCTTGTTTGAAAATGGGTACTTCTTAGTGATCACAGCCCCAAAAAAGGCATAAAAAGTAATTAAATCATTGATCACCCCTTTTTTTCAATTTTTTTATTGATCACTCTACCAAGTGACCAATCTGACTGGTTTTTGTTTTTTTTAATCATAAATTTATGATTCAAACCTTATCGGTAGTATTTTCATCAAGAGAACTTAGTTTTTAGTAAAAACATTGCTTACTTATGAGGTAAAAAAGCAGCCTATATAGGTAGCAGTGATTCATTATTTCTCTTGAAATGTTAGCGATCAATATTAAAGGTTGATTATTATTGTATTCAGACCTATGTTGTTCACATTTAGCTATCAAACATGATCATATTTTAAAAATCCTATCTGATCTTCCAACTAATCAGTCTCTAAAAAAATTGTTCCCTGTAGTAATTCCTCTTTCCATAGTGTACCATAGCTTGAACCTAGTTTTAAAAAAAGATAGTTCAGTACTCAGTCAAATTTTGGTATGAAACAAAAATGTAGTCAGTCCAAAATCAAGTCAAAACCAAGTCGAACTATTCAACTTTCACTGTTGAGGTAAAAACCTCACTGAAAGCTAAAATTGAAGTCTTACATATATATGATCTGGAAGTATGAATCAAGATATGAGATGATATTTTGTGGAAAAAAACGGAAAATGAGAAAAGAAATTTCTGATTTTTTATTTCAGTTCCCAACTGTAACCCAGTTTTGACTTATACCTAGATATTTTTTTTTTTGAAAACTAGGTCAGTATTTGGTCAGTTTATCAGAAACTAGGCACTAGGTCAAAGTAGTTCAACTAGGTCAGTCAAAAACTAGGTGTCAACTATGCAGTATACACTCATACACAAGGATATATTATTTCTCACCCTTCTACCATGTCTTTCTTTTGATTGAGATGAGACCATACCAGCTAAGGTACCTGGCATTGTCCAAGAAAGAAAGTAATCAATACTCTGAGGTCATGGAGAAAATTCTGACACAGAGCTTCTCAATTTAGTGATTGCAATTTGCCAAGTTGGTCAAAAATGTCAATCTGTGATGGAAATTTCCAAATTTACCTGACCTTTAATTGACTTTCAGAGGTCAGTAACACCTATCTTATCCTGGAATCAAGTTACCCATTTAAACAATTTTATAGCCAGTGGTGAAAAGCTGTCACCCTTAGGTTTGAAGAAGTTTAAATTGATATTTAGAGGTCACCAAAGGTCAGGGACACTTATCCTATGTTCCTAATTTGGTCAAGTTACCCTTGTATACAAATTTGGAGCTTATGGGATAAGCTGTCTCTATTATATCTAAAATTACCAGTATTAACTTTTTTGAGAATGCCAACATTGATCTGAGATGCTGAATTAAGGTACCGCTAAAAAAAAAGTTTTGATCAAAGGTTCCATTTAGGCCCTTTGCAGGAACTAGCAGGAAAACTAGGGGGAAAAAACTGCTTAATAGCCGAGCAATTGGGGACTTACCAATGTTAATAGAGAGGTGTAAAGTGTAAGAGGGTGGATGTTGATTATTTCAAGTGGTGTGTATGTATGTTTAACATTTTTCTGAGATTATGAAAAAAAATTGAAATCTTACAAATATCACTATTAAAGAACAGAACAAATTAAACACTACCTGATTTCCATCTATCTATCTTTTTTTCATTAATATTTTGCCCATTAGGGAAGTTATTAAGTCTAGTAATGGTAACTTGTTCAACAAAACCATATTCAGAGCAATAATCAAATATACACAACGAGACCCAAGAGTTCATGTCATCTAGGCTCATATTCATTTATATCTACAATAAGTTCACATTTCCTGTCTGACACTACCAAGTTGGCCTTGATGTTGGATGGTTGAAAGTTCAATTCCCATACCATTTTGATGGCCTATCATTGACAATGAAAAGTATGAAAGCAGCCACATGAGCCAGAAATTGTATGTATGATGTTTATATTGTTCGCAAGGTGTCAGAGCTCAACTCAAACTCTGAATTATGACAAGGTGTGAAACAAATGTTGGAGATTTTTGGATAAACAAAGAAAACTTTCAAGTTGAAGGTGAAAACCCACAATTATTTTTGATTATTCACCAACGAACTCATATAAACTTCCCAGTCTATACACTGAAATCACAACACATGAGATCAGCCAGAAATAACAACTGAAAGTAATACTTAGTAAGGCACTCCGCTCATCAATTTTGGTAACTTTAAATCTATCTGTAGAATATTCTTATTGAAAATACTTACAAAGATTATTTTGGTATAAAACAGTATAAAATAGTGAGGCACTTGATAAAACCTCTGAAGCCTTTCTGAGTATTTACTTTCTTTATTAGGTTAGTACAGCATTTTTGAAACTTTGAAAGGACCCCATCTAAAAAGAAATATTCTAGCAGACCCCATCATTTTTGGCACTTAGTTTTTAGACTAATTAATGAACTACAATAAGAAGCAATTTTTGACTATAAAAATCGTACTTATTTGGTACAGGTCTAGATACAATAATTATGTTTTTTGATAGCTATGTGATGGATCATTGGTTTCTCCTCTGCCACAGATTCACAATAATAAGTTCAGTGGGAACACTACTGCAGACCCCTGAGCATTATTTAACTGAACTACAGTCATCGCAGACCCCAGTTTTGGAAAGACTGGGTTAGTAAAGGCTTCATGAAGTGGTTCTATTTGTCAAATTTTAAATCATATTTTCCCACCAGTTTACTGTCTTTTCTGTTGATATAGAAATTTAACACTGTAATTTTGACGCTTTTTGCCTTTGCTTCATAGAAGCCGGTTTGGGAGCCTAGCAATACGTATAAAGGCTCCACAGTAGGGAGAATTCAATGCTTTTCCACTCACCCTTACTACATTGATCCTATTTCCTCTACTCATTTCATTGTTTGTTGCTTTCCCGCCTTTCCTTATATTAGTTCATGACATATATCATTCTTGTATTTTACTGCTACAAGACGCAAGACACCATTTAACCTCAATCTAAACCTAAAGAAACTGTTTTTGGCTTTGAAGTTTTGACTGATACACAAGTATTGCGTTATTGTATTGTAACTTATGACAATTAAAAGTTCTTTTCCAAACCTACATTGTAATCCATTTCCTTACCGTTTGTATTTTTCTTCTATGCAGCTAAATCAATTTCATTTAGGCCAAATTACCAAAACATTTGAACACATGCAACACTTCAGTGCTACTTTTTAATCCAGCAAATTGGCGTATTAGACACTGTCAACATCAATATAGTCAACATAATCAACATCAATGTAGGTTCATTCAGCTTTCAAGTGGGTCTGGCCGACTGGCTGGCTGGCTGGCTGACTGGCTGGCTGGCTGGCTATCTGGCAGTCTATCCTGGTATCATGCATACAGACTGAACCAATGGAGCTAGAGTGTTAGAAATTTAAATATTTACTCTTATAATGTCTAGAAAAGACATTTTCTTAACCCCCCCCCCCAATCGGATTTGTGTGTGTGAGTGTGTCTTGGGAGGGGGATTACATCTACAATGTAAGTTCACGATAAATTAGTCCCTCATTTTATGTCTGGCAATGTTCATGCTTTTTTTCAAATTCGGACTTTTTTTTAGTGATCACTGACCAACAAAAGGCGAGAGAGGTAACTTATCCATTGATCATCCCTTCTTCCAATTCCTTTATTTGATCACCTCCAGTACAACATGTTGCCAAAAGGTGTTAGTTTTATAGCAGTTTCTTTCTATTGAATGATCAAAAAGAGCTGTTATATCATTCAATTCTGAACAAGATATTTAATAAGATGAGCTCAGTCTGACATAGTTATGGTGCACTCAGTGAGAATCAGACTTACAAGTAATAATCTGCTAGTCATGGCTCCAATCATGCCTTCAAAGACTTCACACTAGCAGAGAGCGTTTGAGCTGACTCACAAAGCACATAAAGCTGGGAGAATTGGTATTGGCAAACCACGGCCTACATACAAAACCCGGCTCACAGCCTCATTTCATCCATCCCACCGACTTCGTTGAATATGTGATATGCATACAAAAATACATGAACAAAAATTCTTTGTCTTGCAGGCCAAAATGAATAAAAATGAAACAATGATCATACAAGCTTTTTTTTTAAAAATTTGAATCGCTTCAAAGTTTTTTCATTATAACAGTACATATCCTCCGTGTACGACAGATAAATAAGAACTATGGAATTCTTATTTGGGGAGAAAATATTGTTTGATTGTGGTTCAAATTTTGTGTATATCAATAGAACAGCATATGTGGTGTAAAACATTTTTAGCTATGAAACATCGATTAGCTTGAGGCCAGTGCAAAAAATGAGATTTTAGCTCTATTTTTTATACTGAAGTTTAATGTTTCCCAAATAAAGATTCTTAGTCTGGCACAAGGTCAGGATAGTGGGGTATCCAATGAGGATCACACTTGGTACATTAGCAATGGTCAACAAAGCTGGTTTGCTCATGACTGCTTAATGTTGAGGAATCTCCTTTGAAATAATGACTCTTTCTCTTTCTCTTTCTCTCTCTCTCTCTCTGTCTGTCTGTCTGTCTGTCTCTGTTTCTCTCTCTCTCTCTATATATATATATATAAATAAATAGTAGAATGTGGATTCACTACACAAACTAGCTCATGTTTCTGCTCTCTGGGCCTCATCAGGTGAATCTTCGCTAAGATTCGCCTGGTAAGGCTCGGAAAGGGCAGAAACGTGAGCTATTTTCTGTAGCGAATCCACATTCTACTATTTATATATTTCCAGCTCTACTCTAAACAACTTGACTTTCGCAATATAAAGTTGAATGTATCGAGCACTCTATGAAATAAATCCATCACATATCAGAAGTTGCTTTATATTATTGATATATTATTATATCATGCTATACTGCAAGCCTGATCTGTACCATATGTATTATGTATATATATATATATATATATATATATATATTAATAAACTTTACCACCAAACACTCCACTCCTGAGTCTGTCTCACTCCCTACAGTACACATTATATATATATATATATATATATATATGAGATCCCTTTACATAAAAAAGAACCAGACTAGTTTTGCTGACCATTGCTAATGTACCGAGTCTGATCCTTACCGGATGCCCCACTATCATCACATTGTGCCAGACTTTGCTCAGCTTGACAAATAGCAACAATAACTTGTATTGTCAAGATATGTGACAAAATACCTCTTTACTGTAATCTGCAACACTTAAATCATAACTAAACTTCCTGTCATATATAGTTCAACTATTTTTTAGGAATGAACAACATACTGCAAAACAGACAAATATTTTTGACATGTCACCAGATTTTATGACAGTTAAAAATGATCCTTGATGACAGTGGTGGTTGGAGGGATTGTATGTTATTATATTATCCTGTTTGCTGACAGGTGAAATACTTTTACGCTCGTCAAATATAACACATTATCCTCACTTACAGTGGTTACCAAATTAGCATAAAACCATTGAGGGACCAAATAAACCTTCTCCAGAATCCATAAAGCATGACTATATCATCACAACTAGATGAATCTCTAGCCATTTGCTATTGCACTTTTACCATTATTCTGTTCCAGCAGCTTTTGTCTCATGGTATTAAGTACATCAATGGTCCTTAAACATATTTAATAATCAAACCGCTTTGAAATATTTTTTCAGCCAAGTACCTGCTTACTGGTCAGAAAATACCCATATAAAGAGGCAAAATATAGTCCTTGGCCATCAGTTTCTGATTTATTGAACAACAAACTTGGGACATTTAAATGCTGCATTTCAAACATTTAAGATCCATCACTTAAATCATGGCAAACCTATTTTTTGTTCATCATGCAATACGACTAACCCATAGCTATTTGAGACAAGGAGTTTTCAAATTCAGATCCGTGTCAACCAAAGTTCAAGAAAGCTGATGAATGATTGAAGATCAACAAATTCAGACTCCAACGCAAGTTCAAGACCTGACTGTAGGAGCACAGCCTTCTGCTCAGGTTCCTTTGAATTCACGTAATTTTATGAGTCCCTCAAGACTGCAGTGGTTTGGGCTTACCCTAAGCTTCTCTTCAGTGGGCCTTTATGTCCAGTCTGGGAAGCTACAGCTTCCTCTGCCATCAGTTGTAGAGAAATTCAAGGTGGCAAATATCTACGCATAAGTGGACAGTCAATGCAGCTGCAGAACTGTGGAGACTGGACCCCCGTTTATATTTTCTCCCTCTTGTGATGATCTGTGCATGACACCTTTTCTTTGCCATTATATCTGCTTACATGGGAGGAGAGAGGACCCACACAGCAAGCTCTCTGGTCAAACTGGGCCCTGTCTGGTTGTAAAATATTTTTAACTCGAGAAGGGTATGAATGATGCCATGAGTGGGAGAGATGCACGAAGAGGCCAGCTGGTAGAGACTTGAGGAGGGACCCAAGCCTCTCTTAACCAAAATCTACTGCAAACCAACAGATCCTGAGAGACGAGATTTGACAGGTGGTATTGGTAGGTAGGGGGCACTGTAATTCCTAGAGGTGGTGTTTACAGCCCCTTGTCAGGACATTATTGCACTGTGATCAACAGAAAATTGGAGGATAATTCTGGTCAACTGACTGTGCCATAAGAGGAGGGTTGACGAGAGAAAGGCTTTAAGTACCAACCCTCCAGTTCAGGAGTGCAGAGATAAGGGATGGTAGGTATGGTTGTCCTCTTTGGGGATCAGCTGCAGAAGTTCCTCAGTCAAATCAACATGTTGGCTGTTGTCAGAGCCAGCACTTGACCAGGACAAGAGCAAAAAAAGTAGGATGGGGGAGGAAGTAGAACAGGTCTTTTACTGGATTTGGAGTGGACGAAAGGAGGAAAGCTGGACGCCAGGAGCACATGGGCAGTGATTTGACCACCACTGCCAACCTGCCTGGAAAGTGTGGTGATTAAGGGTCAGAACATTCAGTGAAGGTTGGGTACTACCTGATGACATCTGCTCTTGACCAGAGATCACACTTACCTTGCAAGGTAACTGCAGAATGCACCCTAACAAGTGTAAATCACAAATATGAATAAAATATTCAAATAATCCCAAATGATAGATTAACCATAAAAACAAATATTTGAAGATATCTTATGTCTTATTTTTTACAAATTTGTGTTTATTAGTTCTATGGTAAATAATTTCTAAATTAACAGAAATGTATAAAGTATCAAAATGGAAAAATATCTATTAATAAAAAACGAATTCTTATATCCGCCTCAAAATTTAGTTACTTTTTTCTTGCCCTGTGCTTCATCCTTCCATAGAATTTAATTGAAATTTATTGAGAACTTTTTCACTTATCATATGAACAAACAGGAGCGAAGACAGAGTTGTATTGAAATGTGAGGAAGAAGTGATAAAATTTTTGGATTGATCCAGGAATTTGTCAATATAGCGAGTACTGCTGCATAAAACCATCTATAACCCTTTGTACTCCATCTTGAAAATTGTACCTTTTCAGTGGTCAGACTGTGGTTGGCTATTAGTATGTCATTGGGCACATCTAATACCATAATAAAAACATTGAAAAAACTTTTGTTGTAATTTTTGAAATGGGTCTTTTTTTTTTTTCTTCACAAGATCAACTAATTTGGCAGACAATTTGGATGCTATCTTAAATGATACCTTTTCAATGGTAAGAATTTTGATATGTTATTGAACACACTGAATACTACAAAAAAAAACTTGTCTAGAGCAAATAACGAACAAGTAATGGGTATCATAAGAATTTGACAACATCTTTGAAATCATATACACCGGGTCACAGAAAAACTTGGCAACATATTTTTTTGAAAGTACTTATATTGAGGATTCATAAAAACCTTATTACATGCTTTTGATAAAAAGTAGGCGCAAGATTAGGTTTCAGAAAGTAAGTAAAGTTATCTCTTGTCATTCACAGGTTTTCTATTTACAGTTTTGATAATTCGCGGTTCATTCTTGGATGATTTAATGGGAATACTTTTTAGAGTTTTGCGATGTATTGCGGAAAATAGCATTATAGAAAATACCCTGTACAGTATAAACAAAACGTGAAAAGTTTAGGAAATCATAAATGCATCATAATAATCTTTATGTTATTAATAAGAAGAAAGGTTGTTGAAATTTTTCAGCTAAAAAGTATGTAGACAAAATGTAGACAATATAAACCAGGTTGTGAACTTGTAATTGAAAACCTGAACTTGTTTAATTTACAATCGCGAACCAGTTAATCAAGTGGATTTGTTTCACAAGCATCTATCGCACACTTTTAAAATGTATTGCAATAATGAAATATCTTCTTTGAAAGTTTAATTTTACTTTTTATCAGCAAGAAACTAGCATTAGGTTACTTGTAAAAAAGAACAACACTTCAACGGACTCACAGTGGATTTCTGAGCTGATTAAGGCCGTGTTCACGTTTTTTACTGGAAGGAATATTGTTTTCACCATAATTGACGGGTCTGGCATCAGCCAAAAAATAAACTGGGTTTTGAAAATTTAAATCTTTACTGTATGCTTCACCGTATGTTTTACCGTATTCATCAATTTAATTCTACTTTTTCAATGAGAGAATGGTGGAGTTTTCGTTCATGGTACAAGATGTATGGGGTTTGGGGACCAAGAGGGTTGGGGGGGGAGGTCAGCAAATCTTCTTATTCGCGGACTCAGCACATTCGCAGCCTCCTGTGTCACTAACTCCTACGAATGGTAAACGATAACTGTACAGTAAGCGGGAGCTTACAAAATGATCATTTTTTTATTTTTATTTCTTATCTCTTATAAAGCTAAGTAGCCCTTTCCAACTTTGTCCGGGGCAGTCAGGTGCACGTGCTATCCCTATCATGTGTTAGGTTCTTCGTCATTTTCTCTTGAATTAACCGATTCTGAATTTATGCAACATCCACGCTGATTGGTCTACTTGATCGATTTTAGCACCAATCAGGATCGTGCTTACGTTACATTTCGAGGAAAAAAAAAAAAAAACAGACCGGAACTTATGTAACCGAATAATCGTCTGTCTCGTTTGCCTTTCTTTCATTTTCGAGAAAAATTCGAGCAATTTATATTTATTTATATGAAGTTAAGAAATTAGGAATTTTCGTTTAGGGAAGAATATTTCATTAAATAATAAAAAAAAGTGTAGTACTTGAAAACGAGCAAACAAGAATTTTCACGTTTTTTCCCCATTTAAAAAAAAAAAAACGATTGAGGTGAAGCAAGATATTGCATTAATTCTCAACATTAAACTTAAAAAAAAAAAAGGAAGAATTCAATGATGCAGGCAGGATGTAAAGAAAATTGTCAAGTATTTTTTTCTCTTTTCCGGAAAGAAATGAAAATGAATTAAAGAAACCATGATGTGCGAATAGGATTTTCTTGAATCGGGACATTGGACAATAATAATGGTAACAATACGAAAAAGAGTTGTAAACAGATGTGATGTTAGTGCCTGTTGAAAAGTTTAATGAAAAATAAATTCTTTTAGAAAGCCTTTACTTGTTCAAAAAAGAGAAGGGAAGATGAAGACAGATTTGAAAACTTCGAACTTTTATCAGTAAATCGCACATTTTTCTCTTGTCTTATCTCTCTCCTTTTTTTTGTATTTTTTTCACCAACAAACCCTCAGACAAATCCGAACTCGTAAATATATAGTAATTACAATGAATGATGTTTTTTCAGAAAGTTCTATCAAAATATTAAGCACCAAAGTAAACTGGGGTTTTACTTTCTCGGGGGTGTGTATAGATAACTGAATGTGATAGGATTTTCTTTTCATTAGAATAAAAGGGAAATGCGCCCGTAAGTAAAACAAAATGATGAGAATAAAAGAAAATTATATAATCTCGAAGGACGACTAAATGAAAGTAAAAGGACGAAGCTTTAGAGGAAGAATGTAGAAAAAATCGATGTGAAAGCGAAAAAGACGATAATTTAGATAGCAGAAGTCAGAGAGTGAGTGGAAGAGTGATATAGAAAGTATAGAAAAAGAATAGGAGGACGACAGAAGGTACTAGAAGTTATCTAGAGAGGGGGCCAAACTGCAAAGATATCATGAAAATAAGTTCAAGAAGACAAAGAAAAGGTCTGTTTCATGTTATATAAAGAGGACGAGATAGTGTTTTCCTTAGCCAAAGAAAATAAAATAGATAATTGAGAAAAGATGATGACGGGAAGAGAGAGAGAAAGAGTGCACTTTTAGAGAGAGGGAGTTTATTGACGAAAGAGAGAAAGGGAGAATAATAAAAAAAAAGAAAAAGAAGAAACGAAGATTTAATAGAGAGAGACACACTGAGTGGGAGAGGAATAGACGGAAAAGAAGAGCGAGTGATTAAAGGGAAGTAATCATTGTAGTAGTCAGTAGCAGGTTTGACGCAAGACTGGAAGGTTATATCTAGTCTCTCCCAAATTATATACAGTTCTATACTTATCTGTATAATAATTTTAAGGATGACAGCCGATCAGTAAGTAAAAGAAAATGATAACTACTATTCCAGAACTAAAATAATACATTCTAGTATCCTTAAAATCCTTTTCTTTATGGAATATTGGCGTCTTCATTTGATGCTCAACTTTTTTTTCCCATTCTCACGAAGACATTTACACAAAAAGGAACAAAAAGTCAATTTTTTAGCTTATAATTTGTTTTTACTTAAATTTCTGATTATTTTGTTTAATTAAATTTTCGAGACCTATCTTTTCTCTTTTTACCAAACTCTTGGCAATGCGAGCTCAAATTATGGAATTATTTTCTCACTTGTTTAAAAGAGAAAAAAAAATCACCTCCTTTTTAAAACTGACAACCGAGGAAATGTGACTGTTGCATATGTTAGTTTATTACATAATTCTTTTTCTTTTTAGATTATTGTTCTTTCTCAATTGAATAATTGTATTTATTAATCCTTAGGGTTTTACCTTATTTTTAAAAAAAATATTTTAATCTTATCATTCTGGGTGTGGTTTTAAGGAAGGAAGAACAGATGGCTTCAAGTTTTTCATGGAAATAGATTAAATACGATTTCCCATCCTTTTACAAAAGTTTTAATCCTGGATTTTCATTATTTTTGCCCTTGGATGATTTGTGAAATCTTTTCTTGAGTGTATTTTACTAGATTATGTTGTTTAGCAACAGCCTGATTAATGCTATCAATGAGTGTTATTGCCACATGTAACAAAAGTTCCCACGTAAACCCACTGTTTCTCTCCTTCCTAGTTTTATTTTCTGAAATATTTATGAATTACAATCTTTTCAGTTGATTATTCGTTAAATATTAAAAAAACATCTTGCAATAATATTTCATCAATTTTGTAAAATGGATTAATCAAGTGGTATGAGATTTTTTTTTGTCTACTTTGAAGTAAAAGTGAATAAAATTCGTGGCTTGTCGTCGTCCATTAAATAAAAATAACCTCTACTGCTAAAATGGCTGGTGTTGACTGATCGCTTGTTTCTGTTATTATAGATGAAATCTAGCTGATTTTCATCAATTGTCGCCGTCCTTTGACTTCAATAAGAGAAGTAGTCCGTTAAGGCCTTATTAATGGTGGTCTTGGTTAATTATACAACCGAAATATGTGTTTTTTGTGGGTCAGACCTGTGAGTGATTCTTCAAGAACCAGCCCTGCTTAGTGATGGTAGCAGTGAGAGATGATAAAATCACATGGAAGCTACTAGAAGCTTGCCTCCTCCGATTCAAGCCTTTACGAACACTTTTACTTGGCTTTTTTTTTAATCTTTATTTATATAAACCACCTTTTTCCTTTTAAATACATCCTGAACTTCTTTTATATCTTTAATTCCCATCATAGCAATAATTATTCGAGATCAGTTATTTTACATGTGAGATATATATATATATATATATATATATATATATATATATAGTATGGTATACATGAGAGTATGTATCTATTTTTTCTGTCTTCGATGCTCATTTCTTAATCAGTCTGGTTACGTTGCTCTCAAGAAAGAACCACGGTATATTAAGATAAAAGATCCGATTTGTATTAATCTATCCAAGATCCTTATCCCTTTTCAAACAGAAAATGAATTAAATGGTAGAAAAAGATCATTTTTTTTTTTTCTTAACGTTCAATTATAAATTTTTTGTTGGTTTCCCCTAAAGTTTCAACATTAACATCGACAAAATAGTAAATACAGAGCCTATATCCCCCCTTTTTTACCACCATTTTATCATTATTCAAAGTTCCCGATCTCTTTGAATCTATTTCCATAACCTTCTCCAAGTTAATATTTTCAACTAACCACTTGGCAGTCAAGTTTCAATAAATATGTGATTGGGCTTTTCGTTTAAAGAAACTACTTGATGGTCAAGATAATTTAATGGGATATTTTCAATTCAAAAGATGATAATCAAAAATATTAATAACAATCTTCAATCATGGGCTCTTTGGTTTTATCTAATTCCTCATGTAGCCTTTTTAATTCTCGTAAATGAGAATGCAAATGACGATCATGAATATTCATTAGCAGCAATCTGATTTATTGTCTTTTTCCAATCGAAGGAGACCTGAAAAAACAAAACTTGATGATAGCCTTTTTATCAGATTATTTATTACTAATGTTATGTCCAACATTGAAAATAACTTCTGTTTCGATCGTCGGAGTTGAAGTTACTGCGTCAATTTTTACGTTCAAAAGCCCTAAGTCATCAATAATTTAGATGTGGATTTCTTCTTCTATGAATTATTTTTGTTCTGTTTTTTTTTCTTCTTACGAACGAACAAGACATTTTCTTTTCTCAAGAAGGGACAATACAAAATGTGGCCCATCAGCTAAAATGTGAACAAAGAATGCGGCAATGATGCCCTCCTCTCACTCAAAGCCCAAAAATTGCTTTGTTTCTCCTTGGATCCGTAGGAGAAAATCTTCGAGGAAGAAGTAATCAACTGCAGATCTCTACCCAAGTGTGAAAATCTCTCACCTGGAACCGAAATGAACAAAATTATTTTGTTTCACTTAGAAAAAGAAACATTTCTTTTTGATCGACTTGAATAATTGAAATTAATCTGACCAAATGATTTTAAAATTTAAAACAATGTTGTGACTTGGGTTTTTTTTTTTTTTGGTTATTGTTTTTCCATAACTGCAATTCAAATCTTATTGTTAGTGTCTAATAGTGCATTGACGAACGAATCGGAATCTATCCTTTCTTCAGTTTCCAAAAAGATATGTCCCGCTTTCTAGATTTACTCACTTCCAAACAGCATAATTCGTAGACCAAGTCCCTCCTCCAGTCTCACTGAGACAAAAAGTATTTTTATTTTTGTCTTCTATAATTACTTATTAGTGTGTAGAAACAAACACTGGTTGTATGGTGGTTATTCGTACTAAGGGTCATCTTGTTTGAATTGGTCTCCACTCCTTTCTTTATTTTTTTTTTTTTAGTGAAGTCACTGCTTATTTATCTAGAACAGTGATTTCCAGTTTTGTCGAGGATATTCTGACCAAGCAAGTTTTTTTCCCTCTTTTTTTCAACTAATTAAGAATGAAAAGATCCTTATAGGTTTTGTATTGGATTGTTGCGTAAGATGAGGGCGTATGTATGAAATACATAAGTATTGTGTGAGGCTTAAAAAAAAAGTTGTTGGTTGGTTGTCAAAATCTATTGAAAAAAATAAAACAAGATCATGTGGTTGATTTTCAAATTCAACATTCTTCCAATATATTTTGAGTGACTTGCTTTTTCTCCACTCCTTAGAAATTTAGGAAACATAGACTGACAATTTTATTATGTTTTCAAGTTTCAACAAATCTGTTTCCTATTAGCATTTTTGTGAATTTTTAGTGATGCATTCTACAGGGGGGCAGCATTTTATTTTAATGCTCTCATGTAAGAGATACAAAATAATGATCATTCAAGTTAAAAACCACTAATGACCTGCTTTTTTAGGGTTCTAGTTTAAAGTAATATTCACAGCGTGAGTAAACTAGAATTTGATCTTTTTATGTCAGATTTTTGTTTTGTTTTCATTCAAGGGAAGCTAGGTAGAGACTTGCATATAATGCATTGTGGATCATTTTGTCATCTGACTTGTCATTTCCTCAGCTTGCCTCTGATCGGCCCAAATCGATATGAATTTCTTGGAATTTCAAGTCGTAGTTAGTCATATATGGTTCTTCATTGCCGTTGGTTTTGTTGTAAACCCCTTTTTTTGTGGGCCTTTTGATCTTGATCTTCGAACAACACTTCACACTTGATGAGTGAATATTTCAATTATTACTAACTTGGATTAAATTGGGACCTGAACAAGCGAAGTACTGTATCATTGTTGTCATTTAGAACGTGTTAGTCTAGATTGCTTCGACAACAATCTACCTCCACAATCGAAAAACTTGAGAGGAAAAACTTCAATAAAAAAAATGAATAAAAGTGTACCTATGATATAAAAGAATAAGATGATCAAGGAATATAAACAAGAAATATTTGTTTTGTTTTTCATTAGGTCAGTATTATAATTAATTGTAATCTCTCTGAATCAAAATACTTACGTTAAACCTGTGTAAGGAACAGCCGTAGACTTGATTATTTTCCGAACTGGAGTATATCAAACATAGACTGTCCGAAGTTCATGCTGAAATCTTAATTCAGCAAATGCCTTCATGCACCACCAACTGCTCCATGGTTGGTGCTGAAGTGTATGCATAAAATAGTGTAATATTCTACGGTTTCAATATATACAATAGAACTTGAGTACACTTTCTTGAAAAGGCAAAAGCAATTAAAATGGTCAAGAACTGTCACCGAACCCTTTTACTTTTTCAATTTACTGAACTGAGTTAATTTTCTCTACTAATCTACAATAGCAAATATAATTTGCTTTTTTTTTCTTTTCTTTATGCCTTCATGCTAAATCAGCAATTCTACCACCACTAACCTTGACTTTGCAAAATACCACCTATAAGATTTTTTTTTTTTTTTTTTTTAATTACATTTGGCTGACCCTGGACAGTGGAACAAAGAATTAATGTCCCTCTACTGTTTATGACTTATGATACTACTGCGATCAAAATCCACCATAACCTGACTAAAAAAGAAAATTAGATAGAACACATCTGAAGTTATTACTTTGGTACGGCTTTAGCTCAACTCATCGTATGCAGATGTCTTGGTACTCCTTCTAGTCAAGCATGCCTCTGCTGCTTGTGAATGTTTGGAGACCATCAACCAAAACTGTCAACATAGGTTTCTGGAGTTTTTGAATTGGTCTGGCTAGCTATGTAATGGAGTTAGATGGCTGGAAATTTATATTTCTGGAAACAACACTCTTTTGGCAAGGGTTCAATTTGCAACGTAAGCTTATGCTAAATTGGTACTCTAGTTTGTGTCTTGCTGCCTTTCTGCTTGTTCTATTTATTTATTTTTTTTAATGATCAGTACACCCAAAAAGTTTGAGAAAAGTAACTTCCTCATTGATCATCTCTCTCTCCAATTTGTTTAAATTGATTACTCTCAACATGGTATGCTGCCATACTACATAGATCATTTGAGTGACTAAGAAGACCTGCTGTTTTATTCCGCCTTTACTTTAAAGACTGGAAATAATTAAGTGGTGCAGATTACCCAATGGGTAACAGTGAGAAAGCAGTGAAAGAATCGTGTCACTATCTATTAATATCTATGCCATTCTGAGATGAGAAAGATTATGAAAAGTGTCTGGTCCTAAGGGTTTAGGATAAGAGATAGTGTACCTGTATGTCTAAATTTTAATGTTGCATAATCCTTATTTTTTTAATTTTTAGGAGATGTATTTTATTTAACAGTAGTGTAAAGAAAACTAAATCTCTATTAGCCATGTTTGTTCAGGTCATAAAATGTTCTTGTTGACCTATTGTGACCTATTTATTCATGGTGATATCCAAAGTAAATATGGTGAGTTTGGTTCCAAATTGCTCTTTTAAATGTGTTGGATTGAATTCTGGATTTTTTTTCTTCTTTTTCCAATCCTATCTTAACCTTAGACTATATACACGTAAGGTAGATCAATGAAACTGGCAAAATTCTTATATTTTTTACAAAAAAATAAGTTAATATGTATTAATTTGATCGAAAATTCATTTAATTAAAATGAGGATATAAAACAACTTCTTTTTCTTTTACAAAAAATAAGTAAATTTTGGGAGTAGCATATGATGTTGTAAGTTGAAAAAAAAATTCAAACCCAGAATTTGTTTGATATAGTTGAATCGACCTCCAAAAATAGAACAACTGCAAGTTTTCTTTCTCTCCTATTTCATCTGTTACTCCTCAAAATATTTAAAACCAGTTTTCTCTGATTACAATACAGTTGAATTACCCTCTCCTGACATTTTTCTTTCTGTTAGATAAATATTGGTTTCAACGGATGAAGGGAGAGGTCAGAATACGTAAATTTAGATTGTATAATCAGTTAGAAAATCCTTTTAAAGGAGTTGAAACATGCATATATTCAGAATACTATTCATTTATCTGTAGATTTTTTTTTCTCCAAATTAGGTTATCAATTAGATTCTCTTGAAAAGTAGTCAGTGACCCCAAATTAAAGTTCATAAAGCCTCATGACAAAGGTTTGCTTTTGTCAAAGATGAAATGATTTACTTTTTTAGGTTCCTTTCTCTTGAAATCTTAGAGGGAAAGTTTTCGTTATATCTTGTTCTAATGTATGCTCCTTCCTAGTAAAATTTCTTCCCTGGGGGTTTAAAAGTTATAAGATCAGAAATAATACTTTTTGTACTTTTAGGAGGGTCCCCCCCCCTATTCAATACCTCAAAAGATACTTGAACATGTCCATGATTTTTTGAATAGTCCTACTAGACCCCAAACTTTAATTTTTACTTTTCATTGTACTATATTGCCAAAGTCTAAATATATTGAAAATTAAAAATTTTTAGTTTGCACAGAGTATCGAGAATTACAATCTTATAGATAAGTTCTCTGTGTACCTTTTATAAAGATACAAGGACAGCATTTTCTTTTTTCTTTTTTCTCTGTACCCTTTTACCATTAATTTATTGTAAATTATAGGGTTCTAAGCAGATTTTGTGTTGTAAATAGCAAAGATAAGATATTTACCTTCTAAAATTGCAAACTTAAATCCATGTTCACTGATTATAGGAGCTGTTATGTCGAAAATTGTGTTTTTTCACACACACCCTTCCCTGATACAGAATATGAAGAAATGCAATTGTTAGGCATTTTCCAGAAAGATATAAACCTTTGAATGAGAAACAATAATTTTTGACTTTTAAAAAATTATAGAGCTGTATATTTCTTCGTATCTTTTGAAGTATCCTAAGTGGTGTTTTTATATTTTTGTTCATTTTTTATAGGTATATATATATATATATATATATATATATATATATATACATGTGTGCAAATTTTTGAGATGGTTTCTTAATTAGTGATTAGAACAGTGATTCCCAAAGTGTGACCCTGGGACATTGTGGTCCGATCAGATGGGAGCCGCAGGATATTCTGGAATTTTAATGATTCCTGGCAATTGTAATTCAATATGCTGATGAGTGATCACAATGATAGGAAGGGACATCTAATTGGCTTATAGCTAATCCCTCTCTCCTTCTTCACTGTTCTAACACTAGATGGCACTCAATCGATGGACAAGGTTTATATTCTGAATTGTTCTAGAACTGTGCTAAATATTCTCGGTATATAGCAGTTGTATGTAAATAACTGTAGATTCTTAGCTGCTGACTGAAGACAGAATCTAATGACTGGTGTGATCAAGCTATTAAGTTGAATTCAATATCAAATGAAAATGAGTTCATCTAATAGAAATAAGTCAATATCATTATACACTAAGAATGCCATGATCTGAAAAGTTCAGGGACCACTGTATCAGTGGATTCCCTAGACTCCTGAATATCTTGTACTTGTTGAACAATGTGATTTTCTTGGTTCTTTATCTGTAAGAAAGGACTTTTCCCAATTAAAGGTTAAAATTTTGCTTTTAGAAATACCCTCCACCAATCATTTGGAATTATGGACTCTTCCTGTGAAATGAATTAAGTAATTTTTGTTAGAAAGGAAATTGAGATCTGAATTTTTCAGTGGGATTAATTTGAAAAAAAAGGGATTTGGATGTGCTTTGTTTAGCAATCAATAATCAACAAACTTATGTTGTAAGTTCTATCTTCATTGGATCTCCTGCTATTAATGGTCTGACACCAAAATGCTATACTATGCTGATTAATCTGAAAAAAAAATGGATCAGGACATAGTCATTTAGCAATGATCAGCAAGCTAATCTTGCTGGCTATTGTTTGTGGGTTCGGTCCTCATTGGACATCAATATTGATGGCCTGATACCAAACTGTGCTAAGTTATTGAATCATATGAAGAATAAAGAAATGGATCTGGATGCATATCGTATAACCATGATCAAAAAGCTAATTTTGCTTACTGTTTTTCGAGGGTTTGTCCTCATTCAATTTCCCAGTAACAATTGTCCAATACCATATTTTGTTGAGCTAATAATATACTTATAATAATGTGACCCTCCACTTTCTCTTTCTATAACAATGGACTCCTCTATTTAAAGGTAACAAATGTCTCCTGAGAAATTTGAAAAACTAAGTGTTTCAAAAATATGTAAATCATCAAAAATGCACGTGCAATTTATTTTGATTATAAAAGTTATTATAGTCACTATTTTGTGCTCAGTCCTCTTTGCTTGAATCCTTTTAGGCATTGACTTTTAGAAGGAATCTAGATATTTATATGTTGTATTTCCCCAGGTAGACTGAATTGCTGCTATTAATATGTCTAGGGTCATTGAGTTTTCTCTCCATTCTTAACCCAAAGCATTCTTGAGTTTCTCCCAAATGTTTCATATGATATTCAAATCAGGAGAGTTGACTGGCCAGTGTAGAATGCCGATTTGCTTACTGGAAAACCTATTTGAATGTGCCACCTGGCAGGGGGTATTATCATATCTGATTTCTTGAGTTCATTAGTGAGCATTTGAACAGCAAAAGTTTACCCTCTAGAACACCTAAGTACGTTGTTCCATTCATTTGACCTTCAATGATGATTAGGACTCTCATGAGCAATTCCACGAAAAATGATAATTGGCCATTTTGTTTTGTTTTGTTTTTTTTTTGTTTTTTTTTTCCACAGAAACTTCAATAATTTTTTGATGTATAATTCATCATATATAATCAGCAATCATCTGACAGCCATTTTGAAATCATACCATGTACCTGTAAAAAGTGGTGCATAATTTTATTTTATTCATGAGATATCAGGGATATCTTGCAAATGAAAGTTAGGGGGGGTAGGCTTGCTAGGGAAATTTGATTCAATTCAGTGTCATTGGTAATGTTGCATCAGTTACAGAAATTATTTAGTTATGTTTACTAATCAAAAATTGATCAAAAGACTCTTGGTTCTTCCAAAAGCACATCAGATGGGCGTATACAAAAATAAATAGCAATCCAGCAATTTTCATAAACTGTAAACAATGCAACGTCTTAGACATAACTGATGCAGTAGTGTTTCTACTTGTCAATGTAAATAACTGAAGTCTACTTAGGCTTCTCCTACTCCTAGGCCAGACTCTCCTTAAAGTTCAAACAATTGCACAAAATTATTATATATCAGGAGTAGGGAAATCCACTGGTCCAAGGCTTCAGGAATTAGTACAAAATTATCATGGATAATTTGGTTCCATGGGTTACTCTTTTTGAGAGTAAAATAGTAAAAATGATAGATAAAGAGTACTGGTGACATAACAATAATGCAAAAGCAGCCTGTCCAAATGTCCATGTCTTAGATGTAAGTTCAGAAAATGAAGCGAAAGTTCAAAATGGAGTAGAGAATCTGTGGACAGATATCATGCCATTGACCATTCCAGATATCCGCAGTTCTCATTACTTCAAACCAGTTTCTGAAAATGAACTTGTGATATCTGTTATCAGGGTATAGGAAGCTCTTGACTGCAGAATGATACCAATCCTTGTCAAAAAATAGACCGAAAAGTCTATTGAGTGACATAGTTGGATCAAAGAAAATACCTCCACCTTTAATCCCTCTGAAGTTGGCAAAAACTTTGGATGCATCTTCTGCTGACCTTTCTTTTCCAATCAGAGCTCATGTTCAAGCGGTTGATTTTATTGACAAATTTTACATTGCTCTTGTTCTGAAGGCTGGAAAAAATAACAAATTTCTGGTGAATGAAATTCTTGCATCAAACCTCCAGGAATGGTGAACTTCTTAACTGGTGTACAATTAATGATGGTGAGGCAGTCCATAAAAATGTCATTTTCTTTTGACCAGTCACACTTGTGGGAGTGTCAATTAACTTTGAGGTAGAAGATATCTAAACCATCCAGCATGTCTTTGCTGACCTTTAGAACACTTGTTGTATCGTGTCCGTAAAAACACCTCATTCCAATTCCACTTGAATTTTGTGCTGATACATATACATTAATGTTGCACATAAGTAACAAAATTTTGCATCTAAATTTCAAAATAGGTATTGTTCAACCAGGGCTGTGGCTGAAAATTTGAGGGGTCCTTGCTAACATTTACTGAACTCAATTGTATAATGCTAGTAGAAATGCAGTAAGTGAATTACTATTCATAAAGCTTATGTCCCCCTTTCCTTCCCTCAGCTATGCCTGGGTTCAACTGAATTTGGATTATGTATGATGTTTTGTTGAAAAAAATTGTTGAATGCAGATTTCTCATTACTTTTGATGCATGGTTGTAGTGTTGGATATAAGACATGTCGCACCATGTTTTCTTTGGATAAAACCTGTTTAACTGTAAAAAATTCTTTCTTGCTTCCAATTAATAATTGCATCTACGGTCCATCAAAATCGAAAAGTACTGGGAGTTTTTGCCAATTATATTCAGCATATTCATCCCAATGTCTAGTCTCAAGGGAATTTGAGTTGCATCAGTTATACCACTTGTATTGTGTCCTATGCAGACTGATTAGGATTAGATTTTTTGTCTTTTAATTGATTATAATGAATTCAATTCATCAAGAAAAACATATTTTATCCAAATATTTTTGGAGAAACCAAGACCTGGAGATGATCAAGTCTCTCTGAATGTTGAGTCAGTTATTGTGGAATTGCTTTTTTGCTTCTTAGAGATATGCATCCCCATACCATAATAGACAGAAAATTTTACAGTTCATATTATTATAAAATTTGCAAATTTTTCAGACCTTTTCCTCCAAATATTCGTGTTTCCATCACTGGAAGCATATTGAAAGTTGCACTCCTGACTAAAAATGATCGCTCACAGTTCACTACTTGTATTTATTGCAGAATTCTGATCTGGCTTTTACATGTGTTTTTTTTTTTTTTTTTTTTAGTAAGGAGAGGTTTCTCAACCTTATGAATGCTTATTAGATTCTTTTGGTCTTTGCCTAAATAGTTGACCTGCTGCATTCTATATCCTACTTCCTTTTCAAACTTGGAGAGATGACTCTATCTTCTCTGTAAATAATTAGCAGGCAGCGGTCTTGTTGATGCTCAAGCATGGACATCTAGTATGCCCTTTAAGTTCAGATGTCACTTCATCCTTTGGGATTTTTTGGACAGATTGTCGAACCTTCATGTGTGCTGCTATTTTGTGCTGAAGATACCGAGTTTGACCCTAGTTCTGTCACAGGCGTCAAGCCCTTTGCACCGGAGTGTCAGCCCATATGCACAACAAGAAATTGCGCAAAATACCAGGGGGAAAAAGAAGCATTACTTATGATGTATCTTGGACTTTCTGGTTGAGTTGAAAAATCAAGCTTTTATCAAAGAAACCACACAATTAATCAAATACTTCGAAAATATTATACTTATGGAAGAGTTGATAATAGAAATCTGTATAAAACAAGTTACTAAAACAGAAATAAGAATAAATTGCATTATATTATTTTAAAACTCTATTTGAAATGATCTCCCATTATTACATGTTTGTATCATTAGGCCTAGACAATGCAAATAGAATGAACAAAGAAAATAAAGCTGCTGCTGGAATCCAATCTGAAACTCTTCAAGGTAGCATTGCTCTTACCATTGAGATAAACAGCCACTGGTTATGTGAAGGCCCAAGTTACTGCTTTCATTCCTAATTTTTATTTTGTTCATTCATTGTCTACATCCGCTCTTCATGGGTTTTTTTTTTCCCCTATTTTCAACTAGCCATCATTTCATAACCCTAAGTTTTACTTGTATATAGTCAACTTTTCTTATAGATTTTGAAAATGTTATCAGCCTAGCTCTAGAAAATATCCTTTTTTCCAGAAAGTTATTTCAAAGAAGGCTCAAAATTTCATCAAATTTCATCAGTATTCCTGGAAGCTATTTTCAAGAAATCATAACCTGGGAGCTGGCCCACTTTGTGAGTGCTGTGTGGAAAAAAAAAATGTAGTTTCAAGACACTGCAAAATATTACAATCTGGACCTTTCTAGCTTTTCTAGATCCTGGAGGTATAAGGTCTCAAAATTAGCCTGAATAAATAAAAAAAAAAATGGACAAATGCACCAATTTTGATGGCAAAAATGAACAAGAACAAAAAAAATGCTGATAAAGAGCAATGTTTAAAATACTCTGGGCTAGTTTTTCAATTTGGTTTCTGGATTCCTCCTTGTTGTAATCAGAGAAATCAATGTTGAAGCAGCTATCCAGTCTGTTGTAGGTTTGATTCCTGCAGCAGCCTCATTTTCTTTGAATGTTTATTCTATTTATGTTGTCTAGGGCAGATGATAACAGGAAATCATTTCAAATAAGTTTCAATATAATGTAATGCAATATATTATATAATTACTTTTTGTACTTGTCACAAACTCATTGGCCTAATAAATCCCATGTGACACTATTTCATTCTTTTATGAGCTTTGTTGACTTTTTCTTTTTTTTTTTTTTCTTCCTGTTTCTCCTTGCTGTTAATCTATTCTTTTTTTTTTCTTCTGTAGGAAAGAAGCTACTGCTGAAATAGCAGAAAAGAGAAAAGAAGAAGGCAACTTCTTCTTTAAAACTGCTGCTTATCCAGACGCTCTACGTTGTTATGAAGATGCAATACGTAAGTTGCTCTTGGTTTATTTAATTGATCATCAATCAATCATTTAGATGTTTATGCGGTTTGATTAGTCACTAAATCTATGAAAGTTGTTTATATAATTTGTTTTTAAATTAGAATTTTTCTACTGAAACCAGGATTTTAGTTGGTTTTGATTATCATATTATTCCTTTCTGTTTTAATACTTTCTAATGTTGGAATTAAATGTCAAATATATTCCATTTGATCATTGTACAGTGTAAAGGTATTAAAACCTATTAATCTATTATCTGTCAGTGTTGTTGATAAATAGGTTTTAAATTGATACATTGTTTAGTGACCATTAAAGCAATTTGATTAAAAGCTTGATTACGACTATGTAACTCGCAAATAATCCTCTTGGCCTTTGAGCTGATCTTATCTAATTTCTTATTGAATTGTATACATTAATGGATTTAATTTTACATATCAATCGTTTTTTGTTTGTTTGTTTTTTTGGGGTTTTTTTTCCCTTTCCCCAGAAGTGTTATGTAGATGTAGCTCCCTACTACTAAACTGATAAGGTCACCAACAAAAAAAGCTTCTTGTATTTATAATTTGGAAAATTATAAACTTTCTGAAAATAATTTCCCCAAAAATGAAACCAGGATCTGATCCATGCTAAAGTGACTAAAAAATCTTTTTGTGTTGAAATAACGTCAATCTTGATTAATGATTATAAATTGAAATGTAATTCCTCCTCTGGATGTTTTTTGTCCTTTTTTTCAATCTAGCAAGAATTGCATTTTACCAATTGTGTAATAAGACTTCAGTACATTCTAAATGGCAATTTCATAAGATGCTTAATTGCCTAACATGAAATCTGTAAGTGTTTGAAGACAAATGTCTGACCTTCTTGCAACATTTTTTTTATCTCAAAATAAAGCTGTATTCCATTAGATAAAATTAAAGCCAGTTCAAAATATGATATGCTATTTTTCTTGTATTTCTGAATTTTTGAAAAGCCTTATTGCTTAAATATACAGCTTAGCATTTATAGAAAATGACTTTAGTTATTAGCTTCTTTCTTTTTTTTTCATTCATTTATTTTTTTTTGTAAACACTTACTACTAATGTTCACACTTTATCACCATTTATATATATATATTCTTCTATCTTCAATATGTTCCTATTTATTTTGAATTATATTTTGTGCGGTTGATTTTTTTGAGTTTGTCTTCTAGGATTTGTAGATGTCATCCAGTTGTTACTCCTATTTCATGAATAGGTCAACAGCTTTTTTGGTCATCAATTTAAAACTGCCAGTTTGCATTAGCCTTTTAGTCTCCCATCATGGTTGAGGGATTTTTAACTAAGCTTACCAGGCTATATTAATAGTTAGGAGGGAATCCTGGTGTTGCCTGTTGAAAAATAACTTAACATCTGACGATGCAGAAATAAAACGTATTCTTTACTAAATGTTTTCTTGCACAATAATACCAGATGAACTCGAAGTTTTGGGAGCTGAAATATTGTTTTAGTGCATTCACTCTAGGAACTGGCAGGTTGTATGATTGATTTTTGTATGGGTGTCGCACACTCCTGGGCATATATGTGCAGGCCCACATACTTAATCTGACAGGTCAATATAGTTTGCAGCTTTTCATGTCACCATTATTAAAATGTTCAGAAGTGGAGATTTTGGTTTGAAATTTATAAAACCATTTCTTTCCACTTTAAACAATTTCTTTTTTTTTCTCACAAATAACTGTTTAGTTAAGCTAGTTACATTTTAAATGAAACAAATGATCCTGAAGGCTTTGAAAAAAGCATTTCAATGTTAATTTTCACGGTGAAAATGAAATTCGTAAGTGGTGTAAATGGAACTGTTGAGCAAAACCCATTTATACAGACTGCTATCATGGATTTTTAAAAATTTTTATTGAAGAAAAACTTAGTGGAAGAAAATGAGGCTTATCCAGCCAGTCTGTTGACTATCAGCCAGACCTGTTCTTTCTTTCTTGCCCCCTCCTTTATCAAAGGGATGTTTCTTGCCCCCTCCTTTATCAAAGGGATGTTTCTTGCCCCCTCCTTTATCAAAGGGATGTTTCTTGCCCCCTCCTTTATCAAAGGGATGTTTCTTGCCCCCTCCTTTATCAAAGGGATGTCTCTTGCCCCCTCCTTTATCAAAGGGATGTTTCTTGCCCCCATTCCCCGTGACCATAAAATTGTTACCACCAAATTTTTTATAGATTGATATTTTGTAATCTGCTCTTTACATTTGTTTGTTCCTTCAGTCAGATGCAAGCCTTTTCCAAATTGATTCTGTCTGTGCAAATAAAAGATAGCTTGGTAGGAGATTATTATAAATCCATCTTTTTCTCTATCCACATAAGCAATTCACCTGTAATTGATCAAATCATCTGTTAACCTATATCAATCATTCCGTTCTTAGATCTAACAATCTAAGCCAACCATTTATCTATCTATGAATAGATGTTCAAACAGTGTGACTTTTTCCTGTTTCTTTCTCTGTCCATAGCTATCGATCTGTATGTTAGGAATTAGCTTTTGGGGATAACACCCCCTTTTCACCACTGATGGAACAGGCTGTTGTGTATAAGTACAATGTTGAGTTGGATAGATTGAGCAATTTCAGATATCGGGTCTGATGTAGATTACAGCTTTCCTTTCTGGAGTTTATTAATAAATATTTACAGTTATGAACTTGTATGGTTCATTCCATGTCAAGTGAATCAATTTTGGGAAAGTACCCTGCTTGACTATTTCTGATTTAGCTCTAACTTTGGTCACAGGTTCTTTCAGGTCTGAAATAAAGTCCTGTGAAATTTTAGCTCAATATCTTTATTTGATCAGTCACTATGGATCCAAGAACAATGACTGTTTGGTGCAACCAAATTATTCTCTCTATCTATCTATCTATCATTATATATATATATAACTGGAGGTTCTACTGAAAAGTTTCTGGGGTCAACTTGATGTAGATTTTAAAAGTATTATTTCTAAAAAGATTTCAAAGTTTTACCTCTTTCCCATCCCACTGCCCACCCATCCAGAAAATTTGATATCCATTTAGTACTTTTGGATATATCATGTGGACGGAAGGACGGAAAGATTCAACCACATACTTATATTTTCTTGTATCAAAATTTTTTTTTTTTTTTTTTCTACAATGAATATGGCATATGAATATTTTGAGATGAATTTACAGATTCATAAGTAAAACCACTATGTCAGCTGACTGATGTTGTGCTGAACTAATGATCTTGGAAAATCAAATTTTGGCAAAATGTTTTTCAACGAAGTCAGTTGGCATAGATGAAATGTTTATCCTGACACTGTTTCATCAGCAGCAGTTTTGATTATATATACTTACCTTAGCTCCATTATAATAAGGATTACTATGAAAAAGAAAATTTAGTTGTTTTTTTTATCTTTTCCTTTTCTTTTTGAAAATTTAGTTTTTTAAGTTGTATTAAACATGATGATCCTTGAAATAACTGTTTTCATCTACGTATCATGTATTATAGTTTTTCAAAATAACCGGATTTCTTTGGGTCTCACAAGTTTGTTGAATATTATCAGGAACATTTTATACTTATTAGGGCTATATTAATTATACAAATCTTCCAAGATTTGCATTCAATTTTTTTACTTCAACACACGGAAACATACTTTTTATTATATTTTTTTAATCTGACTATTAGATAAATCGGCGACGGGGATGAGAGGAAGAGATGGGTGTATCTATTAACAGCTGTGTTGCCTTTAGTTCATGCAGGCAAAACATGGTCAGCTCTTTCAGCACTTAGGGTTACAAGGTAACTAACTTTCATTGAACTATCACTGAAAGCAATGAATATTAATCAATACCCACCTTTATTTCCAGCATTATGATTTTGTTCATAAGATCCCCCATAATTCTGTAGACTGACCAACTGACTGCAAAAGAAAAAAAAATACTTGGAAAAATGTGTGAATGTATGGTTGTGCTAAATTAATAATCTGTATTCATTCTTAATAACTTCGAAATATTTGTCTTCTGTGATGTACTTGATTCCTACCTTCATGTAAACATGCTTCCTCTAAAGCTATCGGTTTGTAATCTGAATTTGAAACGGTTATATTTTCTTTCTTTCTTTTATTGATTTTTTTTTTATAGGTAGTTATTGAAAATATGACAAAAATATCACTTATTTGATAGTTCTTTCTCAATGATCAGAAAGTAAATTGGGGAAAATAACTTGTGCATTAAGATGTTTTCTTAATAAAATCTAAATGTCTTTAGGATTGCTTTGTAAAATTAATTAATGTTGAAGAATTTGAAAATTTGTTATAGAAAATATTTTCCTAATTTTAGTAACTATATAGATTTTTAATGATTTTTGAAAAGTTGATGCTCACTTGATGGGTAGAATATAAAATTAGTCAATGAATTTGTCTATCTTGGCAGTAACATCCAATCAACTGAAAGGAACATAGAGATCTATAAGAGGAGAAAACCTGAGGTGCGCTTAGAGGATTAAACAAAAGCTGGAAGTCAAAACTTCCCAACTAGTTGAAAAGAAATCTTCAGAGACAGCATTGACTCTGTTTTGCTTTACAATTTCTCAACTTGGACACCAACTAAGCAACAAGAATCTATTTTGGTTGGTGCATACATGAGGATACTCTGTAGTATTCTCAACATCAGCTGGGGAAAACACACGACTGAAGCATTTATACTGACATCTCCCTTCAATTACAACCTCCGAAGGGAAGAGAAGACTCTGCTTTGCTGGTCATTCTTGGTGCAATGAGAATGAACTTGGATGAAATGTTGATACTATAGCACCCAATCACATGGAACTACCTCAGTTGGCAGACCCCAATACACATACATTGATCAACTGGCTGATGACATAGGATGTCTTCTTGGAGATATGCGATAGAGGACTGAAGAGGATAGAGGGAAGATATCTGGTGGATCCAAGAAGACTTCTCAACCCAATGATGATCTGTGAGCTTGAATATGAAAATACCATTAAAATGATGTCCTAAGTTTCTCTTGTGCATAACTCTAATCTCAAACCATGCATAATTCCTCTCTCAAAAAAAATTCATACTGTCTTCTCTAAGGAACATGCTACCTGTTCTAGATTTATGTCTCTCTGTAAGCTTTCTTATCTGTACTCTATTCCTAATTATGTAACACAGATCTGTTTCTCAGTTGTTTCAAGTCACATTTATGTGAAACTTGGGAGAAAGGTGTCTCTCGATAAGATGCTTCTTACTTAGAAAAATCCTCCACTAAGGGACACATGATCTGGCAATAATGGCGTTTAAACTTTGTTTTGAAATCAATTTCCCAGATGTTTCAAGTCCGATTTATTTGGAACTTAGTAGAAAGGTGTTCCTTGATTAGATGCTTCTTACCTAATATTATCTTCTACTCAGGGTCATATGATTTGGCAATAATAGCGTTTAACCTATATAGTGGACACTTCATTGAACTTTCAGTTCTTGTTTTTTACCTACCCAAGATTTTATTTGCTACCACTCATTTTGAGTTTGGTTTTGATTTTAAACCTTATTGTGTGCTGCAGAAATGTTGGATGAAACCAAATCATGCATTTGTAGTGAAATTATTTAGTATTTCCTTGTCTCTGGTGGAAATTATTGTCCTGCAAACTAAGAAGTTCAACTTAACTCTCTTTTCCACATTCAATTGCTTATAACTCCTTAGCAAACCTGAAGAGGATGAATTCAGGCAGAATTTTTGATTGTTCTAGTTTCTCATCAGTCATAGGACTGGTATTATATTCATTTCTTTTAATTATTATGTATCTTTATTTATTTTATTTCATTTTATTTATTTTACAGTATATGGTGGAAGGCATTGGTCCTAAAATATGGTACTTACTATTGGAATATGGCATCGTTGCAATAAATTTCTTACCTCTCCCATAAGAATTATATCGATTCTTTTAAGCCGCATGTTTTTTCTTTTTTGTTAAGGAAAAAATATTTGTAGAATTTTATGTTGTGCAGATTTCTATTATGAGGTTAGAACAATAATGCAGGTTTCATGAATGCTAACTAGCAATAATCTGCAAATGTTTTGTTTGCTTTTTAATGGCCATATACTATTTCAACTTGGGATAATTTGCATGAGGGGAAATAGTTGGGATTTTTATCATTTTTATTGTAGGTTCAAGTTTCTTACAATATTGACATAAGACCCACATTGTATCAATTTGTTCAATTGGTCTTTTTTCTTTTAAATTCCAGAATAGACTTCCGTTTGTTTTAGTTTTATAACTTGATTGTTAGGGAAATTTCTCTGTTTTGAAAGGAAAAGTCAAAAATATTTCATCTTATGAATTTCTGAAGATGCACTTCCAATTCTTTTTTCTGAAAGCTCGTTCCTTCTTTCCCACATATATGTATTAGACAAATGAGATTTACAAGTGCATGCCTTTGCTTAACCTTTTCAAAACTCCTGTGACTTCTTCTAGAATTCTACAGAGACATTTTAATTCTAGCATTGAGTGCCTTAATATGTTGGTCTTTGAAATGTTGAATTAACCAGGATGAATTTTCATTTCTATAAGAGCTTTCTTTAAATTTCTAAAGCAATTTGAATTATGTTAGTAAATTTGTTTACAAACTTTCAGTTACTGATGTTGAAATGAAGCATGTTATTGATTATAATCTTATTCTAAGTACTATTGATCAGTGCTACATAACTTTTTCTACCTGCATCTAATATGAAACTGAACTTTTATTGAAGTAATTTTATCATTGCTAAAACTTATACTAGCTTCCTAACTGATTAGTTTTACCTATGAGTAGGATTGCATTAGTTAATTTGATAATTGACCACTTTTTTTAATCATAATTTATATATCAGAAAATTTCATTTTTTATTCAATTTAGGACATAGTTTCTCTTATTTACAATTGTACCTGGCATGTTACTTTTCCATCCTCGCCTGAACCTAAGCTTTTAAATTCTTGAAGTTAGAAAAGTGGTTGATGTATATTCAATTAGTTTCTTTGTTACTTTTACATCCCCTGAAGTTAATTTGTGCACTGATGTTTTAAATTCTTTTTTTCTTCCCTTACAGGAATGTGTCCAACTCATGCTCCATATTATGGCAACCGCTCTGCTACGTATATCATGATGTCGAAGTATTCAGAAGCTCTTGCAGATGCTAGGGCTGCTGTCGCTTTAGATGACACTTTTGTCAAGGTTTGTATACTTTTGTTGAGTACTATTGCAACAACTAGATTATCTTATAGGAATAGGTTTTCTCATAATGATTTAACTAAAGTGATCCTATTTTTCTATATGCGATGGTGGGGGCTAGCCTGTTTTGTTGGGTAAATTTTGGGGGCCAATGCCTATTCAAAATATGATGGGTTGCTGGTGATATCCCTTGTACATTTTTTTATAATAACCCCCTCTGTGCTTGAAGCACCTAAATAAAAAAAATAAAAAATAGTGATATGAAATTTTATGAAAAATACTCTAAAAATGCCCTAAATTTTTCTTCAATATTAATTCCATGAAGGAGGTTGTGTACAATGTATTTGATTTCAAATTAATGAATAATATCATCCCTTTTAAAACATTCCAGCAAAGCACATACTTGAAAAAGAAAAAGAATTATGACAAAAAGTTTTTAAAAAAACACACTTTATGAGAATATAGGTTGTACCGAGTAAACCATTTCTCATCAGCATGTTGAAATTTGGAATACATAACACAGTGGTAGGTGTGAAGGGCAAATCTTGCTGATGGTCTATTCAGCTTATTTGGATCATGAGCATCCAACTCAGAAACATGTACAAAACAGTTTGCATGGCAAATCATACACTTTAAAGCAGCACTTCTTGGAGTTACTAGGGCATTCACACTTGCAGCCACATCTGATCATCTCCAAAATGTAGTCTTGGACAGCTTTTTCATCTTCTCGTAGATTAGTCTGGCTCAGACCCCCCCCCCTTCAGCGAGTAGCCTAGTATGTGACATGTCTATGCTCTCCTTTATGCCATAACAGGCTGAGATGAAGGCAGTGGCTTGATTGATGACTTACTGGAACTGGGCATCCTCATGCCTGACTCATCAGAAACCTGGGATTTGATGGGCTTCTCCTGCACAACCCAATACTTGTTGGATGATGACAGCTTCTTCCTATTGATTTCCTAAATCATATTGGCTCCTTCATCCTTCATTCCTGATCTCAATGGGACATGGGACCTCCCCTGTCACCACCAACTTATTTGATAGTGGTCCGTAGATGGAGAAGCCTGTCTTGGGTCAGTCCCTCATATCATGATATCAGCTGTTTTTTGTCTTCAGTGAATAGTAAGACAACTTTCTGACTTGGCTGCTTTGTTGATAGGAGGAGATATTTCTCTTCTACATCTGTCTTCCTAGTGTATCTAGTGACTCTGATTTTGACAGCACTATACATTCTTCCCCCTGGCAATGCTCTCCCCTGGATGTTCATTGGATCCAATGGATAGATGCAAATTCATGTGAATTTTTGTAGTATTTGTTTCCTCCACTTCCAGCTCTGTCTCACTTGAACTTGGTGCAGATGTTTTGGCCTAGGATCTAGATCTTCCATGATTCTGGCTTTAGGGTTATCCCAATGATCCCTTCTTCATGAATGTGGATTTGATGAACGGGTCACTTCACAGGTTGTTCCATATTCCATGAATACGTCACATGTTTGAGAAAAAGGCTTTAGACGTGTATAGGAGGCTTCTCCTTGTAATGGAGGTAGAAGAGGCCATGCTTGGTATAGTTGACATGGCTAGCCTCAAATTAGTGGGGAGCATCTTCCCGAATGTGGCCAAATGGAGAAGCCAGTCACCCTCGTGTTCATCCTGGAGTTATGACATCATCAGCAACACTGGTTTTACCAAGACCTCAATCCAAAGTCTAGTGGTCCTGCTCTGACTCTCAATCTGACCCAAGGTTCTCATCTACTTTCTGGAAATGGCCATTTGTAATCACTCTCTTCCCATTGAACTTCTTGGCAAGGTTGTTTTTAGAAGCTAGGAATAAAAACAATACTTTGCCTGTAATGAAAATCTAATATCATTGTGAGGTTCGGTCAAAAGGGACCCATAGTCTACCAGGTTATAAAGGAATTAAAATTCCTAACTCGGAATCCTATACATTGTACATGACCTCCTTAATGATAAAACATTGGAGAAAGCGAATTTTGTGCATTTGAGTATTTTGCATGAAATCTCCTAAATCCCTATTCTTCTCGGATTTTGGGGCTAACATAAGAAAATGCTTGACTGATATCACTGGACACCCTCTTGTATTTTAAATAAGTACCTCCAAGCTAGAAGAATCAGCCGAGCTGAAAACTTAACCTGGCAAAATGAGGTTCTGCAAATCATCAGCCTTTTTGGTTCTGGACTTGTATTTTCTATTGTCATGAGTATAATTATACCTGTAACATTTTATTCAGTCTTCAAGCCTTATTACTTTTCTGTCAGTCATTAGTCATCATTTATACCGATTTTTACTCTGAACAGTTTTGAAATAAAAATTTGTTTTTATGATTTAGGGCCACTTGAGAGAAGGCAAATGTCATCTTATGCTTGGTGAGTCCAATGCAGCCATCCGCAGTTATGAGACTGTTCTTCAGCTGGAACCTAATAATTTAACAGCTTTAAAAGAGGTAATGTATTTTCTTCACTTCATCTGTATGAGTCTTTATTTAAAGACTCGTACAATCATAGTACCCATCGAAAATGACTGAAATATGTACATTTCTGGTATGGCAGACTTTATAATGTTCTCTTATTCAGACTGGGACCAATTGGAGTAAGAAAAGGAAATCCTAGATAGCTGCTTATACTATATAAGCAATTTCTTACCTAGGTGAATAGAGCGTTACTTTTCATACCATCCAGAAATTCAGAGGCCTCTTTTCTTCTAAGTTCGCAGCAGTTTAATTAAATAATACTTGTCTTTCTGCATACATTCCACTTTTCAGGTCAAACATCAGCCTCCGCACACTTGTGCATACACATCCTTAGGATTGGCAATCCAAAAACCTAAAAAAAATATAAAATAATGATACAAGACCATAAGTTTATATTTCAGTCAATCCTCAGGGGTTTTTTTTTTTTTTTTTTTTTTTTGAATTTTTTACCGTAATTACAAAATAAGCTATTTCTACAGAACTTCATTAAATTTGTTTCAAATAAAGTAAATAGAATTTTATCTCTTTGAAACTGCTGTGTTTTCGTCTCAAAATTTCTTATGAAAATCAAGAGGTCAGTTTTAACCAATGCTTCTCATATTTCAAAGATGAAGGGGAAAGGTGGGAAAATAAAATTGAAAAAACGGTCAAATAGTACTTTACCTGAATTCCTGGCTTCAGTGGAAAGTAGCGCCAAGATAAATACATATGAAAGGATGACTTGTGAATTGTGTGGAACAAAAGTTACATTTATTATAAGATAAATCTACATCTTGTCACAATAAGTACTTCTTGAAGTAATCATTGGCACACACTTGTCAAATTTGGTAACTATAAGGCTTGGAATACACTGACCCTCAAAAAAAAAAACAATTTGCTATGCTGCTGCGGCATTGACCATTTTACCTAAAAGAAAAGTACTATCTCATCATCCAAGTTCACAATTTAGTTATAACAGATGTTTGTTTATTTCTGTTCTGAAATATTCAGTGTGTCTTCCTCCCCCCCCCTCTCTTCCTGTTCATTTCTCTATTGTTGGTGTTAATTATTTAAACTTCTAAAAACTTCCATGCCAATAGTAATGAAACTATCTCCAGGAGTTTTTTTTTTTTTTTTTTTTTTTTTTGGAATGGTAATTTTAAGATCTCATTGTTGATTATGCAGATTGATTTCTCGCTGCAATTGAAGAAACCTGTCTGTGCTACGATTACTTGACAACTGACCATTGTTTGAAGTTGACATTCACTAGATTTATTTGTCAGCACACTGGGCATTGCTGTGTCCAGTTTAAAGTTGTTCCTCGAGAAAACTGAAAGATGAAATCTTTCTTCAACAGTAGCTTTATGTCTGCCATTGAATGAAAACACAAGTAGCCCAATGTGTTTTGGGGTGCATGTCTTCACCCTATCCCCTTGGTAAGGGTCAGAAAAACACTCAATTTGATTATTTTCCATTGACAACAATATTGCTATCCTTTTCTTTGAAGTTACCATAAATTATCCCCTCAACTTATGCTGACACAATGATTTCATTAAAAATCTTTTTGCATTACAAGTATGGCAGGCTGCTCCACATGCCATAAAGTTTGGTCCCTTCCATACATGCACCTTTAAAATGGGTAATGCAATAGTCTATGGAATAGAAATTCTGAGGCAGTTTCTGATGAATATTTGATACCCCAGAAACAATTTTTTGCTAAACCTGGTAGCTTACTACTTTGATTATCATAGCAATTGGTGCAAGTAAACTCAGTTGGGTGAATGAAGTTTGACAGCCATAATCTCTTGAGTTTTAAAATTTTTTAAATTTATTTATTCATTTATACCTATTAATTTTTTTTTTTTAATTTCAAAAGTGATTGAGTTAAGGGAGCTTGGTAGTTATTCAATAGTCATGGCTTCTGTGTGAATCAACTAAATCCTTTATTATTATTTTCCTTCTTCTCTGCTGGAAAAATATTTCTAAAAATCTTTATCTTCAAAAATATTGTTTTTTACAAATAAGGATAGATTTATCAACTTTGTTAATATTCACTTCTCCAGATAAAATTTGCCCAGCAGATGCAAGAATTTGAAAATATGGCAGAAGGAGATTTCATTAAACAAGATTACAGGAGGGTAAGTAACTTCTGTCTTTCTTTTTCTCCCCCCCCCATAATCATAGGAATGTTTCAACCCTCCCCCTTCTTTCCTGAATGGCTGGCCTAGTTTTTTTTTTTTTTTTTTTCTTCACTCTCTTTTTAGAGTGGTCAATTAAAAGAAAAATGTTTAACTACACAGTGTGTTCATATAATTGTAAAAACTTGAATACTGAACAAAGATATTTTAACGAAAAATACAAAAAAAATATCAGTGTGGTTGCATAAAATAGCCATGTATACTGGCATGTACCAAAATGTAAGTAAACTTGGTGTGAAAAAAGAAAATAAATTTTACCTCAGCAATATTTTTTTTTTTTTTTTTGTCAATTTCATGTTGAAATGTTTTTGTTCAGTATTTTTTTATTTTTTTCATTTATTTATTAAAGTTTTTACAATTATAATAATGTATTGTGAAGATGAAAATTTTTCTTACTGGTCCTATTTTATTTAATATTGATATAAACACTGTTCTCAACTGATAACTACTGTAGTTGAAGAAAAAAGAAAAATAGTTCCCTGGTAGATTCGAACCACCGATCTTTCAATTACAAAATGCTTCATGGAGACCTGTACTAAAAATGATTTATTTTCAAATATAAATCATGTCTGACTCTAAAACTCCTAGGTGTTTACAAATTGGGAAAAAAAACCCCTTTCTGATAAGTTTGGTTTAATTTGCTTCCACTGTTAGGGCGTGAATTGCATTATGAAAAATTTGAAATAATTCCCCCAAAAATTGTATCTTGTGGTTTTCAGCGCAATATTTTTAAGCCGGTGTTATTTAAAAGAAATTACTATCAAAAGTTATTTCAAGATCTGTTGTTGATTTGTGTAAAACTCAACTTGCTCATATTAAGAACAGACTGACTGCCTGATTCATTTATTTTAACATAATTTCTGTTTTTTGTTCTGCTTTTTTGGCTTTATGTGGAAGTTGGAAAAAGTTTTCATTTAATTTTTTTTCTAATTTGTTGAGTCTTCATGAGCTAGCAAAATCATTTCCTATTTGTCTAACAAAGTAAATTAGAAACTTTCTAACCTCCAAATGTCAGGCAAATAGTCACAAGAAAGTCATTTCAAAATACAGAACTGAATATTTGAAGTGTAGCCATTTGTTATGACTGACTTGACGCTATTGTCATTTGGAATTCCAGACCATGTATTCAGAACCTGCTCCAATGCTCGGGTTTCTTCAACCAAGTCCCATGTTAGGAGGAGAATTCCTGTTCAGTTTAAAAACAAACAAAAAAAACAAAAAAAAAAAACATTTTTAAGTTCCCACTAAAAGGATGAACATTTTTCCAAAATATGTGCACCCTTTACATATATATGGTGAGTCCTTGGCTTTCAGATTTTTATTTTTTTATTTTTTTTCCCTTAATTTTTTGGTACCTGTAGAAAAGAGTGTCTTGTATATGAAAAGAGATATGAATTACGAATCATTTTAGCGTGGCACTTGAGAATGGTTTTTCATGAACAGGGTTTAAATGGCTTATCAATTTGAAAAATGTCTTTGTATTGTGGAACAAAAATAGAAAAAAAGCAGCTAACCTGACTGATACAAAAGGTCCAGTTTAGCATTATACCCATACTATAAGTCAAACCTCCTGCTATAAACTTCAAGTTCTAGAACTCTCAATAACTAAGAACATACTCCCGGGCCCCATTAGTAACCGTATAACACCAGGTTTTCTGCGGTACCAGACAGATGGACTGACATTTGGTGAATTATCGTCAAGATTTGAGACTTTCTTTACTGCCATTTTCCGCACATAGAATCCTCCACATTAAAAAAAACCCCACCAAAACAGACAAACCACACCAAATAGCAATAACATAGGTAGGTGCATCAGTCTGACCAGGTCAACAACAACACAGCTTGAAAAACTTCTCACACATCTACTTACTCAAAAATCATCAATAAATTAGAAAACCATAAAACTACTAAATCCCTTGAGCAGGCATATAGACCAAATACCATGTATGAACAGCCCCAAAATATACATTGGAAAAATCTCCAATGCAGAGAAAAATAAGTATGAACACTGTTGCACATGCATAAAGGGCGACTATAAAAATGCATTGGTACAACACATATGCACACATGATTCACACACCACCAACACAATGTTCAGTAAAATACCATATCTTCTCAACAACACACTCACTGATATACATCGTCCCACACACACAACCCACCTACTTGTGTAAACTCATGGATCACCAATACATAATATCATCCATTGTATATATGCACACACACTGCTTATGAATGTTTTCTAATATTCAACCTCCTCCTATATCCATTCCCCTCCCCCATCACATTGTTTTACTCTTGACACTGACAATCCACTTTTTGCAGTAACAGATAAGAATTACTTTTACTCCCCCGTCCACTCCAAACCTTGTATTTTCCCCTATTTTTCTCATTTTATGTTTTGATAACAAATCATTCAACATGAGTCAAAGTGAATAAAATAGTTTTTTTCCTAAATCGAGTTTCCAGTATTGATTGCAGAATCATCATTGCTATTTTCTACACTTTCAAAGTTTTTTATTAGAAAAAAAAATCTAAGTGTTGAAATACAGTAACGACTTTTTACAAATATTGAAATAAAAATAGCTGTCCCTCAATATAATATCATTCATGATATGTGATGTGTGTTTGGTTGGTGGTCCCAAACATTTTTACTTATGTCATTGCCCACTCATTCAGGAGGCCACCAATAAATACCGGGTTCTGAGTGCTAGCTATTGTACTATAATGTAAGCCTATTTGATGACAGGTGACACCACGCCCACCTCACCCCTACCAAGGAATATATTTGACTTGCATTAGTAAATGACCAATGGAAAAATGGAATTAATTGGACAAAAACATTTCAATGAATGAAACTTTTTTTATTTAAACTTTCTATATTTGTTTGTTTTTGGATTTTTTATTTCACAATTATACCCTCTATTGTGTTAACCATTTCTTTTATGCCACAGATGAGATGGGAAACTGGGTCTTATAGTTACATCAGAAGTAAAGGAAGTAAAGTACAACTAGAAAAACGAACATCTTTGTATGTAGCTGTTTTGATTCAGTGTGAAAAAAAGTAACAAACAAAAAAGAATGCCTTTGTTAATTTGTTCATATCTCGGTTTTTATACAATAGACAATGTTTGCTGACTTGCATCTATTGTCAACACTTGACTCTCAACCATACCAGTGGTGGAATTCAAAATTTCCAGGAACTGCTTATTTATTTATTTATCTATCTATTTATTTATTTATTTTTTTTTTTTTTTTTTTTACATCCCCCAATTTTTTGTTAATAGAATTAAGGGCTGGGTTTTCTCTTTTGTTTTTTTTTTCTCTCTCTATATATATCCCTGGCCTGCACTACCAGTAGTTGTAGTTGTATATGAATGGCTGAATGTAAGGGTTCAGTTTAGCATCAAAGTTTTTTCTTCAAAAATCTATTTTCTTTAGTGCCTAATATGTAACTAACTGCCTTAGTACCTGTCAAATATGATTGATCATTTATTCGTAGATTGGCACTTTTGTCTAGGATTGAAGTGTCGCTCCCCAGCACTTATGTCAAAGATCAGAATATGGTATCCAAGTGTACACTCATTGAGAAAATAGTTATACATATGCGCACGCGTTAATTTATCTAATTTACTAACTTTTATGAGTTATGGAGTTGGGACGAAATTTTTTTTACACAAACATGTGTGCAAGTTCCCGCTCCTCCTCCCTTTACTCTTTCTCTCTGTGTTGTCTCTTCTTTCTCTCTCTCTCTACCACACTTTTTCATTCTTTCTTTTTTTTTTTTTTTTTCACTCTTTTCTATTCTTGACATATTTAGTACAGCAGAGAAATATATAAATCTATGTAGCATACCTAGAAAATTGAATTGAATAAGCAAACATTTCAGTAGTTAATCATCCCTTTTCCTTCAATCAGTCACATATTAAAACCTAATAATAGCAAGGGCATAACAAAATATCAATTTTGTATATGCTGTCATTTTTTCTGACGGTGAAAAAAAACTTTGCTACTCAATGCTGTTGCCATATGGTTTCAAAACTGAAAGAAAACAAAATGTGTATAAAGTATCACCAACAGGCCTGTAGACAAGGAAATTCAAGAACTGGTTCTGCAAACTTCTGTAATATTAGAAACCGGTTCATGCAAATCCCTTGAATCTTATCACTGGCCCATACAAACTCTGCTGTTATCGCTGCTCAGTTATAATACAATAGGCTTTCTTGGAAAACTTGTAACTTTATTCTGACCACTATTTTCTGTGGTCTTGATTTTAGTTGCTTTTCATTGTATGGTAGGGTTTTATATACAACCACAAATAAACATCTCTGATTGGAAATAAAAGATAAGCTCCCAGAGATAAAATTCTAGTCAGAGGTTAATGGTTGACAATATTTCATCTGATAAAAAGATGAAATCAAGATAATATTAATGTTTCAGCCAATCCTCCCTACAGCCTCAGGTGTACTATCTGAATATTTGGTATTGAACAGAATTTTTTTTATTCTTGATAACAAAAAATTTTCTTTTGGCTTTTCCTTATGATCTAATCCCTTGATTTAAAAAAATTTTTTTTCACCTTATCAATGCTATCCCTGTCATTGTTACTTGGGTGTTTATAAGGAAATTCTCTCTTTTTCAATCTTTACTTTTAAAAAAAATAGTTCTTATGGAAGGTATTGTAATTGATTTTTAACCTGACTGTTGTGAATTGTTACTATCAATGGCAAATTGATACTTAAGCTTATGATGTAAGATTCAGGTGTTGTTTTTTTTTTTTTTGTTTGTTTTTTTGTTTTTTTTTTCCCCTCTCCTTGATGGGCCAGGATTTTCCTACTTGGTCCCTGTTGAGTAGCGGAAGCCACGTAGTTGGATTCCACATTGGTCTAACTTGTACACCAAACAACTTGTTGATTTAGGCTGCTTGTTTGATTTTTCTCACTTACCAATGATATTTCCTGTCTCTGGATGCAGTCTACCATACCAGATTTTTCTTGTTCATTTTTGCTTATGGTTTTCTCTTGGTTCCTCAAGTCCAGCTTTGTGAGGACAGCTAATTTATCCCTATAGAATTCTTTCTACATTTACAAGAAATATAGTAAATGCAGTTATTTGGCAAACTCGGGTTGCAATGAGTGGAAGGACTACGAAAAGTGACGCGGATTTCAAAACCATTACAAATTCTATGAATACCTTCTATTATCCATTTAATGTATGTAGTGGCGATATATTTTATATCCTTAGTGTTTCCCCTTACAATTTTTTCGGTGACAATATGGCAGGGGGTAGAAGTTCTGTGATTTTATTTTATCTAGTTCTTTCTCTCTTATTGGGAGCCACTGCTGAGAACATTTTGCTCAATTATTCTCTCCCACCCCCCCCTTTCCTTCCAAGACAACTAGCTTGCCCATTCTCTACATGGGATAATTTGAATGAATTTTCAAATTTAGATCTGTACGTATTGGTTTGTATACTGTTTAAATATATCCACCTTCTGTAGGAGTTATTTGTACATTTAGAAAAAGATGCTTGTCCTTGTTTTCTACCATGAACTTTCATAGATGCTCCGATTGAGTTCAAATGGTCAAAAAGGACTTGTGTATCAATATTGGTTCCATTGTCCAAAAAAACTCCTTGAATGTTAATAATGCTCCTCAAAACTATAGACAGTACAGAATTAGTTGAAAAAAAACCGACCCTCTTTGAATGAAGATATATCTGTGAATTATTATGACCCAACACTTGTCTCTTATGTCATCAAATTCTTTTCATGCTTGTTGTTTGTTCTTACATTCATATCAACATTATTTTTCACCATTTTTTTTCTCTGTATTAAACTGTTTTCAAATTTCTTTTCACATTGGTTTGAAAATGCCAAGTGCAAGTAGTAGTAATCTGTATAGCTATGCATCAATTTTTTTTTTTTCCATGAAGAAATGAATTTCAATTTCACATGAAATAATTTTCATAAATGGTTATTTACAGAATCAATTGAAAGAAAAATGAAATAAAACCAGTAATGAACCAAACGGCATGTTTTGTTCAGCGGGTGAAATTGGAAGCCATTTGCTTCTCTTATTTTAGATATTGTATTCATATCACTGAACTAGTATTTTCATTAATGCATGGCTGTCAGATGTTATGGCTTGGAGTTTTAAAAACTGAATTCTGATAAGATTTGAGTTAATTAATATTTTTTCTCTTCACTGATTATTGCAGGCAGTCTACTGTATTGACAGATGCATGGATTTATCTTCGAATTGTCTAAAATTCAAAATAAAAAAAGCTGAAGCTCTATGTCTTCTTGGTAGACTTCAGGAATCGCAAGAGTTGGCAAAGTAAGTTGAAAGATTTTATAAGGTGTCCATTTTTTCTATTCTCGTTGGACTTCAATATCATCCACTGCAACTTTTTGATTTTGACTCCTGATGATAACATTGGCCTTACTGTTTAAACGAGGACGGTTTGCATTCACTTTACTCTAATGCCCTTGAGAAAGACATGAATCTGCTTCTTTTCCCCAGCAATGAGTAAGTAGTAGGGCAGACAGAGCTCTTCTGTCATGGAGACTGATGACTTGGACGGATAACTACGGGCAGAGTAGGGAACGGGTTCACAAAATGTATGGTCAATGGGGCCCTCAAACTTACATTTGCCTAGCAAGTAAGAAGTGGATTATAATTGAATATAGTAAGGAGAACGAAAATAAACAGGTGGAATAAACCCCCACCCCTACTTCATCACAATACCCCGTGTATGAATGGAAGAATTTAATGACTGACACCCACATATAAACAATCACACATGCACACATGCATGGAAAAACATGCACTTCATATTTGGATACGCGCATATATATATATATATATATATATATATATATATATATATATATATATATGCCGCATAAAAGCTGATAAATTAACAACAGACTATTAAAATGAAAAAAATGAGAAATTAACAAGAAAAGTATGAATAGAATAAGACTGTCATTTCGTGATCAGGAGATATATATAACTTGAATATTTGTGAACACGTGCATGGATATGAACATGTATAAGTGTATACATATAAGCATGTGTGCACATATGATCATGTGCATACAAATACGCGCACACGTCATCACACATAAACTACACTTACATAAACCCATATATAATAAATTTCACATGTGAACGTATATGATAGATTATATATATATATATATATATATATATATATATATATATATATATATATATATATATAAACACATATAATGAATTCATAGTTACATATATATAAAACACACACATAATGCATCATCATTGCATAGGTACTTGTAGATACACTCACACATGTGCATTTCGTTTTGCTTGCCTCAAGATTTCTCCAATGTTGTATATACATGTGAGGAATATCAACATTTATATTGACTTTAATGTGAGATTTTCAATTAAAAAAGTTGATATCTTGATTTTCTTTTAGTGATGTCTTACAAAGGGACAATATGAACGCTGACGCGTTGTTTGTGCGTGGCATGTGTCTATATTATCAAGATAGCATTGAGAAAGCATTCCAACATTTCCAGCAGGTCTTGAAGTTGGTACCAGATCATCACAAATCCAAAGAGGTATACAAAGTAAGTGTATCTATTATATACCATTTATTAGCAAAGGTCTTCCATTCAGCCAGAACTTGTGAATTGATATATGATTACAATAATACACAAAAGGCTTAATCCTATGAGGGGAAGGGATGCTTACTCTGAGCATTTGTGTTTTGAATTAGATACATATTTAATGCATTCCCAGTAATTTAGAAGCAGTGTAAACTGCATTTATGTAAATGGTCATTCCATGTTTTCTCCAAAACCTATTTTTGATAAGATGTGCTTCCACTGTTGCTAAATATTGATTTTTTTTTTTTTTTTTTGAGATTACAGAAGTTGGTAGATGTTTATATTAAGTACACTGGATTAACAGAAAATGTTCTTATTGGGATTTTTTTTTCCCTTCCTTAAGGGGTTTGAATTTGAAAATGTTGGTGTAACGAGAAATGGTGAGGCTAAATATATAAAGATTATAAGTTTTGAGCCATTGACATTTTTTTTTAAATTATGAAGTGTTATATTACTCAGCAATTACAATATTCAACATACACTTGGATCTATTTGCTAAAATCCAAGAGAAAATTGCCTTTAAATTTTTCTCATGGTAATTATCATTCATTTCTTTTTCTTTTTTTTTTTTCTTCTTCCAGCGAGCAAAATCAATGCTGGGCAAAAAAGAGGAGGGAAACCAAGCATTCCGATTCGGTAATTTAGACGAGGCATACAAGCTTTATTCCGAAGCATTACTCATTGACCCCCACAATAAGTACACGAACTCTAAATTATACTTTAATCGAGCAACTGTGTGTTCTAAGGTTAGTGTATTCAAGTTTTATTGTTTTTCTTATACCATACAAGGCGGCCATTAGTTGAAGCTGCATCGATACATCACAAATTTTTTTTTTTTTTCTTCCAGTGAATTAATTATCCTTGGTTGTGTTAATTTTAGAAAGCAAATGACTCAAACTTTTCAGGGACTTTTTGAAATATGAATACATTTTGCTTGGCCTATCACTATTTTAAACTTAATTCTGATACCGAATTGAATTAAAGCATGCACAATAAGTAGGCATACTAAAACATGATTAATTCTCTTTAGTTTCTTGGTGTTTTTATCTGAGCTCATCTTGTATTGGGATACATATACCATGAGTTACATACCATGATACATATTATATTGTAAAGAAACATATCATTGCAGTCCTAATATAAGCAACCCCCCTCCTCAATCCAAGGTTTAATTTTAGGTTTAGTCCAATATTTGCCGATCCAGTCCACCCTCCAAAATAAGTCAGTACTTATTCTATCAGACTAAGTTAATGAGGTCTAAACAGACTAATGATCCATTAGGGAACATTCTTTATACTTCAAGTTGAGTTGAATGCGGTATGTAAATATCTATTTTTCAGTATTCATTGGACTTTTGTTTAACCCCCACCCCCATGAAAATATCCTAATTTCATCTTAATTTCGCATTCCTTTTGAAAAACTTCATTTTGTATTTTTTTGTAGCTTAACAAAATAGAAGAATCTGTTTGTGATTGTACAAAAGCTATTGAATTAGATGACTCTTACATAAAGGCATATCTCAGACGAGCAAAATGGTAAGTATTTACACAAAACACCTGTGCTTTTATTTTTCATTCATGGTGTCCAAACATACTGCTAAATTTTTCTCATGTAGATTCTCTAATATTAATTACTCTGAAAAAAAAATTTAAAGTTTCATCTGGCTCAAGTTCATTCAATATATTTTTGTACAATGCAGGAAATCTTGTATCAGAATCAAAAGCTATAATTTGGGGATGTTGCATTATGTATGAGTGAAATATTTGTTTGACAGTTTTGTTTATTTGTATCAACTAAGTAAAACAACTACATGCAGTTGTCCTACAGTGGGGGGGGCAGGTTCTCATAATTAGCCAATTTGCATGTACAACTGATTTTAGTTGGCTGGAACAAAATGCTTATGTCACTTCAGTTGCTCGATTCTCTCGTGCTAGATTGTATGGTTACTTTTTCTCAGAATCAGACAGGAACGTTTGTGTGTTTGTATGACTGATTTTAAAAGCATTTGAAAAATCCAGCTTTTCTTCTTTTTTTTTTTTTTTTTTTTTTTTTTACAAAAATGTAAAAAAATGAGAATTCAAAAACTAAATTTCTAACACTGGCTGGGATCCCATTTAGCATTATTATAGTTATTGTAAATAGAGCCCCCCTCCAGTTTATAACATTGAAAAAACTGATAAATTCTCAGATGAAACAAAGGTCTTGTAGAATAAAAAACAAAAAAATTAATTGCAAAAGTGTTGTTCAGTAGTGCCCAATTTTTTATCACCTTTAAAGGGTCTAATTACCCTAATAGGGTATGAGATGACCCCTATAGTATTTTGAATTAATATTGCCTCCCTAAAATAATAGGAAAAATATTTCCCTAAATATCAACATGAAAAGAATAGTTGTTCTGAGCTTTTGGTTTTCAAAATATGAATTCATGTTGAGCCTGAAATCGGACAAATTTGAGTGTCCAATTTTGAAAAAATTCAATCGGATATATAGGGCAAAAAACAGCTGTGATTTCCAAACCTGGACACGTCTGGCTATCCTGCTCAAGTCAATATTTGTTAGAATTCTAAACTTTTGTAGCACACAGTAGGGAAATATCTAGTGGAAGGACCATAATTAAGAATAAAACTTGAATTAATACAAGTTTTTCTCTTCTCACAATCTACAGGTTTTACTGTTAAGTAGTGGTCAGATTATACTTGAAAGTGAAATATATATTATGAAGTTTTCCATCTAAATCAGTGGTTCCCAATCTTTTCCAGACCATTCCCCATTTTTGTCAATATTATTACCAGTTTTCCCCCTTACCATTTAAGGAATGATAAAGAATGATTTCGAACGATTTTCTTCAGCTTATAATTAGATAGCTTTATAGTGAGAATTGGCTTAATTTTGTAATTGTACACCTATTGCTGTATATTAGTTACTGAAAGAAAGCAAGCAAAAATAATGAGAAATATATCAAATGATGGACTTTTATTATTACCTTATAGTTTTATCCCACCCCCTTGGACTACCTGCAAGAGAAAATATGTGTTTTGGTTTCATAACATAAATTATTTCTGTAATTTCTAAGGGAAAAATTGCATCCCTTTCTGGGTAACTATATTGATCTGATTTACAAGGATAAGAATTTGGGTTTTGAATTACAAATAATATTAACTTTTTTTCCACCCTTACAGTTACACAGAATTGGAAAAATATGAAGAAGCTGTCAGAGACTATGAACAAGTTTACAAATTAGATAAAAGCAAAGGTAACAATTAGTTTTAGATCATTACCTCTATTTGCTTTTGTTTCATCTTTTGTTTCTTTATTAACCTTATTTTTTGATGGCAAGACTTGAAATTTAAACTTTTTTTTTTTCTCTTTTTTTTCAATTTTTTCCAGAAAATAAACAGATATTGTTAGAAGCAAAACGGACGCTAAAAAAAAGCAAGAGAAAAGACTATTATAAAATATTGGGAATTAACAAGTCTGCATCAGAAGAAGAGATTAAAAAAGCTTATAAGAAACGAGCTTTGGTTCATCATCCAGGTAAGCTTCATTTATATTTGTTGAGTATAGATATGAGACATGGGCTAAATAGAGGTTGTTGCTTTCAAGTGGGAGTTTCCCTACATAGCTTGAAAATTGGCATTTGAAGACATAACTGTCACCAAGCAGTTCAATCTAGGTAAGCTCCATTAAGCAGTGAGTGCAATGAGAGAAAATGAGTTTCTTGATTAGATCCCTCAATATTAATCTAATTGGCTTGATTCTTGGTGGATGCATATTCCATTATAATTCATCAAACGTCTGTCTGTAAATCACTGTGTAATCTATTCCCATGAAACTTTCTGTATCTACTTATGGGACCCCCAGACCTTTTTGTTTTATTTGTTAACCCCCTCCTCCAAATAATATTATTGGTTCTGTGTTCATGCTCACATCATCAATAATACTGATCTGATTTCTATTATTCACCTATCTCTTGTGAAAACTCCCTAGATTTTTAAATTGAATGTGATTCAAGAAGTTGATGATAATTTTCAAACAAGGTATGATTCAATAAAAACAGATGAAATCTCTCATTAGAACACCTTTTAGGCTGTCTGTAAAAACTAGCTGAAAATCCTGCTTGTAGAGCAGACTTTCTGCTAGTAACTTGAATTTACAAAAGCAATAATTTCCCCAGACATGTTCGCTGAAAAAAATTATTCCCATCTTGAAATAAGAACGGTTAGATATCTTTTTGAAGAAACCTTTTGAATGTGTTTTTTGTTGTTTGTTAGTTTGTTTGTTGTTGTTGTTTTGTTTTTTTTTAATTCATTTCTTCCCTTCCCTCAGATCGCCATTCTCATGATCCCCCTGAAGTTCAGAAGAGTGAAGAGGCTAAATTTAAAGAAGTTGGTGAGGCCTTCAATGTACTTTCAGATGTTAAGAAGCGAGCACGCTATGACAATGGCTTTGACATGGATGATAATGACATTGCCTTTGGTAAGTCTGGTAAGAATTGTCAAAAGTTTTTTACAAAATGATTATTTCAAAAAGCTGCCCTCCCATATTTTTTTTTTTTTTTTTTTTTTTTCCTTTCCCCATTCCATTGTTTGCCTTTGCCACTTTGTATGAATGTAATTTGAAATAATTTTGGTTTATGGGTGTTGCTTTCCTCTTATTAAAATGAAAGAAATAATTTGAAATTCCTTTGTATCATACTTTGAAATCTGGGTACCATAACAGTTCAAAAACAATAAAGTCACACTATTATGTGCATACTTGTGATGCATGAAATAGAAGTGCCCCCCCCTTTCTCCTTATTTCAGAAAACTTAATTATACTCCCTTATGAATGGTCATAATCTCTATGTACTTTCTAATCATTACTTCTGGGTAGCTGTTGCTTTTAATTTCTTGGACTTGTTTAAGGGCTGTAGTGAAGCAGCTTAGCTGAAAATTTCTGACCAATCGTGCATTTTGTGATAAATGCATATAATTTAGTACATGTATAGCCAAAGGCATTCTTCCAAAATTTGAATTTTTCTTCTTTGAGTGAAGTACTTGGCTTAATTTTTTCTTTTTTTTTTCCCACTTGTAACCATTTACAGTGTATTTAATCTATTGTTTTATGTTTCTTCCTATGGAATCTTCAACCTCCTGGGTAATAATCTGGGATAAGCTTGACAGCTTGTTAATCATGCATCTTTACATTATTTCTAAAGATACAGAATTATTATTATTATTGATGATATCAGTGATGGTGATGAAAATTATAAAATAACACTCCTAATATTTCCAAGATTTACCAGATGCAGGTTAGTCCAGCTATGTTTCCTGCAAATCTCAGAAGAGTTCTTAGGCAGTTCAGGTGTAAAAATGCTGCCCAAGACTGCAAAGCCCTCTGTTAACGTGAAGGGAAGTGCTGAAAAGACTTTCCCCGCATTTGGCCCTTGGTCTGGATTGTTACTGTTATAATTCATTTTAAGTTTGGAAGTGTGTCATAGCCACCATCTTAAATTTTCTGACTTGCACATATTATCCAAATGGCTATTCCCCAAAACTATGTATGATGAATGAATTCAAATGCGTCCTCAATATCATATCCATTGCTGATGAGAAAATTGATCTGAAACAGTTGTTACCGATAGCCATTTTGAAGCCATGCCTTTGGTAATATAGTGGAAATACATGATGACTCAATATCCAAATTTTGATGGGATGCCTTTGGCTAAAAGTGTGTCAAATAATGTGCTGCACAATCGTTTGGCTAAACTATGGTCTACTATTGATAATTGAAATATTTTAGCTTTTCTTGCAAAGTGCTTCCAATGAATGAATTTAATCTGCTCTTGTATGTGAATGAGGAATGTCTGTTACACTGCTCTCTCTCCCATAAATTGGAATTTTTCTGTAATTTATCAATGTTTTAAGGCATTTGTTGAAATACACTCGTCTTGTAAATTTTGATTCTGCCATGATTATGTACACTCCTTAGTCTTTTTAGGAGCAAACCTTTTATGCAAGTTTTTCATTCCCTCAGCTTATGTATTCGATGTACTTGAATGAATCCTGCAAAGGAAAATCTCTTTAGACTTTGGAAAATGACTGAAACAGCCATAACATATTCATCAAAGGTTCAATCTAAGAATAAAAAAATGAAAACCAATACACAAGACAGACTTACATTTGTGAGAATTTGAAGTTTTTAATGTTTTCTAAAAGTTTGAATTTTGAGAATAATTTCAAAAGAACACAAACAAAATAAATTCCTTTTTCTTAATCTCTAAATTTTCAGTTATATTGTAGCTGCTTTTGTCTGCTTTATCACCATCCCTGTCCTCTAATAAATGTGCCTTTTGATTAGTTGGCTTAATTAATGTTTTTCTTCTTTTTTTCCAGATCAAATTGATCCTACTCAAATATTTGCCACTTTCTTTGGCAACCAAGGCTGTTCATTCCGTGGAGCTTCCGGAGGTTTTCCTGGTGGCCAGGGCTTCTCTGGTTTTACTTTCCAGTTTGGATGAATTAACACTTGCAACACAAAAGCAAGGTCACTTGCTTGAATACTATTATTATAAATGGAAATTTGAGAAAATTAATAAAAAGCTATACAAACAACAGAATTGAATCGCATCTTATAAAAATTATATATATATAATGTGTATATATATATATAATATATAAGAAAAAATGAAGAAAAAGTGGAATTTTTTTCCCCAAAAACATGCAGGCAAAAAAAAAAAAAAAAAAAAGACTTGAGTTTTGAACTCTTGGGTGTGGGAGAAAAGGAAAAAGTGTCCCAACTTTCTCTTCCTTTTTACCATTTACTCCCTTAATTTCATGAAAAGCAAGAAAATCTTAAGCTGAGGAATAAAAGGGTATTAGGTGGTGAGGAAGAGATCAGAGAGAAAATGTAATACATATTATTAATGTTTTTATAATCTGTGCTGATTGGTCTATGGACTGGACAAAGCAGTTTCACTCTTGTGTTGGGGTTCATATTTCTTCTCTCACTTCCCTAATGTCATCTGTATAGTATATACCTTACAAAGAAATGCAAGCGTGTTTGTTTGTTTTTTTTTTTTCTTTTTTTTTTTTTCCCCCTTTTTCTTTTGCCTTCTCATTGATCATTGAAAAAAAAATGCTGTAAAGTAATAAGTAGTTTCACATTCTTATCTGTATAAAACAAAAAAAAAATTTTTTTTTCCCCCCCTTATGGGGTGTTGGGAAGTTTTTTTTTCCTTCCCTATTTTCCTTTTATCGGAATGTCTGTTCAGATTTCCGAAAATGTGCTGTGTATCAAAAGAAAAATGTAAGCAGTAAAAATGACATAGCGAAACAAACTTCTTGTTTGTTTTTGTTTTTCTTCTTTCTCTCTTTTTCCTTTTTTTTTTTTTTTTTTTTTTTTTTTTCCCACCCTCTAATTTCTTCCTCATCATTTTTTTTTTTTTTTCTTTTTTTTCCCATCTAGGAACTTTCTCTTTTCTAAGGGACCATCTTATTGCCATTAAAAAATCTATTTGCGCCCCATCCCCTATGTGAAATGAGTCCGGCTAGATTTGGCCTGGGGTATTAGGAGAGGCTCCTCAAGTTCTTGTATTTACTGTGTATATTTTTGCTCTTATAAATAGTACTAAGTCCGTATCTTTGTGCATGTCATCTCTTACTGTATATACTGATTCACTTGGATGTACATGTCACCAAAACGGAACTCATTTCTGTTTTGCTCTACAATCTCTGCCATGTATAGCCAGTTCTTTTGGCCCTAGATAATTAACAAGTGCTGTTTATTTACAATATGATCTGTAAGATCTTTTTTGCACTATTTGGCAGCTAATAGGGGTGTGGAATATTTTGAATATTGACCTTTGTAGCCTTGACATATCAAAAAAATGGAACATCAGTTCTATTGTGAAAAATATTTAGAATTCCATGTAGTTTTTACATTTAAAACTTAAACTTCTTTTTATTTTTTCTCCTTGTAATTGATTTTTCTCATTCAATTTGGTTTATTAAACTCTTTGCTCAGGACATCTTGGTGAAATTCCTTGTTTTCTTAACATGGAGCTCTTTAACATGTAGCTCTATAATGATTTGCTTGACCAGTTCATGGTCAATAAAAAAAAAAAAAATGCAAATCTATTAAGTTCACAGCAGACAAACTGCACCTTTGTATATGTACATTCTCTTACTTCTATTCTTTTCTTGTTTTTTTTTTCTTTCTCTTCTATCATTCCCCCCCCCCCCCAAACCTTGTCTGTGGTGTGAAACATGCAGTGCAAATTCTTTACTTTGTTGAACTTGCAATCGGATTATAATTCATCAGATCTGATAGATTTTAATGCCGGTAGTGCTAGAAGGGATGATAGTTGAGATTCACCCATTTGGACTTCTAATTCGCCCATTTTGATCTAAGTTGTAATGTACAGGTTGTCTACATTGCTTATGAGTATCCAGATGGGTTGATCGAGGTAAAAGGCTGATGAAAACTTCCTAGATAATGCTGGATTAGACTGAGGGGTCATTTTCAAAGTAAAGAGGCTGAAATCTCAAACATTTATCAGATGAGGTTAGAATAAAAAATGTAAAGTAGATTTGAAAAAAAAAAACAGTTCTGCTTGAAGATGATTGATCAAAATATTCTAAAAGGAGGGGAGGTATCCAAATTTTAGAAAATTACAGTTTTGCCATGTATATTTTAAATTAGTGCAGTAGAAAACAAGTCAAATAATATTTCTGTGCAATTAAGTTTTTTGAACATTTCAGAAATTGGTTACATTAAAATTTCAACACCTTTCCAACATTTTTTTTTCAATGTGGTCCTGACAATCCAAAATGTCCTCAATAAAGACACGCAACTGAGGAAGATCATTGGGTACAACTGCTGTAGCACAGAGACAAAAAAACAAGATACGATTAATAGTCTAAAGAGATCTATGTTCAAAGGTTCAAGTTCTAGATTATGTTCAAATCTGATTTGTATAATAAAACTCAATACATGTTCAAAATACTTATGACTTGACAAGAAATTGATAATCTAGCCTTGATCATTGACTAAATTTGAGGGGAAAAAATTATCAGTATCTTGTGGAATAATGTGGGTTTATTGAAAAACAGTGTGATAATGGGTTTATCATAAACCCTGGCAGAAATTCCAAGATGAATTATTGTCATTATTTGGACTAGTATTCTAATCTATGCTGTTCACATCATGAACTTGGGTCAAATGTATAATTCCTCAAGTATGCATTTAAAAAAAATTTTTTTTTCTTCTTCTACCTGTCTTTCTCACTTCCAGATGGATATTGATCTAGGTGTCTAATTTCTCCAAACAAGTAATCTTATATTCAAAGTAGACCGAGATGTACATACTAATTACCTTTTATTTTACTATTAGATGAAGCATAGTCAAGCATTATTTATTTTTTGATTGTATTTCTTTTCATCTTGATTTTTAGCTCCTTTTTATCGCAGCTTATTCACTGCTGTAGATTGATGGCCTGAGCAAACCTGGTTGAACGTACCAGCTGCTCTGAGCTACGAAACTCAATGACTTAGCAGCAGATCAATTCTAACCCTTAAACCTACCTATTCTTTTCTTCTATGCCTTATTTGTAATTTATACACTAGCAGGCAAAACAAAGATCCAAATTTGAGTGTCACTGAGAATTTGTCCTTCATTTTCTGATTTACTAACAACCATAGATTGACAACCTTGAGCAGAATTGTTATAAAGCTTCTAAAAATCAAGATAAGACTAATCAAAAATCAATACATGCAAATTGTTTCTAACATGCATCATATACAATGTTAACTACCATTTTCCAGCTATGAAAGAACCTTTTTATCTCTCTTCTAAGCATAGGTATTTTCATAGCATTAAATTCTCATATTGCTATAGATCATATTTTTATGATTGTATAGCCAATAAATTCTGAATTTTCCCTATGTCTCTCTGCAATCATAACAATTTTTCATTTACTAAATTCTGTAATATCGTTCTCATGTGAATGCTGTTCATATAGGACCGCCTCCCTTTTGTGTTGTTTGTTAAATGAGAGCAGTTAGTGCAGCCCAGAGAATGCAATGGAGGGTTCCATTTATGACTGGATCGAACACTTCTTGTTATGTATGTTGCGTTTTCTAATAGAAGGAAAATTAGCTGTTTTCGTAGCGCCTCTTCAATGAGATTTTTTTTCATTTCATACTGAAGTCTAGCTCATTCATATTCCAAACAAATGGTTTCCCACAAATTAATTCATTCTCATTTCAGTGCAACTTTAATATATAAAAGTAAAAGTTAACTCTATATTTGCCAATCGATAACACAAATAAATATTTCACTTACACTTTTTTTTTTTTTTTTTTTGGTACTCCTTTCCTAGCTGTACAGTTTAACCTTTCAGTCACAAAACCGCAGTCTGATATTTCAATGCTCTTTGTTGGAAGGGTACGTCTTATAGGTCGGTAAATAATCACGTTTGATGCTATATTAGTAACAAACCAATGAAAGAAAAAAAAAACAGAGGGCAGGGTGACAGTCGTATGGCAGGGACCTTGGGTAATTGATGTTCTCACACTTTCCTTTTACTCTGAAGGAACAAAAGTTTTCAGACAGTTGTAGATAGTCCCAACTAGTATCCATTGGTTGTTTTAAAATACAAATACTAATTCTTCTCTGTCAATAACTCTTATATCTGAGATGATCTTACACACTTGACTGGAACTATAGAAGTGTGTGGTCTATTCTGTCAGACAATTCTGAGTTTCTACAATCCAAGATCTCGTTCTTTGAAAACTTTCTAAGGTTATCCAATACATAGGAAGCTGCTTATTGTAAACAGATTGGGACAGGATCTTTTTAGATAACAATAACCAGCTGATAACATTGAGGGAAGGGTACAAAGAGGAAGCTGCCTATCGTGATCACCTTTGAAGAAAGTGTTTGGGGAACGATGTTTTTGATAACATCCGTGATTATGGTAAGCAGCTTCCTCTGTAATAGCTTTCCTATGAAACATCTCCGTTTCTCTCTTGAGGTTTTCCATTAAAAACTAAGCTGATTATTTTTCTGTAAGCATTTCTGATCCAGAAGAAAATGATAAAAATAACTATCTAACCTTAACCCCATCCCCTTTATTAAATTCAGCAACGCCTGCTCTCGAATGATATCCTAATAATTTACAATTACTATATTTCATATTGCCAGCTGTAAAGGTTTCTAACATTTTTACTGAATCAAAAATGCGAGCTGCTTAATGAATCTTGTGTCTTCCGATGGGAAGGAAGTGCAGATGCGCTTCCTATTTTTGCGGAAGACACACCTGTCTCCCACCCTGTAAAATTTCCCAAGAGGGACTGTCAGCCATTTAACAAGTCACAACCGTTACTGCTGAAGACGTTTGCTTTTAGTCGTAAAAATTTTACAACCTCATGAAGCAGTCGCCAGCGTGTCGGTCGGAAAACGAGATTTTCAGTTTTGTGCTCGTTTGAATTTTCAGCCCATATCTGAACTTTCGTTTCGGAAATATATATATATAATGTGTGAGTGTGAATTCGCTGATTATCAAAATGTATACTTTTATTTGGTACCAGAGGAACGAAACCAAGTCTCTTATCAGAAATATTAGTCGAGGAAGGTTTGGATGACAGAAATGGGGAGACATTTGGACCTGAGATTACACTTGAAAATCTGGAACAGAACCAATAAGTCATTCATAGTATTGAAACCTTTATCGGAATCTTGGGATTGTTGTCAGATTGATTTCAAGGCAATGGAAAAAAGTGGAAATCTTTTTTGGTAAACAAGATGCTAAAACTAGGTGTACCCTGGAATAATCGTGATTATAAAAATGATAAAAAGTAGTGTTAGTAAAAACAAATCTCTTATCAGAAATATTAGCCGAGAAAGGTTAAATGGGGGAATGATTAGAACTGAAATAAAATATCTCACCGTCGGACCCACTCTCGTATGGAGGCTATTGCCGTACAAGTGGCGAGTTTAGGACTGTCGAAGTCAATGAGCATAAATTTCGTACTAGCCAGAACGTACGAGGGGTACGTTCTCCGATTGAATGACCACCCCATGAGGATCATGGCTTTTGCTGAAGTCCGTCAGTATTGTCGTCAACTCCAAATTACCAAACCCGAAAAAGTCGCACCCGGAAGACCCAACGCTGCTACGCGATCTTCGTTCAATACAAGAGGGCTACCCTAATAGCTACATTACTTCAATCAAAAGGGAATTGTTTTCTATGATCGTAGCCCTACAGATGTTCAACTTTATAATTGTCGATTTAGACCAACGTGTTGTTTATCCAGCGACCTTTTTTTTTTTTTTTTTTTTTTTACGTCTAACACCTGTTGGACTCAGCGTCACCTGATTCTTCACCTGCATCTGAAAGTGACCTTTCGATCTTGAACACAACGTGGGGAAAGGTTAACTACAGGTGTCAAGATTTGACCCGGCCGGACAGCTGTTACAGCGAAAACGGACCTACCCTCCTTGTCCATCCTCCCCCTTCACCTTGCTAACGTTTGGCGACGGATTTATGTGCATGAATATATAGTTACTTATTGATCATTTATAGATATATTTGCATTTCTATGAGTTAATTTTTTTTAGAACAGAAACTACTGAATCCATTCTATTGATTGAGTCCATTCTTTCAAACGGCGGAGAGAGGATATTTTATCAGCTATATCACTTTTAAGCGGAAGAGTCCATTGTTGCGGACAGAGACACAACCATCACATTATTACTTCTAGAACTGTTTAGCTTGGTTTAGTCTGACACGAAGCCATAGGTGTGAGGATCGAACTCAATGGTCTGCGAGATTCGCTAACCAAGCCACAATTACGTGGTGAGACGCCCACAAATCCAATAATTGGATGAAAAAAATAAATTGAATGAAAAAATCTGGCCTTTGGCAAAACAAATATAAATTTATATCAATATCTGGGCCTTGGCTACTTAGTGGATGTGATTAGTTGCAAATTTCTCAAGTAGGGAGTACTCAAACTTGGTGAACAAAATACCGTGCAAGCAAATAAAGGCTCCACAAATTTCCCTCTGAAATCATAACAAAATATTCAAAAATTAAGATAAATAAAATATTACGAATATTCGACTTATTAGAAACCAGCTTTCACCGGGCAAAATTGGTTCGTCTGGAAGCCTGGCAAAATAATATTTCATCAGTCAGTTTGCGACCTCCTTGTTTCCGGCCAATGTCGCACAAGAATTCTTGTATTTCACCAAATGGCAAGCTTGTAAGATGGACTTTACATACATATGCATACGCTTGAATATATAACACACATTCACTGACATCAATAAATTCAAGTAACCCTTTCCCTTATAAAAATGCATACGTTCTCATACACACACACAACCTGATACGACGTTTGCAACTAAAAGCACACATGCAATCTATACACACAAATCATGCTTTGTTGTTATCAAATAAAGGAATATCCTATATTCACATTTTTGTCCAATGATTTATTAAACACGCTTCCGAATGTTCAAGTTGGCATATATTGTATACGTAACCAATACGCACGACACCCCATGCCTAACAGCACCAGTACTCGAACTTACTCTTGGTAAAAGCCAAGATTTCGAATACTGATTTCAAAAGGCAGGTGGGTCATCGCCAACTGTGATATTGACAATAATATTATTCACCCAACTTCAATTATGACATTTTGGTGTAATAAGAAAAGCTTTGTAAATATGGGACCCCGACCTTCCTTGTCTAAAAACAACTGTAATATTGAAACCAAAAAAATACATATAATACGATAGTCAAGTGAGGATTCATTCTAGATTGGTTGACTTCCGACAAAGTTCAGTTTTCAAAAACAAGAAGACCCCATTAGTCTCGAAAAGACAATGCATCCTCCCAATGGGCACCTACAAGGCTGAAACATGGAACAATCAAGAAATTAGCCCTCCATGCAAAGTGCAGAGGAATGAATGATACAAAACATCACCCGGGAAGATTGCAAAACAGCGCAATATATTAGAGCAAACATGTCTGAGATTTCTTAAAATCCACTAAAAATTTACCAATATCATCATTTTATTGTCTTAATCTTACCTTGATGTTGATTAACAACCAAATGAGAGTAGGTTCAAAGGTTAGATTTGGATTTCTGCAAGTCCTTAAAGTTCCCGTGACTTAGATGGAAAAGCAGAAGGCGCCTTTAATCTGGCTTCCCTGAGTCAAAAAGTGACGGTAAGTTCAAGTCTCACCGAGAGCTTACTTCTCACTCACACTGCTTACTCACTACCATAGCTTGATGGACTAGGTTAAGTTATAATAAAAACAGATAAAAATCAATATGAAGATGTAGGGACTATCGTAACGATCTTTATGTTTATCAATAGAAGAAAGGTTGCAGTAAATTATCAGCAATTTTATTCTGTAGACAAAATGAAACCGGATGAAGACATACCAGAAAACTTGTTTGCATTCATGACCCAATTAACTAGTAGAAATAGTGCGTCGAATTTTCAGCCCAATTTTCACACATATTTTAAAATCCAATCTAAAATTTGCTAATGGACTGTTTTTAATTAAAAAAAAAAAAAGAAAGAAGGTATATAGTCATTTGAATGAATTTTCCTATGAGAAAGTTATTTTGTAAGAAGATACCATGTTTTTTTTCCAAATATACCTCCCTCATTTCTATCATTATGTCATAATAACTCAATGAAATATAGTGTCATCTCTACCATATTGCATTTATATGAAGATAATACCGCAGAGAAACTAAATCCGTTGGAATTTATTCGATCTTGGGAACTGTCTTTTAAAAATCGGTTCTGAATCGGAAAGAACATAAAAATTTTCTTTTTAGAAAGTTGTTCGTTTTCATCTAAGTATACTTTACACATTTTGCACCAAAAAATAGCTATTGGAAATTTTTTCATTATGCTTTTTTAAAAGTTTAAAAGTTTTGTCATCAAACAATTAATCGTTACAGAACGGTCTTCTATTTATTGTTGAACATAAAGTTTTACATATTCTGACTGGCCCTTTTTTAAATTCTTTATTTTTAAAGAATTTTGATTGTTTTTGTTTTAATTACAGTAACTATTATTATTATAGCAACTATTATTTATACACGGTAGCCGGTAACTGATGAACTTTCTTTGCCTGATTGCTATAATATAATGATTCGATTGTAATTCTCATTAGAAGTAAGAAGAGGATGTACTTTTGAAGTTGTTTTACAACTTGTTGGAATGATGTTGCTGATAACTCAATAATGGCCATATGCCTATGAAGGAAGTAAAGAAACTAAAGTGTTGGTTGGTATGTTAATGTCTGTGTGTGTGTGAATGCGTACGTAAGTAAGTGAAATGATTGTTGCGCAAAGTTGTTGGAACAGCCAAAATTCTGCTAAGTGCACAATCATAACTGGACGAAGATCGAGTTGTGTTCACCTATTTTATAGGAGAGGATGAAGGCAAGGGCATGAAATGCAAAATTCATTGTCTTCTATGATGCTATATATCAAAATCTTGACACTAATTATCAATAAAAAGAAAGTTAACCTTTACCGGACTTTGTGTCTCGGATGAAGCTATTTTTTAGAACAAATATCAAACAGTACTTGTCGCTGTTGATAAAGGGTTTAAAGAATATCTAACTTGCATGTTCCAGTAAAATATGTTATCTCCTAATGAAACCTGATTGAATTTATATGACCTTGTATCTGACGGTATATCCATGCCTTCTTAATAAAGAAGAATAAGAAAGAAAAATGTGTGGCCAGGTAAATGTGTTATTGTTTTAAATGACCGGAGATATCAATTCGTTACAAGGTGTTATAATTGAGATCGTTAGCGTTTTTTAGGGAAAAAAATCTAAAAAGAAATCTCAAGCCAACTTCAGCATAAAGCTGGATTAGTAGATACACTCAATGAGAATCAAATTCACTTGCAATAGCTCGTGAGATTACTAATAAATTAAATTGTATATTTACTTGATTTCACCTTTAGATAATTAGTTTAACATTCAGGAAATATCGAACATCGCTTGAAATTTACCGAGTAACGTGACGTTTTTGATATTTTATTCGTACGATGCAACTGCAAAATTACTTGTTGCCGCCATTTTTTTTTACGACAAGGGTGAACTTATCTTAAAATAATCTTGATAATCAAGAATTAGACTAAAATATTTCTCGTTGTTTGCTATGATTAGACCCGTTAAAAACCGTTGCCTTCTTTGAAATTCGAAAATAACTTTGATTGTCAGACGCTAAAGTATCTGGAACGCGGCCATTGGAGCCTAATGTCTCCATGGCAACTGAACGCCTTGCCCGTAGTAACGTAATAGCAACGACAAAATGGATGCTACGAAGCGGCCGTTATCGATACCGCCTGATTTTGCTAATTATGCAGAAAAACACAAGTTATTTGACATGTTCAAGGTAAGGTAAACGGTTAATTGGAAGAAGAAAAATTCAATTATTATTCATGTATATCTTCTGCTGTAAACTGTAGTGACAGTTATTGGCGAAGGCAAAGAGAAATTTAGTTCCCCCGACTTGAAAGTTGACTCACTTGGCTCTTCTCTTGTTCAGTGGAAAAAGTTTTTTTTTGCAAGAAAATAAATCAGGTCTTAATGAATTTCTGAAAAAACATAATTTTTGGTTAGAGAAAAAAAAAGAAGAAAAATCAATTCCGTCAAAGTCTCCCCCCTCACCCAAGTAATTTGTTACTTTTAGTTTTTTTTAATAATTGTCACAGAAATGTTTTAAGATTATGCATGGTTTAGAATTAGTATACCCATATATATATTTTTTTACTAGAAGGGATTAGAAGAGACTGAGAAGCTGTATATAAGGTATAAGTAAATTAAATGTAAGAAAATTCTTTTTTTTAGCAATAGAGTGGTTGGACTATGGACGATTAACGGAATATACAATGCTACCAACAGGCGTAAATGATTTTTAAAAGAATCATGGATGTTAATCACACCACCGCAAATGTTTAAGGCCCTAGTATTGTGTAACTATGATTGTTATGATGTATGTGTGCTTATATATAAAATATGTATACTTTTTTTTCACCCTAAAATGTTCAAAGCCTTCTTTTTTTTTTTTTAGTGGTGAAACTATCATCACGATAATGACAAGTTCACTGCTTTCATTTGTTCCGTAAACTGACTTATGAAACTCCTTGACTTTAACCCTAACCCTAAACCTAATCTATATCCTTTGTCGTTAAATTTATGAAAATGCAGTTTTAAATGGTCAAGTTTTCTGCTTTGCCTTTCAGCTTTCATTGTAAATGAAAATAAAAATAAACTCAGAGATGAGGTAAAAAATAGTGGGTCAAAAAAAACTGAGAAAATCTTAAAATTTGTGGAGAAAAAATCTCGTTTAGATGTCCCAAACACAAAAATAGGGCAGCGAAATCTAACACGAAAATGTTTTGAATTTAACGCAGAAAACGTAACAATCGCCGATATTTTAACAAGAGTTTGTTTTTTGTCAAGTTTTTGCTGATAAGCTTTTTATGCGTCCAATCTTTTGGATTACACATTTTTATTATCATATGTAACAATGATATATACATGATGATAAATATTACCTAGTATCCCAATGCCGCCGCCATATATCCTCGTTTTTATTGCCTAAGTTTGATATAAACTTGTATTGTTAATTGAACCCTTCACTGAAAACTTGGGTGGGGGGATATTCAAGAAAACAATTTCACTATTCATTAAAGAGAGTATGTGTGCAGAATTTGAAGTTTCTACTCTGAACACTTGGAGCTGGGCGAATATATATATATATATATATATATATATATATATATATATATATATATATATATATATATATATATATACACACACACACAGATAAATATATTTACGTAATTGTCAGAACACATGAATAACTTCAACCCAGCAAATGTGTCTAAACAGGTTTGTTGTGGGTAGTGATGATTAATGGGTCCCAGAAAAGTGCCAATCAAGAAATTCTGCCCATCACAAATTTATCAAGGGAGGAAAACTGCCCATCAAAACAATTTTCCCATCATTCATTCATTTTCTGTTCATTTTTAATTATTAAATATTTGGGTTTTTTTCCCCAAATACTGGTCATCTCGAATTTTTTTTCTCCCCACACTGGCCATCACAAATTTATTCAAGGAGAAAAAAGGGCCCATCTTGAAAGATTTTTTTAAAAACGTTTGGTACATCTTGACTCTGATTGTAATTCTGAGTGTTAAAAAGAAATGAACAAGGCAAAACAATTTAAAAAACAATTTATTCAAAGCAATAATGATATAATGTATCTATTTACTTTTTTTCTCTTCCATGAATTCTCTTATTTCTTTTCATTATTAATTGATGAAATTTATTTTTACACAAAAAATTTTGACTTTTTAAACTTTCTAATGAAAACAAGATAAAAATCATTGATATCACTAATTTTTAAAAATTTTTTGTTCATTTTCTCTTAATTTTTATGAAATTAAGATAGTTTCATTTGATTTTCCCTTTTCTTGAATTATAAGAGAAAAGAAATCACATACTTTTGAAATTTTCCTAGTTTTTGCTAGGAAGTGAAAAGCCCAAATTGTTATGTAAAATGTTTCATTAATTAAAAATGGAAAGAAGTAAGAGAATTCATGAAAGAGAAACGAAAGTTAGTAGATTTATTGTATTATTATTGCTTTGAGTAAATTGTTTTTTCTATATTGTTTTGCCTTGTGATATCATATAAAACCTTAAAAAATGAACACTTCTATTTATTTCACACTCAGAACTCCAATCGGAATCACTGTGGTTAAGTTGTGACAAAAGTTTTTAAAAAACCTTATAAAATGGGCGCTTTTTCTTCTTCATTAAATTCCAGTGAATGAAAAAAAACCCAAATTTTAGATGGCCAGTATGTGAAAATATTTATCAATTAAAAATGAAAAGAAATAAGAGAATGATGTGCAAATTATATTTTGGTAGGCTGTTTTCTGCCCCAGTTAAATTTGTGATGGGTAAATTTCCTGATTGTCACTTTTCTGAGTTCCAATCTCTTGATGGGTAGATTTGTTGATGGGCTCCTATCCGGTTACCATAATTAATAATAACAACAACAACAATAACAGTTACATGCATAACAAATGAGATACATGTGAAAAGGTGTTTTTTTCTCAAACACCTGATGACCTATGTCTTTGGCAACATGTTGTGTTGGGGTGATCAATTGAAAATTGAAAAATTTGAAAAAGGTTTGATCAATGAATTAGATACTTCTCTTTTGTTGAGCACTAAAATCTCCAAATTTTCAAAAAAAAAGGGTGGACACAAACAAAGGGACCAGTTTAGCATGAACTTGCATTGAAAATTGACCCCCCCCCCAAAAAAAAACTCATTTTGCAGGAGAATTCAAAAAAACGAAATAATCATTTTCCTTTCTCATTGACAGGAGTGTGTGCAAAATTACAAGTTTCTATTATAAATGGTTAGGTCTGGACACAGTCTGAATGCATAGAGACAAATACATATAAAGGTCAGACCACATGAATAACCTAAACCCAATTACAGAGTTGTACATAGTGGTGATTGATAAGAAATAATGATCAATAATATAAAAATAATATAAATATATAGTAACAAATAGTAATATAAATGATATTAAATATTACATATTGGATTAAATAGATCTATTTCTATTGATATTCGGACCATCCTCATCTTGGTTGTTTTTAATACAATGTTTCAGCCGTTGCACTCTACGGCCTTCATCAAGTGTCATCAGGATGGTCCGAATATCAATAGAAATAATAATAATACCTCATCTCAAAAATTCAGAGATATACTACATAGATCTACTTTATTTTAATCTTGAACTTGTTGCATTTAGTGGCATTTCCATTAATATTTTTGTATGCTTTCCATCCTGCCATGGATAAGTTTCAGTAATTACATCCTAAAGTCAGAGTTACTGCAACAGATTCTGAAAGATTACTCTTCAGTTTTGAGGGGGCACTTCAGTTTAGGTCATATTTGGAGGATGTTTTGGCTGTCTACCAAAAACAGTATGATAGAAAAATGTGTATGAGCAGTCAAGTATACTGGCTTGTTTCAAACCTTACATGTCAGCCATAGGAGACAACAAACCATGACCTTTGACATCAAGGCAGGCAAACAGATATACAAAAAAAATCATTTTGGGTCCGGGATGCTCAAAAAACTTTTTTATATAAATTAATGGTAATTATGTACATAATTATCTAAATCTCTCTTCTAAAATTATCTATAAAAAAATGCCAATACAAGATTTTGATCCCAAATTACCATAGAGACCTTAAAAGCACTTTTTTTGAAAGAATAAAAAGAGAGTTCTCAGATTGTGCCTAATGGTGTACTCATGCAAATCTTCAAGGTAGCCCCAAAAATGTGACCACGAGCACCCGGAGACACCCATCCACAGACACATAGACACTCAGAGAGAAGAATCTATAGCCCACTTAGCTGGTTGGTCGGGCAGCCTTTTTGTGGGGCTACAGTGATTCAATTGTTTCTTTGCTTCATGCCTTTTTGATAGTGGGAGAAGCCTCAACTAATGTAGGTCTTTCGTAAAAGCAAAGTGGAGTCAAGTGAATTTATAAAGCAGTAGATACCTAACAATTTTCAACTTTTCTTTTTTCTTTTGTTTTTGTTCTTGTGAATCTTGTTCTTAAGTTAAAAAGATGGAAACCAAGCCTTTAGTACGGCAAAAAAAACAAAAATACCAGTCTTAAAATTTCGTCTCCTTGGAAAGTTCTTACTTTACAAAAGAAAGATTACACAATATCTTACCCCAAAACTAGATCCGGAATTATGATAAGAAAAGAAATATCTATATATGTATATCTCCATCATTCTTCAAAAATAGTCCTTTGTGAGGGGTATATATGATAAGAAGTTTTTGGAAATTTATAAAATTGTCGGAAAGTTTGTACAAATCTTTATTCTCAAAATATTTATTGATTTGAGAAAAAATTTGATATTGATGCATGAAATATTTATTTTTCTCATATCTTTGAAAATCATATATCCTACGAATCAGATCCATGTTAAGAAGCTGGTATTGAACCTCTGTCTCCAGACTGACCTGATTTCCAGATTTGATACTGTTCCAATTTCTGTGTTGGAAAAGTCTCTGGGACAAAGCTCAGATTATCTCCCCTTCTGGCCAAATCTCATGACTCTGCCTAACTGACAGACTCTCTTTTTTTTACTTCAGTTTTTACAAGAACAACTTCTCATCAAACAACCCGAAAATCCACTTGAATTCCTCATGAATATTCTACAAATGCAATTGAAAGAAGGTGAATTCTTTGTACATTTTACATTTATCTCTGCCTTCATTTGAATTTCAAATTTGATCATAATTTGTTTAGTAACTAATTAATCAAATAACCATTAACCTTTTTTCATTTTTTGCAATCCCTTTTACTTATGAAAGTAGCCACATTAAAAGTATAGAATATATAACTGAGCATTTTTTTGCAAGCTTATCTCAAAGACCAATTTGCTATGGTAGGGAGTTCAATCCTCACCGGGTGCTCACTATTGTGGCTTAATACCATACTAAGCTGAGTAAATAACTATTCTATATAATAAGATCAGAATTAAAATTGAGAGATAAAAATATGATGATTATCATAATCGTAGATGGACTCTGGAAGTTAGAATTATTCTTAATCAACAAAATCTGAATTAGAATTCAAAATATAAACTAATAAAAAATCTTTCAATGAACCTTAGGAAAGGCTGCATAAACAAACCTAGTAGGCAATGTAGGTAGCTATGATCAGTTTGGACATTGCAATGTAGCTTTGGTAGTCTCGTAGATTATGACTATAGTAGTGAGTTCAACCTTCACTGAGTTCTTTAGACTTGAGCTAATCTTAGCAAGAGGTGTGTCTCATCATGGAGCAGTGACAACACTTGAAATTTTAAGATATTGTAGATTAGGTTTTATCCAGCTAATCATAAATTCTCTTACAATTTAAAAAAATGAATATCTTTGGTTTTATATTAGACATATTCACTATCTTTCCAAATCATTACTATGTTTAATATTCTCTCCATAGTTATTCGAGTCATCATAATTGGGCCTCCTGCCTCAGGGAAATCAACTATTTCTAAAATGCTATGTGACAAGTTGAAGTTGGTTTACCTGAATTTGGAGAATCTCATTCAAGATACTTCAATTGAACTTCAAGAAGAAGTCTTTGAATATAAAGAAGCTGGGAAAGTAAGTCTTATACCTGTCTGTCTATATTTGATTTTCATTAGTTTGGCTGTAAATTGGAATCGATCAATTCTTGTTAGAAAGTGTTTGAAAATGTGATACATACATAGCCAACTAGACCAACATAAAAACTGAAGAAACCTATGTTGACAGTTTTTTAATTATAAAGAATGAATTTAGAATGTAAGAATTTTAACTGCTTGGGACTTGGATACTTTTAACCTCTTAGTCAGAACGAAGCAACTTCTTGTCAGTTGATTCCAACCAAGTGTTTAAGAAGTAATAGTTTTGTCAAAACATTTTATTTACTTATTTGAAATACATTTTTGTTGAATGTTGATTTCTGTGATGGACCTTTGTATGGCCTTCCTAAGAAAGAATTCTTTTTTTTCTTTGACCACCAGCCAAATGGTTAACAGTTCCTAAGTTATTGACATTCTGGTTGAAAATATATTTTAAGTGGAATCAATTGAGTCAAATTCAAATGCCCTCTTTTTTTTACCTAATTCAAATGTTACTTCTCATTTAAGAGGTCTCAGAAAGATTTCCCCCTTTTGATCTTCTCTCATAAACAAACTATAAACCTTTTGTATGTATTGGGATTTAAAACTGGTTACTTGTACCACTTGTTTTCAATTATTTATAATTCACATTCCTTGTGATAAGAAAACTATCCTGTGCTATACATAAAATGTTATGTGTACTTCAAAAAAAGGTGTAGAGTAGGTAAATATCAAAGGATTTCTAAAGCAAATTATTGTCATTTGCAGGAATTACCCGAAAGTCTGAAGGTGAAACTTATCATTGATCGAATTGATGGCCCTCAAATCACTTGTCGTTTAAGGGGCTGGGTGTTGGAGGGAGTATTAAAGTCAAGGTCAAGTATCCTACAGCTGCAAGAGAAAGGCATATATCCAAGCCATTGCAGTGAGTACTTCTACCTTTTATTGTATAAATTTATTTGAAAATAATGAAGTCAGAAAAATTTCAACTAAAAGAGAAGTAATTTGAAAATAGATTTAAAAAAAAGACAATGCAATGTTTTTGATATAAAAAAAATAAATCTAGAATCTTCTGAAGATTCTAAGAGATTTTGTTAACACTTTTCCTTTTATGATTGTTTTCTCTCTGTCTGTCTGTCTCTCTCTCATAAGAAGCAGAACTAAAAAAAGATTTGCTCTTATCTTACAGGTATTAAGGATTTATGATTTCTGGCCTCTGGTCTGTTGCCATGGTCTTAGCTTGTCTACATTCCAATTATTCCTCATAGCTACTCATCTTTCAATGTTCTGTTTTAAAGCTTTTCAGTATATGCTTTTGTATTGTGCCATTCCCAATAGTATCTGCAGGAAAGCATTGTAACATTTGCCAATGTTTTCATTACTGCCTCATGTTTGTTGTGTGAAGTAAGGTAATCCGACAAAATGGTGGTGGTAATTTGACAATGTGGAAGTGAAAGATTTGTGAACAAGTGTGTTACATCTCAAAAAAAATTATCATCATTAAGATAGGCTTGATGCATTTCTCCAAACTCCTGTAACCGTCTTCAAAGAAGCACTTAATAATGCAGAAAAGCTGTAGTAAAACATGCAATTGTTCACGTCTGGATATAGTACTAAACTGGAGAAAAAGGTACGCACCATTTCTGGTGTTTCTTGTTCAGAACGAGATGGAAAGAGACAAGTCATCCTGGGTGTGAATAGAAAGGGGTCAAACTTAGGATGACTTTTTCATCACAGCAGGGGAAAAGTCTGGAAAAAGGACACATTTTGGCTCTAAGGAAATGTGTATGGGTATGCCTTGGGATGGAATGGGTGTCTGTTGTTTAATCCTTTCGGTTATGAGTGATCGGTTGGTAATTAGTGTCTATGTGTGTTATTTGCCGTCTTTTGGGCGGGTGGGTATGTATATGCATGTAGTATTTTCTGCCTTATATCTATGTATCATTGTTCTCTCATTTCTCAATAGGGGTTAGGGTTCATGTGGGGTTAGTTAGACCCACTTCGAGCTTTCCAGGCCTGTTGAAGCTTTACTCTGTTTATGGCACCTGGCACTGACCAGACTTGATATAGATTAACTTTGATGATCTCACAAGAACCTGTGTATTTAACGGGATTTGGCCATAACTCCTTAGCCTCAGGCAAAGGTTTCTCAATCCTAGTCCTTGTGCTAAGTGCTTAGTGGGAGAGGCATTTCAAAAGTATTTTGTATGACTCGATGGTAGATTGAACCATGGCCCCCATGAATTGGAGATGGGCATTCTATCATTAGGTAATCTTTTCTTCTGACTTGAGCCTTTACATGTATCCTAAGGAATCTAGGTTACTCAAATTAGAAAAAAATCTCAACCCAACCACAGTTACATTGTTTATTCCATTTGATTCTTGAATTTTTATGTCTTTTTGATTTGCTGATCTGTTTTTTCATTGATTCTGTCCAATGAAGCGAAATATGATCAATAATGCCGCCAGCCAATTTTTCTCATTTTAATTTTGATAGTTTTCATTTCATAACCATAAATCCTTATTTTTGTACCTTTTTTCAGGACTCCCCTTCAAATTTCGCAATTATTATTCACACATTTAATGTTTCCCGATTACATAAGAGATACGTAATATAGCATTAAAATGATAATATTTTGTAATGGTTATTTCTAGAGTAAACAAGAGTTTCAGCACAAAGAAAAGATTGATTTCATTATTGTCACTGATTTGGTCTTCTCTTCTTGATTGTTTCACGAAACTTTTCTATTTTTTATTTTTTTATCTCTCAGTTGTTCTTGAGGCTCCAGACACAGTGATGATTGAGAGGTCTGTTGGTAAACGAGTTGACCCTCGTGATGGGGGTGAGTAATCTATTGAAATTCCAATCACTTCCCACGCTAATAAGTATTAACCCTCTTCTACACAATAAAAAGACTTGCATGTAGATATTGATGGGGCTAACTAACCGTGACTTTGAAGCAGGTACCTTGAATTGAGAATGTAGCAAAATAGAACCCTGTTCCCATCAAATAAATTCAATAAGCTGATGATTATAAACAACAGAGATTAAATTAATGAGTAATATATGAATAACAATGAAACGGAGAAATAAAGTGCACAAAAAAGGCATAAAAATAAAGGTTTTCTGGTAAGATTTTTTTTTTTTTTTTGAGATAATTTCTTACCCAGGCTAAATGGCATCATAGAGGGGTATTGAGGTCAAAGATCAAGACACTTCATAAATGATATATATTTCCAAATTTTGGCCATTCTCTTTGACGGGGGAATCCTTAAATAAACACCCTTTTTTTTCTTGAGCAGAGAAGTCACAGGGATCTCCCTACTGTGGCAAAACAAATGTAACCTAACAAATTTTCACACTGATGTAACTAGTTGGAGGATTTCTCTGTAGATGACTTGTGTCCTAGTGGCATTTGCTCGCTCCTTCTGATTGAGAGCAATCTTGCTGCCCTCTGTGCTGCCTCCATGGCAACTTTGATGGCTCTTCTTATTGAGGCCTCATCAATACCAAGGAGAGAGTTTGCTTTACTTAGCAATCAGCCTGTAGAGCTGCAACTCTCTTTGATAAGTTTACAATAGGTATTGCTTCACAAATCCCTGGTATTTTGATCATTTCCTTTTGCTGACCTCCTTGGGGTCCCCCCCCCCCAGGAAATGGTGTTGGCAACTGCTTATGATGTTCTCCAGTGAGCCTTTCCTGGGGATCTGGGGGCATGTAGCAGACTCATTCTTCCCCCAGATTTGGAAGTTCACTGGGCTAGGTAGGACATCACAACCTGGGTCATGATCTTGATCTGCTGGGGATTTGCCTGCCAGATGTCATTTAAAGACTAAACCCTCCCCAGCATCCCCTCCCACCTTGTCCATGCTCCTGACTGCCACATCCTACTGATCTGTTCCACCTCAATTCCTGCCCTCCCCTCCTCCAGGACTAAAAGGCACTATTCCCTGTGTTGGGGCCTTATAGTGTAGTTGTGGTGTAGCTATGAACCTTGGTGCCACTGTGCCCATTAAGGCCCTATGCCTCAGCTGCGACTCTGCTGTTTCCAGATATTCCTTAGCTCTCCAATTCCTTCTTGTCTACACAGAGACGACTGCTGACCTCACTTGTATCCCTGGAGTGACTCCGGGTACCAAAAGAGAAGAAAGTATCTGTTTAAATGTATAGAAATACCTTTGGTACAGTTTTTTCTCTTGATTGGATCTTTATCTTAATTAGGGTCAGAATTACAAGAGATGAATAAAATTTAGGAAATCAACATCTTGTGTTTATTTTTTTTTGTTTTTCAGTTGAAATTTGAGAAAGTACTTGTTTGAAATTTATTGAAATAACTGAGAGAGAGAGAGATGTAATTTGACTAGTTTTCTAGTGAGCTTTTTGGGATAATTTTTTCTTCTTCTTCCGTTTTTTTCCTCAGCCATATACCATACCACCTTTGACTGGCCTACAAACCCAGAAGTTCAGAGACGTTTGGTTACTGTGCCTGGTTGCAGTGAACCCGAAATGGTGACGCGGCTGCTTGAATATCATTGTACTGTTGATGAATTAATGATTTCTTTCCCCCATGTAAGCAAGAAGATAAATGCTGATCAACCCAAAGCAGATATTTTCTCACAAGGTTCAAAGGATTTTTCTTGATCTTCTCAGTTTCCTCATGATTTTTGGTCAATGGCCAATGCTTGAAAATCTGTTCTTGTTTAAGCATTGTTATTTTACTCACAAAACTCACTCGTGTTATTTCACTGCTTTCAATTCAACTATTCAAAGAAAAAGTCAATAATGGTCAAAATATTGATAGATAAATCTTTGTAGTGATAGGTGCAGATTCATTAATCTTTTGAAAAAAAAATTGAAAGTGACAGAGAAAAAAAAAGGTTTCAAGTCCTGGTGCTTGATATTTTGACAAAATTAAGAGCAGAGAAAAATTTAAAACTTGAAACTGTAGATAAATGATATTAGTTTTTTTGCCTTACTTAGGTAAATACTATTATTACATAACATGTTTGTAAACTAACTGTATACACAACATAGGAATAAGTAATGAATAATTTTCTAGTGCTTGGTTTGGTATTTACAAGCATATTAAGGATTAAGAATTTTAAAAAATCAATTTCAAGAAAAACACTTTTTGCCCCCTCACATACATGATGTAAGGTTTATTTCAATGTGCTTATTAGTTTCAATTTATTATCTGCTTGATATTAGTCAACCTTTTGATTGTTATAATCGGCACTTCTCTACCCACTCCATTTTGTACTTTTTAGTGAGTTTTCAATTTTCCTTTGTCTTTTGTAAAGTACTATAGTATGTTCTACTAAGAGGCAAACCAGCACTGGGGGTTGTTAAATGCTATGATCACGGACCCAATCTGTTAGGTCATTTTCTTTCCATTCATTTTACAAGGGAAGGAATCTCGTTAATACAGTACATACTTCTTTTTTCTCTTTTTGCCATTAGTACAATATAAGTCATTTAGAAGTAAAAAGTGAAAGTTCACCTTCATCATTTATCCTTGTTTCTTTTTTCTTTCTTCCTCCTTGAAACCTTTCTAAATTTTTATCTAGTTGTGTTCATTCTTCTGTCTTATCTAATATTCTTGATTGTAATTATAAATGTATCTTTGGCCAGGAATTGATTTAAGAGGGAAAAGAATCCACTACCACTTCCAAATCTTTTATTGCTTAAAAAAAGAAAAAAAATCATTCATACATTCTTACTTTTTAATGTTTATGATAAAGGAATTGAATATCACAGTATATAATCTTCTTTATTTGTTGGTAAAATGACAATGTTTTAATGTTATCATCCAGTGTAAAGAGAATGAGTTTGTCTCAATTTGATCAATTTTGGGGTGCCAATTACATATTTGATCCTTACAATCAAAAGAGTAATTTTTAAAAATGCTGTTATGTCATTTATTTATAATTTGATTTAATCTCATTCAATAGAAAAATTTGGCAGACCGCGTCTCTCATATCGAGAATCTTAAATCCTAACAACTTCAAACATAACACTGCAATGTCCGGTGCATATTTGGTGAATATCAACTCTGTTATATGGCCAGTAGTCCAACTGCATCCACACAGACTGATTTCACAAATTATAGTGAGATATCTAGGAAAATAATCTGTTGAGTCAAATGAAATTATTTGTATTTCAAAATTGAGGATTTTATAGTGACTTTATTTGAAAAAAAAAAAACAAAGAAAAACTGCACTTGTCTAAAGGATTATTTTTTTGCTTCTCTTCTGTAATAGTTCTCTCATTTCTGAGTAGTAGTCCAAGATCGGTGGCACCTCATAACCCTCGCATCATCTTGCTGGGGGCAATAGGAAGTGGCAAGAAGACGCAGGCTGCATTGTTGGCCAAAAAATATCAATTGATAAATGGTAAATATTTTTTCTTTTTTTTGCATATTAGAATTTAAAATTATCACAATTTTATACTTTGTCACTTAGAAAAAACCAAAATACAATTTTGCCTGACTAATAAAAAAAATCTTAGAGACATTGGGGAAGGAATCTAGATGAAATATAATGGGTAAGACGGTGGAAGAGAGAGGCTGTTAGGGATCTGTTCTGAAGAATATTTAGAAAGAGCTATTGATGAACACACATCAAGCAGCTAGTATTTCAGATAAAGTTTCTCGATTTTGAGACTAATAATTGTAGAAGTCTGATACATTAATTCCAATTTATTCTGAACACAAAAGACAGCATAAAAATTTCTGCAATAATTTAGTTCTCTCTCTTGTGCAACCCTATTTATTATGTACATCATCAGGTCAAATGGTACTTTAAAGTTCTGTAAATAGTGTAACTCTGTTGTTTTTGATTTCCAGTATCCTGTGGTGAGTTGATAAAAGCTGCAATAGCAAGAGAGACAAAAATGGGTGTACTGGCCAGAACTTATATTGAACGACGAATGACAAGTAAGCATGAAGCCAAGTTAACACTTGCTTTTCCTATTACATCCAAACTTTGTGCCATTTTTCATGACTTGTGCACTTGATAGGATAGTAAGTTTCTAAAAATCTTTTGTGTTCTCAACAGTCCCTGACATTGCTATCATCACTATTCTCAAAGAACGTCTCACAAGTTTGGATTGCATGACATGTGGATGGGTTCTTCATGGCTATCCCAGAAACGCTAGACAGGCTGAACAGTTGGAGAATGCAGGCTTCTCCCCAACAAGGTATGTAAGATTCAATTTATTATGTAACATGGCTGAACAAAGGCATGGCATTAAAAACCTCATTAATGATAATCTTACTTTTATGAGTAATGAAATAATACCAAGAGCCACTATATAATTGCATATCCATTATTAAACATATTCCACTTATTAGTGATAGACAAATATTTTCTTCTTTCTCTTGATCATTTAGTAAGCTCATCTCCATTACATAGAATCCTCATATGTGTTATAAGTAAATATTCAAAGACAAATGATTGCAAACTTACTTTCTATTTTAGGGTGTACTTTTTAGATGTCCCCCTGGATACAATTCTGGAGAGAGTAACAGAACAAAGGACTGATCCCATAACAGGTTGGCAACACCATTTACACTTTAACCGCCCGACTGAGGCAGAAGCAATGGAAAGGCTGCGTACAAACCCGAAACATGACCCGAAAATTGTGAATGAAAAGGTTGCTGACTACCATGCCTACGAGGAAGAGTTGACGGAATTCTATGATAAAAATGGAGTCCATATCAATGCTGATCAAGACAATTACACAGTGTTTGAAATCATCCAGAGTATCCTTATTCATCCTGTTTGCAGGAAATTTCAAGAAAAGAATCTGAACCCTATATCCAGTGACAGCTAAGATATCTATGGAGAGGAGAGAGAGAAAAAAAAATGTCACTTGTCATTACCAAAAATTTTGGTGAAAAGTCTTGATTTGTTTGCCTGCAAAACAGGTAATCATTTCATGTCACATTCTGTATTTTGTTGAATGTATAATAAAACAAACAAGTTTCAAAATGTTGGAATCAATGGAATTTTATGAATGACTTTATACAAAATAGAATTATGAGCATCAGCAAATGTCTTTTCTGATTGATTTGGTTTGCGTTCAATATTTTCGTGTGATATCTTCCCTTGCTTTGCCTGTATTTTTTGGCAGTTTTTTTCCTGAATTGTCCTCGAGATCCTTACTTCGATAATAATGAGGAGCCACTTCCAACAGCCATTGGTTTTCTATTTCAATCACCTGAAAAAGAGAAAGACCAAACAACTAGATATTAGAAATTAACAAAAACCTCTGTTGGTATGTGGATAAATTACGAAACAAGAGTTCATTAACAAATGGACATTCACAAAAACTGTACATAGCATTCTCTTCCCTTGTGTGAAGGAGAAAAAAAACAAACTTTGGAATTTGGCTTCAAAACTTCTGAATTCTATGGGAATGTAGTGAGCCAAAGTGAAAATTCAAAGGAATTTATGATTCGTAAACCTTAATAATTTGATGATCATCAGTATTTATCAAGATTAACTTAGTGTGGCACAAGGCCAAAACAGAAGAATGCATTGCATTGCATCAATCTTGTAAGTTGGAGGGTTTGCTCGCCAAGAAAATCAGCAATTTAAATTCTGGCTTAAACTGTGCCAGAAATATTCACAAAAATCTTGAGTGTCTCAGTGCATGGATAAAATGAATTGTTTGTAGCTGACAAGTATTAGAAACCGTCAACATAGGTTTTTTCAGTTTCTGAGCTGGTCTGGTTGGCTATGTATGAATGTTTGTCAAATGCATACAGGCCACACCAATAGAGATTGAGGACTGAAAATTTAAACACTCTTTACGTCGGGAGAAACGTTTTTTGAAGATGCCCCCTCCTTGGATTTTAGGTGTGATTGAGTGTGTGTGTGGGGGTTCAATTTGTATGATTATGCTAAATTGGTCCCTTAGTTTGTGTTTTTAAGAAAAGACAATGGTCACATGATAGTTTCTATTAAGTGACTAACCAAACCTCTTTTCATTTCTTTTGGATCCAATATCAATTGTCTTTGACTTCCACAATGACCCTTGTCCCAAGTTTATACATTTAACCCGGGAGAATCTTTTTTTACCAACTTAGTTAACCAAGTCATAACTATTAAAAGCAGAATCAGTCACAAGAAGGAGTGATAATCTGACTTGGCCACATTTCTTGCTGGTTGCCATTTCAGATTTTAGAAAGAGTTGTACTTACTTGTCTCATGAATTCCTTTGTTGTGAGCACAAGCTCATGGTAGATGACCCATCGAGGATGGTTCTCAAACATGCTACTATTTGGATGAACCATCACAGTTTGTTGATGCTTCACAGTCTTATAATTGCCTGATTTACCCAAACGAGCTGTGTGGTAGAAGAACCCAGCAGTGACTGACTACAATAAATAGAGCAAACATTAAAAGTTTTTCTTGACAAGAACAAATACTCATAATAGACACTTATTCATTTGTTAATCCTAGAAATAAGACAGCCTTAATGTTATGGTTTTGAATTTTACCAATGGACTTCGTTCCAATTCACTTTCAAGATCATTATTCATAAACCCTCTTTTCTTAAAAAAAAAAAAAATGTTGGATTTCTCTAAAAACTATTTTTGAGCATAATTCCTACCTGATAATTTGGTGAATAAACTACATTTCCATAGAGAGTAATCACAATTCAATTTCTTTTCATGTAAGATATTTATCAATACATCGTACTTCTGATGTTACTCATTGAGTCCAAGGGGAGTTAATCGGAAAAGTTTCTTGATATTTTACAACTGAAGCTTTTACAGAGAAAAACGATAAGTTAGTCTTAGTTAGCACTGGAAAAATTTTAAAAAAAAAAAAGATCAGCAAATTTTCAGGCAATAAAGTCATCGTCCACAATATTTCATGTTGCTTGTATACCCATACTGTCATAAAATCACTCAATTGAATTGAGTTCTTGAATAAAAAATTGATTTACTATATATTGAGGTATTGAAAGCTAATTAAAAATGACCCTGTAATGATGGTTTTGGTAGCTTAATTGAGAGGCTTTAAAGTTATAGAACGAAGATTCAGTTCCTGTGGGGTTGCTAGGCACACATTGATAGCTAGACCAGCATAATGAGTTTCATCCCAAACAGGGATGCCATGGTTCTCACAATCCTGTGCCAGACTGGGCTAAATTAAGGAAATATCTAGATCATGCTTTATAGCTGAGATAGTTGCATATTTCTCACCAGTGATAGTGTCCAGACCCAGGTAAAAACTGACTGAGATGTTAATGTAGGTAGGCCCTCCCTACTTGGATGATTGGTATAACAAAATCTTCCAACCCTTATACCATACTAAGCTTAGTCAATATAATGATTGCTTCTCTACTACAAATGACAAAGACCGAGTCTCATAAGTATTGGCTTATTCAATAAGCAGTTGTAAGAGCTGCTTTAAGTAAAAATAAAATCTTTGTGATGGTATGAAGATATATTTTGGTTTAATTTTTGCTGTCGGTGATTTGTTTCATATGCTGTTCAAAAGCTTTAGGAATATTGATTGGATGAGATGCGTGTAGATCACAGGTGACGTATTAAGAGTGAACAGGAATGGAAGAGAGGAAAAGCCCTCGGGGAAAGTATGTCTTACCTTTCTTATAGCAATGCTATCCCCAGGGTTAGTAGTCGGTTCAATCTCCACTCGAGACATAAGTCCTTCAAGCTGCTCTCTAATATCTCTGGCTCGTTTCATTGATCGATACTGAATAAAGTTACTATAACACCATTGTGTGGAATAATCTGTGTCTGCCCACTGCAAGGAACATTTGGTAGAATTAGAAACCAATAATGAAACAAGCGGTCAAATGATGAGAGGGGGGGGGCAACAGAGAAATATGAAAGCTTTACCTGGTTGTAGATGTTGAGTAAGGTTAGGTGGTCACCTCCTTGGACAAAGAAGTTTTGCCGAGCTGTGTCTGCGTGGACTATCTTGTCCTTAGGCCGATAGAAGATAGCATTGTTCACAGACAACATAGCTGTGATGGTGAGGATCTCTTCGGAACACTTGAATCTGGAAATCATGAGTAATTTATCAGTAGAGCAAAAAATAAAATTGGGTAGTATTTAGTTCAGTATGTTTTGAAATGATTTTATATATAATAATACTAATGCCTGAATTAGAGCTATGGTCTGTAAGCTAGTCTCACAGACTATTACCAAGTGTAGTGAGTTTGATTCTCACATGTGCCCCATTATTGTTGCCTTCAGCCAGACTAAGCTATGATTAGTAAATGTCTGTATTTTTTTTGATTTAATAAAATCTGATTCTTGAAAAAATGCTTCCAAAAAATAAATCTGAAAATACAAAAAGGTAGTATCAGAAATTTTTTATGAAAAAACTGAATGGTCTGAGATAAAATTAATTAATTAATTAAACTCTTTGTGATTGAACCTTAAACATCTCATTTGTTCATCTTCTGTTCTCACACTGAACTACACCTGCTCTTAACATGAGCTGCAGCGATAATTCATTCTGGCTGATATTTACATAAGCTTAACCCATTGTACAAGAAAAAAGCTTCCATAAATTGAACTGATAGACATTGATGACTACTTACTTCCTTTGAACCTTTTTTTTTTCTCAATAATTTCCAATGGATCTTAAGGGCCTTTGTCCCTTTACTTAAACTTGTTTGGAAAAGTTTTATTTCCCAGCTTCAACAGATAACAGTAAAAATTTATTTGGACTTCATTTACTTTTTGAACAAAAAAAAATGTCAAGGAAAATATATGAAATTATTAACATACTTTTCTGAGGCCAAAATCATTTTAGACAACATCGGGTCCACAGGAAATTCAGCCATTCTTCGTCCCAGCTTGGTAAGCTCACCCCTGTGGTTGAGAGCCCCAAGTGCATAGAGCTGCTCCAGAGCCAGCACAAGGGTCTCATGTGGGGGTGGGTCCATGAAATCAAAATGGATCAAATCATTGATTCCCAAACTTTTTAATAACAACACCACATTGCCCAAGTTCGTTCGTTGAATCTGCAACACAAAATCACATAAAAAATTTTTCTTCTGATTTGTACTTTTCACACAATATCAGATGATCGAAAAACAAAAAGCTCAAATCTATGATCAATTCATAAATTGTTGAAATGATTATGTAATTGTTTTCTATGCTGTTGAGACTATAGTACTAGTACAATGATAATAGTCTGTATGGCCAAACCACCAAGTATAATAGCACAATAATAAAAAATGTTACATATGTTGACTTGCAATACCTAGTTGAGTCATTGAGTTTTTAAGGACCAGTTTTATTTATAAAGAACTACAGGAAGGGATGAAACATTTTTATTTTAACATTTTTTTATATAAGGTCCAGGCTGAGAATGTAAAAACCAAGAAGGGACTTGACAATAGTTATTAGATACATTTGTTTCATCTTGACAGTTTTTAGAGACCATCACATGCACCCCATCATCTCAGAGGGCTCAGTGTACATTGTAGAATCACAACTCTAAGCCCCCAACAAAATAATTTGGATAAAAAGTCAAACAGTCGTTTTATTTAATGAATTTGGATCCTAATTGAAATAGTGAAGTAGGCAATGTTTTAGCCTTGTTTTGTATTAATTAAAAGAAACACCAGCTGGGTGTCTCACCATGGAGCAATGAGTAACAGCCTAGTCTCATGGATCATTGTTACTGTAATGTGTTCAATCCTCACCGAGTGACACATGACAGTGGCCTAACTAAGATTAGTCAATATTTTAGGTATCCACTATGGTATGATGGTTTGCAAACCAATTTGATAGTGAGAATAAAACTCACTACACTATGTGCCCCAGACCTGTGACCTATAATTTCAGGTAGACTATTTTTCCCCCTACCAAAATGACTTTATAAATATACTTTTCTCCGCTGAAATTATTTTCAATACAATTGAAATAGTACAGTAGCTCAATGACATTTTAACAATATATCCCTAGATTATTTCAAAATCAACACAACAAACTAAACAGTCTCCTTAGATAGTATAAAGAAAAGTCCTACTCACTTCTGGAATGCTATTTTCTTCCAATTCATTCTTGTAAGCCCAAGCCGTGTAGAGACGGAAACATTTCCCTGCAGCAACACGCCCAGCACGCCCTGCTCTTTGATTAGCTGAAGCCTAGAGGAAAAAAAAAAAAAAGGAATAAATAATCAAATTAATCCCTAAATTCATAGGGATTGGGGAGAACAATTTATAGGCTAAAACAGAAAGCTAAACTCTTTGAACAATCATTTTCTACTACATAAGATGCATGGTTATGTTTGATTCTGATATGTCAAGGGGTCATTCTGGTGAATGGTGGGATATGGGTACCAGTCACCGCAATCATGAGGCTTAACCCAGAACGCTAACTTCGTGATATAATACACAAAATGATTTATAAAGGAAATTCATGAAAAAAGAAGGAAAAAAAGTAGGGAAATATATGGTATATAATTTGCAACAGTTCTACATCTTCAAGCAATGTTTTTAAATATTTGAGTAAGAAAAAGATCAGTTTGAAGCAAAAAGATTGACTAAAGCATTCTTCCACATGTTCTCCGCAACTGTAGGAAGCTTAAAGTAAAAGTCTGAAAGATAGGCAAGCTGTAAACAATAATACCATGAGATGAGATCAATAACATTCATCAAACTCAATCATACCAAATGAAATAAACTAGGTTCCCATTATCTATTCATATTTCATTTCAGGATCAGAAAATGATCTGAAGACATGCCATTCCAGTGGTCTTTAAAAATCTGTCCTACATTATTGCACCACCGACTGGGTGTCAGGGTAGCCTGCTTCCCATCATCTTCCTAAATCAAAGCCATAACAAAAAATGATGACATATGTTTAGAGAGAGGAGGAAAGAGTTGAAGGAAGAAAAATCTTTCACTTTGAAATATCATATACCAAATATCAATGAGACATTTTATTTAGTCTTTATTAATGAATTGAAATACTTGAAAATCTTATTCATTGGTTGAATTTGAAATAAAAGGAAGTAAAAATTCAGAATAACATTGTTAATCAAATTTTGATTACCTATATATAAGCATGTTCTGTCAGAGTTATCTTTTGTCTCTCTGGACTATACCGATGTTGAGAATTAGCAATAATTAAAAAATGAGTGATTAATTATTAAGTGGTTATAATCCAAAATTTACTCTCCACTTATCCACACAAAGCTTATTTCTTAATAAAATACCAATTTTTCAAAATTATTTTCATCCTCTTATGAGTGTTTGGGCAATCAAACACGTTATTTTTGTTGTTCTCTTGTTTTGGACAATCCATTCTAAAGCCTATCCTAGAAGTACTATCCATGTTTAAGGAGAGAGACTCTTTTTCTGGTAGTGCCAATTGACTCTACCAAACAGAAATTTTGGGCCAAGAAACGTAGGGGGTCAGTATATAACCAGTTTTCAATAAAAATTATTCCTGACTTTCTTTAGTCAAATTTTCATTTTCATTGTGGTGATCATCTTTTATGTCTTAAAAATGTCTGATTGTTAAAGATTTTTGGAATTGATATTTGTTTCTCACAAGAGAAAGACTCATAACTTACTTTTGAAATTGGAGTGACCACCAAAGATTCCATACCAGTGCGAGCATTGTAACTTTTCTGCTTACAAAAGCCAGGGTCAATGACATAAATAATACCATCAATAGTCAATGAAGTCTCAGCAATGTTTGTGGCCAGGATAATCTGTCAACAAACAAAATGAAGAAATGCTTTCAATATTGTAACAAAAAACGTGGAATTTAATAGAAAATAAAACAAACTTGCCATCACAGTTAATAATTGAATAACCATAGCGTCAAAATTTGAAGTCATAAAAAAAAACTCCATCAAAAAATAAATATGGTCAGAATAAATTCTATCAACAGGAAAACATCAAAAATAGAGTGTAAAAAAACCCTAACCCAAAACATCTAGATTCTAGAGAATTATCAATAAACCTATTAGAATAAGGTACCAAAAAAGCCCCCCCCCCCCCAATCCAGAAAAAACATTTTTAGAAGGCATCTAGTGGAGTACTGATACCAATTTTCAAGTCTGTAGACAAAATGGAAAGGCCAGGAATGCTGGGATACATAAACAAGAATAAAATACACACACACACACATAAAAAAGATAAACCCCTTTGCTATTTTTATTCTATTAATGAAGGAAATAATTGATGTGGGTAGAGGAATGTTGCTCATAAACCAAAAAGGCTCAGTTGGAAGATTAATAGAGTGAAGACCTTATGATTCTAACTTCAATCCTGGATTTTGACACTGATATCAAATCTTATTCAATGTGAATTATAATTCATTGCCCTGATCTAATGATTCTTTTAAATGTTGTGATGTATTTGAATAAGCAAAAGTAATTAACACACTTCTTGCCATCAGCCAAAATAGTTCAGCCAGGAGAGCATTAGACTGAAGACCTGAAGGTTTCATGTGAAAGATATTTTATAGAGAAGATAGTTGTTTGAAACCTCTTTCACAGAATGAACATGAACATTGCTACTGCAAATTGAATCGACTCAGAGAGACATTGAGTTTGCCTCACACATACAAGTAGGTGTTTATATACTTGCAAAGAGAAATTTAAAAAATAATAATCAAAAGTTCTATGAAAAAGATCTCTAGAATTTAATTACAGCATTTTTGTTCTTAACATTTTGTGGTTATTTTTGTTGCATGAAGGAAACAGACAAATGTATCGTGATAAAATTTTTTTTGACACTTTGAGTAATTATTAAAAAGGGAATAAGCAGTAAAATTAATTACCTCGAGTTGAACAGTTATGTATGTTGTCATTATTTTTTTGTATTTATTCAAAATTTTTGAAGCCACTGAGGCAACAAGCGATTAGCATCTTAGAAGAACAGTTTTCATCATTTTCTTAGATTTTCTTTAACAAAATTTTCAAAGATAGCAATATTTTCTTTTTTAAAATCATAACCATTCAAGTTACATTTCAAAGGCACAAAATTTAGATTAAGATTTGGAATTTTCACAATGAAAACTGACAAAAAAAAATACAAAAAGTGATCTTCCCAGAATAAAACCCAATGACTACCTTTCTGGCACCTGGAGGTGTAGGCTGGAAGATTTTGGCTTGCATTTCTGATGGCAGTGTAGAATAGACGGGCAAGACAATCAACTCTTTGATCTTGGAACCAAGTTTACGTGTTCGTTCCTGAAAAACACACATTGAAAGAAATCATTGGTTAAACAATTTGAAGAAACAAACCAGAACATAACAGCTTTCAATATAAAATCAACTTCTTTGAAGATGACCTCCTAATGGCATAGGAATATTTGAATTGATTACCATTTATTTTCTAAAAATCATATCTTATAAATTCTGTTGAGTTCATCTAATGACTTGTCTACATTAAATTATTCATTGTGAGGTATTTTTTGGGACACTTTTCAGTCTTTTTCAAAATTTGCATTAATTATGAACATTAGGAATACATCATAACAGCTGTTTGTAATGGCCTACAAAGATGATGATAGTATTATTAGTAAATAATATGGTGGTATTATCTACCACATTTGTCAAATATATTTGAAATAAATACTTATAAACAATCTACCAACAATTTCTGTCTTTAAAAGCATAACCTAATCAAAACTTGTATAAGTCGTTAATTGCTTGCCTTCATTCTTGATTGCTGGTAATCACTTTCTTATTTTCCATGCATCTCTATAGAAAAATCATTAGTAATGCTTTTACATCATATGTACATGAAAATAACACAGCAAAAGTGTGGTGAATAAAAGTAAAGTCTGTAGGTAGAATTTCAAAAAATGCTGAAACCTTATCTATATATTTATGGTCCTAATTCAGTCAGCAATGAGAGACAGCTATGATTATTGTTTCCTTCCCCCACCCATCACTAGAATTTGGGATGTAACTATATGATTAAATTTTACATTGATGAAAGTTCTGACATTTTTGGACTACAGTTCACTGGACAGCTTGAACCTTCAGGGTATTTGGCACAGAGTAATACTGGAATGTGTGTGTGTGTGCGCGTGCAGTGCATCTGTTCAGTCAGCTAACACTCCAGCTGAAGTAAAATAATGGCATTGAATATTTGAGCTGATTTTTTAGTTGCATAAATATTGTGAATTGGCTGAAACAGCAGACGAATCATGTGAACATACCAGAAGTATTTCTTGAGCGGTTTCGATTTCCTCTTGTCCAGAGAAGAAGACTAAAATATCCCCTGTGGGTTGGGTGACATGGATTTGGAGAACAGTAACAATAGCAGCATCCAGGTAATCAGCTTCTGGAGCCTAGAAATCAAATTGGAAAAAAATTATGAATAAAAAGAGAAAAAACAAATTTTCAGGTTGAAAAAAAAAAAAAAGAAACGTATTTTCAGGTTTAAGAAAAAAATAGATATTCCCAAGTTCAAAATTGAGTATTTTGAGGTTGAGAAAAAAAAAAAGAATAATTAGACAGGAAAATTAGCAAAAATTTGATGATAGAAAAGAAGAAGCACATAACTTCTTGCATTTGTTGAAATTTTAGGTTGAAAATCCAAAGGGAGATAACCGTGTCATGACAATGTGATTGGATCAAGTAAAAGAAGATAATGGAATTTGCCAGCAGGTAAGATGCATGCGCATTCAAATATTTATTGCATAGCTCGAGTTTTAGTGATTGGCCGGGCATCCATTATATCAATGCATTAGACAACAAAGAAGATTCCATTTTCAACCAGACCCAACACAATTCAAATGCAGATATAGCACTATTTCTGCGCCAAATTTATCAATATTATGAACAAAAATATCCAAGATTGCAGCATCTGTTGTTAAGTCCAACTGTCTTTAAAGCTATGAGGAAGAAACAATTTTGTGAAAATTTTCATGAAATTAGATAAATTTTGTATTTCATTGAGTTGTTCCTCTACAAAACAATTCACTTATAACACAGTGCCTCTTCTTGAACAACCCCCAACATTGTATTAGGTTGGAATCCATTTACATGCATACTTTTTTTTTATTAAGAAATGGATATATATAATACAGCAGAATGATTATAAATTGCGTTATATCATATAGAAACATATTTGAAGTCATCTCCAGTCACTACATGGTTAATGTTAATGTATCACTCACCCTCGACAGCGTGAATAGAATAAACAATTAAAGAAAATGGATTCTGTCAACGATAGGTTAGCTGCTTCAACAAAACGATGCTCTTGTTGCTCTTCATTTTTTAATACATGATTGTCACGTTGAAAGAAGTGAATAGACTGAGAATAAATGAGATAAGAATTTGGGTTGACAGCAGTTATTTGGGCCTTTGCATTACCAGCGACTGTTTAGCTCAATGGTAAGAGCATCGCTATGTTGAAGTAGCTACCCTATTATTAGTTGCAGGCTTGATTCCAGCAGCAAACCCATTTTCTTCAATCATTTTATTCTATTTATGTTGTCTTAGGTGAGTGATACATTAACCGTATAATGACGGGAAATCATCTCAGATGAGTTTTTATATAACATAATGCAATTTATAATCATACCTTTTTTTGTAAATAATAAATGAAATTAAATTTTGGGTCCTCTCGGCTTTTTCTTTCCAGGTTTATCATTTAAGTGGTGAAGAGCCCAAGGCCTTTCGTGGCCCAATGCAATAAGAACAGGGAAGAAATACATTGATCATAGTCAACAATGTCATAAACAAAAGAACATAATTCTCTGCAGGTGATTTAATAAACTCAAGTTTTTAAAAAAAATCTAGAACTGTGGCTAAGAAGCCATTCAATATCAAAATGGATAAGACAAAAGAAATTGCAACCAGTGAGAAATTCATGAACATGTATTCAAAAAGGCGGTGCTTGAGGAGTCACCTGAGGACGACCAATAAATTGAACCTAAATCATATTCTGATGACTGCAATGAACTTACTTTTGTGTAGAAAATGTCCACTGGGAATCGTCTTCCTGGAATTCGGAAAATGGGAGCATCATCAAAGAACTGAAAGAAACCAAACAGATGTCATGTAATTATTGCTTTGAAACTTCGACAGATATTTAATTCATGAGGTTCATAGACGTTGCAGGTACGTGGTTGCAAAAGACGTCAATATTTTGTTGACATCTAATCTATTAGTGTACGCTCATACCAACATTTTGCATAAATCAAATCAGATTAAACCTGATTATAGAAATGTCAAGAGTCTTTTCAGACCAAGACATAGAGGATTGCTTCGGAAGTTAGTTATAATAGAAAATGAATTCCCCCCTTCATGTTCATACCACACCTCCTTTTTATAATTGATTACCTACAAGTAATTCTGGGTTATTTTACTCACTGAGCAGGGTTGGCTAAGATTTCTCATACATATGAATAAAGAATGACAGTTTTTGCTTGGACCAAATTATAGTAGTGAGTAAAACAATGTTGATAGGAAAATAAAGAATATCTCGAAATTTTTCCACATGGACACATAGCGCAGTGGTTACAGCATCAGACAAATTACTGTAAAGTAATCTGATGGTTCTAGGTTCGATCCTAGTGTGAGACAATATAACAATACTACTAATGCTAAGAGGGGAGTATAGTCAATATACCCCTGTCGGATAAATAAAGAGTTCGGTTCGTTACTTCCCCAAATCTACCAGATGATACCTGATGAAGGTCGTAGAGTGCAACGGCCGAAACGTTGTATGAAAAACAACCAAGATGAGGATGGTCCGAATATCAATAGAAATGAAAATAAAGAAATAAGTCTCTGGTAGGATTCGAACCCACACCCTATTCCATGGGAGCACCTATGTAGCCTAGGTCAGCTCTAAACACTTGGGCTACTGAGACTTTTATGGTAAGTAGAGGCTGGAATAACACTCTTAACTCATTCCTCCTTCTAATCACTGGCTAGTTTTCTTTGTGTTCTGTAAGTCTCAGAACTAGTTCTATTTTTTTAATGTATTTCTATGTATTATTTCTATTGTTCCAATGTCAACAGTATGATGAATAATGTGTATGAACTATCACAAAACCTCGTTTATAAAAAAAAAAAGAAAAAAAAAAAGCCAAAAACTGAAACATCCAAATTAATTATTTAAATTTGTCAATAGAAATAAAACTGACCTCTGAAAATTTTTGAGCATCAAGGGTGGCACTTGAAATAAGGAGTTTCAAATCTGGTCTAAAACGAGCAACATCTTTAACCAAACCAAATAAGATGTCTGTATGGAGAGTCCTCTCGTGAGCTTCATCTACGATTATCACACTGAAAGGGAAAGCAGATAAATATAGATAGATAAAAAGGAAACATATCAGGTGTAAAGAGATTTCTACAATTGATTGATTGATCGGGAAGGAAATTGAGGAGTCAGGGAAAAAAGAGGAGATCATGTCTGGAGAGCTTTCTGTCTGTTTTGCTAAATATCAACTTAAAAAAAAAAAGAAAAGTTTTTTTCCATTGACAAAATTCATTGCAAGAAAATGTGTTCGTTGCAAAAATATGTTAGCTCAAAATTCCATAATTTTAAAACTCCTGAAGAGACTGGTGTGACTTATGGAATGAATACCATCCAATCTGGTTGAACTGCTCCAAGATTTACTTATAGTTTTACATTACCAAACAAATAACTGTGAATTCCAAAGGGAATCAAAACGGATGAATAATAGTTAAGGAGAAATCCGAAACGGACCACAAAAATAATAGGTTTGGCCTATCATTTTCTTTCTCTCTACAAAGATCTTATATGTATTGAAAACTGGCAACATAGGTTTCTTCAATTTTCAACTTGGTCTGGCTGCCTGCACCAACAGAGCAAGAGGGCTGGAAACTTTAAACATTTACTCCTTATTATGTCTAGAAAAAACATTTTTCAGGCCCTCCTCCCGATATGTTTTTGGTGAAAGGTTAAATTTGCAAAGTAGGTTTATATTGAATTGTTACCTTAGTTTGTGTCCAGTAGTTTTCACACTTGTTTTTCGAAAATTCAGATTTTTAGTGATCACTCACTGCCCAACAAATAAGGCAAGAGAAGTAACTTTTTCATTGATCACCCTTTTTCCAATTTTAAAATTGATTACCCCCAACACAGCATAGTATAAGGGGTGAGGAAGAATAGGGGATTACCTGTAACTTGCTAAGTCAGGTTCACTGAGAAATTCTCGCAGCAACATTCCATCAGTCATATACTTGAGGACAGTCCTTTCAGACGTGCAGTCCTCAAACCGAATACTGTAACCAACCTAAAAAGAAAAAAAAAGGAGAGAAGGTCTCTTTATGAGAAATGATTATGATCATTCATTGAGAAACAAAAGTAAAGAAATATATATATAATTTTATGTGTTTAGGAAAAAAAACAAAATGCACATGGCTGTAAGTAGATTTCCAATTGTTCAATCAGAACACTATACTTTTCCTCAAGCTAATCAAAAAGTAAAGCAAGAAAATAAAAAAGTGAATTGAATCAATGAACAAAAGCAATCAAGTATACACCAAGTCTGGATTTAATTTTGCTCCTCTGGAACAGGGGTTGGGGTCCAGTCACACTGTTGACCCCAGTTGAGCAAAGCACAATTAGATTTTTTAAAATATCTAAGAGAAGAAATTTTATAAATGAAAAACCCGAACAATCCCAATCATAAATTAACCTTAAAAACATTGATGTTTGAATTTCCTTTTCACATATTTATTTGTAAAAACCAAATTTCCCATTCAGCCCCCCCATCTGCAATTTACTGCTTCTCTCTTTTCCATGCCTAGATTGGGACTACTAAGTGAACCACTATCAGAATTCACACTGGCAGACATCAAAAGCCAATTTCAGTGAATCTGAAAAAGTATTAATCTGATATCTAAGTTAAAGCCATGTTAAAAATGATAAAACTAATTATTATTCAAGCAAAATATTTTAAGAGATAAGTCTAAAATAATTTTGCTTAAAAAAAAAACAAAAAAAAAAAAATCAACATTTGCAGTGACTGGAGCAGTAACTGTATGTGACTAGTCTTGTTCATTGATTTGATTTGCTTGCCACATTTTTTCATTTGTTTGCTGTATTTTTTTAGATTTGCATGCGATATTTTTTAATTTGCTTTCTGGGAAAAAGTGTAGATTCAGACAACATGTTTGTATTGTTTAGTATGTACCATGGTTCTGATTAGACAATCCTACTTCTAATTCTCAGGGCAGACTTTCAATTTGAACAAAATAATCAAGAGCTTTTTATCCTGAAATGAAGATACAATCTTTTGATAATTTGTCACCTCTTTCACATTTTATACAATAAATTTCCATTTTCATCAATTTGATATTGTGTGAGAGATTAAAATGCTGCTTGTTCACACTCACCTCATTGCCTAACTTGAAGCCCATCTCTTCCGCAACACGAGAAGATACTGACATGGCAGCGACCCTCCTTGGCTGAGTGCAGCCAATCTTTATGTTATTTTTACAATAGCCCTTGGAAAGAAACAAAAAGACTTAAAAGATTAGTCAGATCACAACATAAAAAGAAGTCAGTGATAGAATTCTATTTTTAAAGCATTTATTGATTCATACATTCTAAATAAATATCAGAAATGCCATGGAGCAATGGTTAGCAAGCTAGTGTTGTCAAAGAATACTATGGAAGTGAGTTTTTATCCTTACTGGGTGCCCAGCACTTCTGGTCTTGTGTCATACAAAGCTTTGTAAATACCTTAGTTGCCTGACCTCAAAGCAATGCAAGCTAGTCATGCTAAACATTAATGCTAGAGTGAATTTGACCTTCACAGAGAGCTCGACACTTGTGGCCTTGTGTAAGTAAGGCTAAGTGAGGTTTATTTGATACTTACTGAATCTCAAGCAGGTCAGAGATTCTTCTCTACTGTTGGTACCATGCAACTTGGAACTATTATGCGTGAAATAGTAACATATTTCTCACCAGTGCCAGAGGTTATTATTTAATTCCATGCAGAGAAAAAAAAAAACAACAACTTTGAATGTTGATTTTCCAATTAATATACTAGCAGGGATACCCACAGGGGTGTTCCCACTTGGAAGATTGGTGCAATACAATCTTTCTATCACTATTTCATCTCAATGAGCTTTGTGACTTTCTAGGCCAAGTTTAGTAAATATCTATACGAAAAGATAATAGATAAATAAAGTATCCCGCCCCCAATAAAATAGACAACAAGAGAAAAGGAACTCAATTCAAAGAATATTTACCATTTCATCCATCATCATAAAAAACACTGGTGTTTTTAGAAAAGATTTTTTGAAAGTTGATGTACCAGAGACTGGTGTTTGATCCTACATAGGAGCAAGGTTTCAAATGCTGATTTTCCTGGTGGTAATAAAAATCTTTTTCAAGATGTAACACTTGTTTTTCTATTAAATTTTCTCTTTACCTTCTAATTATCAAATTACCACCACATTATGTTTAATGCATACAGATATAAAGAGAGAGAGGGTGGTGGTGAATAATATGAAAATATTGTTACCAAAATTTTAATAAGACTTACTGTTTCATAAAGGTACTGAGGAATCTGCGTTGTTTTTCCCGAACCTGTTTCTCCTTCAATGATGAGAACCTGATGATCTGCAACTGCTCGTATCAAGTCGTCTCGGAAGGGATAGATCGGAAGGGACTTGCGTGTCTCAGATATCGTCATCTTCTTAAGTTCAGCTTGAGAAAGAGTGGGTTCGGGTTCTTTATCCTGGAACGAGACACAAGCACAAAGTAACAATCGGGACAGACTAATAGACTTCAAAGGATATTGGCAATCATCTCCACTGAAAACTTTCGCAAATCATCACCAGCCAAGTCAGCCATTTGAGAAATCAGGTATAGTTGGCTGAGAGAGACTAAAAACGTCTATTCCTTGATACACCTAAACTTCTATTTAACTTAAATTAGGTATTAGGGGTGGAATTAAATCAATTCAATATTAAATATTTTTTGTAAAAAATATATATATATATATATATATATATATATATATAAATGAATATAAAAAATGGTGTAATCCTGTTTCTAATATTTCATTTAATCATCAAAGAGATGGGATTAAATTAAATTAAATATTAGAGATGGGAAAAACATTGGATGTTTTTATTAATTTATTAGCAGGGATACCCAGCGTTGCCTGGGGAGAAAATGCCTTAGAATATGACAAAACAGAAAAAATATGTTCTTTGATTTATCTCTTCTTATACAACAGTACAAATGAAAAAACGATGATTTACACTATGTAAAAAATAAGAACAAATGATAATGTTGCCTAATTTGACAGGACTTCGGGATATACTACATAAGTGTTACTCCCTTAGAATGCCAGGATCAAACCCCAGAATAACCAGTATATATATTGCCCATGGGAAAAACATGGAGAACTCAGGTAAAGGCCAGCAATCTTGATGGATTGTCCTTGTGCTTTGTTACAATTTCTACAAATGACCTCAGGTGACTTCTAGTGAACCCCAGCATCTACCTTAAATTGCCTTGAACTTTCACTGTGTAAAAATACCCGTACGCAAAATCACTGTATCCTTGATGCAATATTGTGGCCAACAAGTTAGAAAATTTGGTAGAAATGACATTGATATCAAAATCACATTTCTAAATATTTTGGCCGTGAAAGAATCTACCTCTATGCCAAATTTCAGTTTCATAGGTGCCAAATTATGGCTAACAACTTGGAAATATTGGCTAGTATTGCCCAAAAATGACATCAAATCAATTGAAGTCAATAATAGCCTTAGGTTTGACCTTTGTTAAGGAAAGACCTCTGAGGTCAACCTCATATTGCTTATGTTTTAAGTTGACCTTTCCTTGGTCTATATGCAGAATATCAGAATGATAGAACTTGCAGTTCATGCAGAGATGAGGCACGAATAAACAAACAAGGAAAGAAAAGGCTCAAATATTAGATATATTTATTCATTATTAAATGCATAAATCAAAATGAAAAGTCTTCTTTTTTTTCCTCAAGATGAAGGAGAAATTCTTTAATATCTCTCTTTTTTTTTTTTTCTTATCAAATCCACCAAGTTCTACAGGAATTCAGAATTATCATTTGATACAGACAATGGTGTAATCCTTTTGATAATATTTCATTTCATCATAATAAATTTAGACATATCAAGATGTAGACATTTTTAGTAATTTCTAGCCAACTGTACCTGATTTCTCAAATAGCTGACTTGACTGGTGATGATTTGTGAGAGAATACCACTTTTTCTCCAAAATAAAATAGTTTTTATTCAAAATAAAATAGTTTTCCGGATGCACAGTCTTATATTATCCTGAGATGGAATTTCTTTTTGTTAACAGTGATGTTCTGTTTTAATTTACATTGTAATTCATGAAAAATGAAATAAAAAAGTCATAGTGCAAATTATAAGAAAACAGTGAAAATTAACAAGCAAAAATACATAAGAGACGGTAACAATGCTCAGTTGTGGTTAATATTCAATTAATGTTTTGGAATACACTCATCATCATTGTTGTTGTTTTTGTGTCAGACTTTGAGATGTGTTGTTTTGATATTCTAAGTCTGCACTATTTTTATCATTAAATATTTGCAAGAAATCATTTCAGTCTAAAGCCAAAAGGAAAGAAGCTTTAATAGTTGATATCAGGACAAAAAAAAAAAAATCAAGGAAGTGGGAATTCAAAAATTTATTGAATAATAAATAATGATAAACAATAATTAGAAAAAGAAGTAGAAACCAAATTACTGGAACCTTCATTTCCAAAAGGAATTGTAAGTGTTATTGTGCCGCTGTGTAGTTCTCTATTAAAAAAACAACCTTAATGAGATTGCAAAAATTACAAGCAAAAAATTTTTTCAAACATTACAAAGAGAGTAATTGAATAATTTCATTTTGTATGAAGCAGAAAGTAAGGGTCCTGTTTCGGATTATAGCTACATTGTAAACAGAATCCCCCTCTAAAACCTTAGAAAATAAACTTCCTTCAAAACTGTATATAAGCGCAATATACAGTATTAAGACCAGTCAGCATTGGAATAGCTATCATATCTTGAACACTGTATGAGGAGAAGCAGCGCTAAAAATGAATGGGATAAGAATGAATAAATGAATATGAAATACATAGAAGAGCAATAGTGAGCTAATGCATGCACAATCACACAACTAAATATAAGCCTTACAGTTTGCATAATCCAAGTTATGATTTATATCTCTACTTACCTCTTTTTCTTTTATTGAGCCCGGCATCTTGAGTGCTTGGATAAACTCAATCTCGTCATCGACTATGAAATCATACGTCTGGGCCTGGATGGAGTCAAATAAACACAAATATATTCTTATATGAATCTAAATTCAAAGGTGAACAAATCAATTTCAAACAGATATTATGAGACTCTTGTTCAGTGATTAATTGAGGAATTAGTGCAATGGAGGCAAGGATTAGAGAAGAAGGAGAAAAGGGAAGAAAAAGACAGAAAAAAAAGGGGACAAAAGAGCAAAGGATGACAGATAAGAGAAGGAAAAGAAAGGAGAGCAGGAAAAGAAAGGAGAGCAGGAAAAGAAAGGAGAGCAGGAAAAGAAAGGAGAGCAGGAAAAGAAAGAAGAGCAGGAAAAGAAAGAAGAGCAGGAAAAGAAAGAAGAGCAGGAAAAGAAAGAAGAGCAGGAAAAGAAAGAAGAGCAGGAAAAGAAAGAAGAGAGGAGAAATGGATAGAAGAATAAAGAGAGGAGAAATGGATAGAAGAATAAAGAGAGGAGAAATGGATAGAAGAATAAAGAGAGGAGAAATGGATAGAAGAATAAAGAGAGGAGAAATGGATAGAAGAATAAAGAGAGGAGAAATGGATAGAAGAATAAAGAGAGAAGAAATGGATAGAAGAATAAAGAGAGAAGAAATGGATAGAAGAATAAAGAGAGAAGAAATGGATAGAAGAATAAAGAGAGAAATGGATAGAGGAATAAAGAGAGAAGAAAGAAAAAGGAGAGAAAGACAATAGAAAAGAAACTGCATTTAACTAGAATAAAGTTAACAGAATAGAAAATTGAATCTTTGATCTTAAATGATCGAATCATAAATCTACTTTATAAATAACTAAATAATCAAACCTTAATTTTGTTTCAAATTATTTCATTAAACACACTATTCTTGATACTGTAACAAAACTCAACTTTAAAAATGAATTTCCATTCAGAAAATCTGGATCGTCCACGAAAGTAATCATCAAATGCTACTAGGATCAAAGATGTTTAAACATTTCAATTCATAAGATAGTAATTCATTTACAGTTTTTAAATCCCTATTCAATTATTCCATTAACTTTGAAGGATGGAAATCTCCATTATTCCAGTTCTATGACCAACTCAATAAAATTTCTGTTTTATTGTGATTGATGGTAATTTTCTTCAAGTCAGGCCTTTTATCTCGCAATGGATAACTATTACCCTTCACCACCTTTGGCAGTCAATGGGTTACCGAACACAAACCTCATTTCAAGTTTGTTGGTACAAGCAACAATAATAGTAAAAGAGGAATTCTCTATCAACTTACTTTATCTTTGTTCTTTTCCTTGGCATCTTTGGCTCCAAATCTCATCATAGCAGCATGAAGATGTTCCTCTTCCCAACGTTTCTGCTCATGGTTGGGACCTTTTTCTGTTGGATCGTCCACATACGTCTCATTAGCTTTCTAAAAAAAAAAAAGATCCAATCAAAACTCGCCATTAATATGACTTCAAAAATAAGGTCCATTAAACAATTTTGACACTTTGACTAAATAAAAAATAAAAGACACGAAATGTTGATTAATTATGATAATGATACAGACAACTCTTAGGTTAAGAATTTTACTGATTTGGAGCTAAAAACTACTGAAATTAAAGGAAACAGCACACATTACATTGAAAAATAAACAAACAATCCTATCAGCAAGACCAGTGTGGAGATCAATACTATGTGTAGTAAGTAAGTGCCTTTCCTCTTGCCACAGCAATAGCCTTCCCTGCCTGGGCTTCAAATATCACTAGTTTCTCCTCGTCTCAGCAGTTTTCAGAGTTTTTTTTATGACATTGGACTTAGAGGCAACAAGCATCTAAAGTGGAGTGACTCACTTCATTATAAGCTATTTAACCCATGGCTGGAGAGAGGAGTCTGATTCATGCCTTTCTCAAGGGTATTAACCTCAGTCTCGGTTTGAACTCAGCTTGCCCAGTCCATTTTCCATACTGCTAACTGATTGGCCACTGGTACTTCTTAATACTATATGAGAGCCAATAATCAAATAATATGCAGAAGTTTACATGAAGGAAAAAAAAAAAAAAAAAAAAAAATGGTGATATAATCCAGACCCCCCACCAAAAAGATAGTCTCTGACATTCCATAATACAGAGCAAGTCACAGCCCAGCAACAGACTTGGTACGGGACAAAATCTCACTGAAAGAATGAACAGGCCAAAATGTCAAGACAAACAGCTTTATGTTAAAACTGTTGGAGCTTATTGTTTTTGTGTTTTTGCGAATCCATTCCTTAGATCAGTGGTTCCCAATCTTTTTATCACCAAAAACCCCTTTATTAAAATAGATTTTCCTAATGGACCCCAGAATTTTGAAAGCTCATGGCCCTCCTTTGTAGTTTCTGGGAGTTCCTTGGAGCCCAGATTGGGAACCACTACAATCTATATGGATGGAGGGGGGAGGGTCCCTTTTTTTCCCCTGCAAGTAGTGTCTACAAATCATTATTAATTTATGACTAGTATTCTGTTTCATCTTAATTTCAGTTGCTTTCCATCCCATCTCTACAGCAGACAATAAACAGCTTAGATCGAGAATAAAGAATAAGCTCTCAGTGAGACTTGAACTTACATCCTTTTCACTTTTGGAACCCTGGTAACTTGAACTACAAGAACTTTTACAGCTAGTAAAACCTACCCTTCATACCCACCTGATTGCTTGACACCATATTTGTTATTGTTTTCAAGTACACTGGTTGTGTAAATACCGGTAATATTATCTTGACTTTATTTATTCATTTTTATCATATGAAGCATTGTCAACTATTATTAATTTATGACAAGTATTTTTTTTCATCTTAATTTTAGTTGGTCGACAATGACTCATCTGATAAAAAATGAAATTGATATACTGTCGACCGATTTTCTCTTTATACTGTTGGAAGCGGTAAGACAGCAATGGTAAAAAGAGAAGTCACCTGGGTGGGAAAAAAAAAAAAATAGACCTCCTTCTTCCCATATATATTGTACACCTGAGAAAGACCAACAAAATGGTCCGACCAATAGTCTGAACAACTGTTGGCATGATAATGACTCTTCTCAAAAGAACAGAAATCTATCGTTGCATTTCCCTTCAATTGATAAATATAAAAAGCTTACCACATCATCTCGTGGCATGTAGTAGCGATCCACATTCTCTATTTCTTTGGCTGCTCTGTGTTGTTTGGCATATTTCAATACTTTCTTCTTATATTCAAGATCTGCTTTCTCTCTTTTCGATAGACTGGGATTGAGAAAAAAAAGTTCAAGTTCAAATCAGATATTTGCATCAATTAAAAATAGTGAAATAGAACAAAAAGTGAAATAACTGTTTGAAATAAAATATCAAATTTATTGCAAGTAGAATAAATGCAAGTAGTAAAAAAAAGAAAAACGAAAAGTTTTATGTACATCTTGAGAAGAGAAAGAAAGAAAAGAAGGAAGGAAAAAAATGTTACTACCGATACCTTTTTATTGGTAAGGCAATAATGTGTGTTGGTATTTTTCCTTAATTTATATGTTAACGTGTCAGGTGTATTTCTGTAATATGCAAAATTATGTTTTTGTGGACATCTCCCCCATATCAAGATAAAAATTTCAAAATAAAAATAGGGATTATTTTCGCATATGACCAGTCTCGGAAATTTTTCAAAATAATGATTCAAGGGAAATAATTTTTCTGGCTTGGTCATTGGACCCAAGTCTTGTATGCGTACTGAATATTTAAATAAAGCTATGGGATTTAAGTTTTATTGAAAAAGCAAAAAACTTGTCAGTAAAATTTGAAATCAAATCAAATTCTGACGCAAAACATTTCAGCCATAAAAGCCATTTTGATCTTTGAAAGATTTTCCCATGAATGAAACGTGGTTCAAATCTAACAGAAACTAAGTTCAAGTGACATTTTCCACTTGGACAGATTTTACTTACTTCAAATCCCCAAAAAGATATTCTTCATCCTGAATTGCCATGTCCAGCTCTTCCAGTTTATCAGTGTGTCGCTTCTTCAAGTATTCCCTGCGAGACTTCTTGCGCAGTTCCGGTACCAATCTCTGTCTGTCTTGTGTTTCAACCTGTAACCGTTTCTTTGCTTCTTCATAAGCCTGAACATAGAATAAGAAAAAGAAATTGCATAAGACTTCTCTCCTTTGAAAAACAAACATATCAATAAAGATAACGTACATTTAAATAAAACGTCCAATATGAAAAGAATGCTGAAAAGAGTGGTTTATGAAATAAAAAGAGAATTGTAGATGGAAACTCCAATGACTTCTGGGGCTAACTTAGGAGGAAACTCCAATGACTTCTGGGGCTAACTTAGGAGGAAACTCCAATGACTTCTGGGGCTAACTTAGGAGGAAACTCCAATGACTTCTGGGGCTAACTTAGGAGGAAACTCCAATGACTTCTGGGGCTAACTTAGGAGGAAACTCCAATGACTTCTGGGGCTAACTTAGGAGGAAACTCCAATGACTTCTGGGGCTAACTTAGGAGGAAACTCCAATGACTTCTGGGGCTAACTTAGGAGGAAACTCCAATGACTTCTGGGGCTAACTTAGGAGGAAACTCCAATGATTTCTGGGGCTAACTTAGGAGGAAACTCCAATGACTTCTGAGGCTAACTTAGGAGGAAACTCCAATGACTTCTCAGGCTAACTTATTGTGACTCAGGTACTGAAAGAAGATTGTCAAAATTTCAATAAAAAAGTGCATCAAGCCATTAAACAGTGGTTTCCAACCAGGGAGTTGTGACATACTGGGGGGCTACAAATAGCAGTTGAGGGGTTTTGCAATTGCAACAACCAAGATAGACAAAAACGTTGAGATCCTCAAAAAAAGCTGGTAATACAACCGAATATTAAAGACGTCTACTTATCATCAATCACAAATTTCCTGTTGAGGGCAAATTAGAGTAATAATTTATTCAAACTGATTTTGCTTTTCCATCTTATACTGATTTATGATTCTTCTTCTGTATTTAAACCAACAGGAAATTTAGTACCTAAAATATGCATCTCTCTATAATTACAATCAATAAGTATTATATATATATATATATATATATACTGTACTGAATGGTGCATAGGGTGACTTTTACTAGCTAGGTGGAATACAAACAAATTTCTATGCTGAGTAAAATTCATTTTCATATTGTCTGATATCAAAAATGATGCTGAGTTTGAAGATTAAATATTTCAAGAATTGAATCGAATCATGAATTGAAGATGTGAATAATGATTAGTTTATGAAATATTCAAATAAAATCCAAAGATCATGTCAGTTAACATGAACTCTGCCAAGATACTTCTTTTGGGTCTTGCCAGTCTCAAATCAGGTAAAGGAGGAGTGTTAAGTGTGGGGCTAACAACTCCACCCAGTAAAACCTTCTCGCTACTGGGACTGCAGCAGTATCAGCGATTCCCCTAACATCCACCCCAGTGAGTGCGTGGATCGGAAGATTTCTCTTCAGAAGGGCTCAGGATGCATGTTGGTGAGATCCTGCAGAAAACCAGCTACCAGTTCTCCGAACAACCTTCTCAAAGGGAGAGAAAAGTTATGTGGTCAAAGTAGACCTGGAGAAGAGTAGTTAAGAGTGAGGCAAATGCACACAGACCAACATAGGCCAGGTTGAGAGGAGAATCAACAAAGTTAACATAAGGTAACTTTAGAGATTGCTCAGGCAAATGAAAATACAAGCAAAACAAGACAACAGCTTTAATCCTCTTAAAGATCAAGAATAACTGAAAGCTTTATTCAACATTTAGTTTAAAAAAGATTCTGAATTATGCCATATTCTTTTTTGAACAATGTATCATATTTTAATAGCTTGTAGGATATACGGGCAAAAGAATGCTCCTCCTTCAAGAAGGGAATATTCAGGATACACTGGTTGTCTTCACTAAAAGGTAAAGATTAATGTGTCCATCTGTTAAGAGACAATTTCTATTGGAGTATAAACAGACGGCTGGCTTTCTGTTGCATGTATCAGCTCCCAAGTCAGATCCAGACCAGGATTTTATTCCTACTAGTTTTTATGACCACCCCCTTGACAGGATGCAAGTCCACTGAAGGGATACAGCCATCCTAATCACACAGCTTAGAGTGTACTCAATTAGCTGCTTGGTGCACAGGATAATTTGTCTCAATGAAGACTTTTTCCACCGGGAATCAGTGTGTCTTCAGTAGCAAAGATTAGATATTGGCTTGAAGAAGGGCTTCATCTCTACATATAGTAAGTAGGATGATTATCTTCAGTTATTTCATAAGGAAAAAGCACAACTTGTATGCTATATAATATGGCACATAGATATATACTTTCTATCTTCAGAAATTATTTTTAATCTGTTCACATAATTTGCATTTTTGATGCAATAGAATATAAATATGAAAAATAAAGGAATGTTTTTTTTAAAAGAAAACTTTGTTTTAAACTGAAAAGAATGGCGTTAACTGGATGATGTGTTGTAAGAGAGATAAATGGTATACAAGCCTTTTTGTCGGACTTTGACATGACATGTCGTGTTCTTTCCTTGTCTTTATCCCGTAGTCGTGTGGCAAAATCATCTCTTTCTTTCAAATCTTTTAATCTTTCCTTTTCATCTTCATCCATATCCTCTTCACTTTCACTATTGGTTAGATCACGGTCATCATCTCTATCCAAATTACTGTCAGAGAAGAGAAATGAAAAAATTACAGATTGTTTTATTCTGATGAAAATAATTTTAGTAAACTAGGAAAAAAAAAAAAAAAAAAAAAAAAATCAAAATTAACACGTCATCAACAGGATAGAAAAAAAAAATCATATTTAAAATTCTTTCTCAGGAGCTGAATGCCCACAATCACAGACTGGATAAATTGCTAATTAAAAAAAAAAAAAAAATGAAAAAAAATGAAAAAAAAAAAAAGCAAGATGGAAATCAGATAGTGTACAATTTAATTTGTTTTTTTGTTTTAGTTTTTTTAAAAAGTTGATATTTGTGACTTTTAGAGGGTTTTTTTAACGATTTTGATTTTTTTTTGATGATTAATTTCAAGAATATATCTTTTAAAGTTTTTACTTCATGGTTACTTTTCATCTTCATCTTAATCTATTAGTTACTTTTTTTTTTTTGGCAACTTTTTACCCAGACTCTTCGGCAGTGAGCAAAGAGCATTGATTGGAAAATGAAGAATAAGCCAATCCCATCAAAGGCTTATTCTTCATCTTCTGATTGACGCTGCTTGCTCACTGTCGAAGGGAAATGGGTCGCAATAAGATTTTAATAAAAAACAAGTGATGAATTAAAATGAAAGTAAAAAGTAATCATAAAATGAGAAATAAAAATGATGATTCATGATACTTCATCTAATAATAATAATAATAATAATAATAAAAAATGTATTTCTTTTAAATTCAAAACTAGTTTTCACAAATATTATTAAAATCTACAAAGTTCTTTGGAAGAAACAAAGAAAAATGGAGCTTACACATCAGATTCACTGGAACTACTTTCAGAAGATTGTTTCTTCTTCCGGAAATTACGTATCTTTTCCTTCTTGACTTTCTGGAAAGAGAAAAAATGTTTCACATTGAGAAGATGTTGAAGAATTCAACAATGGATGGCTTTCTGTCCATGAATTGTAAACAGTATCACCAACTGCTGAAATTTTTTTTGCACAAAATTGACCCTGAAAAAGCCTCAGCTAAAATGTGCCCAAAGAACAAACCCAAACCCAGTTGGCCATTTTAAGGCCATATTCAACAGCTAACAATGGCCTGGAAATAGCTGAAAATTGGCTAATATTGCTAAAAGCAAAAATGGTTCTCAAGGGAAAAAAAAAATTGATAGCAAATATACTGATCAGACCAACTCATTCCCAATAACACACAAGCGATTCCATTCCAATGAATTCATGTAACATGGGTGAATACATATTTTTGTTCAAAAAATATGTATTCACCCATGTTACATGAATTCATTGGAATATGCTCAAATTTTTCCCCTGCTAAGCAAAGGAATTTGCACATGCCATTAATGATAATACTGATATTGATTAAGAAGTAGATTAGTAATAATACTAATAATCAAAATCATAACAACTTTACCATCCATCTGCTCATACCAAATTTAGAATAAAATAAACACAAATAGGAGAATGACTTGATAAAATATTCCATGGAAGTATATAAAGATGAAAAGGAACCTGCAAAGTTTAACGAATCCACTGTCAAAAATTGATCCAATAATTGATAAGTATTTGACCTCACACTGCTTGTTTTACCAACAGTAAATAGGTAAAGAATGAAACTAACAAATGTTCAATGGTGATTGGTCGAATTGGTCTCAATCATTGGATCAGTTTTTGATGGCGAACTCATTAAACTTTGCCATGAAGTGATATTTGACAGTGAGAGAGTCAAGAAAATAATCCACATATATAAAACACTATGTGAATTCATAAATATATTTATATATATATATTTGTGAGGCTTTTCAATGAGCACACATATACACTCTGATCCTAGACAGAGTGCACAGATACTCTGAGTGTAGGCATAAGTACAGATCCATATGTAAATGATACTGTCATTTTTGAGTGGTACTATTCTATCAAGTTTATAGTGATCATGTTTAAAATAAATGGCTTCCTTACCTTGATAGGTGCTGGTTCTTCATCCTCTTCACTATCTGAGACGAGAGTATAACTCTCATTTTTCCGAATCATTTCTTTAGCTGCAGCCTCAGCGAGCCTGCTGGCCTTGATTGGAGCCTGCTTATGAGGAACCTGTGAGAATGAATTATTATCATTATTATTATTATTATTATTATAATACAATGACTCATCGAACAGCTGTTGTTTGATAATGTAGTTCTTTAAGAAGTGGTTAAAACATAACACATTATATAACAAGTGGAATTTATCAAGTAAATATATCAAAACTTTGATTCACAAGAGGGAGACATTAAATATTTTGGTGGAAGGCGGAGAATGAGAAAAATAATCATGGTTACATTCTGTAATTTTGAGATGATAAAGAGTTATTCAGAGCCAGTACTTCCTAAGTTTGTCTAGCTTGTCACACAATCTCATTTTCTGTCAGCCACAATTTCAAATATGATGTCAGGGGATGTAGTGAGTCATGATGTCCATCAGTTGTCTAACATTCTTGCAAAATGTTCAGCCCATTGCCATTTGAGTTTTGTAATGGTTTCTAGGATATCTCAGATCCCTGTCTTTTCACTATTATACAGTGAGATTGAGGAGGATTCTCTTGTGAGCACGTTGCATGGTTCTCAGTTTGAGGGTCAATTTTTTGGTTGGGTTCCATAGGTGACTATTGGGAGGATGCATCAGTTGTATACCCTTCTTTTAAAGACTTGCGTGATTTTCTGGTTCTTAATAGTTGAGCTTGTTCGACTGCAAACTTGACAACCTAGTATGATTCTTTACTTGATTTCCTCTTCTTTTGAGGATTTTATGGATATTTGTTGTCCTAGGTAGATGTAGTGGAACTTTCTTCAGCTCTGTGCTTTTGATCTTGATCATTGTGTTTCTGTCCTCAACATGTTTGTTGTACATGACATTCGTTTCACTGAACTTCATGTGGAGACCAACTTTCTTCTTTACTTCATCTAACATTATTTGGAGATCATGAAAGTTCTTAACAAAGAGGATGATGCAATAGTGTATTAATGAAATGCATTGTCTGAATTTATTTGTTTTTCAATGTTCAAAAATATGCTGCTTTTAATATGTTTGCAATATATAAGTCCTTGTAAATATTCATCTTGTGCATGTAAAAAAACGTACTTTAATTATATATTCTTATATGACGATGATGAATCATTGAATATGGTATAATAAAATGAAACCAATTTTGTTGAGGGTATTTCACAGGCTTTAGTATTTTAGTTGGGTATTTTGGCAAATAGTAACCATCACGTTTTGACCGATGTATTCAAATCCTACAGTCTTCCTATGGAAAGGCATGCTCGGTTAGTCAACTCAGTAAATTTCCTGGAATTCACAACCATTTTGTTTTCCTGTCAGAATTGATGGACACCCACTCCCCGAAGAAACTCCTTGTACTCCCGAGGAAGGCTGTAGAAAGGATTGGCTGAACCGTTGTGGTAACAAGCAAAGTAACAGAAAGAATTAAATCAAACTCATGTTGATGATGAACAGACGACGGTATTGTTTTTATCCAAAACGGGTCATAGCTAAGCCTCGCATCTGAACTATTTTAACCACACAGTACATACTTTTAGAGATAAACCAACGCTCAGAACGATGATCAATAATTTTGATTAGTTCATACTTGTTGAACAAAAACGAAAACACTTCATCTTGAAATAATACTACAACGTAGTCTCGCATCTGTATGGCTGGGGTAAAATGGGAATTTAATTAGCATTGAATCGTATGTATTGTTTGGGTCAGCGTAGTTCAGAAACGAGGCTAAACTGTATTATTACCAACAATTGAACCAATTAAAACAAAACAAACTATCTTATTTACCTTGTTCCATAATTCTTTGGCAAAATTCACAACTCCAGTTCCAACATCGATAGTCCCCGTTTCACGCAGCTTGTACAGAAAATCTTCGCTGCTCGTGGATTTAGTAGCCAATTCTATCAAGAACAGTGTGATGTATTTGTCGGATATTCCAAGAATATCGTGCAGTTTGTCGTTTACCCATGTTTCCACCAATTGAGAAGCCATAATTGCGCTTCCGAATGAACAAAAAGAATTATTTAGTATTCCTGATTGCTTTCAATCAACAGATATCAACAACGTGCCGCCATTGTTAAAATAAAACCGGAACTCCATACAAGATTAGACAATCTGTACTATACGTAAAAGTAATTACAGAATCTGTGGAGGTGAAATAATTTGATTGAAAATAATTTATAATTCATTTTAATTTTTTTGAGAAATAAGAGAGAAGAACATCTTGGAAATTAAAACTAATCTATTACTCAGCCGTCTTATACGAAACTATCAATGACGTGAAATGATATTGAAATAAATGATCTTTTAACGTTTCTGTTGGATTTTATGTTTTGTAAATTATTTCTGCATTTTGAATCTAAAAATAAAAAAATTAGATAATCTTCGAAATAGTGTAGTTATCGGAAAATTGATTGTCGCAAACTTTGTTATTTACGATATTGCTATGGTTACAGTAAAATAATAATGTCCGTTCCTTCCTGAAGCGGGAGTTCGTAACTTTTGGTAGACAATTTTTTTTCTTCTGTTTCTCTATTTATTATCTTTGTATAAAACAGACGATGTCTCTCCAAGGAGCTGCTTTACAGACATACAACAACGAGTTAGTGAAATGTAAGATGATTTTACCTTTCTTGTAAATATTTGAATTGACTTGGACACAATTCAACTAACTTCTACAAGTGTTGAAATAAGTGTGTAAACAAAACAATCAAATTGTTTAGGGTAAATTATTCTAATGAAGTTAGAATCATATTCTCTCTGTTTTGTATTTTCAGATTAAAAAAAAATACTATTGGAAAATTAAGATTACCAACAAGGTATTGATACAATAAAAGCAATGACATAACCCCCTTAAATAATGATGACATATCTGCATTTTATTGCACTGAAAATTAATTTACTTATTCCTGACCCTATGACTTTCAATATAACTTTATAAACATGTTATTTTATTTATGTTTCTGTCAATCCTATTTTACTTACCTCTTATATAAATGAAGCCCTAGTTTATTGATGTTTCAAATGTGAAAATACTTTAAATTAAAGTCCACCTCATGATTTTTCCCCGTGGGTAACTGAACTAAATACACTTAGTAACAGAGACTTTTTGGGGAATGATTTGCAATCTGATGCCTCCATTCACTCTATATGATTTCCCGTATTCTAGAAACGACCAAGAAGTTTGAAGTCTAAAAACTTAGAGAAGGAAAATCTCAAATTAGTGCACACACTCACTAATTGAATTAATGTGAAAATCGTTCTTGGTCATCTGAAGTTGTCCCTTTTCTAGCACAATAATGCATCCAAACACTAGCTATGAATGTTTCTTTGGCAATTGTTACCTTTTCCGCGTTAAATTAAGTGTGTATTATTATTATCATTATTATTATTTATTGTCGACCATGTATTTATTTTTAATCTTTGCTAACCATATATTCATGTTTAACCTTGTCCTTTGATAACCGTATATTTATTTTTAATCCTTGCTAACCAAATATTTATTGTACACCTTTGTTAACCCTATATCTATTGCTAACCTTTGCTAGCCCTATATTCGTTGTTAACTACATATTTATTTTTCAACCTTTGCTAACCATATATCTATTGCCGTCTGCATGTTTGAAAACTTCTACCTGGACTCATCTTAAAAATATTAACGACTATGGAAATAGAAGATAATTCTAAGCTTTTTACCTGCACCCTTCACATATTTATAACTCTAAGTAACACAAGTTTATTGCAATCTTAAATTGTACTGACATCACATGAGTGCATATTGAGAGGAAATATCAATTATCTGAATGCTGCTGTGTTATTCATGATTTGATAGCAAATCTTTCTTAAGTTAAACTCAAGTTTGTTAGTATTTGCAACTTGAAAAACTGATGAAATCTCCATTCTTTCTGCCCACTTAGTGAAACTTGGTCGAATTGGTATTCTCATAGAAATATTTCTTTTCCGCAGGTATTGAGGAGTTGTGCAGTAAAAGGGATTCATTGAACAAACAGATTCAACAAGAAGAGGTTGAGAAAGAAAAGATTCAACATGACATCTCTCTTCTCAGTGAAAAACTGTCCAAAGTTAATGAAAGCCTTAGTAAAAAACTGGCTACGAGAAATGAATTTGATCGGACAATCAGTGAAACTGAGGCTGCTTACATGAAGGTAACCACTATTATTATTATTATTTATTATTATTAGTATCATTATTATTATAATCATTAAATTGAATAGCCATTAAAGAAGGTGAAGGGTTCTATCTTTCTTTGTATGTGTGTGTTTGTGTTCCAGCACCCTTGGCCATACCGTTTTGTCTACAGTCTTGAAAATTGGTTTCAGTACTCCACAAGAGCCCTTCTAAAAGTGTTCTCTTTGATATTTGGTAAAAATATTTTTTTAACCCTTATTTTGATGGGTTTATCAATAACATCTTGATTCCCCAGAATTTAAATTTTTTTTCTCTATTTTAGATGTTTTCGAGTGGGAAATGCCAGTGAGCTCATAAATAGAATTTACATTTACACTTTTTAAAGATAAAAAAATTTTTTTTTATTAATTCAAATTTTGATACTATGGTTGTTCAATTATTGACTGTAGTGGTGAGTTATTATTGTGACTATTATTGACTGGTAGTAAAACCTGTGGTGATTGCCACTATAGAATTTATATCTTGTAATAATCGTTTTAAAGTGATTCCTCAATTGTGTATGTAACAACAAATTTTTATATAAAAGATAAGGTAATAGATAGAAAAGCAAAAACTGGAACTGCAAATCAAATTTGCTCCATCTCAGGTGGTGAGACCCTTCTTTTTTTGTTTTCAATTCATTTCCACAGACTGATAGTTATGCATTTACAGTACACTTATTATAAGGATTGAAACCTGTAAACCACTTTATGTGACAGGCAGGCTGGCATTAATCTCTGAAATTAAGTGGCTTCTCATAATTTACATTATATACAATAATCCCTATTTTGTTTATAATGCTTGCTTGAATTCCTGACCACTGATAATCATTTTTGTTCTAATTTTCAATGTATTCCTATAGTAAAACCCTTTTCAATACATTTCTATGGTAAAATCATTTGCTCCTATGTTATTATGAACAAAATATATGCTTATCATATAATATAATACTATAAATGTCTTTTGTGATAATGAACATCATTAACCGAGGATCAGACTTTAGGCTGTTCTTGTTTTACCAAAATACATTTATTTAAAGAATGTTGGATGAATATTGCAATAAAATATGTTGCAAATAGAATTTTTTTTACACTTGTAAGAAAAGAAACATCTATGTTGATACATTCTTACCAATAATTTTGTGGACAGGAACTGTAGTGAATTTCTGACTATATCTAGAAGATAGAAATTTAAAGATCAGCCAGAAAGCATCCAAAATGTCTTTATTGCTGGAGGTTGACGGTGGACTTTTGCAGACATAGGGTTTATCTTAATTTTATTTTTTCTATTCCATTCATCTTACTAATAGTTTTTCCAATTTCTCTCTTTTTAGATTCTTGAGAGTTCTGAAACCCTTTTGAATGTTTTGAAACGAGAATCCCAAACCCTGAATGAACCAGTCAACCAAAGATAAGACTTCCACCAGGACATTTGCTCAGACTTTTTTTGCGGATAAAACAAGCTTCCTTCAATATTCCATATATTCTTATAACTTTAGTCTTCACCTTTATTATCAACATTTCATCCGATACAATCTTTAACCTATGTTTAGTTTTTAAGCAGAGTCTAAAGACTGAATACAACATATATCTGGAGAAGACAAGAGATTGTATTGGCTGAAATGTTGATAAAGTTGTCCAAATGATATATGGAATAATGAAAACACTTCATCATCTCGGAACTTCAGAAAATAACAATGCTCTTTCATGTTGGTCTTTTCCCTGTTTCAATGAGCAGTGGTCTGGAAAAGTTCACCCACAGGGGAAATATTCAAAGGACATATTATGTTGGGCAAGTGAGAAAACTAAGTTTCACTTAACATCCTATCCAGTTCACAAATTGACCGAAAACTTTCTTCCTCTCTGACTGGCCTTGTGGCTAAGATGGTTGCATATTCCCGCTTGCACCAGTTGTTAATGTTTTAGCTCAGGTAGAAAACCAGGATTTCGAAAGATGAGTTTCAAGGTAGGCAGGCAGGCCCACTCCACTTGGAAGATTGGCACAACACAGTCTTCCTACTTCATTGTGTTCTACTGAGCTGAGCTTTGTAAATATCTAGAACTTCCTTGTTTGTCTTAAATCTGAAAGAGTTTAAAAGTGGCTATAAAACGGGTTGTGGTGAAATACGAGAAGCAACAGGAAGCAAAGCAAAGCAAAGATATACCGTATTACCAGTAATAAATAACCAATTAATCAATAAATAACCCTAACCATATATTCTTTATTTAATTACCACAAACCTCGTTATAAAAGTGTTTGAAAATTACATTTTCTTTGTTTCTTGTTACTAGAAGCAAAGGGAAGCAACTAGAATCAAAGATCTTATTTATCGCAAGAAAAAATTGCTCCAATCAATCCCTAACTTTATCCCTGTATGTTGAAGTGAGTGACACCACTTTGGGTGCTTGTTGCTTCCAAGTCAATTCCACATGTTGCGAAAACCTCAAATAACTCCAAGACAAAGAGAAACTTGTGATTTGGGAAGCCTGAGAAGGGACTGCTGTTGCTGTGTGGCCAGCATAAGGGCACTTACTTACATAATCCTTCTCTCAACTATAAATCAACACAAGCCTCTGCATAAATGCTATCTAAACTTACATTCATTTTGCTTCCTGTTACTTCTCCTATTTTATAGGAACCATGTAAAAATAGCTGCAAACAACTGAGGTCAGTAAAGACTAAAGTTTCAAATAAACTACTCTTTTAAGACACTGTGCTGTGTAGACAGGAAGGATAGAGAGGAAATTGCAAGCTCATCATATGCATGTAATCTTATTGCAGTTTCAATTGATTTCATTTATTGAGCTTCTGCCCTTTTACTCCTTCCTTTTCTTTTTTTGTTATTGAAGGTAATTCGACTTCATGAAATAAAATTGCCTTTTATTCAAGTATTGAATTGTTGCCTTTTTGTTTGTATTCTTTTGTGTTGCTTCTTTTGTCATTGAGGGTCTAAGTATGGACTGCAGCATCTCATTATTGATATAGTCTCCCAGTTGACCTAAGAAGAAGAGATGAGATGGAATCATGCTTTTTCCAAGGGCACTACAGCAAAGTGAACTCAGATCACTTTGGCCAGTATTTGAACTAGTCTCACCAATTCCATTTTCTGTAATGCTAACCACTTGGCCACTGGCACTTTGACACACTTTATTATATCTATGTTATAAAGTACCAGAGTATGTGTGTTTGTACTCAAAGATGTTGAGAACTCTGCATCACAGAACAGAACCAAGGGCATGTCCAAAATCTGCTGGTCCCAAATTACCTATGGCATACATCTTTAGGTCAATTTTCCAAACCAAAAATTCATCGATTTCTGTGGGGTCTGTGAAGAAAATTTATTGTCTGAAAATATTTTTTCTTTGTTTTTTTTTTTTTCATCTAAGATTTTCTCAAAAACTATTAGTGTTTGATCCATAAAAATGAACTATATATTTTGAATCAGCATCATCCGGGAAGGGTTTTTTTCATCATTTATTTGAATCTAGACAAATGAAGGGATCAATGCTCTTTAAAAATTTCCTTTTGACGACTAATTCATAGGCATCAAAGCCATGTTTGTTCAATAGCTGAGGGGTTGCAAAGAAAAAGACTTTCATCCGTACATAAAGTAATTAGTCATATGTTTTCGTACTCTGTCACACTAAAGAATGTAACTGATGTAGTAAAATAGAATTCTATTTTCTGATAACATAACAGAAGTGCTGAATTTAAAGAACAATAAATAAAGAAAAAAAATATCAAAAACAAAAATAATAAAAATCCGTCTGTGGTCAACAGAGTGCTATCCTCTAACCTCACTTCAATGCAAAAATGTCTTTTATCTACATACATGGAATGCAATGTGTATCCATGTATTTCCTATATACCAACATTTTTGATGGCACAGGTAAACTTGTACATTAATATATTTCTCCTGGATCTTTATTAATTAATCTTTGGGTAATTATAAAACCTTACACAAAGAATGTATTCTATCCCCCCTCTCTTGGGTTAGATTTTTAACAATACCTTTTTTAAAAGAAAAGGTTATTTCAAACCAAGATATAAGTTATTACTACTGATGCTCAATTAAAAAAAACAAAGACAAGTCACTCAAAAGAAACCATTAGGTGACCGCTTTTTGGCAGCATGCTGCGTCAGGATGATCAATTAAAAAAATTAGAGAAAGAGCTTACTATCCTCACCTTTTGTTGGATAGTAATCACTAAAAAAGTCAAATTTTTCTAAAAAGAAAAAAAAAGCATGACACGAACTAATTAACCAATTTAGCAAGAGAAAAACATGATAGATTAAACCTGCTGCTAAGAACCAATTTAGGAGGTGGAATTTGAAAAAAAAAAATGTAAATGTTCGAATTTTCAACCTCTAGCTCCACTGGTATGGCCTGCATGTATGATACATAGATAACCAGTCAGCCAGTCTATCTTAAAAAATGAAGAAACATATGTTGACAGTTTTGGTTGATGGTTTCTAATACTTGAGTATAAAGGCTACAAACAGAAAAAAATAGTATATCTCTGAATTTTTGAGATGAGGTATTATTATTATTTCTATTATTATTCAGACCATACTCATCTTGGTTGTTTTTCATACGTTTCGGCCGTTGTACTCTATGGCCTTCATCAGGTAATCCTAGCATTGAAATGGATACCATATGGGAACCTCTAATAATGAAAGACAGAAAACAGTAACATCAAATACCAAAAACTGTCACCTGAGGTTTGAGGCTCCTAAGAATTAGCACTGGTTGTCCACACGGACACATAGCGTGATGGTTACAGAATCAGACAAAATTACTGCAAGTAATCTAGGTTCAATCCCAGTGTGAGACAATAATAATTCTACTAATGCTAAGAGGAGAGTGCGGTCAATATACCCCGTCAGTTAAATAAAGGGTTCGGTTCGTTATTTCCCCACACTTACCAGATGATACCTGATGAAGGCCGCAGAGTACAATGGCCGAAACGTTGTGTGAAAAACAACCATGATGAGGATAGTCAAAATATTGATAGAAATAGAAAAAAATAGTATAAAAAAATTAAGGGAAAATATGATTCTTACTCCTACCTTTTATTATTTTGATGATTTGTTTTGTTTATACATTGATGTTTTCTTTAATTTTTACTCATTCAACTTATAAATTTCTTGAGATTTTAATTATGTTCACCTTTTTTAGAAAAGTGCTCAGGAACTGCTCGAAACTGAGAGTAATTGATAAAAATGGTGAAAAATCTTTTTTTCTAAATATTGAGTAAAAAAATCTTTTTTTCCCCAGATCCATGGTTTAAAGGGTCAAAAAAGTAGGGAAACTTCTCCCCCTCAAGGTGTCAAAAGGAGAAGGAGACTTTCCCCCCCTCCCCTAAGGGGTTAAAACTGAAAGTGATTTTTTCTTGTTTTCAGAGGGTCAAAAGTGAAGGGAGACTTTTTCTTACATGCCTGAAAGTTTTAGGTTTTTTTTTTTGTTCCACTTGAAATATTCTACCCGGGATAGACAGGTACTTCAGCTATTTGAATATGAAATTTTTGAGGCTTTTAGGTAGGGGGGAGAAAATATTTATTCAATTGGCTGTTGAGGCCTGTCTCATGTCTCAAATAGTGGACACATTTCCTACTAGTGCCAGAGATAGGTGCTTGAAACTAGATAAAAGTTGGGATATCAGATGCTGATTTTCAAGGCAGGCCCTTTTCATTCTGAAGATTGTGGTAACACAATCTTCCTAACCCTATATGTGGTAGTGAGTAAGCAAAGCTTATCATAGAAACAATCTGTCGCTAAGGAAGGGAGGTAACTCTGTTTTACTTCTGATCTGTTCATATCTAAATGTGCATTTCGTATTTGCTAAGTTGCTTCAGACAAGCTCCCACGAGTAAATAACTAGCATGGATTCTTGCCAACTGCAAAAGGTGAGTCGATGTGTCTATTGTATCACCCTTTAAATGGTGAATTACAGTATTCAGAAAATCCCATTAAACAATCTGCAGGAAAAAAAAACGGTATCAAAATGAAGTAATTACTCTTCTTTTTCTCTCTCTTGACTCGTCTGTCGAACAACTGAATTATTTTTTTTTCAATATTTGATTCACTTTCGGCTTATTTTTCATTCCAATGTTAGAGAAAATGCTCAAATAATTAAGAGAAAATATTAGAAATTGTTCGGAGTTATTAACCCCCACTATCTCGAAATTTCGACTTATTTGCGAAGATGAGAGAGGTTGGCGATATTTTCTTGGGAAAAAAAAACATTTTGAATATGTTCTTGACTATTTTTTGATTGACTTTGACAAAAAAAATTGGTTGTGCTTAAAAAATATTTTTACATCTTGGGGGATATATTTTTAAAAAAAAAGCTGAAATATAATATGAGACGAAAATATCGTGCTTATTAAATATGTACCATAAGTTTACGATTCTAGCTAAAAAGTTGTGTTACTTTGTGCTCAATTCAAAGTTTAAAAACAGTGATAGTCACTGTTGAGTGGGGTAGGGCATTTCTACTGATGAACCTCTCTAAACATTGGAGGGTGTCCTGAAGTCCTCACGCCCCCAAACTCTTGCTACGTGTTGCCGATTCCAAAAATTTTTCTGCACTAAATCGACCTTGTGAAACAATCAGAAAACTCTAAAACGCGCAAAAACCCATGTTGGCCAATTATAGCTAAAAATGGCTAAAACTGCTAAAAAAAATAGCGCTTACATCGGCTTTAAATAACTTTAAATATTGAACCGTGCTTTATTGGCTCCACTGAATAAGGCGACCCCTCTACAGAACGACCGTCAGTAGATTTCATTTCATGGTGGTGGCTTCAACCTATGAAAATGATAACAGATCCAGTCTCTCTGTCAGGCGCTTATCGTGATAATCAGCCATTCGCTGACCTGACCCCCTTCTCTATACAAATGTTTTGAAATCGTCCTACTTCTCTAATCAGTCAACAACGTTGGATTCGTATAGAGCAGCTGGCGATGTCATTATATTTATCATTGAATTGCAATTTTTTGACATACAAGATAACAAAAAAACAAAAAAAAACAAACAAGAATATAAAAATTTGATTTAGCTTCAAGAAAAAAAAAACCTTTTATTTATTTAGATAATTTATTTACTAATATTTACCCGTCGTGGAAAATAATTGGGTTATTTATGTATCGATTGGATTGGTATTAATGAGCGCAAATCTAATTCAGAAGGTTTTTTTTCTTTATAATTCAAGTAGGTATTCTTAATTTCAAGTTTCTTAATGTCTCGACTCAACTGTTGTAACGTTCACATGAAGTCTCAAGACAAAATAAATGTTATATAAGAAATCAACATCACTGATATCACGGGGTATGGAAAAAAAAGTGATTAGGAGAAACTTACTTTATTGAAGATATAACTTATTCCATTACAAAAAAAAGTTGAATACTATTTCATTATAAGAAAATAAGAATGGTCAAATTTGACCAATATGGCTTTTTAAAAATGCATTTACGCATTTACTCTTTTTTTTTCTTTCACTTTCAAACGTCCTGCGATTTTGTGACGTATTAATGCTATGTCACTACTTGCAGCCTATCTCATTTTATTATACCCCTATAATTGTTTTTATTAGCTATGTTAATCTATTTCACATGGACCAAGCATTACAACATTTAGGTTATAACAGGAATCAGATAAAACATACAACCAACTAAATATACAATTAAACATACTTTTCTGTGTATACGGCTCTTATATGGATAGATTACATAAAGTGCCTCTATGAGCATTAACAATTTTCATTAAGAATATGTATTCAATATTAAGATACACATTAATTCAAGTGATAGAATGTATGAACTTTATGTATAATATATATATATATATATATATATATATATATATATATATATATAAAATTACAAGGTTATCAGTACAGAAAAAACATTTACCAGGAACATTTTATTTAATTATTTTTCCTAAATTCTTGCAAGGCAATGTTCCCCAGGCGAATAGTTACATCTGTCAACGAAGGTGGAAGAGATATTCATTCGTCTCAGTCTATCCATCTATGCAATATCTCCAAAAGCTCTCGATGAATTTCAATGAAATTTTGTTGAAAGCTAGGCAATGGGCTACAGAAGTGATTAAATTCAGTTTTGGATCCAGGAACTTTTTTTTACTGTTATATCCCCTGCATCATAACGATATGTTCACACAATATCACTAAAAGCTCTCTTAATTTCAATGAAATTTTGCAGAAAGGTGGGTCATGGGCTATGGAAGAATTGGATAAATTTGAGGGCGGATCCAGGAATTCTTTTCATTTGAGAGATATTTTTCATTTTTTTGACACATTTATGCTTTACTTATGTTTGTCCACACAATATCTCAAAAAAAAGTGTCAATGAATTTCAATGACATGATGGGGAAGTGTAGGCTATGGAAGGGTTGACTGAATTTGGAGAGGATCCAGGGATTTAAAAAAGTTACCTCCCCTGCATCATGGCTACATATGAGCTGTTATTGATTCAGTTTTTAGTGGCAATGACATTGATGGAGGTATGTGTTCTCCGAGTGCTTGTTTGTTTGATCTGTTTTACATGTGTTTAATGTTTCTATTGGAGAATACTTTCAGTTGAAAATGAAATTCTTTTCTGTTTGAGAATGACAATTATGTTGTGTTTTGGGGAAGGAGTCGGTCACCCACAGGCTTTGGGCCAAATTTTGCCCGTGGCCTCATTTTATCCCGGCTCACTGACTGTATAGAGAACATGATGCCGCATACGAAATTCTTTTATTTTCAGTATCTATTGAGTCTACTCAAATAGTGTAATGGTCAGTGCATCTGTCTCACGTGCTGAAGGTTCTGGGTTCAATTCATGGTGGGGGTGAAGAGCATGGAAAACTATTTATTTGGGCAAATTTCTGTGTGCTCAATCCTTTTGGTGGACTTGCATCCACATCCTGGTGGTAATAAAAACTTGTAGTTATGAAGTCCTGGTCTTGATCAGAATTGAGACTTGTAAGGATCACTAAGCTGATGCATACAACAGGAACCGGGACTTCGTCTCCAGCTGTCATACTCCATTGGAGTGTCTCTCAGGAGATAGGATGTTTTTATGGATTAGAAACTATCAACCAAAACTGTTAACATGAGTTTTTTTCTGTTTTTAGGTTGGTCTGGCTGGCTATGTATGTATATATTACATATAAAGGCATACCAATGTAGTGAGAGGGTTGGAAATTTGACTATTTACTCTTAACTATGTCTACAAAAAACGTTTTTTGGGGGGTGGGGTTCAGTTTGCAGTATGAGTTTAGTGATCATTGCACTACAGAATGTGACTTATTCATCAATCACCCTTTTTTCCAATTTTTTAGTTGATCACCCCCAACATGGCATTTTTCTGTTTACTTTGATAATGTGCATGACTACACGCACACAGATATTCATAGATATATAATATGCAGGCAAACATCTATACTAATATTTGAGCCTTTTGTTTGTTTGATCATGCCTCTTCTCTGCTAAAACCACATGGTCGCTTGGCCTGATATTTTACATGGAGAATCAACAAAAATCAATTTCCCATGTTGGCTGACCTTCGAGATCAAGAGGGGACATTCTCTAGCCAATCTTCAGTTCTGAACGTCAGAAAAAATTAATTTTTATACCAGAATTTACTTCATTCATTGTTCTTATGAATGGCACACATATTTCTTATAAAAAAAATCAATTCTTAAACAAGGCTTGGTGTTTTTGGTTGGATACCGCTTTTTTGGCAATAAGAAAGGGATAGACTATGTTAGTCTTACTGCTGATGAATGTTTTTGTTTCTCCCTCTACCACTTCTATTTTCTCATTGACAAAAATTCATAATTCAGTTCTTAGTGAAGAGAAGATTGCTTATATGACTTTTCTTTTCTCATTGACAAATATTCAACGTAATTCAGTTCATAGTGAAGGCAACATGGTAGACAGGTGAAAATAGGGATACATGAATCTGTGCTGAATCAGGTCAGTTTCTAAGATGAAATTGAAAGAATTATTCTATTACTTTTGTGGCAGGGGTATGGATTATTGTAAAGCATTACTATTAATTTTTTTATTACTGTGTACCTTCATCTTGGATCTTTTTTTATTACTTTTATTCTCCTCCACCTCCCTACTTATATGATCTAGACCCCCACCTACATATAATTAATTTTGAAAACTCATTTTGCCCTTTCCATACCTAAATATTCTTTTATGTACATTGAACATTGGGAATGTCACATGTAGTCACCTAGATTCCTGCCTACAGATACCTATGTATAGTCTATTTTATTTGTATAACTCAAAGCTATCTGACTTTTCAGAACATCTAAAGTGACCATTAAGGTTACAGAACATTAATTTCCCAACTGATACTCAATCATACATAACAAGAACCCTCTCTAACCTATATCCTACCACGTTCATTACTACTAAAGACAGCCTCAGCCCCATAGCCCACCAGTGGAATACTCCTAAATAATTTTCAATACTTCACCCCCATCTTTACCAAACCCCAACCTGACGCACGGACATACTATTAATACACCTACAGTTCTACTCCAGCACTGATATCCCTGGAGTATAGTTATGTGTGTACCTATGGGCAATTCAACATATAAACATATATATGCAAAGACTCTACAGCACCTTACTAAGTACCCAAATAGCTATACACTGGACCATGACCTATAACTATGACAACCAAATCTTAAGATTGCCTACCTCCCTTGGCCAGCAAAACCAATGAAATATCCATAACTGCTGCAAATACTTCCAACAAAAGATCCAACCAAACAACCACAGATTCCTTCATATACATAAAACAGCCTGGACTCACTATTTTGGCCTCCGATGAATCCTCATTTTTATTTCTATTTTTACTTTCAAAGCAAAACATCTGATGCCAAATTTGTATTCTATGGAAACCGTTTTAGTCCTGAGTTTGTCTCATTCCCAATTGTTCACTTATATTTGAATATATATATATATATATATATATATATATATATATATATATGCGCATTGCACTTACCATTGAGCTAAACAGCCACCAGTAATGCGAAAGCTCAAATGACTGTTCCAACTCCAAATTCTCAGTTATTACTTGTTCACGGTCTATATTGGCTCTACTTGTTCCTTCCAATGCAACAATTATGTTATTGAGAAATGGAAATATGATCCAACAGAATGATTGTTTATTGTGTTATATTGTATTGACACTTTTATTTGAAATGTTCTCTCGTTATTACAAGGTGAAACTATCATTTGGCTTAGACAATATAAATAGAATAAACATATTTATATGTATATCATTTGGCCATTTTTGTTATTTTTTTTCTCCATTTCAGAAATTATTTTGTGGTTTTTAGCCCTTTTTGGCAGTCAAACTAGTGCAAAAATATTTTTTGTCTCGGCAACAATGGTGGGAATGTTTTCTACTTTATCATTTGGAGACCGATGCTGCTTATCTTTTTGACTTATTACATTTTAGAGGTCATTTTTTTTATCTTTAAAAAGGCTTGAAGCCTTGATTGTGTCATTTGGAACCATCTTAGAGATTAAAAATGTAAATTACTGGTTAGTCACTCAATAGAGAATGTCACATGACCAATGTCTCCTGGTTACAAGCCGTATTAGGTTTGATTAATTAACAAATTGTTAAAAAAATCTCGCAACTTCTTGGGCATTGATCACTAAAAAAGTCTGAATTTTCAAAAAACAAGTGGGAATTCTATTGGACACAAACAAAAGGGATCAATTTAGTATAAACTGACAGTGTAAATTGACCACCCCCTACTGAAAAACTATTGAGGGACAAATCTAAAAAAAAAAATAAATATGCATACATATATACATATATACATATTCACGCACATACATTTGTTCATTCTTTTTACGTTGTCTTGGGCGAGTGATACATTAACAGTGTAATGACGTAAAATCATCTCAAATTATTTTCTATATGATATATAATGCTATTTATAAACATTCTGTCGTACCAAATATATCCATTTCCTAATACATGACTGTCACTTTGAAAGAGACAAATAGACTGAGAATAAACAAGATGAGAATTTGGTGCGAAAGCAGTTATTTGGGCCTTTGCATAACCGGCAACTGTTTAGATCAATGATAAGAGGATCATTACAATATATATGTATATATATATATCATTGTGTCATCCACAGACAGCTGTTTCGTTGTATTTCAACTCTCCAGTGTGGCTAAAGACAATCCATCATCCCATCCAGTACAACGAGGCAGAATTGAAACCTTTGCTTCAGACCCGCAGACTGGACGGTCAGTAAGGCTGAATTTAAGCGATATATTCATTTAGCTTAAATTCCAGAGTGCTCTATTCCTATGGAAGAGCATTACATGAGCTTACAATGATTATATATATATATATATATATATATATTATTGTGTCATCCACAGCTGTTTCGATGTATTACATTTACATAGTGTGGCTATAGATTTTCTATTAACCCATCCAGTACCGTGAGGCAGGATTGAAATCTTCACTTCAGGTCCGGAGGCCGATATCCTACCTCTGAGCTACGGAAGTGGACAGTCAGTAAGGCTGAATTTAAGCGATATATTTATATACACATAAATCCCCCAGCCACCGGAGTGCTCTATTCCTATGGAAGAGCATTGCATAAGCTTACAATGAATGGGTTACCTCACTTAAAGAGTGCTCAACCCTGAATAGAGGAGCATTAATTATTGTGTCATCCACAGACAGCTGTTTCAATGTATTACATCTCTTCAGTGTGGCTATAGACTTTCTATTAACCTATCCAGTACTGCGAGGCAGGTATATATATATATATATATATATATATATATATATACCAAAGACATTGGTCCCATGTCAGTTTCTTTATTTACTGTATGATAGTATTATTTTCTTTTCGAGTAAGTAATCTAGAAAAAATGTCGGAAGAAACCTAATCTTATGGTTAGGAGGCAACTGCTTAAAAGTAACTCTTTCATATTGTGAAATCATCTTATTTAAAGCACTTGACATTGTTAATGGTCTATGATAAGATTTCTCTGAAAAACTACTCTATACCACCGTTGTTAGATATTTCTTGGAAAAAATATTAAAAACCTTCAGCCAAAACTGTGAATATCAACATAGGTTTCTTGAGTGTTTGAGTTGGTCTGGCTGGCCATGTATATGTCATATGTACAGGCCATACCAATGGAGCTAGTGTAATAAAAAATTGAAATATTCGCTCCTTTTTATCTTAGGAGAAAAACGTTTTTTTTTTTAAATTTTCCCTCAAAAAAGTTTTCTAACAGGGAGGGGGGAAGGTCAATTTACAATGTGAGTTTATGCTAAATTGATCCCTTAGTTTGTGTCCTGCAGTTTATGTGCTTGTTTTTTGAAAATTCAGACTTCTTAGTGCTCCCCACCTAACAAAGGTGAGAGAAATAACTTATTCATTGATCATCTTTTTTCTAATTTCCTAATTGAATATATTGCATGCAACCGAAAGACGTTGGTCATGTGACAGTTTCTTTTGAGTGACTAACCAGAACTGTATTCAAATCACCATAGCCCCTCCAGTGGCTGAACCAACCAGCCAAGTGGGCTCCAGATTTTTCTCTCTTTGTGTGTCTGTGTCTATCTATATGTGTATGTCTCCAGGCTCTCTCTTGGTCACATTTCTGGGGCCACAACCTCGAAAATTTGCATGAGTACATCACTAGGCACCATCTAAAAATGTTTGTTTATTTAGAAAAAAAATGCTTTTTGGAGCCCCAGATACTTCAGACAAAAGATCTCTTATTCTAGATAATTTTTAGATTCACTTATGTCAAGTATGGATATTGATATATTTCTATTCTAGAAGTTTTGAAGTGGAGAATTTTTAATTGTATTGGCTTATACCAATCTGATATTTAGAAACTGTCAAGATAGGTTTCTTCAGTTTTTAAGCCGGTCTGGCTGGTTGATTATGTATGTATATGTATTATGCATTCAGGTGGCACCAAGGGAGCTAGGAGTTTGAAAATTTAAACATTTACTTCTTATTAGGTCTAGAAGAAATGTGTTTTTTGTTGTTGAAAATTCCCTTCTTACATAGGTTCTTAGTATGGCTTATCGGTTTTGTGGGTGTTATATGTACAGGCCTTACCAATGGAAGTACAGTATTAAAAATTCAAACATTTCGAAATTTCTCCCTCAAATAAGTTTTTAGTAGTGGGTTAAATTTACAATGTAAGTTCATGTTTAGATGGATCCCTTAGTTTGTGTCCAACATCATTCACACTTGTTTTTTTTGATAAGTCAGACTTTTTTGATGATCACTTCCCAATAAAAGGTGAAAAAGGTAACTTATTCATCGATCAACCTTCTTTCCAATTTTTCAATTGATCACTCCCAACATGGCATGCTGCTAAGTGACATTGGTGATGGGATGGTTTCTATTGAGTGACTAACCAAAGCTGTCCTTTTTTTAAAAAATTTTCATTATCTAAACTTATGGAATTTATGGGTGATTGTTCAGGTATTGAAAGCAAAACTGGTTCTACAATTGTCCCTCTCAATATAAAAATGTCAAGGTTTCAAAAAAAACTTATGGACATTGTAAAAGAATAAATTATTACAGATAGAGTGAAATTGCTCAGGAGGATGATGTATGTATGACCTGTAGGGTCTTTGGCAATATTTTACTTTAGAACCTCAAGTGTGAAAACTTTTTTCTAATATACTTCAGAACTGAAACTTCATTTTTTCTTTTTCTTTTTTTTTTACAAGAAAAATATAAAAATTATAAGCCTGACTACTGCAGGATCAAACTCCTCTCCTACTTCAGTTCCAACTGAAAATGATTTCTGCAACTTTTGTATTGTATATATTCCAAAGATCATATCTTCATAAATTACCAAGGACCTTTGTTTGTCAATACCGGACAAAAGGGGCTGTTAATAAATTACATCATTCAGTTGCATTTCCAATATTTTGATATTGGAAATGCAATCAACAAAGAGTTGCCTCCTTAAATGTGATGAGGACTATTCTTGTTGCTACGGTGGAAAATTAAGTCAAGTCCAACCTCTGAGTTGGACTGAAGTTTGACATAATTTTGAAAAAATGTTCTGAAATCTCGACCAGTTGAGATACGGATAATTTTTTCTCTCTATGGAGGACAAAAACATTTTCTCGTAAGATATTTCATTGAGCAGTATCAAGTGATTAAAAACAAACAATTTTTTTGTGATTCAGTGTTTGTGGCATGGAAAATAGGACATTCAGATAATTTTGTCTTACAAAATATTTTGTTTTGACAAACATATCAACTTTTGCTTTTTGCCTTCACAGTCGCTGTTTGAATTGAATCTCTGAGTTACAATATCTAATTCTCTCCAAACATAATTGTCAAATTATTATTACTTTTTGGATGGTTTTTCTCTTCTCTTTACTAATGCTATTTACTACAAGTTTCTAGGTTGGATTCTCTCCAACTGTTAAAGTAAATAGTGAGAACCAAGAATAAAGTAATAGTTTTGAGTAGACTTCAATTTGCATACCTCCCACTTGGGAGTTCATCTTCCTTGTACCTTACCAAAATGAGAGCCAATCATTAGACGGGCCTCATATCTACAGATATATTGCCACCTCTGTACTTGTTCTTACCACATTGTTTGTTTTTTGGTACTTGGTTAGAAACTGTCAATCGAAACTGTCACCAAAGGTTTCCTCAGTTTTCAAGTTGATCTGGCTGGTTGGTTGGTTTTGTATGTATATATCATGCATACAGGCTGCACCAATGGTGCTGGAAGGCTGAAAATTTGAACATTTACTCCTTAATCTGAGTAAAGAGGACATTTTTCTTCTTTTCGAAATTCCTCTCCCTATGTTTAATGTAAATTGACCCCTTGGTTTGTGTCCAGCAGCATTCACACCTATTTTTAAAAAATTCAGAAATTTTCAGTGATCACTGCCCCAAAAAAGGTGAGTGAAGTAACTTATTAATTGATCACTCCTTTTTTCCTCTATTTTTTGATTGATCACCCCCGATTAGCATGCTGCAAAGAAAGTTGGTCATGTGATGGTTTCTGTTGAGTGACTAACCAGACCTGTTCTTTTTTTTACTGCTAAGGAATCTAGAAAAAATGTCTGGTGAGAAACTCAATCTTGTATTAAGTAGACAACAGAAAGAAATAACTGTTTCATATTGTGCAATCATCTTATTTGAAGCACTCGACAACTGTTAATGGTCTTTGATCAGATTTCTCAGACAAGATACTCTACACCTGTGTTTTCATTTCAATTTTGATTCACTTTTTTCTTAATCTTTTTACCACAAGTCTGTATGTTAAATACTATCTGACTATTCAAGTTGTGAGAAAATAGGAATAAAGAAGTAGCTTCTAATGAGAAGCTATGCATTGTTATTTCACTGTATTTTTTTTCCTTTGGAGGCTGTGAAATATTTTGGTCCAAAAGTAATGTGATAAAATGTAATTAAAAAAAGCCGAGAAATGTGGAATAAAGATGGAGGTCAAATTACTTATGTGAAACATCTGAATAAGTGTACAGAAAATTCAGACAAATTATTGCAAGATTCATTGACAAAATTTTTCTTTGTTTCAGTTCCGAGAAGAAGGCTGCTTAGTGATTCCAGATTTTTTATCAGAATCTGAAGTTGAAGACCTCAGGAAAGAATGTTCCTGTCTTTTAGATAAAATGGATAGCAGTCAAGAACACAGCACGTTTGAGACAGACAAGGAGGTAAGGAGAAACTGAAATAAACAAGATAAACATCTACAAATGTTTTTTTCATTTTCTAAATCTAAATCTACAATAGTGAATAGAAATAATTCCAGTAATTAGGAAGTAACCAGAAAGATGGTTGCCTTGAAGATCTAAAAAAGGTAAAATGATTTGTGAACAATAAAAATTAGCATAAACATTTTTCTGTTTCAGTTCTGGGAAAAATCGTTGCTGTGAAGCAAAGTTCACTTTGGTCTGCCCACAAGTATGTGAGTGGTCTATGAATTTAAGAGTTGATTAAAGAGAAAGAACCTTAGGGCCTCCTCTCACCCGACAAATCTCCTCCCAGGTTTAACTGAACAAATTAAGGTACATCTTAGATGCTGTTTACTGGGACTAAAATTATAAATTTCAAGTAGACTGAGAGAAAAAAAATACCCACGAGAATCAAACTCACTACCCTCTAGCAATTGTCTATGACAGCATTTCCTAATCTGCAAGCTGCAGACTAGTACCAGGCTGCTCTGCATGTGCTCCTGGGTTGCAAGGAAACAATATGATTTTGCAATATGAAATGCTTTGACTGATCTGCACTTTTTCTCATTCCCTATCGAGCCCATTGCTGAACTTGATATTGAATTCATTAGATAAACCTTTTTAGAAATCAAATTGAGTGTATTTGTCACTTATAAGTGATGTACAGTTGACTTATCACTTCTATTCCATGTATGATTAACCCTCCCTCCGACTGGTCCAAAAGATTGTTGTCAATATCAAACTAGTTTTTGATGCAAAAAAAAAAAGTTGGTATGAGACTAGCTTACTAATCACAACTCAACAGAGAGACGCTCCTGCATATTTATTTATTAAGCTTAGATTTGTCTAATGTATGGCCACAAGTATTGGGTATGCAAGACCAGCTTGTTAACCATTACTCCACAATGAGGCCTACTCCACAATGAGGCTCCTAGCAAGCTTGTCTTATAGACAGTGACAATTGTATTGAGTTCAATCCTCACAGCATATCTTGCACAGTACTAAACTAAGCTTCGTAAATACTACAATGTGTATAAGAGAGAGATTTGATATTCTAGAATACAACACACACTTGAGGAAGGCCAGAGGGTATATGGCTACAATTCTGTGAAAAAACAACAAAGATGAGAAAATTAGTCCAAACTAACCTATATACAATAAGTATAAATCTTTTTCTTGATACGTATTAAAATATCTAATCTCTATTTTATTTTCAGTTCCATGATAATTACTTCATGACAAGTGGAGACAAGATTCGTTATTTCTTTGAAGCTGATGTTTTTGATAGCAATGGTAAGTTTTGATTTTTGTAACAATCGACTCATGAATTTGTTTGATAAAAATTACCGTACCAAAGTTTAATCTGTCATTTATTGAAAAATGAAAATGAAGATGGTATTTTTTTTTAATTGCCTGAAAGACTTATGGGAAATGATGTAAATTATTTCAGGCAAATTAAAAATTGAAAATTCATCTATCACTTATTTATAATTTTAGACTTTCTTTCCTAATTTCAGTTGCTTTCTATCACAACCTCTTGATTGCCATTCCATGGTGAGCAGTTTGGATAGAAAATAAACCTTGTGTCTTGAGCTCACATTCCTAATTGAGGGAAGCTATCTTACGAATTAGGAAATAAAGGCCAACCAGTTGCAGTCATTAAGATCTGGCAATATAGCTTTCATACCTTATTTTCCCCAGAATGCCTCATTTGCTGCCCTCTTCTTTATTTATTCCAAATCTGTGGTTTTGTAACGGTCTTGGAATGATGATCAAAGTTGGGATAAAAAGCAAATGAAATTAAGATGACAGCAATACTGGTCTGAAATTAATACTAATGCTTCATTTGAGAAATCCAAATAATATCACTGCTAAAACTGCTGGTGTATGTAAAACAAAGATGGCAGCAAATTTAAAATGAAAGAATTATCTGTCATTTATTCAAAGATGAAAAAGAAGACAGTATTTCTTTTTAATTGCATTTTTTGTTTGTTTTAAAAACTGGAAGATTTGTGGGGAAAATTTGAATTTGTTTGAAATATTTTTCAGGCAAATTAAAAGTAGAAAAGAACTTGGCAGTCAATAAAATCGGCCATGGTAAGTGGAAAAGGTTTTGAAAAAATTTTTATTGCAGAAATTTTATTTGTAAATTTCTCTTGTATTTTTATAATTATTTGAATTAGAAAAAAAAGTTTTTTGATTTTAGAAGCAAACTATTTCGAAAATTTCTTATATTTTAGTTTTACAATTTTTCTTGTTGGAACTTTTGTATATTTGATGGCATTTAGGTACCCCCAGTATAATGACCACAACATTTGCAAGGAATCCATCCTAATGGGATAGGTTATATGATACAATTCCAAGGGAAGTGTATTGACCACAATCATCCAGTTTGGGATACAAAATGAATACTTAAGAAATAATGAGAAGTGGTGGGTTGTAGCAAGGAGAATAATTTTATTGCTGGTCAACTCATGTAAAAACTTAAAAATGAGATGTGTCTTCTCTAAATCAAATTAGATGCTTTATATTTTACTCAAAACACATTTAACTTACCCACTTATTTTTTCAAAGCAAATTCTTGGTTTTTGCCTTGAATCAGTTTAACCAACTTTATTTTCTTCTCAGTCTACTTTGAATTTATAATTTTTGTCTAAATATACTTCAGCATCTGAAATGTATCCTAATTTGTTCAGCTAAGGAAGCCCCAAGGTACTTTCTCTTTAGTCAACTTTTTGATTAAATACATGGACTGTTTGTATAGACAGTCAAGTCCTCAATGAATAGAATCGAAAATAATGGGACACTTCTGAAAATAAGATTTTAAAAAAAAAATCACATAATGGTCAAGGGGGGGTAATTTCAATCCAGATTCATTTCCCTTTATAAATTTTTATGAATTCAAGTGTTAAGTGTAGGCCTATAAGTAATGTAATGTGTAGCCTGAAAGATATTGGGCAAAATCTGAAAAAGTTTATTTTACATCAAAGAATTATTGTCTTCCCCACAGGGAAATATGGTATTTATATATGTAATTCTCAGTTTCTAATAAATTAATATGGTTTTAAGTGATGATTATATAATTATTGGCTTAAAATAGAAGAGCATCAAAATGCTTTTTCTATAACCAGTTGCCTGCTTTATATGTAATTTAATATTTGGCTTTGCAGATGCAAAGTTCATTTTTTTCAAGTATTGGCTTCCATAATTGAAACAATAATTAAAAGTTGAATCAGAGCAAAAAATGTTCTTTTTAATAAATTAACCTATTCTTTTGCTTTTTATTATTGTTACAGAAATTGAAAGAAAAATTCAAAGATGATAATCATTTTTACACACTAATTTACTCGGAATAGGGTCCTCGTCTGCTTCACCCTCAGGTGGTCTCCAGGTATCTGTTGTAGTTGGTAACTTTCTAGGAATCTTAAACCAAACTCTTTATTCAATCTATGGGGGTAGATTGTTCCATGCTGAAGGGTATCTCATATCAGTAAATTCTCCCTTGTCATGTCCATTGTCTGACTCTTCCACTGAACCAGAGCATAGGATTTTATTTAATGTTTTTCTTTCTGCATTTTGTTGTTTTTGAAGGATTTATCCATCTTTGTCAACCTGAACTTGATTGTTTGTCTCTTTCCACAGCTCTACATTTCTTCAATCCAAAGTTCAAAGCCGTCACATTCAGCAACAAAATCAAAGTAAGTGAGAATATCTCTTTGATTAATCCTTATCTTTTATAAGTCTGAATTCTTTTTAATTGCTGACTTTATTGAGAAAAAAAGTTTTCAGATTTACATACAGTCATTCAATATCTTGATGGATTTTTGTCAAACTCCTAGAGAGTTGACTTTATTATCGCAATTAGTAAGACATGAGAGAGAGAGAGAGAGAGAGAGAGAGAGAGAGAGAGAGAGAGAGAGAGAGAGAAGGAGGGAAAAAGAAAGAGTGATTCCTTCAAATGAAGTTTTGAAAAGTCATATTTATTGAATATAACATTTTACTCTCTTGAATTAAGATTGCTCCTCTTTTTTTGTTGATACAGGGGGAAATTCAAAGACAACTTCAAGTTGGACTAGAGTCTGACAATATTTTTCTTCTTGTTTCAGAATCTTTGTAAATCTCTTGAAATGGTCAATCCCGTCGTAGCCCAAAGCATGTACATTTTCAAGGTGAGCAGCTGATATTTATTAAATTTGAGTGTGAGACAACTAAGTGATATATATTACACCTTCTGTCATTTGTGCTTGCAATCATAAAGTGATAATGTCAAAAAAAAAATACTCAATTATGCTATGTACTTCTAATATTTGCATGAATTAAAAGACTCTTTCACTGGAATATTTTATTTTTGGTTTGCTTGCCTGTTGTGTTGGAACTGGTATCGTTAAGGGAGCCAAAGTTCAGCTTTCCCAGGTCACTAAAAATCCTTGGGCCTGGAGGGGGGGGGTATTAAAATTTGTATGTACGGTCATGTATAACAATGACGACACTAGATCCGACTGTGTCTCCACTGCAAATTGTTAAATTTGTGCCCCTCCCAAAAGTAAAAGGTCTAAACGATTTGTTTTTTTTTGTTTGAAAGTTTTATTCTGATTTTGAATTTTATTTTTTCTAGATGAAATGTTGCTTCGCTCAAACTTGTTCTTTTGATTGTATTCAAAACAAAATAATTAAGTTTAAAAAATGAAGATTAATGATATCTATCGAGTATAGTCTTGTCAATTTTCTCAGAATAAAGTTACATCAATCTTTAATCAACTTAAAAAACTTCTCTTTCGAGACATATACATGAAATGCTCACTTAAATTAATCATTTTTTCACTATAACATACAAAATGATTTACATCTATAGAAATTTTAAATGTTTTTTCAGAAAAATTTGACAAAATAGAAAAAACTTCTTTCAAAAGTGATTTTTTGTGCTTTCTTCATGGTGTGATAATATTTTCCCATGGTCTAAAATAATGAAAAATTTGTTCAATTTCAGCAACCACATCTGGGAGGAGCTGGTAAGTTTAATTTCTCTTTGCTGATTTATTCTGAAGATGCTAGTTGGTGAAATAGATATCAGAGTGAAGAACAGAATTAGTAAACTAAGTTCAAATTCTGGTGCCAGCAGTGTGTTCATTATCAACTTGTTCTTTAGAAAGACATGAATTGACCTAACCTTATCCATAAGTATATTACTGTATAATGAACACATAATATCTTACTTAAAATAAAATATCAAATAAAAATTTTATAGTTTTTGGAAAACTGAAAATTTTCAGCTTAAAACGAAATGTCATTTTGAATAATTTGATGTTGATGATTTTTAGTTGATGCATGATAAGGTAAATGCTATTGTGCTGTCGATGGTTTGGGGGACTAATACCTTTTCCTCAGACGTACAAATAGCATTATAGTGTTATATGGAACTATCACTGAATAAATCAAATAGTTAATAAATGATGAAATGTGTTCTCTGGGTAAAATAACTTTGATTTCAAAAACATTTATTTAGACTACAAAACTGGGACAAATTTCAGGCAATTTTAAATTGAAATCTGGAAAAAAAACAACAATGAATTTATTGAAAGGCTTTTTTAATTCAATGATAATCAACTTCTGTTAAAAGTGGAAATTCAATGATGAAATCGTTCTTATTTTTTCTTTCCAGTTAGTCCACACCAAGACAGTACATTTTTGTATACAGAACCAATGAAACTTTTAGGACTATGGATTCCTTTGGAAGATGTAACAGAAGAGAATGGATGCTTGTCTTACATACCAGGATCTCACAAAAGTAAGGTGCTACCTTTTTTTTTTTTTTTTTTAAACATTGAAAAAACTGAATAATGGATGGGCTGTGTCTTGCTGCAAAACCACTGAAAACAGTTTCTTTCTTTTCCCGTCTATCATTCAAACGTGTGGACTAATTCACCTCTAATTTTTCTTCAAGTTCAAATGTTGATTATGATGCGTCTTCTTCCAAATTTTTTCAAATTCATCAGTTTTCAAATTCTCAGGTCTTCCACTGAATTTTTTGTTCTTGAGCTCCAAGTCTCCCTTTTTAAATTATATGAACCATTTCCGACATGTGCTTGCACCTACTGCATTATCATAATAAGCTCAATAATCCATTACCTTGGTTTTGATGCTCTTTTCCCCAAGATTAAGCATGAATAAACAGCTCGGTGCATTTTTTTTTATTCAGCTATCATATTCAACACAAGTAAAATTATTTTTTTACTGATCAGTTAATAGCATGGAAAAAGGACTGGGTGACCCTAGTTTAAATTCCAACTGAGAGCAACACTAATGCTCTTGGGAAAGGCACATATAAGACTCCTCAGCCCAGCTATGAATAAAATATAACATGGTGAAGTGAATGACACCATGCTGATCACACAACAAATTAAGCTAATAAACTACTATATTTTATGGCATATAGAACACTTTTCAATAAACACACTAAAAATCTCTATGTCCTATAAACTGAGGGTTGGTGAGCCTGAAGCACTTTATCATTTTGCCACTTTACCCTGAAACTTTCAGCAAAAATATTCGATAGACTATGAATCTTATGCCAGAGATTTTTTTAAAGAACTGCAATACAGTTACAGTATAAGCTAGTCAATTTTACATAAGTTTGAGCCTTGATTCAGGGCCATGGAATTACTGATTTATTATGTGGCATGTTTATTGACTGTCAATAGTTATTCACTTTAATTCCACAACGGATGACCATATCTTATGGCATATAAAACATGTTTCAGGAAATGCTCGCCAAAATCCACCTATGTCCAATAAACTGAGTCAGCAAATCTGAAGTACCGAGTATCAAGGGCAACATCTTTATCATTTACCCTGAAATGTGGTAACTTTGAGCAAAAATATTCTCTATACAAGTATTTGAGTCGGTCACAACAGAATATCATCTTGAGGCAACATTATTTTTTTTTCCTTTTTTGTGAATGGCAGATATTTTTCATGCGTGAAGCTAAGAGTTTTTTGTAGCCCTCACCAATATTTACAGATTCAATCTGATAGATTTAGATAAAATCCCCATATTTTGCTTGGAAAATTTAGTCTTGAAAAAAACCAATTATCATCCACGAATAAAAAAATTTTGTTCTCAATCAGGTGGACTACACAATGAACGTCGAATGGTGATCGATAGAAGTGTCCTCAATCAAACGAAATTCACCTCTGGTTTGGAAACGTATGATATGAACAAATTTCAACCCATCATCGTCAAAAAAGGTAACTTTTCCACTCAAGTTTTTTTTTTTCATTCATCTATTGGCTCTTAAATCCTAGGAAAATTGAAGACTATCAAAACTAGGATGTACTCAGAGAACATACCTCTGCCGATGCTATTGTCAGGGGGGGTAATTGTGCATGGATCCACTCCAGAATTAAATCAGTTCTTCTGTAGCCTATTGTCCATCCTTCTACAAAATGTCATGGAAATTCATTGCTAAACTTTGGAAATACCTCGCAAAAAAATTTGGCGTCATTATTAGGTTCCGACATATAAATGCTACATAGAAGAGGGTAACTGGAAGGATCTGCCCCAAATTTAATCAGTTCTTCCATAGCCAATTGTTCACCCTCCCCCAAAATATCATAGAAATTCATCAAGAGCTTACAGAGATATTGTGTACAAAATATTATTGAAATTCATTTGGCATTTTAGTAGATATATTGTGGACTCTCGTGAGCATATACATGATATTGAACCTCCCCTCCCCTCAAATGGAACAATATCTCTCAATCAATAAATAATCCTGGATCTTTCTCAAATTTCACCACCTCCTGTGTTTTTAAATTATTGTTTCTTGGCAAGGCAACCAATTGAAACTACAGTATTTTAGAGCATTTAAGAATCACCTCAATTTTCTTCAGACATATATTCTTGAAAAAAAAACTAACAAAAACAAAAAAAACCCCGAACAAAACACGTTTTTTCCCTGATCTTCATAATCCTCCCTACTATTGAGTTATTTTATTTTGCACTTATCTATTCAATTTGATATTAACCCCCTCACTGGATGGTTGTTTACAACAATTATTTAGTGCAATAATATTGGTAAAAAAATTAATAAAGCTTTTGCCTCCTGAGAGACAACTTAGAAAAAAAAAGTGTCTTATATTCTGTAAAGTGTAGGAGATTTATATTCTTTTTTTTTTTTCGTTTGCAATGATAGCCATTTTTTTTTCTTTCACATTTTATCCACTGAAGGCTCTATGGTGCTCATAGATGGTCTAGTTGTGCATAAAAGTGAAAAGAACTTGTCTTCCAAATCTCGTCACGTATACACCTTCCATCTCTACGACCAACATGAATGCATCTATAGCGAGGACAATTGGTGAGTACCTGGCTTTTTTCTTTTTTTTAATGATTTTTCAACATCAAGTATGTCTATCTTTTGTGTTGGTTTTGACTATTGTCTTCATCCTTAATGCATTCTTCCTGATTGCACATATTTTTGGGACTATTGTCTTCATCTTTGTAGTTTTTAACGTTTTTGATTTGCTTATTCATTCATTTCTAGACAAACTGATATGTGTAGCTTCTTGCATCTTAGTTCTGTACCTGTTATCTTGACCTCATTCCAGAACTCTGGTTCTCAGGGTTGCAGATCACATTCCTCCTCTCATGGCTGTCACATTTTGGCCAATCCCTCCTTCTCCAGATGTCCCTGAGTTGCCCTTGTGACTCCTATTGCTGGCAATGGGCCGAGCCGCTTGGCGTACCAACAACCATTTCTTTCCTGTCACCAACGTTTTCTTAGAAGGGGTGGGGTCTCTTTTTCTCTCCCTCCCTTTCATTACGCATTACACACCAAATAAACTGAAGCATAGTTGTTACAAAAACAAGACAGGGGTGGTTGGTCACTCAATAGAAACCAACATCTTTTTACAAAATGTTATGTTTTGATTAATCAAAAAAGTAAGAAGTGTGATCAATGAATAAGTTATTTCTCTCACCTTTTTGTTGGATCCCTAAGAAGTCCTAATTTAAAAAAAAAAACAAACAAAAAAGCGGGGATAAACTAGAACCAATTTAGCATAAATTTGCATTATAAATTGAAATAAACCTAAGAACTTAATGCCATCCCAAAGGTTCTATGTTCTGTTTTGATGTTTATGAATGATAATGACTCTTCTTAAAATTAGAGAAGGTATTTCTTTAAAGATCTTGATTAATCTTTTTAATGTTTCTTTTCAGGTTGCAGCCAACCAAAGAATTGCCTTTCCCTTCTATTTATGACGTCCAGGTTTAATCAGTGGGCGTGGACATATGCTGAAATTTTATTTTCTGTTTTCTTCTGATTCTTTTTAGCCACTCCTTGTTTTTTTTAATCCGGAACATTGATTTTTTTCTTCTTTTTGACAAGAAAACGGCCATCATTTATTCAGCTTGTAATTTTTTTTTTCCTATCCCATAATACTTCGCACACTATTCATCTGCCAAAATTGGAATATTTTTGATAAATTTTCTATTCTTAAAAGTTGATTTGGACACATTGTATGACAAAGACTCCCTTTTCATTTTATTAATTAGGGAAGCTTATCTGAAAGATTCCTTATCTCTTGTTTTTAATCAACATTGAAGCAGGCCATTCTTCAGCAAACGTAGAAGTAGGGGTGTACAGCTTGTTGGTAGTGTAGTGGCTCACCCCAAGGAAGATAAATTGGCAATCGAATGTTCAATTTCAAATATGAACAGCATTCCCCACCCACCTATCAGGATGAGTTGATGGTTTCAATTCAAAATTTCTTCAAGTGTATGTTTGCTGAAAACTTGAGAAAAAGCTAGTCACTTCCATTAATCATAAAGATGATTTGAAAAAAACGTAATATCAGTCAATCCTCTGTTAAAAAGAAAAAAAATTGTTCATTGGCTATGGCTTTTATAAAAAATGTATAAAATCTATAAATAGTATTTTGTTTTTTTTAAACTTTCAACTTGCTTTTCATCACGTCTTGAATCAGCAGAAATCATCCATGCGGTTTACTTACTGCCGTAACCCAAGTAATGAAACATCGTGATTTTTACACATATTGAAGATCAATCCATGGAGATATGAATTCTATTTACCTTTATGAGTGGGGGTTGGGCTTTAACATTTTGAATAAATGGATTATTTTTTGAAAATTCTTATTTTATTTGTTCACTGTATGTACCTGTTGATTATAATGTAACATGAATAATTGGATTTAATAAAAAAAAAAGTTTTTTAAATGGTCTAGAAATATTTTTTTTTTTTTTTGTAATTTATGGAAGGCCAGAAGTTAACTTAAAGACTGTGCCATAGAAAAAATTTCTTACCAATTGAAAAACTCATTCTCAACAGTTTAAACAGTCCTGATCAAGTCTTTCTAGTGTTTATCATTGTAATGCTTTCATCAATCTATGTTTAAATTCGATTTTCTAACTAGATGAGGAAAACCTTGTCAAATAATGTTTTGCTGGGAAATTTTTAAATTCTGAATTAAAATACCCCAATTTTACATCATTAATGAAAATTGTTTTTTTTTTTTTTTTTCAATAACAAATACTTGGACTCTTTTCTTTTCAAGGAAGGAAAAAAAAAAAAAAAGGACAAGCTCGACAAAATTTTAAGTTAAGAACGTAATTAAGTGTCAAATTTTTCCAAAAGCCACAGATACCTATTTTAAATCAATACCTTTCTTTAACAATCAAGTTTTTGAGCATCAAACCAAATAGGGTGCCTGCCATAGAGTGATGCAGCTCATCGCAGTCAGTCCTCACTGGGTGTCCCACAATTGTGACCCTCTCTCAAACTAAACCAAGTTTGCTGAGGTAGTTATGCATTTCCTACCACTGCCTCCTGTTTGAACCAAGCTGGTTTTTAAAGGTGGGTAGACCATTCCCCTTCAGAAGATTGGCACAACATGATCTTCCTACATACTATTAGAGCTATGCCAGACTAAGCTAAGCTTAATACCGGGAAACCTGTGTTATCCCAATTTTTCGAATAAGAAAAACCTACCTGCATTGGAAATCCGGGCTTCCCCCCGCGCCAAACTTGTGCTCGCACACACACACTGCAGGCAGTAAACATGCAACAACTAGAGCCACAAAGTACTTCCTAACTGTCGGAATTATATTGAGCTGAGTGATCAAAGGGAAGTAACTCTGTACACATCACTTCACAACGGAAATGATTCTATTGTTTATTTTTTATTAGACAAAAAAAAATACCAAGCATCACTTCATTTTGCCAGTCCATCAGAAGCTAATTCCACTCATTTAACTCCCATGAGATCTTGCTGCTTCTTGGTCATCATCTCGTCAGCCGCAGCCATGTTATCATGCATTATTGATAACAACTGAAAAAGTAGAATAAAATTTGAAAGCAAATGGAAAAAAATACCTTCCGTTAACATTTGTATATACAGTTCCTCTACGTGTAAATCTAAGTTATACAAGATCTATCCAGAAAGTATCCAGCCATTTATCATTAATAAAATAAAATAGCCTACCTTGTGACACTCTCCTTAATCTCGTCCGTGGGCTAAAATCTCCTCCCTTTCAATGGTGATTTTAGCTTAAACAAAAGCCAGAAGTCACAGAGGGTCTCATCTGGACTATATGGAGAGCTGACAATGTTTTGTTAAGAAGAAAAAAAAAAAAAAAATCCTTGCACGAGATGTGAAAAATCTATTTGTTCAGTCAAAGAGTATACACTCTCATTCAATAGCATGTCACTGCCAATTGAGTATCCCCATGGGAGAGTGTCTGTTGATGCACATGCATTAAGGTTCTCTCTGATTGGTTGCCAAATTCTATCAAGGCTCTACAACTGGTTCTCGGAATATTAAACATTGCTGGACACTTTCATGCTATGGTTAACAATCCCATCTCACAAACCAATTCACTTGCTCAATCTTCACTGGGAGCTATCTACTTTGACCTTGAGCAAAGGTAAGTCACAAATCATATTTCCCCCCAAACTCATCTTACCAACTTTTTATGATGATGAGACTGTTCCAAAATCCTTTATTAATGTGGATTAGTGATTTTCAAACTGTTTCAAATAATGGACCCCATTTGAAAACACTTGAATGCTGAGAATCCATTCATGACAAACCAATTTTTGTCACTGAGATGGTATCGAAGCCATCATGAAATAACACTAAAACAGTATTACAGTTGCATCGAACTATCGTATTTACGAGTATACAATGTGAGAAACTTGATATGAAAAATCAGGGGTATCATTGTACTGAGGTATAAAAATAATAATATACATCTGTACCTCTCAGAAAAATGGAGCTTTTATCAAAAATTACCCTTAAAAGATATCAGCATAAAATTTAGGCATTGCTGGTCCCAAAATGACCATAGAGACCCCCCCCCCATGTTTTTAGATGGTGCTCAGTGGTGTACAATTTTCCAAGGTTGTAACTCCCAAAATGTGAGCATGAGAGCCAAGACACAGACACTCCAAGAGAAGAATCTGTAGCCAACTTGGCTGTTTGATCAGGCCATTTTTGGGGCTACAGTGATTCGATATAGATAGATTACTGAATTTTAGCTACAAAAAGTGGGGGTTGCTTTATATTCAAGATTACATTGTAATTGAGTTAATATGGTAAGAAACCATTTTTTTTACTTTCATACATTTTCTGAAGATGTTGGCTTCAACTAACTAACATGTTAAATTGAATAAAGAAATCTCATTTGTAACACCTGCTTTGGCTTCCCAATATGTCTCTCTCTCTCTTTTTCTCTACACATATATATACAAAAAAGTCTCTTTCACAACAACAAGATGAAAGCTAAAAAGAATCAATTTACCAATTCTTGTATAGAGTGGATCAAATCCTCTGAATGATCCTGTTTAGCGGATTTCAATTTCCTTGTGTATTTATTGTTCACATCTCGCATCTTCTGCTTACTTTTGTCACAAAAAATCTTGGATGATTTGTGCAGTTTTTCTCGCTGTTCTTTTGTTACCCTGTAAAAGAAAATAACATGCAATTCACATATATAGCTACGATGCAGGGAAGGTAACTGTATGAGTTTTGATTTCTGCATTTTGGATTACTGTCTTAATATACGAAAACATATCACTCAATTGAAAAAAAAAAATTCTGGATCTGCTCCAAAATTCGATCAATTTTTCTCCAACCCATGGGCCACCATTCTTTTAAATTTGATTGAAATTTATTGAGAACTTGTGGAAACATTGTGTGAACATACAGACACCTGAATGAATACATATACCAGACCTCTTCAAAATTTGTTGGCTAAGGTTAAAAATAAACAAAGATTTCATTTATCATTCAAGGATTAGTTTTTAGTCTAGCATCCTTATTTTTGTTGTTTCTATTGGAACATTTCAGGCATCTGTTGCATTCAGTGGTCAACAGGGAATTTTGAATAGAACACTTCATTCCATCCAGTTGTATATTTTCTTTCATTCACTTCTGAAATGATTTTGGAGTTGTCAATTTTTTTCTCCCTATGGTGTGGTGCAACTCTTTTAGCATGACAGGGTTCCAAACTACTAACCCCAGGGCTTGATTTCAGTGAGCCAGGAAACATTCAACGACAAAGCACTATTTTGGTCATGTGCTAAACTCAGCTTAGTAAATATTTATACAAAGTATCAAAGTTTTATGAATTTTTTAAAAATGAAGCGTTGTCCTTGGTATTAATTTTTTTGCTAGTCTTCCTTTCAACTTATTTTTCTTGTATTGTTAATAACTATTAGTAGTAGTAGTAGAAGAAATGATAGAAATTTGAACAGCTCAAGACTATGAAGTATTGCCATTATAATCAATTTTTGATTAGCATTTCTCTAATCTTATTTTCATTGCATTATAGTGCTTTAGAAATTTTTTTTAATTGTTTTTACGTTCTACATCTATTAGGTATAGATTGATAATCATCACTGAGTACTTACTTTGGGATTGGCAGAAAAATGGACGTGCTATCGACTTGGGGGTTTATTCCAACACCAGAATTGATAATAGCTTCTTTAACTGCTGTTAGATACTGGAAAGAGAAAGAAGATGATTATTTTCTCATACAAATTCTCACAGCATTATGAGATAAAGAGAGAAAGGTTTCTAAACAGTACACAAAAAAATAAAACAATCTCTTATCTAAGAATGAAGATCACAAGGATTTTGTGATGGCAACATATCAGATTTTCCAAAGGTTAATTTAAGAATCGTGATACTGGATGTATTCAATGAAAAATGGTACCAGACAACATCCAAGAAAATAAGAATGATATCAGATGGCATTCAGGGAAACTAAAAAAAACCTACATTGTATAATAAAAAATGAACATAATTTTTGTGACAGTAAAAAAAACAAAACAAAACAAAAAACAAACCACGCTGGGCTGCTGCAGGGTCAAACTCCACCCCAGCCTCTATTCCGACTGAAGATGATTTCTGCAACTTGCGTATTGTATATGTATAATAAATTTAAAAAAATCATAAAAATGAATGTTTCTTGGTGATGTAATAAATGTATTTATCAGAATGAAATAAATCCTTGAGTGTCTGCAAGATGAATTTTTATTGATATGTAAGACATGTCAGTTTGATTCAGTTCATAAGAGAGCCTGCTACCAATCACTTGGTCGTAATTTCAAATCACAGTAGGGAAATGTTGATTTTATAAATGTATTTATTTATCAAAATGAAATAAGCCATAGCATAAATCTTGATTGTGATTTCAAATCACGGTATTGGAATATTAATTTTTACTTGGTGAGGATAGTTCTTGTCATGTCAAACAAAATTTGGAGAAAATTCTGATATTAAAATGATTCATGTACTAAACAAAGGAAGGGATGTTTGTTATGTAAAATTTTGTGCAGACTATTTTTTTTCCTCCCTCACCTTGATTTATAATCAAAATATAAGGTTTCATCCATTATAACCTATGGCTGTCTCCAGGTTATGAGTGCGTGTATTTTTGATCCTCCACAAAGTGAGGGCACACATCAGCGATCTTCTGGTATGTTAACATGCCTCTGTCTAATATTGGGTGTGATTGATTTTTTGTTTCAAACACAGTTGTTCGCTATATTTGATGTCAAAAATCTGTAATTGTTAGGAGTTGATGACATAAGGGAGAAAGATGGCTGCAAGGTGCAACAGCCAAAACCTTGTGTCAAAAACAAAAACAAAAAAAAAGCCCAAAGTAGAGAAAAAAAGTCTGCATCAAACTGATATTCCCTCATCTGAAAAATTCAGATAGATTTGCGTTTGAAAAGTTCAGTTGTGAAAAAATGTAACATTGAAAATCAATAGTGCTTGTTACCCCCAATTTTTTCAAGATTCGAGGAAATTCAACTAATAATTTTAATGAAACTTTCTGTACAAGGATGAGTTGAAAGAGTACATTGAGGGAAATTAGTGTAAATGGCCGTTTTCTGAGACCCTAACAATGTTCACTGTAGTTTTCTTTATGCTGGGAAAAGACTGAGAAAAATGAAACAATAAATAAAAGGGTAATATTATAAGAAGTTTCCAGTAAATTCTTTCATTAAAAATCTTCCATTCATATCAATTTATAGCATCATTATTCAATCATTAAAGTATTTTCTCTGTCATCTTTAAGTAACGTATCTATTAAGATGAAATTTGAAGATTAATTAATAGAGACTTTGTATCATTTTTTGAATGTACTCAACATTTTTAGCTACAAAGTTAGCTGGAAATGAAAAAAAAAAAACACCAAAAAACAAAAAAACAAACCCAAGCCACTTTCAGCCATTTTTGCCCATAAAAAGAAGTAACTTTTGCAAGTCTTTTCAGTGCTGGACTCGCAACCATTATTGACCTTACACCACCTTTCAGCTAAATTGTGTATTCCATCATAGAACGATTTGGACTTTGACAATGTATTACAGTTGATAGACTAGGCAAGCAATAAAGATCAGCGTAAGTTCAAAGATTTCCCTAACATTGCACAAAAGGTAGCGCTCTAAACATTTGCATCAACCTGATACTTAACTTAAAAACTATCACAGTTTCGAGAGGGTTCACCATAACTAATAGTTCTAACGCTATCAGTCATGATAAGTTCTCTCCCTTGATATAAAAAATCACGATTACACTTCCTCACCAGATATGCACTATAGTGCACATTGAAACAGCACCTAGCTCTACTGACCAGACCTGGCGAGACTCTGGCATTTTAAATCAAAGAGCTGTATCGTACATCCCCTGCATGTAATGAGTTTGAACGAATCTCCACAATCGAAAAAAAACATGCTTATGAAAATTTTCTCCTTTCTATTTGTAGACTTATCGAATCACTTGCGTTTCATGGTTTAAAATTATATAAAGATAGGTTTTCAATGCACTGAAATAACAGTTTTAGTTCCTGGAATTGAAAATTTTCTCTGCACTCCCAGCCTACCTGGATGGACAAAGAAAAATTTTTTTTTAAGCAAATCTAACCTTTTTTTGGTGTGTGTGTTGGGGGGGATCTCCCTCCTGAGAATTTCTAAACCCTGGCAGGTCTGACTGATAGAAGGAACCACCATAGTCTCTTATTTCATTTGCTAAACTAACTAGCTCACTGACAGGGATAAAAAACAAGAAAAAAAAGCTGACTGACCTGTGGAGACATACTGAGATTTATGATAATCAATGAAGGATTTTTTTGAATCACTTGACCCAATTGATTCAGTGGGAACTTTCCATCGGCTGTTTCAACCGGAATGGTCTGGAACGTGCCTGCAAAAGCAAGAGTTTCCTTTATGAATAAAAATCATCTAAGGAATAATTCACTTGTAAAATTCTTGATTTACTGGTCAAAGCATAAAAAAGAAATTAAAACAGGAAGCAGAAAAGCCAACAAAAAAAAGAGAACTGTATCCAAGGACAAAAAACTAAGGGAATTATGTCTTTTGGGCTGCATTGCAGCCTATCTATCACATAACATGCTTGCTTCTTTGTTAACGACTAATTTAGTAAGCATGGTCACTTTGAGATGAATGCAAAGTAGCAATTAGTCATCCAACAAAGAATTTCCAATTGACATCATCCAACCAATATTCTGATCAAATAATGATACACATGAAGTCGTTTATTATAATCATGGATAATGTTATCAAATGGTTAATGTTATCAAAATCAGTCAGTGCATAGCACATCATTTAAAACGAATCAAAATTTAATAGTACTTTTTTCAAAATCTAAAGTTGTTTATAACAATGAATGTAAATTATTCCAATTTTTATATCTTTCTGCCTTATCAGTTGATTATTGTTATCTAAAAGACCCAGTCCAAAAGTGATCACAATCTCTATTTCCTTTTAAAAAATCAGTAGAAATCTAATGATTTTGTGAAACATGTATGTAAAAAGAGTCTCTACCTATCTGCTTCTGGTTGTCCGAGGAAGATTTAGTAAATGTGATAACTTAGTGTTTAATAGAGTCATCCTATATAAAAGACTCAAGCATTAGTAATTCTTGCCACCAGACACAACGTGGTAAAAGAAAAAGAAAATGAAGATTTCCGTTTATAATAAACTAGCTGAAACCTGCATTTTCCAGCTAGTATGCATATGTATATTGGATGGAAAGTAAGGGTTGAGTTTAGCATTTTATTTACATTGTAAAATGAACCTCCACTCTGAAACACTTAGAATTTTTTTCTCAAAACTTTTTACCTTAAAAACCTTCCCTAGGTCAATTCAGTATGCAGGCCAAATTTGGTAAAGCAGTGTCAACACTTAAGGTGGGGGAGCACAGTGACAAACAGAGCTAGTAGCTGACATACTTGTCTAGATATTTAAGGTATAAAAGAAGTGAAAAAAAAGGGTTTACAGCTTTCAGACTTATAAAAAAAATTTCCCTTACTTTTGACTCAAGGGGGTGAGAAAATCTCCCTTTATTAGTGACCCCTCAAAAAGAGAAAAAAATTCTCCCTTCTCTTTTGATCTCTTAGAACAGGGAAAAAATTCACTTCTGACCTCTTCAAGAATTACATATAAACATATGGAGCAAGAGGATATGTCAGGTGGAAACGTCGTGAAAATATGAACATATAGATGTGAAAAATAGTCCGACCTTATCATACATAAACAAAACTCAAACAAGAAGATATATATCTGTATAAATGTAAATGGATGGGAAGTAAGGTTCTTTATTGGCATTATAAATACAAATAGAACCCCATTTCTAAAACCCTCAGATATTTTCTTTTTATCAAAACTTTTCACTTTGAAACCTACTCCTAGGTCCATTGAGTATGTATGCATAATTTAATTGGGCTGCACCCTTGTTTAGGTAATTTCTATGGCATGACAGATGGACACCCATCACTTATATATATTGATAAATGTTTTTCATGTTGAGATCGGAAAAAAATTTAATGATTTTGAGAAACAAACGAGCAAAATAAGAATGTTTTGGAATACTTCTGTTTATGATGAATAGTAATCGTCTTGACTGAATGTAAACAAAACAAAGATTTAATGAAAGAGTGAGACAAACCATGGGTGTCTGCAACCAAGTTTCTCGGGGGTGATATTGCAAAAAAGGATTTATCCAGAATATATCTTGGTAACAACCCTGTTACCAGTGAATAATGATACCATCTTTTTACATGGATACATCAAGTTGAAATTACATAAAACAATTGTAGAACACAGTTATCCTTTCAAAAAAACCCTCACCCTATGTGAGAAGGCCTGACCCAGAGTAAGCAAATGCCCTGTTTGCAGCTCCAGGGGGTGCCCTGGTTGGTTTATAGTAATAAAAATAATTTACAAATTCTGATATTTTTATTCTCTAGAGATATCTTCATGATTGCTTATATCATTTCATTATTGTAAATAACTTTTTCAGAGGGGTGCAAAAGCACCCTCTTACAGATGCCCACGGAGCCAAAAATACTTACTTGTTGATATACGCAGTGATAACTGGTTAATGTAATCAGTCTTCAGTTGCTCCAAGATGTTTGCCAATTCTTTCTTCATGGCTGTCAAATTGATTACTTCTTCAACTTCGTCCATATTCAAACTTACTTTACCTTTACCTAAAAAATACAAAAAAAAAATATTTAAGGCTCAAAATTTGAAGTCATGTAAAAAAAATTCCATCAAAGAATAAAAATGGTTAGAATAAATTCTATCTATGACATCACTGACATTTTTCACTGGGGAACATAGAGTTAAGAAAATAAACAGCTAGACTTTTCAGAACATAGATGATCTTTAAAATTTAGTTATTAATAAACCCCTCAAGTGAAAGAGAAATGACATGTTTGGTTTACTCTCCATTATTCCAAACAACTATACCCACCACCCCTGCAAAAGTTGGTGTAATCTGTAATACATTGACCAATGAGCTTGTAGATACTTCTTATCAGGCATACATGTGTGATTTAATGAAGCATCATGGGTAATAAAAAATATATGTATTCACAAAAATTTGATCCCCTATCAGTATACTAAGGTAGATGTGAACTTGTGAATCAGGCACCAACATGCAATCATGAAAAAAGTCGTCTTGCTTTATTAATAGAGGGGTTACATTTTTTTTTCATTTCCAGCTAACTTTGTCAAGTATGCTCGAAAATTCATACAAAAGCTCTGAAAAGTATATAATAGTCAAGGAAAGAATGATAATGAATAAAATGGTATTGATGATAGTAATTAGAATTACTTCACAGTCTAGTTTTTAAATGAAAATGACTTGATGCTATTATAACCAAACAGTAAAAACACGTAATAAATAATTTAGTAAAAAAAATGGCTAACTCAAATGTAATTGTTATTGGTTAAATAACGTACTATTAAGTTTAATTACTTTGCTTAATTAAACACAAAGCCACAAGATGTAGGGAACCAAGTGAGGATCAACTTGACTGTTTACTGGTGATTTTCATTTCAATTCAACTTTCTCCAAATGAATAAAACTAAGCATTTTTAGTCATAAATTAAGGGAGATAACCTTTATCAATATTTACACAAGTCTTTTTACTAGGATAACCACTTTGGATGCAAACTTACTGTGCCATCATATGTTAAGGGAAAGGAAAAAAATGTCACTAAGTCACTCACAAAACATTGGTAGGTAAAAGGGCTGGGACATTAATTTTTTTTTTTTTTTTTTCTGAAAAATTTTGCCAGTCAAAACTGGGATGTGTTGTTGCACCCTAGACATCCTTGACATTGGGAAATCCAGTAATTAAGAAAAATAGCACAGAGAAAAAGTTGGAATAAAGGCAGGGTTGTGTAGGGTTATGAAGATGAAAAGCCTGATATTTGGTGTTTTCAAAAGGTTATAGACATTTACTTAAACTCTCGTGGTATGGGAATCTTGTATGAAGGCTATTTTTTTGTTCTGAATCCATGCAAATTAAATTGAAAAGATGCAGAGAATGCATCGGCTGTAAAATATTGTAATGATAGCTGAAAAGATGAAGATTCTTGATGAAAATATCTTGGAGTGTCAATCAACAACTTCAAGTACTCATACAATAGAGGGGGTCCAATGATGAAAGACTTGTTCCCCTTGAATAAATTTTTAAAAAATGTTTAAGGCCTGACATACATGAAAGAATACCTTGAAAAATTTTTCATTTGAAGTCTTTCTCTAGAATTTCCAGAGTTTTTGTTTAAACAGTCAGTTGCTAGTTTTATTACCTACTATGGCTACAATATTGTATCAAAATAAATCATGAAATAACTTGTATTATATTGTGTATCAACTTATTGTTATTTAACTGTTTTGTATTAAAATGATTTTAGGATGATCAGTCACATGACACAAAACTGTCGAATAACCATGTTGGTTATGATATTTGTTTTAGAATTATGTTTACTCCATAAATTCATTTAGTTTTGTCTTTGGAATAGTCTTGAATAAAAGGAAAGTTACTCAGATAATTTTTTTTTGCAATTGATTCACACTTTAATCTTTCCCTCTTCTGTTGTTTTCCAACCTCGACGATTTTGGTCAGCCTTGATTTGTGAGACAAGTCTTCCTGGGTTATTTCATATAAATGCATAGCAAAACATATAGCCTATTTCAACATCAAGAACATGTTTAAACTTTATCTTGGTTGCTATTGCTTGCAAATGACCTCTAGATGATATTTTAGAACAGTTTGTATCCAATATTCATATTTTTCAAGCAGATGAACAATTCAAGGGATTATTTCTGTGTATGCTTGGCCAAAAAATTTGAAAAAAAAAAAAAAAAAAAATACAAAGTCAAGAGTCATAACTTTTTTGTTTTAATCATTGAACCCCAATAGTCTCATCATCATCAGCCTTTTATCATCCATTGTTTGACATAGATCTTACCCAAGATTTGACATACCTCTCTATCATGGCAGAGCAAGTACTTTCTGAATTTATCTAGCTCGTCATTCCATCTTACTTTCTGTAGGCCATGGTCTCTTGGGATCCAAGTTGCAAGTCATGATGTCCAGCAGTTGTCTGACATTCTTGCATGTCCAGCCCATTACCATTTGGGTTTTCTAATGGTTTCCATGGTCTAATGGTTGATATCTCGGACTCCTGTCTCTCCTTTAATATACTGTGCAATCTTATGATCTCTCCATGTGAGGTTGAGCATGATTCTCTCATGTGCATGTTGCATGCTTCTGTTTGAAGGTCAATCTTTTGGTTAGGTTCCGTGTCTCTGGTCCATAGTTAACTTCCGAGAGGATGCATTGGTTATATACCCTTCTTTTTAGGACTAGTGTGATTTCCTTGTTCTTGAAAGTCGAGCTTGCTCTACCAAAAGCTTACCAACCTGGTGTGATTCTTCATGTGATATCTGACAAGGAAAATGATTTAAATACTATTTTCCTTATAGTCCATTTACTTGTTAAGCAATAAAAAGCAAAATTTCCTGAGGAGAACTTACCTTTATCTTTCTTTGATTTTGTTTTCAACTTTTTAGCATAACCACGGTACACACACCAAGTGGGAGGGGGATTTAAACCCAAGAGGCAATTCTTTGGTGTTGTGGGGAGTTGTCTGGTGACTGGCAAGAATTGTCCTTTTGTTTCTGTACTCAGTGGACACGCATGCCGAGATAATTGACGGCACGACAAATGTTGAATGTTGCGAACAAGTGCCGGACGGAATCTCGACAGTAAGCAGAGTGACGACATTGCAGCTGCACAGGGAAGAAAAGAAGAATGGAAACGTCTTAGTACAATCAGTTAGATAATGATACTTTGAAGAAGAGAATATTAAAACAGAAAAGACAATTAGTAAATTACAGGAAAATAATTTGGTAAAGAGAGACTTTACATGCAGTCTGTCCGGAAAGTATCCAGCCATTTAATAATAATGAAAAATAGGCTATCAAGAGCAATAGTGTCTTAGTCCCCCCTTCAAAGTGCTCTCCTCCCTTGGGAGCTATCTCTTCTAATCAGATTTTTTTTTCTTTTTTTGAAGCATGGGGTTAGGTGATTAGGGTTGGTCATAAACTATAATTAATAAGAGGGATAAAAATCATGTTTAAGAAAATTTAATTCATATATATCATTTTTAGTTCCCTAAAGGAGTTTTGTCTTTGGGGGCGGGGGAATGTGTCCTACACTGGTTTTATCGGGAATAGTTTACAGTCAGTTTTCACACTTTCGGGTACTACCATACATTTCTAATGGAAAAAAAACAACTCGCATGAAAGTTAGTTTTATCGTTATTATTTTTATGTAGCCATAAGAAAGAGTTAAAGAGAATTCCGATAATAGAATTAGTACCCACTACAGCGGAGACAGGACATGTTCGTGTTTGAAAAGTTTTTCACATGGTGTGCATTGTGTGACGTACTATTGAAAATTCAGTGGGAGAGAAAAAATTAAATCGAACATCAGATTTTAGATAAATACCCAAACAATATAAGACAAAAACGGGAAATAAGTACACGGACCAATCTACGAGAAAAATAATATAAAATCAAGTCTATATAAACTTCGATAGACCTCTGAACCAAAATGTCAAGCAACATATATATGTCACCAACTCTGACTTCTGTTACGATCAGTGACGCCTCGGGCAGTGTTTCCCGAAGTGGGTTCCGTGAAAAAATTCAGGGGTTACATATGATAAGGCGTCTTTTGATAGAATTTATCAAAAATATATAAAATTAAAAAAAAATTGTTTTTCACCATTTTCAAAATTACAGTCGACATGAAGACAGTTGTTTTTATTTTCAATGAATACATTCTGTCTCTTAAAGAAGTTTTGTTTCATTTAATGTCTTAGGGTGGCGGTGGTCGTCTATAAAAGATAGGTTAAAGTCCAGCAACAAAATCAAATGAGTTCCGGGAACTGTTGTACTATAGATTATTTAGACTACTAGCATTCCCATTTTTATTTTTTTAGTACTACTTGAACTGCGTATGTAACTGGAAGAAAAAAAAACATTGTTAGCGGTTGATGCATGTCCTTGTGGGTTTTGTTAAATAAGTAAAAAAACCCAAAGTTTTTTTTATTTAAAAAAAATAATTTGTTGCACCGACCTTTTCGGAGAACACAAGGAAATTCTTGAATCGAATCGTTTGATTTGGCACTATCGAAAGTACGTCGTATTCAATCCGAAGGTCAAACATGCAAATAACACCAAATCTCACAAAACGATTTAACATGGGATTTCAATGCTAAGTTATTTAAGAAAAATTTTAAAAAAACAATTTGATTCCAAAACTATTTAAATAAGTGCAAAAAACACTGAACCATGTACCTGAGACTGAATATAAAAAAAAAAGAACCCCTAAATCACTGAAGAAATGGAAACATAACAAGTGAAATCAGCAGCCGACACTACACTCTCTTTTCGAAAAATGATACCTGATTAAAAATTATTCCTTACAGCTTTCCAACCGACACTTGACAGATAAGAAACATACAACACAAAGTTGTTGATAAATAATTAAAAGCTGTCACCGCGGCAGAAGGGCGATTTCAGTCGAAAACTATAAGTTTGAAGTTCTGTTTCCAGACACCGAAGCCATGTGCTCTCAACTATCACTTCCGGTTGCACTCCAATGTTCGCCAGGTGGCCCTACTGTTGCGATCACTTCCGCTTTCACTCAGGCGCCCGGCCTAGAGTGACGGTTAGGGTCAGAGCAGTGGTCTCCAAACTCCTACTACTCAGGGAACCCTTTTCAATGATTATTTTTTTAGGGGACCACACCAAGAATAACTTTCCCTTATATTTACATACCTACTAATATGTGCAAATCTGACAAGGTTTAGAAATTCTCAAATGATGAATGAAATTTTAAATTCTAGAAGCTCTAAAACAGCTATTTTAGTATATTAAAAACCTATCTTACCATAATTTTACACCACGAAATGCGGGAAACTTGGTAGATCTAGTATTGGTATGGGTTATGGTTAATCCGATGATTTGTAACTACGGGATTTCGGCCTTGTTTATGGAATTATCAAAATGTGAATAAACCCAAATGTAAAAGCCGTTAAGTAATCGTTTATATAATGGAGAATTATTGGCGAAATATCTCTGTTTTGCTGAAATCCAGGGAAGGTCGCGCTGAATCCTGGGATTCGAAAGAAACACTTTGAACTGGGTTGCAATTAGAGTTACGCGGACCATTGCTAAAGTAGTAAGTTCGACCTTCACTCCAAATTAAGTGGAGTAAATCTATTACACTACTACTCAATATTTTGGCCTTATGTCATTACAGGTTTTTCCCGTGTCCCCGATTGTGTTTCGGCTGAATCGCGTTGGATACACCGGTTTTACTATCACATGCTAGGCAAAGTCGTGCCTGACCAGTACCTAGGTTGGTGATCGTCTGGAAATCCCAGGTGGTCGTAACCATCTGTGGAGGCATCCCTAAAGCCATGTTGATCTCCGAACATACGTCGAGAACTTCTTTCCTTTGGGAGTGTCGTGGTCCTATTTGAATTCCAGTCAGATTTAAGTACAAAAAAAAAAAAGAAGAAAAAAGTATTAGCTTCAAGTATAGAACCTTTTTATCTAGCCACGTATACATTATGCCATTTCCCATAGCTCTTGACTATAATAGCCCTATTTCTCTTGGGCCGGTTATTTAACTTGGCTTCCCCGCTGGAGGGAACTTCCCTGCTGGAGGGAACTTCCTCGTTTTATCGTGACCGATCATTGTTCCAAACCTTGCCACTTTCATTTCACAGATGTTGAAATCTCTCTCGTACGCTCAGTTACTAATTCGTAAGTGCCTCTTTCTCTAGCTTAACCCGTATACACATTTCCATCCCACTTGAATGACATAGCAAAGTGTATCCTATGTAACAGTCACGAATATACCCTATTCGTTCAACCTCTTAACTACTAGCGTATCTTTCTGTCATCTGTATTTATCGATGTCGGAGAGCGACCCATGAGTTTTCTCGGCAATCAGATATAAGTTGTTCTATCGTCTCAGAAACTTCCACGCAGTATAAATTCTGAAACCCATTTACAATAATTACTCTGGCCTTTGTAGGTACCAGCTTTATGGAATCAACTCCTTCCAGTCTCTCTGGCTCTTAAAGTTTCGATAACGACTTGATGCGTCACATCTATCTTTCTCATCTACCTAGCTACTAGCTTACACTATATATCCATTCTAAGATCCAATCTCCCTCTTGAATTACTTAGCAGGCCTACTCTATCAACGATCGAATTATTCATGTTTCCCTTCCAGCGTTGATTGAACTGTTTATTAATGTCTTACTTGTCGTATCATCAAATGTACGTTTTTATTGTTTGTTTATGAACTTTCTGTACAACTTCTGTGTCCATATTCAAACATGGCGTATAGAACTCTCCCCTCTAACAAATGCAGCATGAGTGACTACGTGCTTCTAACAAAAGTAAGATGTTCATTGTCGTGTTTACATTTTGGAAGTGTCATGGTGTAACAGCAACTTCCAACTTTTCCAACTTTATTTGTGACGTCAGCATGTGACGGTAAACTCAACCATGTGTGGTGGACTCCATCTCCTGAATTGCTACATATCGTTTCTACACTGGACTATACCATAATCACTCCCCTGCAATATACGACTGTAATTATTTAACGGAATGGGACTCCAGCACAAAACCTCCTTCATACTAAGCGCCCGAACATAGCAGTTTGAAGTCCTCATGCATGTAAGACCGTCTGCCAAGAGGGAAAGAGTCTTACATATAGTTCAAGGGAACCCGTCCGCCTTCCAGGCTGCACTTCCATTCACACATACGCGTGGGGGTCCTCACATTAAACTTGACTCTGTGTCACATTTACCCTCACGGGGAGGAGAATATATCCTAATATGAAACTAAACTTCAATCACTGGGTACCTTTCATACACAGTGATAGGTAACAAGAGGTAAACTTGGCGATCTGATCCAGGTGTAGCGCCCCCATTTCTTTTAGTTAGGAATTAAATACGAAAACCTTATTTGAGCTAGATATCGGAAATGTCATTTCCGATGACGACCCCTATAAAAGCCCTGGACGCACATGGTCCACTGCTCACTATCGTCAGGACTCCTAGCTGGTTATGCTTGTGGCCCCGGCACTTGTTGCTGGCTACTTTTTCTCTCTTTTTTCTTCTCCCTAAGATCGTTATCCTTTCGCTGACCTCCTAGCCGATCAAATCTTAAGCATTTTCCACCGAGACCTATCTCTGTACTAACTTTGCCCATTTCACTTCACCGATGTTGAGGCATCACACATACAAACAGCTACGCAGATACGCCACCGTATCTTCACTGCGTGCTCCAAACGTGGATACACCTCTCACTCTTGTGAATAAAATGACAGGTTTCTTTTACTATCCGATAGTCACGATCTTTCCTAAATTTATTCACTTCGGGAAACATGCACGGATAAAACTCCGTGTTCTCTGTCTTTCATGGTTTGTCCGTCTAGAGTCTATCAGCGTCAGAGAATAGCCCCCAAGTTCACGCACACAACGTGGCAGTTTGGCTCGCACACTGAACCCGGTTTTCACGTAACCCTTGGTACGATCCAAGCCATATAGATTCACAAGCAGTTCAGACAACTCTGCTTCGACTCCGACGACTGTACCATCAATGACAAGAAAGCTCCCACCTTCTCTTCTCATCTCTTTACGCGATCGATCAGATTCATGTTATTCTTATAGTACTTCATTTTCATTCCTCATTTGTCATTTATGTCTTTGTATTAATTGTACATCTTATTTGTCCATCCAAATCATTATATGTCGTCTTTTAACTTTGTTTCATCTCTGCCACATCTAAGTTAATACTTGGCACGCATTCTCTTCGTACAACTTCCTTCCTCCTTCCATTCTCCAGTGACGTCGCTGCCAACATCAAACCACGAGGAGACTACATCCCTCGTCTGCCACGAACATTTATCCCGCTATTCATTTCAGAACAAAAGAAGTTACGACAAAATAGTCATTGTTCAAAACAATAGATAGACGCATACCGCTTCCTGTATCTTAAAAGACAACTTCCAGTGACGAAATTCCGGTCTCTATTTCATGCGTCAGCTTATTGATCCATGTCGAGACTAGGACTTTATTCCTTCAAAATTTTGTGACTACCTCTTGGCTGGATGCAAGTCAACTGAAGCGATAACCTAACCTAATGACGCAGCTTAAAGTGTACTTTCTGCTGACTGCACGGAAAAAGTTGTTTATGGGACAACTTCTCTACTTTTGCTACCTGCGAAGGAAAAAAGGGTGCATTCTCGTCAACATCCTAAAAATAAGGTTAAGATGATCGAACTGAAAACACAGCATTCACAGTTCCGGGAAAGTGCAGAACGTATCGATTATGCTTCCTTAAAGATTTATCTAACATTCCAAATGATTCCTATTGACAATGGCCCTTCAGTATGTTCGTCTTTCTCTTCTCCAAAATGAATTTTGTATTGAAAAATACATAAATGATAAAAAAACGAATACGTAATAATACTGCAATGATAGTCGGAATCGTAGTCTTCTTCTTCTTCTTCTTCTTCTTCTTCTTCTTCTTCTTCTTCTATTTTCTATAGTACGATGATGTATCGTTCATATTGTTGTTTCGGGTCGCAATTCTCAGCGGCAGTCGTATCGCTAACGCTTAAAAGGCAGGAAATGATGAGAAATTATGTCAGAACTGTTCATTTCAGCAGGTACGCCAGGCACGAAAAAAATGGTCTATCGTGGAGTGGAGTCAGAGTCCGTGCTTACGTTGGGATGAATGTTTGCTTACCAGATATAATGGACTGCCTTGAATCGAACAAGCGGGACAAAAAACAAAGAACAAAACAAACAACCTTAGATTTTCCAATAAACCCTGAACTTTTATGAACAGAGGGTGGAGAAGGGATAAAGAACAGAGAATATACTAGGAAAAGGAAAAGTCGTGAATTAGCGGGGAAACTTGAGTTATCAAATGTTCATTTTCAAAGAGTTTCTCGGGCAATATTTAAAATTTCATAGAGAGGAGAGTATTTTCTTTGTTGAGTTCTGTTGGAGAGACGAATGTTTTCTTGCTTAGAAGGTTGTTGGCCGAGCCGAGTTCTCGTAGGTTTGAGATTTTAGGATTTTGAAGTTCGTGTTTCTTTGAAGCTCTCAACTTGAGCTTTGTAGATATCTGGGCAAACTTATCGCTGCGACGTTGTTAACACATTAAGTGGTAGTGTTCTGTTGAAAGTGACGGCACATTGCCCATGCTGGTTTGGTTGGGGCGATTCCCTAGCCAACCATGTAAAAAAGACGTCTTAATCCTTTGACATGCCGGTGGAAAAACAAGGAGGATGGCAAGGGGGTTCCTTGTGATTTTGGTCCCATGACCCTGTTCTAGGTGTTCTCATCGGTCGCGTTTCAGTCAATGTGAAAATTGTATGTTCTTAATTCCGGAATATTTTTGCAAGACGAGGTAAGAAAAATTACATCAAAATATATGATAAATTTTCAATTCTTACCCCGATGATCTATATTATAATGACTTGATTTCTCAAGAGAGATAACTCCAGGTGTATTAAATGCTAATTATGTAGCAGTCTCCGGTATTAGTGCCTTTGCAAATAATTATAACATAAAATTCAATTAATAGGAAGCGACTTGACATCGAGCTCAATGGCCACTGACGGCGTCCTTGAAGTGAGTACTTCGTAAAATACTGTTTGATTTTAGCCACTCTAGAATGCTACATGTCTAGCTCGCATAAATCATGAACCTTTCATTTAGCGAGCTACTTTAGATATCTGAGTTAGAAATCATGCGAGCCAATAGTTGAAAAATCATTTGGAATTGTTAAAAAAAAATCCTTTATTGCATTTGAAACGTAAAACTTGAGAGTTTGTCAGTTTTTTATAAGTCCGTTTGATTTTTTTTATCGAACGTATTGCGCTTAGTCGGTTAAGATTATCGGGTGAGATTCTTTTGAAATGATGATGATGATGATGATGAAAAAATCGAATTTGTCATCGGAGGAGAGAAAGAGGGAAAAAAAAAGCTTTCAAAATTGCTCAAATATCTCTTGAAAGTATTTCCATGTGACGTTAAACCAGATATCCCGAATTAACGATCTTGAAAATACTCGTCGTAAAAAACAAGAAAAAAACAACAACATTTGAAATGTATTTCTTTTGAAAATGTTTTTTTTTTCTTCTGAAAAGAAAAAGAAAACAAAGAAACAAAAACAAAAACAATAAAAAAAACAACAACAAAAACTTTTAGGCTGTCAAATACTTTCTGGAATCCAAAACAAGACGCGGAATTTCAATTGAATTTAATTTGAAGAGACAGGTTGAGATACCTATCTCTCTTCTCACCTCAGTACTGCATAAGGCAAATAACACAGGATGCAACCCCCTATAGCAGTTAGGGCGCAAAGCCAGCTTGCTAAACATCGCTCCTTGGCGAGTTGTCCAAACTATTCAGTAAGCTTAGCCTCGTACAACACCAGGCCACAAGTATGGAACACCCAGTTGGGATTGAACACATTTCGATACTAGTCAACGAGCCTAGCTTAACTAACCATTGCTCCTCGCCGAGACATTGGAATTACCTTATTGAAATGCCAGCTTTTTGGTTCAGAGCAGTTACAAAATACTTAAAATTTTCAAAATCCCGAAAACGGCAGACCAACTTGGAAGAGTTGTAAGGAATTAAGTAGAAATTGAGTGATAGTCTGTATTCCTAAATACAGACTTCGGTACGACATGCAACCGTCAAAATGTACAATTTATCTAACAGCTTCTTTTTATCGGTTGGTATTTGACCCTTTTTTTTTTACACATTTAATACAACAACCGTTGCTTTGTCAACGGTATACAAAAAAATGTGGAAATTAATGGAACCACCCAAATTGAGTTAAATGTGTAAACAAACAATAAAATACAGTAGTAAAGTGAAGTTACGTTTTGTGCAAAAATCGGCTCCTAGAATTTCCCTCTAAAATAAAGCCACCAGGATATAACAGCAATAATCCAAAACAAAAATAAGTTAGCAACAGTTGCAATCTGTTTGCCAATCGAATGCAAAGATCAGAAAACCAAAATCAAAAGACTCAAAAGGGGACTTTAAACGGCAGACGACAAAAGAAGACACAGGAGACAGTGGTAGAATCAGCAGGTATTATGAAATCTGCTGACTACCGTCGCATGTAATTGACAACATTAATCCACCACACCTGAATTAAACAATGAACTACGAGAGCATTTTCGTCCCCACCCACACACAAACTTTCGATTTCACAAGCAATTCCCTTTCGGCAGAAAAATACAAAAATACACACAAACATTGATGAGTCTTACAAATTCTATTCTTTTAACATAATTTTTTTCCTAACAAGTAACCTTTCATCCCTTTACGGATGTGGAAAAATTCACCAAATTTGAAACTTCAAGAGTAACAAGTAGTCTTTCTTTGGGTCAATTGATTCTCATACTTGTAAAATATTGTGACATGGAAACATTCCGAAAGTCTTATTTGAAAAAAAACCAAACCGTAACTGCGACATGCCACCAATAATAATAATAATAATAATAATAATAATAATAATAATAATAATCCAAACTGACTACCTCATCCAGGCAAGAAGACCGGACTTGGTAATCGTAGACAAGAAGAGGAAAACCTGCCAGGTGATAGACGTGGCTGTGCCTGCAGACCATAGAGTAAAGAGGAAGAAAAGTGAAAAACTGGAAAGATACTAAGATCTAGCAAGAGAACTGAAGAAAATGTGGAACATGAAAGTCAGAGTAGTACCAGCAATAATAGGTGCGCTAGGAACAGTCCCAAAGCCATTGAGGGCTAGACTGGAGGAGCTCGGGATAAAAGGAAGGACTGAGACTGTACAGACCACAGCACTGCCAGGAACTGCACGGATACTGAGGAAAGTGCTAGAAATATAAGGTCTGCGACACTAAATGTTAGCAGTGGCCTAACAGAGTAAGGAAAACGGAAGCGGAGATGTGGACCAAAGCACCGACGTGATAGGCGAGGGAGAGAAGAGATGTGGGCTGAAGACCTGGGGAGACTTACTGTCACTCAGCCTCTTCAGCAATGACCACCACGCAGCTGGTGTGAAACTGTTTAACCACAGTGTTGCTGTGGTCTATGAGAATGAGGGGAGAGGGCTGGACACTTGAGGAGACTTGCTGTCACTTAACCTCCAGCGGTAACCTCCAGACAACTAGTGAGAGATTGCAAATAATAATAATAATAATAATAATAATAATAATAATAATAATAATAATAAAACCCCTCAAAAATGGAATAAAATTTCAAGATTTGTACGTTATAACCTGTCGGTATGCTGACATTATGTAGTGAAAATCCACAATAGAGACATCGAGTTAGTAACTGGCTGACCAAGCGAAACATATTCTGGAAAGAAATTGGCTACCAGAGATCGAACCATAGGAAATCTGCAAAACATAGAGAAAAATGCGGCTAATCATCAGAGGAATACTCCGACACAGCTGACGTAATAAACGATGGAATGGAAATAAATATAAACAATAACCCCGACCTAAATACAAGTCAAAGGCAAGAAAGAGATGTTGACACTCCAAAGGAAGAAAAAAAGGCCTTGATACAAATCCTAAAAGAATCAATACAAAAAGAGAAAAAAGCCACTGCCACCCCTTACGGGCAAGGATTGAGAAAAAGTAAATGATCTAACTAAACACGTCAATTGCCTTCTCTAGCATATTGAAACAAACAACATAACGGAGCACAATGACCTCATCTACTCAGGTGCCAAAATATCAACAAATAACTATACGACACAAAGGAAAGGGAGGTTAGAGAAACAGATCTCTCAACTAAAGAAAGATAAAAGAGAGCTGCAAAGCCGACTGCACATGCACATACTACAAGCAAGACTATGGAACACTTGCAAGATGAGACGAAAAGGAGATTACCGCTGCAGTGGAATAGATACACCGAAGAAGACTAGCCAAATAAGCAAGACTAAAGAGATGTAGACAAAGAATTGCGCAATACATACAGAATCTCACTTTTCAAAACAACGAAAGGAAAATCTACCAAGACTTGAATGGAGACTGAAGACAGAGCACAAAACCAGACATTACAAAGGCACAATGGTGTGCCATAAAAAAGATACGATGAACAGAGTGGTTAAATAGTATCAAAAAAGAACCACAAGACATAGATGAGAGAGCGAAAATCGTATTAAATACAACCACACCGAAAACACTTTCCCAAAAATAGCCAACTGGAAAGCACCAGGACCTGATGGGATTAGCAGATATTGGTTTGAGAAATTCACCACACTACATGATGTACCAAAGATGAAGGCGAGGTCTCAGACCGGATGACCAGAGACAGAACGACTTTCACCCAAAAGAACATGAAAAAAAAGGGAATCAGGTATGCAACTATAGACCACTCACATGCCTACCTCTAATGTGGAAAATTCTTACCGGACAGATAGCAGATATATATATATATATATATATATATATATATATATATATATTCCATGGAAAGAAGAGGATCCTTACCAGAAGAACTAAAAGGATGCAGGAAATGAACGAAAGGAGCGAATAACTTGCTCTACATCGACTAACCGATTCTACAAAAAAAAAAAAAAAAAAATGAAAAGGAGAAAAATATTGCAATTGGATGGATTGATAACAAAAAAGCATACGACATGATCCTTCAAAGTTTGACACTCGAATGACTCATGATATTCAAGATTAGCGAATAACCAGTGAGCCAACTCCATGAAAATCTGGGAAGCAGAACTGGGGGAGAAAACTTATCAGAGGTAAGTATAAAAAGTTTTTCAGGAAGGGGCGATTTGTCCCCACTACTATTTGTACAAACCATGATACCACTTAACAGAATATCAAAAAACAGCAAAGGATACCAATTCTCTAAAACAAAGGAAAAGGTCGATTATCTCATGTATATGGATTACATAACACTATTTGCAAAGAAAACAGAAGAGCTTGAAATTTAAAGAATATCGCGATGACATTTCAATGGATTTCGGAATAGAAAATGCGTGCTAATGGTAATGCACAAGGGAAGGCTTATAGCGGCAGAAGGAATCGATTTACCAGACAGCAAAAAAGGTAGAGCATTAACCACATAGGACTGATATGAATACCGAGGGGTTTCGAATGCAACTCAATAAAGTGGGAAAAAATATAAGAGAAAATAAAACAAGGAGAGTAAGAAAAATATCAGAGACTAAGCTAGACAGCAGAAAATTCATAAAATGAATGCACACATGGGCAGTATCGGTAGTAAGATACACAGGTGTATTTCATGGATTGATAAAGAACTCCAAACAGTGGACCGAATAACAAGGCTCTACATAGATAGACTGTACTTGAAAAAGAAAGTGGGCAGGAGAGGAATCATCTGCATAGAAGACTGGGTCAAGTAGCAAACGAAGGAATAGCAGAGAAGATAACAAGGAAGGGGAATTCGAAACACAGAAAATACCGTAGACGAACGATCATGGACATGGCTACGCAGAGGAAGCCTGGAGAGAGGAACAGAATCCCTTATCAAACAAATGCACCAGGACAAACCATGTCAAGGTAGAGATTGACAGAACCAAGATAAACAGCAAATGCCACTTATGCAGAGAAAGAGATGGGACTGTGAACCACATAACCAGTAAATGTAGTAACCTAGCATAGGCGGGGGCACAAGAAGAGGCACGACAGGGTAGCACCTGTTATACCCTGGGAACTACGTAAACGACTGGGGTTTGTGATCACTCAATCTAAGTGAGAAGAGCGGAACTAGTTGTCATAGATAAAAGGAAGAGAACCTACAAAATAATAGTCATGGCTGTGCCTGCGGACCACGGAGGGAACATGAAAGAGAATGAAAAGCTAGGAAAATAACAGGACTTGGCAAAGGAACCGAAAAAAACTAGATAGGAAGAGTTGGAGTCGAGAGGAAAGTTTGAGGCTATGCAAACCACAGCACTACTGGGGTCTGCACAAATACTGGTAAGAGCACTGAAGATACGAGACTTACGATCTCCAGTCGTCAGCAATGACCTGACAGACAGAATGGAAAAGATATGCATAAGTTAAGCTGGTTGGGGACTGGGATGGAGGGAGACAAACAACAGGGCAGATGTGATATGTGACGACGGCGATGAGAAAAGGGCTAGAGACTTGAGGAGACTTACTGTAATTCACCCTTCATTTATTCTTTTTGCATTTTTCGTTTTTGTTCTAACCATTGTCGAAATCAACTCTGGATGCACAAAAGGGGCAAAATATTTTAGTGTATGTAAAAAGCAACAAACGGTCTCTCAGCACAATGGAGGGAACGTGGCACGGGTAGTAAATTGTAAAGTTTCACACCTTCGTGCATTCGATGTTAAAAACGAAGCCTAGATAAAAGGAAATAAAATAAAAAGAATACTGAAAAAAAATCTGGATTATACATTATATTATCCTCCGTAGCCTTGGTAAATATAAAATATTTGGATATGAATAAGTTATTGATAATTTACAAATCTTCATCTTTATCGAGCAACCGTAGCCATCAAAGATGTTGAAGGGCTCTATCCCTTTTTTGATATGTGCATGTGTTTGTTTGATAGTTCCAGCGCTATACCGTTTTGTCTACAGACTTGAAATCGGTTATTTCTATTAATATTCGGACCATCCTCATCTTGGTTGTTTTTCATACAACGTTTCGGCCGTTGCACTCTACGGCCTTCATCAGGTATCATCTGGTAGGTGTGGGGAAGTAACGAACCGAACCCTTAATTTATCCGACGGGGGTATATTGACCGCACTCCCCTCTTAGCATTAGTAGTATTATTGTATTGTCTCACACAACGATTGAACCTAGAACCATCTGATTACTTTTCAGTAATTTTGTCTGATGCTGTAATGGTCCGAATATTAATAGAAATAATAATAATACCTCATCTCAAAAATTCAGAGATTGAAAATTGGTATCAGTACTCCACAATATCCGTTCTAAAAGATATTCTTTTGATTTCTAGAAAAAAAGCTTCCTTGACCTTTTTGGATTAAATTCTGATGGGCTTGATAAGAACATCTAGATTCTCCAGATGTTTTTTTTCAAAACTCTATTCTATTCTAGGTGTTTTCTACTAGAAAACGCTAGTAATGTCATAAATAGAATTTATTCTGACCATGTCTATTTTTCGATGGAATTTTCGATACGTGACTTCAAATTTTGATGTTACGGTTTTTCAATTACTGACTGTGAAGGCGAATCTCAGAACGAATCCTGAGCGCCCGGGATTTGACCACACAGAGCAATACCACGCCCCATGAGATGAAACCTCATCGGCAATGTCATCATATTTACGTCTGTCTGATCAAAAACGATAAAAAACCAAAACCTCTGGGATGAATCCTGGATGTTTCAATGTTTGTTCCTATTTACCCTACCCCTAAAAAATAACATGAAAACATATTTTGACTCGAAACTCTCTCTCTACATAAGGATACGAGCCTGGACTGTGGACTGGACAACCATGAAAACCATTTTGGATGATTGAGATTGATGACATTTCCAGAAACTGGTAATATCTTGACTGTAGATAGTGCCTATAAGTATGTCCTCCGCTTGTAATGATCTTCGCATCCTGAAAAAAGTAGCGACCATGCAATGAAAATTTTCAATGGGATAAACAGGTTTAATTTCTAACTAATAAATTCGTTTTCCGCATTGTCTCTTTAATTCATATCCAATGTTTAATGAAATAAACCCATCACATATCGGATATTGTATTGTATACTATATTACATTGCATTCCTTATATATATATATATATATATATATATATATATATATATATATATATATATATATATATAAGGAATGCAATGTAATATATATATATATATATATATATATATATAAATATTTAATAATCACAAATAATTGTGTCATCCACAGAGAGCTGTTTTGTTGTATTACAACTCTTCGGTGTGGCTATAGACGATCCATTATGCCATCCAGTACCACGAGGTAGGATCGAAACCTTCGCCAGGGGCTGGCATCTTATCTCTACCCTACGCAGAACTGGACGGTCAGTAAGGTTGAATTTAACCGATATATTTACTCACGCATGAGTTCCCCATCCACCAGAGTGTTCTATTCCTAAGTTGGAAGAGCATTGCATGAGCTTATAATGAACGAGTTACCTCACTTGAAGAGTGCTCAACCTTGAATAATGGAGCGTTAATTATGATAATAATTGATATATATATATATATATATATATATATATATATATATATATATATATATAGATATAGATAGATAGATAGATAGATAGATAGAGAAAGAGAGAGATTTCTGAATAATATTTTATCCTGTCCCCCAACTCGTATAGTTAATTTTGTTTGTTGGATTTTTATTCTGCTTTTCAGCTGCTCTTATTTTCACAAGTTATCATCGAAGGCAATATCAATGGAAAATCCTCTGAAACCTTTATAAACTCAATTTTGACGGATCAGTTTTTTTATCAACAGAATTAAAAAAAAAATTTTCCCTGTTTTTTATTGACAGAATTCTGTGTTATATTTTCTTCTATCAATTTCCCGAATCGAAATCAAATTCTTTGAAGGCATCGGATTGAATCTCACCTTTGTTGTTAGATTCTTTTTTCCATTCTTTTTTTCATTCTTTTCTCATTCTTTTTCATTTTTAAATTTTTTCTTCTATTTAATTTGGTATTTGATTTTTTTTGTATGATGAAGTAGTCTTTCTATTTTTATATCTTAAAATTAATTAATAATAAAGTACATGACTGATTGGCTTAGAGGTTTTTAGAGGGAGGATGGAGGACTAACGCCTTATTAGCGAATGGCGGGGCCTAACTGGAATCGATTGGTGCCCTAAGCACAGCCCCCAAATGGTGCACCTACCTCAGCCTTCCCATTGCTTAACTAACAAGATTAAAAAAAAAAAAGAAACATTCATGGAGAAATAAAGGTTATATTAATTTAAAATACATAAAAATTCGTTGGAAAAATATATTTTCCAACAGAAATATACTTCATTAAACTAAATCTTTACCACCGGAACCAGTTTTCACCAAAGTATTTGTGTCGACAATTGAATCATTTGAATATTTGAATCAATTCTATAAATACAGAAGAAAAAATTCCAAATTCAAAGTGTAATGCTGAACAATGTGAACGACCTATTATTTTATGTAAAAATGGTTGCGTTTTTTTTTACCACCAACTTCAAAGCAGTATATCTCAGCTTAAAATAAAAGTCATTAATCGAAATAAGAACCTTCAGAATCTACACATTATTGCCAACTAGGAACGAATCCATTCATCCCAGGAGCACAGCATTCTTGGGTCTTCGGACCAATGAATTCTTCGAGGGTGAGTGAGGTAGAGTTTCATAACCTGGTTCGTTCAATTTCTGCATGGTCGTTTGCGTCATATGCAGTTGGGCGTCGTCATGGTGAAGAATTGGTCCTTTTTAGTTGACTAATATTGGACGTAAACCTGCTGGCAATACATCTTTGCTGTGATGGTTCCGTCAGGATCCAAGAAGTTGTAGTGAATGATTCCACTTGCTGACCACTGAAACTTCTTTTGATGAAGGTTTGGTTTCGAGAAGTATATTAGTGTTTCAACCCTGTCCAGTCATTTTGCAGAATGCTGCCGATTGTTATACAGAATCCATTTTTCATCACATGCCACAATGCGATCAAGAAAAGGGTCTTTTTTAGTTGCACAAAGGAAGCGCAGAGCTGATTTTTAAAAAAATCGTTCAGCTCGTACGGCACCCGTTAGTCGGGCTTTTTTGCTCTTCCAATTCAGTGCAAATGTCGAACTACTGTTGAACGGTCAACGTTTAGTGCCTCTACAACCTCTCGAGTTGTTTTGCGCGGGTGCACCTCTACAATGTCCCTCAATTGTATTTCGTCAATCATAGAGGGACGTCCACGAATTTCTTCATCTTCTGTAAGTTCTTTGACGGTCCCTGGCCAAATACTCGGTCGATATTGCAAGCATTTTCCACTGCTTTACGTCCCATAAAACATAATTGCTCGAATTAACTTTTTTTTCGGTTTTTGATTTGACAACCACAAATAAACCAGAAAAATTGTGAAAAGAAGATGCCCAGCATGAATAAATCGAGCAAAATCCATGCTCAAAAATGGCATATTCCATGAACATTGTTCAATGATAGTTTATTCCGAAAAAAGCATCAAAGTTCAAAATAACTAAAACCGCAATTATTTTAGCACCAAGCAAATAATTCAACGCAGGAAACCCGAGGTCCCCTCTTCTCTTTCGATGCCCTAATTACGAGCTTATTTTGTCCAATGGTTAAACCAGGACTGACAGGGGGTCATAATCTTTTGCTTTACCAGGGTATTCAATAAAAATGCTCTTGCAGTCTTATTTCTATGGTATCTATTTATTGTTTTTCCATTTTATTTTTTTTATCCACGGAGCCAATTTGATAAAATACCAACGCCTGCAAGACATCGTAGAGAGAACGGTTAACTACTTATGAAGTGATATTTGGAGAGGATTTTCATTGAGCCAAATGTTGGAGTTTTGTTTGGTGAATATCTCAACTTTCTCGATCCCAGTGAAATCAAAATCATGGATACATTTAGATTTCTTGTCTTTTAGAAAATAGAAATAGTGAATTCGTTTCACTGAGAGAGACCATTGTTTCAAACGATGGTTTGGAGGTATTTTTATTTACAAAATTCTTACCTTCAAGTGGGAGAGCATTGTTACGCGAGGATAAACAGTTCATTATAAAAGCAGATAATAACTTGGCATAACCATCATATACTAGGAGATTCAATGAGGATCGAACCCCCTAACAAGAGTCAACAAGATTGGTTCATTGGTCATCGGTATACTGTATGCGTTCTGATGCATTTTTTCAAATTATTTACTAACATGGCAATTTTGTATCAGAGCAATTGTGTTAGATCCAAGAAGAGTCGAATTCACCAGTACCGGCCATCAGAATTGATCATTTAAGACCAGACAGACGCAGATGTTGTGTCCTCGCCAAAGGGGTATTGCCTTATGAGGCGTGGTACTGCCCTGTGAAGTCAAGTCTAGAGGGCTCAGGATTCGTCTTGAGACAATAGTGGTCAGAAGTATTGTTCCAGAAAAGTGTTGACCACCCAGTAGAAAGTCTAGCGTTACAGACAACAAACCAAGAACATCACATTGTTCATTATTAGAGTAGATGTTTTACACCACAGTTTCGTATTTTACTGATATCTTCACACTTACCTTATAGGCTTATCAAACAGCAATAAATCATTAGATGAATGACTTCTTTATAACAATAAACTGTTGGATTCGAGAACGAGACTGATTATGCGATATTATGCCATTCACGAAATTATAATTACAACCACAATTTGTGCATTTCACTATAGTAATGACATAGCTCTTTGTATTTTGGTTCTTATCTGTTATTTCTTATCATAATGTTGCTTATTTTAAAATTAAGATACATGCATCTTGAAGTTCAGTCTTGCCATATAGAACCGAAAACCAAAAGTGAAACAAGTTTAACCTAAAAGACACTAGACTGCACCCAGAGAGCGCATATTTTTGCTGATGGCATGGGGGGGGGGTAATTGTGCATGGATCCGACCAAGATTTTGATCACTTCTTCTGCAGCCTATTGTCGAGCCTTCCTCAAGATGTCATAGAAATTTATTGATAACCTTTGGAGATACCACGTGGATAGTCATGAGCGTATACATTAATATAATTAAAAAAACAAAACGAAACAAAAAAAACAACGGAAAAATTTCCGTCAATCAGAAAAAAATTATCTTGATCCACTTCTACTTCTTTTCCCATGATGCATCATTCCTCCGAGTTTCAAAGAAATTCATTCATTACATCCGGGGATATTGTGTGGACAGACTTTAAATTTCGCGATATCATCTATCTATCTATCTATCTATCTATCTATCTATCTATCTATATATATATATATATATATATATATATATATATATATATATATATATATATATATATATATTGCCGACGCAGGGGAGGTAAATATGCATAGACCAGCTTCTAAATTCCAAAAATTCTTCAGTAGTCTATTGTTTACTTTTCCACAGAATATCATTGGAATCTATTGAGAACTTCTGGAGGTATCTTGCGAACAGGGGGAAAACCGGCAATATCTAATGATTCTGATATATGACTGCAGCTTAGGGGAGATAATTGTGGATTGATTCGTTCCAAAATTTAAGCGATTCCTCTCTAGCCTATGACCCACCTCTCCACGAAGTATTAGAGGAAATCATTGAGAACTTTCGGAGGTATCGGGTGGGCAGACATGAATTTTCTCCCGAAATTGTGTGGTTTGGACGGGTAAATTCGATGTAGGGTGGGCAATCCTGCATGGATCTGCTCAAAGAATTAATCGTTTTTTTTCGTACTCTATTGTTGACCCCTCCACAAAATTTCTTGGAAACTCTAAGCGAACTTCGTGCGATATCGTGTGGACAGCGATGAGTGTATACAAAAATGTTATTGAAAAAGAAGATAGGAAAATATATCTCAAGGAAAAATAATCTTCTGTCTCATCCAATTGTCCACCTTCCCATAAAATCTCATTGAAATTCGTTCAGTTTCCAATGCGAACAGATCTACTTATACATATTCTAACATCAAAGAAAGGTCCAACTTGAAGGGGTCTACGGGGAGACCACTGTGTGGTAGGTTAGGATTTGGGTTAGGATTAGGGGGCGGTACTGTGGACATTTCTTTCATGCTTTGTTCATCGTCATAAGTAATCGTATTTACTTTCTGGGCTTAGATTCAAAAATTTATATTTTTAAATGAAATGCCTCCGAAGGGAGGGTTCTATCAACAACGTCCGTATGCAAAACTGGACATTCTTTTTTCGGTTGTTCGATTTACGCAACTGAATCCCTGCAAGTAAGATCGATAAATTGGGTAGACTTACAGTTGAACTATAGTTTGCAAGTGACCAAACTAAATTTTTCAGTTCCCTTTTGTGCATCAGGAGTCAATTTTGACAATGGTTAAAAGTTATGTGGACACCAAATGAACGGTAAAAGTTATGCGGACACAAAACGAATGGTAAAAGTTATGTGGACACCAAATGAACGATTAAAATTATGCCGACACGAAACGAACGGTAAAAGTTATGTGGACACCAAATGTACGATAAAGGTTCGGTGGACACCGAACGAACAGTAAAAGTTACGTGGACACAAAATGGAAGAATACCTTATTTTAGCGAATGATGCTTATTCATATGAAAATTTTATAACTATAACTGGGTGAATGTTTTGTGTCAGTTTTTTACAGGATTCGGATAATGGGATAAAGCCAAAATGAAGAAAAACGTTTGTGCTCGCCTTATCTGGAACTTTACCATTTCTTTTTTAGTGAATGATGTTTTACTGGTGATGACCCAAACAAACGGATATCTTTCAGTTTTCTATATTTTGAAAATCCTTTCCTTTTGCTGTGAAGATTGAAACAAACTGTTCATGTTTTTCTTCCAAAGATCTTGAGTACACCGACTGGTGCCACATGGACATCTTCAGCGATAAACCTGGAGTCATAGGGTGTTCTGGGCCTTCGATAGTTACACCCCCAGTCGAGCAATCCAACCGCAGGCGGGGGGGGGTGCTGTGTGATCAACGGTAGTGAATGGCCAGAAGTGATCAACGTAGTGAATGGCCAGCGAAGCCCTGGCACCGAACTTCATAAGGCACACATATGGCTTCCTAGCCATTGCTGCAGGACTCTGACATGAGTTCTGCGTGTTTGACCCTCTTCCTTTCGTTGGCCTCTTAAATTCTGTCTCCCAGTAGTATCACTTGTTTCGAAGACTGCTAACTCCGTGTCTGGGAAGAGCAAACCGATTGTGGTGTCCTTTGGGAACCTCAGCTGCTTTCCCAGGTCGGCTTAGAGTTCTCAGTTACGAGCTGTGGCTAAAAACTCCTCTCAACCGAGAAGCTCGATTCTTGTACTTTTTCTGCGACCCTGTCGAAGATGATAAACCATTTGAATGCGTGTTGCTTGTTGCTGTTTTCAATTGCCACACCCACAGTGTTCGGCCCTGGTCATGACGCCAGCAGTATCACCCTTTCCCCAACACCATCGGTCATCACCTCAGGATATGCTCCAGGGGTGCCCCTCTCCCAGCACAGTTTGCCACGCCCTACATATCCAGATTGGCAGGATTCGGGAGGACGTCGCACGCTGCATGGACAAGGAATTTAATGCGCACTGCTTCGACCCTCCAGAGCTCTGCTCTTGTTATCTTTCAAGGTTCTGCACATTCCTATTTGGCCCGGGCATCTTGTTGGTACGTGCCAACCATCTTACCGCAGTGTTCTTCCGCCAATTCCGCTTGTACCTCCTCCTGCATCAGCTGACGCTTTTTTTTTCACAAGCCTTGTCGTAGCACGATTTGGAAAAAATAGCCAAATCCTCCACACTGTCCCACTGCCACAGTGGCACCCACGGTTT
>OY735216.1:15611426-15736426 GCA_963457665.1 Thysanoteuthis rhombus | reverse complement strand
TTCCAACTTAATATTGTGTATAAAATATATATTTTAAACAAATACACAACCTTTTGAGTCGCTTATCATTTTATTTTACTCTATGAATAATCGGAAGAAAGGTATTCACACAATTGATCCCCCCCTCTAACAAGAATTTCACACTTGAAATTGAAATTACTTGGCGACTAGGTTTCAACAGAAATCTGTAAAGAGGAAGATATGTTTCGGTTGAAAATATGAATGGTCAATAAACTTCGAAAAAATGAAAAGAAAAAGGTTTTGGTTTACTTTAAAATGCTGTAAGATGCAAATATTTAAAAATGTTTTCTTGTCACGTGTTTAAATATTTTTTTTATGGATTCGAGTAGTATTCGTTTAAAAACATGTGTAAAGACATGTGTCTCATTTTGTCTTTTACATAGGTTTTGGGAGGTTTAATTCAAGTCCTTTACTTTTTATGTAGGCTGCAAATGAAGTTTTTTTTTAAAATTTGTTTCTATTGTCTAGAAAACTTAGGTTATCCACCAAATATGTACTTTGACGATCTGCGAAATTGGATCATTTGAATACTGGAACTGATTTTGACACTTTACCGTCTTTTTTAAATATTGTAATAATCTGTTTTCTTTCATTAGATTTCCTTTCATGAATTCTCTTAATTCTCATTCATGCACCACTTTTAACATCAGATGTATGTGGGTGAGAAATTTTCACGAGTAAAGAAATAAGAGAATTCATGAAAGAAAAACACCTTAATTTCAGTGCTTGAAAAGGACGGTGAAATGTCAAAATCAGTTCCATTCAAATGATCTAATTTCGACGGTTAGAAACTCCACGTTTGCCCATTAAAAAAAAACAACAAAAAAAAACTTTTTTATTTATCATCATGAGTTAGTACTATAGATATATCCAAAACCTTAAGCAATTTGCCCTAATGAATTGAAGAAAAATATTTTAAAATTATTTTCAAGAAGTTGGAGAATAGATAATAACGGTTGACTTCTTCTCATTGTTTTCAATGATCGTGTTGATGGAATTATTTTTCTTTTTTTTGTACAAAAAATGAGTGAGCTTTTATTTGGGTCTTTTATTTTAGTCTTGAAAATATTTTGAAATTCATTCAGTAAAAATAAAAATAAAAAACCGTCTTTAAATTGCTTTACTATTGCTAGAGAACGATGTTGTAGTTAATTACTTATCGGACACTTGTTGTTCTCTTTCAAAATTTCCGATTTGTCACATTTCCTGTTGTGTGTAGGTACAATTTTTGTGATTTATTGTGACTTTATCAATCAAACCGAGGATTTAGTTTTGTCAAAAAGTAATGAAATACTATATAATCATACTTGCAAAAAAAGGAAAAAGCTTTTTTTTTCTGTTCTCGTCGAACAAAGAAAAAAGGCGAACATAGAACCAATTGATAATTGGTAATCACAATGAATTACCGATTTCTTATTTTGCCCCTAAACATTTGCTCTTAAAAAGCAGATTGACTTTGATAGAAGGATGGAAATAGTTAGTCAATGATAGCTAAAGATTCGAGATTTGAGAATGTTTGAGTCTGGGTTGTTGATGTTTTCCAATTTATTGAGCTTGGTTCTTTATCCTTTCTACTCTGTTATCATTCCTTCCCTCTTCTGCTTCGTATTATCTGTAAACGGTCTCTAATCACCTTTTAGAGATTTAGCATTTTTTTTGCTAGGGTACTAAAAAATGATATCTCAGGCATGAGTCATTTGGTCTTAATTAATTCCATCTAGCCCCATTTATTAGTCTCTCGGTCCCTAATAACCATGCGCTTGGAGCTTTTTTTTTTTTTTTTCAAAAACATTTTCTTTATTTCTGTAATAGATATGGGCTTCAGGATCTAAGTATACAGTAAGGCTGTGTATAGGATTTATGCTCAAGGATCAGAGGGTCCCATCTGGGATGAACGAAGTGAACACGTGCAACAGAGACCCCGTGGGTAATTAAAAAAAAGAAATACGGTCATTTCCGGGGCCGTTTTGAGATCATACTGAAATGTAGAAGGTTTACTCCATAACCGTCCCCACCATGCCTATAACCGACCGAGTGACTCCTAACAATTTTATGAATTAGAACAGAAGTGTTCTGTACCAAAGCAGATTAAAGTCTTTGTGTGCATTGATTATTTCATAAATACCCACACTGTAAAACAGTTTCTAGTTTGTAAATAACAAATAAAAAAAACTCAGGTTGAGTTTAGGGATTCAATGGAATTTATTCTCTGAGTAACCTATGATGCTGCTTCTCTCCATCTAAATTTCTGGATATCTTATCAATGTAAGTTTAATATGCATTTTCTAATCTGCTCGGATAGTGTAATGGTTAGCATGTCTGCTTCACACGCATAAGGTCCTGTGTTCTTTCCTGTTATGAGCGAACTCAATATTTGGACAAATTTCCCTGTGCAATCCTGCAGCTAATTGAGTACACTGTAAGCTATGTGATAAGGGTGGCAGTATCCCAATCGGTAGACTTGCATCCTGCTAACTAGGTGGTCATAAAAATTTATTGGAATAAAGTCCTTGTCTTGACCAGACTTGAAACTTGCAATGGTCACTAAACTGACACATGCAGCAGAGGCTGGGTCTTGGTCACCGGCTGGTCATACTCCATTGAGAGTTGTCCCTTAAGAATGTTGTAAAAGCTGACCTGACCTCACAATTGGAAAATTCCACACCTGACCTCCAATGTTGTATGATTTTAAAGATGAGTGCCCGGTTTCCAGGGCATTTAACTCCTTCTGACTACAGTAAAAGCTTGGTGATCCTTGTGTAACTCTTCAGAAATGTAAAACTGTATTTACATCACCTACGGTGGCAGACAAAATAAGTCCTAATCAATATTATCACCACCAGACCTACATGCATTATTTACTGTATTCTTCACTTATTCTCTCCTCTGTGCAGAAGTATTGTTGAAAATGTCAAAGAAGGGTGCTGATACCCCAATGAGTAATAGTGATAACAGAAAGCATTTGTTTATTTATAGCACAGTCAAGCTATCAAAGAATCTCACTATGTATATGCAAGAGGCATAGCATTGTTGTCAATTCTACTGCATGTCTCTTCAGTAGTCAACTGAAAATGCTCTGTGTGTCAATGTTTGATGACAAGATTGATAACTCCTTTGGAAATGGGCTGATCGATGAGTGTTTATCCATTTCTCTTTTTTTTCTTCATTGTTCTGTTTTACTTTATTCTGTATTAGGCTTATAGAAAATGCCATGGCCAAAACAAAGTGATAAGACCATCAACGATAGGGATAATAGTCAGAACCACGTGGAGATAAAACATTCAAAGAGTTCTTTGAATAATTGAATTCTTTGTTTTTGTTGTTTATATGATATTTCAGCCGATCCATTCTATGGCCTTCTTCAGGTGTACTATCCAAATAAGATGGTGGTTAACAGAATTTTTCTCAAATGGTAGCAATGCTCATATCGTGTTCAGGTGATATCTTTTCCTTTCCTTGTTCGTCTCTGGAGGGAGAAAAGTGCTCAATCTGGGAAGAAGTCCTGATCATTGACTGTTGGAAACTTGAGAAATATCGAAGAGGCAGTGCACTTCATGTTTACTGAGTGCATGTCAGACAAATGCTGCGTTCAACCCGATGTGGCTTCCGCTACTCAACAGGGACCAGGTATAGAAATCCAGGCCTGAGGAGAAACGATGTTATCCTAATCCAATGTGTTGCCACCCTTGAATAAAGTTTCTGTTTACCACCATCGCAGTTGAATAGTATACCTGAAGAATGGATCTGTTGAAACGTTAATGGCATAAACAAGGAGTTTAACTGCCTAAAACCTCTTTTAATTCCAAGATTTGTTTAGACTATTTGAATCCCTTTTTGTGTTGCTTCTGTGCCCGCCACAGCATTTTGAAAGGTTGAATTTAAGCGATATATTTACTCACACATATGTTCCCCATTCACCAGAGTGCTCTATTCCTAAGTTGGAAGAGCATTGCATAAGCTTATAATGAACAAGTTACCTCACTTAAAGAGTACACAACCCTGAATAAGGGAGCGTTAATTATAATAATTAATATATATATATATATATATATATAACACAATGGGTATTCGTGTATGTGTGTGTTTATATTCTTCAAAGCTTTACGACTTTGAACATTAACAAACTTTTAAAAAAAAAATATTTTTGTCGCTTCAGTCACTTATTTCTCAATATCTGTTTATGCAATATATGTAATTTTTTTCAGTGTGTGTGTTTTTTTTTTTTTTTTTTTTTTTTTTTTTTCCCCCTGTTCTACTTATACTGTATTATGGTACAATGTATAAATTTTTTCTCGTTGGAATCATCAGCTGTTTACCATGTAAGTCTTCTGGGGATTTTAAAAACAGAACAGTTAAATTAACATGACAGACCAACAGTGTTGATCAAACACCACCTCTCTTTCAGCTATGTTTTACTAAATAGCTTATGTCATTTGTCTCTTTCAAAACAGTCTATGATTCATTCTGTTGAACCAAATATGTCCATTTCTTGAATACATACCTGTCATATTGAATGAAATGAATAGATCGAGAATAATCGAGATGTGAATATGGGTTGGAGGCAGTTATTTGGCCTTTGCATTACCAGCAGCTGTCTAGCTCAATGGTAAGAGCATCGCTACGTTGAAATAGCTACCCTATCTGTGGTAGGTTCTATTCCAGCAGCAGCCCCATTTTCTCCAATTGTTTATTCTATTTACGTTGTTTTAACTGAGTGATATGTTGACTGTGACTTGTTTCAAATAAGTTTCTGTATAATATAACACAATTTATGATTCATTCTGTTGGACCAAATATGTCCATTTCTTATATATCTCATTGTTAAAAATGATAAAAAAAAAAACAACTATTTAATTTTTAATTTTTCTGGTTTGTGTATTATATTATATTATCAAAGTTTAAAAAGAAAAATGTTCCAAAGTTGGCGTTATTTATCTATACATGAATAATACTGTCCTTTTTGATGAGTATTATGCTTGTTGTTATAAGTTGGTCTTCCCTCAGAAATCAAAAATACAATTAAAACTGGCAAAATTCAGCACAGCACATAACCCACTGCCAAATCTTGTACACCCTATCCACTACAAAATGGTGTAAATATTAATTTCGCACAACAGAAAGTGTGGGTGGGACCTTGGCCATTTTTAGACTTCCTACTTGGACAGATTCCATATTCACAAACATATTCATGTACAATTGTCAAGCACCATAATAGAAACAATAGAAAAAGGTCAAGTATTTTATATTGAACAAAATAAATTCCTAATGTCTACTAGTTATCAAACTCATCTTGTAGGGACTATTATACTGTTACTAACATCGTACCTATAAAAATTGACAGGACTATTCATGTATTAATCGGCACTTCTGCCTAGAATCAGAGTATCTGTGAGCTCTGCTTCAGATCATTGGAAAGTGTTACACACTAAAACATGTATATATTACATATTCAAAAAAAGTATAATTAAGAAGCAATCCTTCATTCAAACTTATATTGTTAAAAATAACAAACTGCCTATTCAATTTTTTTTTTTTTTCTTTCTGGTTTGATAATAATAAGATATAGTTGGATGAGAATAAGCTCCCAGATGCTGTTGGATATGATTTAGAACTATGGTGTCTGCCACTTTTGGATTCATAAGTTGTGTGAGACAGATTGTTTGCGGTATAAGTTTGGCAAGAAGTACTAGATGGTCATCCATAAACTGATCGGATGAGTGTTACTGTTAGCTTGAAGACCTAAAGTTCTTTGGTTCAATGCTAGGATTTGGAAAGTGAGACAAGTGTATAGATTATCATTGAAATATAAGAAATGCTCTATTACGTGAAACATAATATATGCTGGAACAGACAAAGCAAGTAACCTTGGTAATATTATAAACAAGCATGATAAACTCTCACAAAGCCAAAATAGCTTGTTAAGAAGTGCCGATAGCAATGGAGATTTAAAGATCCACTTGTTCAATTCAAGTTTTTAGTGTGAATAATATAGTAAATTGGCCTGCTGATTCTTTTAATAGTTTTGATGCATTTGAATAAAGAGTGATTTGCTCAGTTCTTATCATTAAAAAATAAAATAGTAAAATAGCTCTATTGTGAGTACTACACTAAAAGATCCCTGGTTCGATCCCAGGTTTAGGCCTAACATGAATTGTATTCTGTGATGTTTTAGTCTCTAGTTATGTTTGAAACCTGGATGATAGCTTGAAAAAGATGATACCAGCTCACCTACACTCTTCACAGCTTGCCTTAATATGATCTTTGAAAACCTAGACTGAGAAAACAAAGGAATCAATGGACGGTGAATACCTAAGAAACCTCAGATTTGCTGACTACATCATCCTTGTTATTGAGAACTTTTAACTCCTAGTAATGCTAGATGACTGAATGAAGAAAGTCAGTTTTCACATGAACTTCAGTAAAAGGAATGTCATATGTTGCAAACATGTTTAGGATAACAGACACAATGATCAAAATCGAAAATACAGAGCTGAAGAAAGTAGACCACTACATTTACCTTGGATTATGAATCTCCATGAGATCTGCAAAAGAAGAAATCTAGCAAAGAATCGCTCTAGGCTGATGAGCTCTACCTTCAAGGACAAGAAAATACCATTAGTCCTAAAAAGAAGGGCATTCAACGCATGCATTCTCCTGATAGTCACCTATGGAGTTGAAAAATGAAACCTAATCAAAAGATTGTTCCGAAACTAAGAACTGTGCACGGGAGAGAATCATGCCCAACATTGCATGATGAGATCACAAAACAGCACGATATATTAGAGAAAAAACACAAATCAAAGATACCACAGAATTCATTGGAAATCTCAAATGGCAATGGGCTAGCCATGTTGCATGAATGGTAAACAATAGATATTGCGACTTGCAATGATGATCCCTAAAGAATATATGCAAAACTGTAGCCAACAGAAGATAAGATGGCTTGATGAAGTAAACGAATTCAGAGTGCACTGGCTCTGTGACACCCATGATAAAGAAGTCTAGAGAAGGTCTGTCCCAACAATGAATGCTAAAATGATAGATGAAGGTGATCAGCCCTTACTGACTGGATCTGCCACAGAAATTTGCTATCTTAATTTTTTTCAGTAATTAAATATAAGTGGGAAGGGGATACTCTCAAACATTATTCTCAGCATTCTTGTCTATTTTAGTAATTCTGTTTCTGGGATAGTTCCATTTCTTCCAGGCCTTTAACAAAACTCTTTGGAACTGTTCCAAGTGCACCAATAATGACGGGTACAATTGTTGCATTCACCTTCCACAATTTGTTGTTATAAAGTCCTGATATTTTCCCCGCTTTTTTACTTTTGATTCCATTCTGTGGTCTTCTGAAATGATAACATCCTCTGTACTGATGGTATATTTCTTTTCATTTATAATAAGATCTAGTTTGAATTGGATGATCTAATTGAATTTCATAGTCCTGAAGAATTTTACTTTGTCTGTCTCTTGGATTGGTAGCTATAGATTTTATAATGGATAAGCAATAAATCATTTCTCCATTGTGAAGATGGTATTTCAGAATGTGGCTTATGTCCTTTCTCTCGATTATGCTGCTAATTTATTTGGCCGTTTATTTATTTTTGTAGATATTTAATCTTTTATTATGCTGTGGTGGTGAATGTAAATAAATGATGTGTATGTTAATGATAGAGACGCAGAGTGGTGTAGCAGTTACCGGCACAGAAAACTGAATCGAGGGAACTAAGTTCAATGTTTTGCCAAGGTTGCTTACGTTCACTTTGTACTAATGCCTTTTGCAGGGCTAAAAGGCACCAACTGCCCTGCTAAGTAGAATTAAATCAATGCTTTTCTGAAATTGCAACGCTGCTCTATGCTCCAGTAGGAGTCGACAGGAAAAGAAAAAAAATTGTTCTTTAAATAGAAAGACCTTGTTTTCAATACAGAAAATTCTGATTCACCCCACTTTTAAAATTGATAAGGGAAAAATGATCCTTAAAATTCTATTGATTCGGTGTCGGGTAAATAGGAAAGCTGAGAATGATGTTGTGTGTGTGACTCATTGAAGCTTTGTATGTTCAGATGATTCCACTTTTCTCTGACGAATGCTGTTGCAAAGCAGTTACTCTAAGAAAAATATGTTCTGTCCAAGACAAATTTAAATTGAATTGTCACTCGAATAGATTAAAGATTAAATTGAATTATAATCTGTACCAATGGTTCCAAAACATTTTTGTATCCTGGCATCCTTTGTGTATTACAATTTCTTTTCATGATGCCTCAAGTCAGAAAGTACTGAACTATTGCATTTATGTGGTTAGGTTAGATAAAGAAGAAAATATTAATTGTATGTTTCCAATGACTCTGCAGATAATCCACTGTTATTTACAGTCAACTATGTACTGGGAATGTTTAACATGATTCCAGAACAATCTTGAATATAAACCTTTTTCATCGACTGAGTGCCATTTAGTGTTGAAACTAGAGTTCTGCAGTAGATAGACGGAATGATTTGCGATGTGTTATCCTGAGGTTGCTTCCTATCACTGTGACCATGGATCAATGCACTGAATTATGGTTTAAATTTTTCAAATATCTAGCTGTGTAAATTTCGAGTTTCCCTGGTCTTCACAGACCTTTCTACAATATAGTAATTTTACCTCTAAGTACAAAACTATTGTACTGAAGGCTTGACACACAGAAGCCTTTCATTAAATTTATGTGGTAAGAAAATTGCAACATTCCACTACTTTTCATCAGGTTTATTATTCATTTACTAGCAGAACTACTTAGCATAGGCAGGTATTTTTTTTCATTTTTTTTTTTTTAATAGAATGTTTGTAATCTCTTTGCTCACTTTAACTTAGAATTGCAGCTGGATTATGATGTATTAATATTTGAATTTTCAGTTTATCGAAATATATTAAAAAAAAAATCATAACACAGTTAATTTGGACATACATCCACGTACTCATATTCATACAAGTGATTACTTGATTATGTATTTGTATCTGTCAATCTCGTGTAAAAGTTGTCCCGTTTCTCCCTAATACCAACCCAGAATTATCTCCGATTACAAATGGAGGCAAAGAAGCTCTTCCAAGATAAAGATGTTTTATTAATTCTCTTTCGAGACCACTGCATGAAATAGAGTATTATCCCATGTTTAAGAGTGTAAAAGAAAATCTCTAGTTTCCCAAATACCATGTGTGAAAGTCAACTTGTTATTTTAAAATTATTCATGACTCACCATTACAGTCAATAATTGAACAACCCTTGCGTCAAATTTGAAGTCGTGTAAAAGGAAATTTCATCAAAGAAAAAATATGGTCAGAATAAATTCTATTTATTACATTTTTGGCATTTTCTAGAGAATCTAGATGTTATTAATAAACCCACCAGAATAAGGTCCCAACAGCTTTTTTTTCCAAAAATCAAAAAAAAATTTTTTTAGGATCTTGTTGGGATACTGATGCCAATTTTCAATTCTATGGACAAAATGGTATGGCCAGCAGTGCTACAACAAGCAAACACATGGACATATAAAAAAAAGGATAGAACCTTATGTCATCTTTGATGGCTACAGTTGTTCAATTATATAGAAAGGCTAAGAGACACTTGTTGGGTGAGGATATCTTCACAGGAATGAGAGATCAAGATCTCAGCTTGAGTACAGTATTATTCTGCTCATACATCGAATGTATCGGTGAATATAAGCTACATAAATTAATATTTTTCGGCAAGTTGTATCTTTTTAAAACTATTCACAGTATATGGAAATTTGAACTTATGAATTTTATGGACATCATTCTTTGAAATCATTGTTAAAAGTATTTCTTATTTGAGGTTAAATTGAAAATCAGATTGAGAACTGGTAAATCGTTTTTCTTTTTCCTATCCGTCAGTATTGTCCAAGGCATATCAGATTGCAGACATCATGGAACTCCCTGATCTTGCCCTTTCTGTGGAATTAAGAAGTGCTTTCAATGGTAAAAAAGAGCTGGGCTAATTAAGAAACTGACTGATTGTTGAAAGATTGAAGACAACAAGGATCGAAATTTAGAATTGGAATAATTTTCTTTATGAAATGTCGTGGAATTCTTAATCTGATGACTCAAGAGAAATGTTGGTTTACCATTTTGCTTCCAAGTTCTTATTTGTTTATGCGATTCTGTTCTCAAGAATGCTGGCTTCCTGTTGAAGGTCAAATTCGTTGCTAGCAATCTAAAGCATGATTAAAACCTCAGCCAATTGACATCATATATGTGGAGTCCTTACACTGGCTATGGCATCAGTCACCCCTGCCTGGGCTTTACATTTCACAAGTTTCTCTTGCATTGACTTGCAATTTGTGAAATAGACTTAGTGGTAACAAGAACCTGAAGTGGCGTCACTCTATTCACCATTTCTGCTAAGAGCACATGGTGGTGGTGGTGTTTTGTCTTCTTCCTTCTGTTAATGGTTACTCATTAGAGTACTTTTTGGCTTGACAATGCTTAACATAGGTGATTGGACAGGAACTGGTGTATCTAACGTGATTCAGCTCTGATCAGGAGTTTTTCGAACACTTCAGACCATCATCCCTTTCATTGAATTCTTGTTCCCTTATCAATCCCCAGGCAGGGCTGCCAAAAAAAGAGATATTAAATGTACCAATAATGCCACATCATAAAATGTACCAAATCCACAGTATATAATTGTCAAACTCATACTATTGAGTTTTGAGTTTGTTTTTGTTTGTCCCAATGACCTCACCAAAAACCAATGACGCCATGACAGCATAAATGCTGTATATGCAAAAACTGATGACAAACTCACTCTCTTGACTCTGGTTGAATCGTTTTATTACATGAACAACTAATAAAGGAGTTGAAATGGGACACTCAGTTTTGGTATAGTATTGTATGGAGAAATTAATTCTGCTCTGATTACTTTTTAGATTTTAATGAAGTGAGGGAGTTTGATCCTAGGGCAGCCAAGATTGTTATATATTAAAATGGTGGGGCGTAGCAAGAAATCAGTAGTAAAATGTTAAGTAGACAGGAATGTGTGTCGAAAGATATAAAAAGGTACCAAATATTCAATAGACCTGTCCTGGCACTTATTGACCCCCTTTGGTGACCCCCTGTTTTAAATTGACCTTGTTAAATGAACTTCATAATTCATTTTGCTAATCATGATGAGAATCGATAATTTTGGAAGTCTCATCAATTCTAAGTCTAAACTGATATGGATGGTAAAACAAATTTTCAAACTTATAGATCAAGCACTGTTGGTTCAATAAGAGATAAGAATTTTTTTTTTTTTTTTCACCTTAGATTTTGGCATCGACCTTTATAAATTAGAATAATGGAAAATAAATTTATCTTTAGATTTTTACGGTCATTGTCTGTGGTTCTCGTCAGGTTTTTCTTTTCATCTTGTACAATGTCAATCCTAATTTTCTTAGAGTGAAATCTTCTCTGCTCTGTATATTGATGTTGCCTTCAATGAAATTGGATGCTTTGAATCCTGATTGTAGGTGTTTCTCTTGTGCTGACAAGTGCACGTGTAAGAAATGATTATTGATTTCAAAGAAGAAATCGGTGATATTTGAATTGTTAAGTCTCTCTGTTGCCATTGTAGTTGTTTCTCTTTGTCTGCACTCATTATTATCAGTTTTCATTGAATTTCTGGGGATCAAATATGGCCACTCTTGTTCATAAATAATTAATTTGTACTCAGCTGTGAAATAAGGCTAGGGATGTGTGTGTGTGATTTTTTTTTTTCTTCTTTTTTTCTCTTCATTCTCCTCAATGTTGTTTCAAATTAGTTATTACCATATATTTTGCCATTTCTGACTGTGCAGTATCACCTTGGATGAGGTGTTTTCGATTAAAAAAAAAACTACCATAACTTTGACCATGAATCCATTGGATACCCTTTTTTTTTTTTTTTTTTAATTGATAAAAAAAAAAATCATTTTATTTTATTTTATTTCATTTTTTTGCTACTTCTTGAATGTAGGATAGGTTCCATGTAGTTAGTATCAGATAATACGGCTACAGCGAATATGATGATTAAAAAAATGGGATGAGGATACTAGTCCCAATAATGAAAGCGATAATTACCTTATAATTTTAGATAATACGAGGAATGCTGAAGGATCTCAACCAATATTTAGTTAGTTGATCTTGACAGCCATTGTTGATGAGTTTATATTATTTTGGGATCCACGTTACAAATATAACTGGAATGGCTTTTCCTAGATACTGTTTCATTGAAATGGTTATTGAGCACTGTGGCTGAAAAAGATCTGGAATGATAAAAGCTGGCCTTCTAAAACGTTTAAAAGCTTTACATTAGTGTTGTTTCCGACAAGTTGGATTCCTAACAATAACAGCTACAGAATGTATTGTTGTCCGATTGAAGATTGAACAATAACAAACAAAATAGGAATATAAACAGGTCTGAATGGTCACTCAATAGAAACTGTCTTATGAACAACCTCTTTTGTTAACATGTCATGTTGGAGCTGATCAATTAAAACACTGGAAAAAGGGGTGGTCAATAAAATGAGTTGCTTTTCTTGCATTTCATTGGGAAGTGATCACAAAAACAAGTGTACACTAATTAAGGGATTAATTTAAAGTTATACTGCTAATTGCACACCCCCACTTAATTTTGGAGTTGTTGATTTAAAGAAAAAAAAAAAACTCTTTTAAGGACTCATAAAGAGTGAATGTTGACATTTTCAACCCCCTATCTCCATTGGTGTGGCCTGTATGTGTGATACTCACATCTGGTTTCTTCAGTTTTCAAGTTGGTCTGGCTATGCTTACAGTTTCAGTTGATTGTTTCTAATCCTGAATGAGGGTTTTCTTGGAAAGCGATATAATGGCCGCGTTCTATAATCTTCAAAAAGTGCACTTAGAAGGGAAGTAATTGTTTGTCAGTAATAATTTAAGAGGTGCAGTGTGGCGTAATGGTTCGAATTGTGGTTGTGTATGTTCACTTTGCACTAATGCACCTTTGCGAAGGTATGAATCCACTTTTCCCTGCATGATGTCCTATCACCAGCTATCCTGACAAAATGTCTTGTCACTATGGTTTTATGAAGAGTGGATGAGTGAGTACTTCAGCAAACCACTCTCCCGTACTTACCTTACTTGTCCAGCCAATAGTAGCAGGAAGCTGTTGTCCCCATAGTTAACCTTGTCACTGACCAATTTGACAGGATTTGAAGAAATATTCTGTAGATGCTTTCTCAGCTTAGAGTGGCACAAATGCAGTAGGCAATATGTATGTGTAAAGAGATATGAATTCTGTGTGTGTTAACTCTGAGAAATGAACAAAAGGTGGTTTACCCCATTTTAGGAGGCTGTTTCCATGCTGAATACATTTGAAGGGAGACACATGAAAATCAGATTCATGAAAAGAATCAATACACTTTGTATCTTTTATTTTGAGGGAAAAACAAAACCAACTCTGAAGGAACCTTTCAAATCTTGCTTTCAGCGAAATTAGAAGTTATGTAGTTTTCATATCTTTATTGAGACTGAGGTTCAAAAAGTAACATTCAAGTTATACACATTGATGTTGAAATGCATGAAGATTACACAAAATTTTCACAATTCTATAAAGATATCCCCAAGTAGAATCAAACGAATTTCCCCCTCATTGTAACCTCCTCAGAGCCTACTTTTAAGAAAATTATACATTCTAGGGTGCTTCCATTTGGGAATTTCAAATTATTTTACAAATATCAGTGTGAAAACAATGAAATTTATGTCCAATATTGCAGAAATTTACACTTTAGACCAAAACTCATATTTTCACTTGAAATGTGATTATTATATCACATCTAAGCTATAAAAAAGGATATATGCAGTTGAACTATTTTGACATGCTTTGTTAGTTTTTTTAGCTTCACACTGAAATTTGGTAATTTGCTAAAAAGTTCACTCAGAATATTAGCTAATTCATCTTTGTTAAATCACAAATTCTGTAGGGTATAAAGTTGAATCAAAATGAGAAAATCTGGAGGTAGTTTTTTTTCCCCCTATTCCTCCATCATGCCTGCTGATGCCCTGTCAAGGATTGAGATTACTAAGGATGGCTTGTGAGATTAACTTGCTAACCATTGATTTACAGCAGGCACCCTGTAGAGATATACTGGTCTTTGGTACAAGACCACCAGTGTAAGCATCTCCAGTTAGGATTGAACTTCTTGGACCAGCAAATGTTCTGCAACACTGGAATACTAACCAGTTCTCTATAGTAGATACCATTTTTGTTACTAAGCTTGATTTAGTTTGTGTGTGTGTCTGTGTGTCTGGGTGCTCCTGGTCATTTTGTGGGCTACAACCTTGAAAATTTGTATGAGTACACCACTAGGCACTATTTTTTTTTTTTTGGTCTCTATGGTCATTTTGGACCAACAGTGCCCAAACCTTATGCTGGTATTTGTTTAGATAAGTAGTTCTGGTACATGTGCAGGTTATGGTGATTCATTTATGCGAGGTACAGATATTCCCCATGTTTGTCAGAATTTATTTCTCCAAGTAAACTTATGACATTTCACTTGAAATTTATGCTTTCATGTAAACATGGGAACTGCCATTTTGTTTGTAGACAATCATGTAGGCATCAAGTTTCCATACCTTGTAGTTTTCAGTCTTGGATGAACTTTTTTTTCATCTGACGGTGACCGTTAACAGTTAGTACGCTAAATCCCTTTTTTTGGTCAATTTTAGCCTAGTGGCACTTGAAAAAACTGAAGCAATTGACATTTGATGATATATATATATATATATATATATATATATATATATATTTATTTATTATGGCATATGTCCTGGGGAATAAGCAACTCCTAAAAACCATGCATGCACTTAAAACCACTTATCATTATCATGGATAATGTGATGAAACAATTAAAATCAGAATCAGTTTGTCTCAAACACTTTGAAATGATCACAGTAAGTGGTTTCCTCTATAATATCTATCGCTTAATATGATCAACTGTGTGTTATATAAGAGACTCTGTCCTAAAGTGATCAAAATAAGCTGCTTTTGTTTATATATGTATACATCAATTGTAAGATGTTATTGACTCGTTACAAAGTATGTTGTTTCACTCTTAATGAGATTATTCAAATGAGCAATTTGAATAATCCCATCAAGAGTGGAACAATGTATACTCAGTAATGAGTCAATAATGATTGCTATATAATTACTCTACATCCATGTATTGAGCTCTCTGAAAACAACTCGATTATAAAAAAAAGATATATAAATGACTAAATACATGTTTATTCATTATTGGTAATATGAAGTCATGTGTGACCAATGGGTTAATATCTAGAGATCTGCTGAAAAATTATTTGTATGTGTAGTGTTATAACCCCCCCCCCCCAGTGCAATTCTCTATAAAAATTTAGGTTCACCTGAACAAGTTTAATGAGAACTGATTTTCTTGAAACAATCTGCAGTGAGTGGAAAACTTTCTTCTCTTACCCAGGCCTATGTATTGTATACAGAATCGTCAGCATATGCTCTCTTTTCTCCTTCCCTCTATTTCATATTTCACATTTCACTTTGTATTGATTATAGAATTAGAGAGATACTTTTGTGCTATGGACTGGAAGAGGGTCTTAAATAAAAGATGGCGACTGGCATAGTTGGAGTCTGCTTGAATTGAAGAACTCGCTGTTGTCATTTGCTTCACGTAATGGACGCGTTTCCTCATTGATTTGAAAGAAAAGTTATTAGTTAAGTAGTCTGTTTGCCGAGAGTCTTACTAAGCTTATTAGCTTTCTCTCTTCCCAACCGGTTTCAGCTGCTGTCACTTTTCAAACAGATCTGGTAAGTAATCTGCCACGGAGATGGTATAGGAATGATATTTGTAGGAGGCACTGGTTGGATGGGTGGTGTCAGAGGAATTCTACTTTAACTGCCATCATGATGTAGGAATGATATCTGTGGGAGGGGTCGGTTGGATGGGTGATGCAGGGGGGGGGTTGCGGAGTTCTACTTTAGTTACAGAAGAGTGACTCGCGGCAGATAATGCTTCTATTGCTTGTGTTTCCATCATTGGCTTAGTGCAATCAGTGTCTGGGCAATCAAACACGAAAACCCCCAAAAAATAATCTGAACATTGCCAGTGTGAAATTGGCATGTTCTGATTGAGAAAATACTTTTGGTGATAAACTTGATTTGCAGAGAAACCAGTGAAGATTTAAAAGATGTCTATTTCTTCCACCGTTCCTTGGCAAGTTCAATCCTCTTATGGTTCCTCTTTCTCTCTTGTTTCTGTGCCAGAATATGCTACGGAGGACTCTTTTCGTGTTGTTAAATGATCTTAGGAGGTTTTTTAGCGGCTATGCCTGGGCGCTTAGTATGGAGGAAGTGTTGTGTGCAAGTTCCACTTCCCCACTCTTGACTAAGGTGGAGGGCTTCCTAAAAGAAGTGCTCAATATGTTAATAGTTCTGCATGGCCGCAGGGGAGACCTCCCCAAGCGGTTACAGCACACAGCATCCAAAGACAGCCTACAATCCAGGTACTGGCTGACCAGACTTTATGTTGCTCAACTTTAGTGTTCGTTCGAGAATTGGTGTATCCAAAACAATTTGGCTGTGAGAGCTAACCTTAGAAAATATATGAGTGTGTGTGGTTTGGTCTGACTCGAAGCAACTGTTATGGGGTACCAGGGAGGATTGAACTCATGACACCAGTAGATTGGCCCCCTGGATGGGTTAGCAACTTTTACACCATAGTGTGGTGAGTGTGTATGCCTATCTTTAGTTATATCCCAAGCCATTGTTCTTAAGCATTTAAAATTTTCATTTAAAAAAAAAAAAAATTCTAATTTTAAAAAGAGGATTTTTGGAAAGTGTAAGTGAGACAGAGGGAGAGGGGTCTGGTGCATACTCTTAGTCTGCCATGGTGGTCTAATGTGCCAGTGGTAAGAACATGCTTAAGATTGCTGACAGTGGGATGGAGTATAGGGGAGAGTAATATTCCTGCCTTTGCCATGGACATTAACATAACTAGGTAAAATGGAATTACAACTCAACTTATTATATATCATATAAAAATGTCTATACCTGCAAACCTCTCTCAGTGGTCCAACACAATTTTTGAAACCCGTTTGGCCTTGTGCTTCTCTGTACTGACCTTAGTAAATGATCATAACTTGAATATATCTCCGGGGAACTTGTCATTTTATTCCACAAATGATTTGAGTCTCTCTGCATTATCTGACTCAATGATCTTGATGTTCATGCAAAGAAATCGATCATACCTGATCGATTTCTCTCGATCTGAAGATCATCATGAAAAATAATAAAAGTACCAGAAGTGAAGTGAGTGGCTGTGCATAAGTGCCCAACGCACCATTTTTAAAAAGTTGATATTTTTGTTATATTTAGTGCTGTAATGCTCATTTAAAAGAAGAAAAAAATTCTCGTTTAGAAGCGTGGACGTTGAGTATTTCTTCTCTTTCATCGTCATGCGGAATGTTCAAGCAAGGTATGAGGCGGCAGATTTTTGCCTTTACAAGAAAGAGTAAAATGAAATCGTGCATCATCAGATGACATTTCAACTATGTTCATCAATTCACATCTCTACCTGGGGAAACTTTTTGTTACCTTACCCCTTCAAATGAGACAGGTTTTTTTCTTTTTCTTCTTCTTTGGCTGACATTAGAACAACTTTTACCTTTTTTGAGCTTGAGACAGAAAACAAAATAAAAACCTTTACAGCAGATCAATGTTGTATTTTAATTGACTCGTGTATATACTTTAATGGAAATCCACGCATATAAGCAAATTAGTTTTTTTTTTTTTTTTCTTTTTTTTTGTATAATTGCTTGCTGATGATTAAAGGATGCACTCTAATGAAACTAAAAAAAAAAATTGTTTATAAGGTTAGTTGTATGACTATTTTATATGATTCCTGCTAAAAAGTTATGTCATCAGCATTCACAAGCAAGGGATTATAGATTAAAATTATCAGTGGTTTCCCTTCCTGCTTTATGTGAACATATCATTGGAATTTCAATTTTTGTTCTTTAATAATTGAATCCAGAAAACCTTTACGATTGGTTTACATTTGGCGGTATGGAGTGGTGTAACGATTATCTTCATTTGAAAACGGTAATTGGTGAACAGTTATTTCTGGCTGAAGCTGCTTATGTTTGCTTTGCATTAATGCCCTTGAGACGCGCATGAATCCACTTCTCCCCTCATTTATGGGTAAGGCAGTTGGGTACTTCAGCCCTCTGAAATGGTCACTCAGACATAAGAAAGTGCTCCAGTTCAGCTCTCACCATAGCTGCTCCTAAGCGGGATGGCAGTCAGGCCAGCACCCTTTGTCCCTTCGGTCTGGAAACTATGAAAAAATCCCGTGTGATTCAAAATGGAGGCAAACATTGCCCAATAACCTTGTTGCATGGGAGGTCCTTGTTTTCGACAGTTTTAAGAACTGCAGAAATTCATGTTAAAACCAGATTTGAATAGGTTAAAAGTGTTTGTAAGGAATTGAGTGACCCGAAGAGTGGTTAAAGAGACAGCTCTTTCCAGTCATATTCCTTTTTTAAAAATAAATTCTCAAAGAAAGAAAAAGAAAGACTAGACAGTTTATAAATGATGTATCCACTTCATATCTATCATCATGTATCTTTATCTCTAATATTTATTTATATTTGATTATAAATTGCATAAGAGCAATGTTATATTGAACCAGCTACCCTATTTGTTGCTGGTTTGATTCCTGCAGGGACCCAATTTTCTTTAATTGTTTATTTTATCTATGTTGTCCCGGCAGAGTGATACATTCTCTGTGTAAAAATGGAAGTTCATTTCAAATAAGGGTTTCCATATAACACAATTTTAACACTATATTAACATTATATATATATATATATATGACTATTTTTGTGTTGGACATTTTAACGGGGATTAATTTGAATATTTTTGTTACTGAAACAAATTTTGCCATATATTGTACGTACAATGTTGCAGGTTTTGATTAGTCAGTTCTTTTTCTTCCCACATTTATTTCAGAAATTGCTGAAGGTATGTTAGCAATTCAGTGAATGGATTCAGCAGATGCCTTAAGAACAAAAGAAATTGATAAACAATGTTGATCTTATTATGCCTCAGGCTGGTTGACTGTGACATGCAACACAGTTGGAAATGTCATGCACTTGAATTTAATTACATTTCTTTTCTTTTTTTTTTAATTTCAAAAAATTTTTGTTCTCATTTCTGAGGCTAATACAGCATTAATAAAAAATTCTCAGGATTGAGGGTTAAGTTAGATTTCAAAAAAGAAAACTGAGAACCACTTCATTTTTTGGGACATTTCAATTTAGGGATTTGTATCCAGTGGTGCCTATTCGAAAAAAATATCTTTGTGCTGAAAACACTAAGCTTTTTTATGGCCACACTTAACAGCTAAAATGGCTATGAAATAGCTAAAATAGACTTGAATTACTGAAACATTGCACTAAAAACTGGGCTAAATGATAAATCTCTGCGCTGCCAAAACTAATGTGCTAAATTTAGCTCAAAAAGCACTAAATTGGCCACACTGTGTCCATCATATATACAATGATGGATAAATCAGTCTGTAGTCTGACTCGGTTATGTGAATTTTTATCTGAAATTTACAGCATGTAATGTTTGATCTATGAAGTGTCAAGTGAATTTACAAGGCAAGAGATAGTTGAAAAATGATTAGTTGATTGAATGAATGATAAAGATCTAAAAAAAAAAAAAAAAAAAAAAATCATTAGGCTACAGACTTATCGATGTGCCTTTGTCTATATATGCATATATTTTGGTGAAATTTTTTTTTTTTTTCCTTCTTGTATCTCGAGGCCATCAATCTGATTGAAAGTAAAGATTTTGGTCTCCATGAATAAAATTTTTTTCTAATTGTGTTTGGTAAGAAGAAATGAAGAACATGTTTCTGTATGTATTGTCAATCTTGGGTCATTTTTTTCTCACTTATGTATATATGTATGCATACATATCTTCCTAATTATTAAGAATTGTGGTATGAAAAGGCTCTATTACTAATGCAGTAAAGAAAAAAAAAATCTTATTTATTGAAGGGGGGCAAGAGCAGGAAAAAAAGTAAAAAATCCTACCCTTAAAAGAAACAAAAATTTGTAAATTCTGTATAATAAGAAGAACCCAGAATAGCCACTCAAAAAATTGATTAATTGATTTGAGTTTTTTTCTCTCCTCTGTGTTAGTTGATAGTGCAAGTTAATTTGATTGTTTCATACAGTGAACAGAAGGTTTTCCCTGTCTCTCTCTCTGTCTTACTGAGTTATTAATGATAAATTAATAGCAAGTAAGGATATGGTTTCCAGTCACGGCCACAACATGGATGCCTGATTCCTCAATGACATTTAATTTAAGCTCATTATTTCAACTCGTTGGTTTTATCAACAAATTAACCCTCTTTTCAGTTTCTTTTGGATTAAACATTATTTTATTTTATATATTTTTTTTTCAATTTGAAACTCATGGAAATTATATGGTTATTACCTGTTATAAGATTCATTTGTAATTGTTGCAATCTTAATTCTTGGAGGTATAATATATTCATCTGTGTAAGGATTTCAATTTAAACAAAGTAAATTATATGTGTAATAAATAGCCTTTATTATTGAATCACTGTTACCCGACAAATGGTCTGCCCAACCGACCAGCCAAGTGGGATACAGATTCTTCTCTTTGCTAATGTGTGTGTGTGTGTGTGTGTGTATTTCTGGACGCTCCCCTTCATATCCCCCCCCCCCTTAATATTTCAATCTTTGAATTTTGCATGAGTACACCACTAGGCACTGTTTTTTTTTCTTTTGTTTTGTTTTTTTTTTTTTTCTTTTCAATAAAGTGCCCTTCTGGGTCTCTGATCATTTTGAACCAACTAAACCCAAATCTTGTATTTTGTTTTTTTTTCTCTCTCCTATTTAGAAAAAAAAAAAAAAATGATTTTTGATAATTATTCATGGTACATGCACAGTTTATGGTGATTCATTCATGCGGGGTACGATTTATTATTGATTTTTGACAAGTCTTTTTCTTTCATCTTGACTTTTTAGTTGCTTCTAATTTCAACTTCACTTAGGCTGCCACTCTACAGCAGTTAGCAAGTAGCCTGGATCAGAAATAAAGGATAGTTTCTTGGAAAGACTCTGACTCTCATCCCTTTTGCTTAACAAGCTGAATTATTCATTCAAACTGCCTTTACCGACTAGGCCACGAGTACTCTACCGCTTGGCAGAATACCAAATCTTACCTATAAACTTACCCTTCATTAAGATGGAAGAAAATACTAGTCAAAAATTGATAATGATAGTAATGGTTGATAACATGCTATCTAATTAAAAAAAATTAAGATTTTGATATTGATACTACTAGTGTGAAAACACTATCAAATGTGGCACCATAGAAGACTGGGGAAGAATGAAAGGTCGGTTTAATGTCTGTAATGCTTGTATTAATTCCTTATCATAGATAATCCTTTTCTTTCAGGTTTATTATAGTGCAGTTTTATTCGAAACGGACTCTTTTTAAAAATATATATATATATATATATATATATATATATATATATATATATATATATATATATATATATATATATATAATGATATTGTCCTTATAATTATACTTTATTTTTTCTTTCTTTTCAGCCAGCACAATTACCTGCTCCTCCACCTGAAAGTTCTGAAACTGACCAATGCAGACTATGGGTTGGGAACCTTGATCACCGATTAACAGAGTGAGCATAAATTAAATGATGTTTTTTTTCACTAATTTTTCTGATTCTTTTTCTCTTTGTTATGTCTTCAATAAGTTATCATAAATGGTACCAACTGAGGATACATCGAACAGTTCTTGTAATAGGGGTTGGCATTTAAGGTGCGAGTATTTTAGAAATTTTATATTAGTGTGGCTAGCTAGTTTCATTTGATAGGTTGGTTTTAAACATGTTGGTAGAAATTGTTTACTGTTCTTTCTGAGAAGGAGTTCAGTATGAAAGTGATCTTGATTTCATAGATATGTCTCTTATACCAGGGTGATGGTGTATTTGGTATTTTTGACAGTGACCTCTGATGTTCTTAGTGTTCTTTGATAAATCCTCTTTTTTATGTAAAATAAAATGTAAGTGGGTTGTTTTATTTGATCTTTTGTTTGATTTCTTTTAATTTCAAGTTTTAAAATCCAGTAGAAAATAAGAATTTTAGTCTATAAATTTGAGTCATAAACATTTGGACACTCCAATCTCTTCTTTCTATTCGCTGTTAACATATTTCGGCCAATTCATTCTGTGGCTTTTTCCAGATGTAATATTAATAATTTGTATATTTGATTAAACATTAGACTCTTTCTTCTCTTAAGAATGTTGCATACTAGCTAGGGTACATGGTGTTAACCTGGAAAAAACTTCAGATATAACAAAACGGGAAAGCAAATTATATCTTAGATTTCATAAAATTCAGGTAGGGTGGGCCTGCACACTCACAAAAAAACTGCAAATATAACACCAGCTCACTTGATGCAAAAAAGAAATTACTCATCTCACTTCTGTCTGAAAATACCAAAATTGATCTGACCCTAGATTGACCTCTAGAGGTCACCAGAGGTCAATGCAACCTTGCCTCCATCCAGGATCAGGTGTTCTTACTTAGAGTCGGGTATGACAATGACCTACTAGAAGTCTACCACAGTGTGATCACTGGAAAGGTATAATTTTCAAGATGGCATACCAAAGCCTTATTACAGACATACTTCATGAGTTATGGATGTTTTTGTACCTCAGCACATACTATAAATTCCTGGATCCACCCCCAAATTTGATAACTTCTTCCTCACCCCGTATTCCACCTTCTTGCAAAATTTAATTGAAATTCACTGAGGACTATTGGACACACAGGAGCTGATACAGAAATGTATGGAAAAAAAAACCCCAAAAAACCCAACAAATATCTCTCAATCGGAACAAATTTCTGGATCCACCCTAAAATTTAATTACTTCTTTCCAAAAAATTTGATTGACATTCATTGACCTTATGAAGATGTTGTAAGGAGCAAATACAGAAATGTCGGAAGAAAAAAAGATAAGAAAAAAACCTCTCTTGATCTAAAACTAATTTGGGATCCACCACAGAATCTAATTACTTGGTCTTTTGATAAGTGATTTATCCTTCCTTGAAGTTGAGAATTTCTGGAAATCTCATGACAGACATGAGCAAATACATTAACAATACTGTGTACTTTAAAAAAAAATTTTTTAAAAAATTTTTCTTTCAAAACATTTCTATATTTGCTCATGTTTTTCAACACCATATCTTGAAGTTGTCAATTAAATTTTGTGGTTAGCTGGGCCACAAAATAAGTAAAAGGAATGTTCAAATTTTTAGGGTGGATCCTAGAATTGGTGTTACGCATGGAGATATTTATAGGCTTGCCAAGTAGGAAATATTGCCGAGCAACGTTTACTAGGGAAAGTCCATTTCAGAATGTCTTCATATTTAAAATTGTTCGGTACACCCTTGAGTATCACTATGCAGTTTTACGCTTTTCACAAAGTGTGCGATTTGGACCAAATTCTGTACCAATCACCTGGACTATTATGACAACTGTCCGTCATGAACTATTCTCCCTCTATATCCATCTAAATAAAACTGTCAAATCATGAAATTGTCCCCCAAAACTTGGTACCTAAAGGGTTAATAAGGAATATGTTAAATAACTATAGGTGGCATAGGTATAAATGAAAAGGTAGCTGAAACATTTGATTGAATTCAACTGCTGATTTTTTTTTTTTTGTTTTTGACGAGTTGTGCGGAAGAAAAAATTGAGGAATAGAATCCAGTGGATGGAGCTTGTGGCACTGACCAACGTTTGATGCCTTTTCAAATTTTGGCAAACCAATGGGTATATACGAGAGGAGCACCCTGCCAAAAAACTAGAATTCAAATGTGATGCACGGACTGGATTTACTTGCTCATCATGCTGTTAGACATTAGGAGTTGACACTATTCTGAGCTGGTTTGCCACTGGGCGTGGTTCTGGATTGACTGATTCATCCCCTGTGGCTTTTTTTTTTTTTTCCTTTCTGGTATTTGCAAGCAAGTTTGACGAGTTGTTAGTGTTTATTTTTTGTTTTTTTTTGTTCTTTAATTTGAAGAAGAAAAAATTTTAGCATTTTGCTTACAGAGGTGCAAGGAAACAATTGTTAGAATGTATACTATCATTTGAGGAAAAAAACAAAATTGAAATGACTGATTTCTTTTTTTTTTTTCTTTTCTTTCTTTTTATTTCTCCCCAAGTTATATTTAAAAAAAACTTCTATTCATTTTTGGGTACGCCCTCATATATAGCCCTAAACAAGCTGGGAAATAACTTGTGATTATACATTATACTCATGTTGGTATTTACCATTTTTGGTAAGTCTTTGGTTTTTCAGTAATAGAGAAAAAACATTATTTGAATGAAATCAGATCAGTTTCTGAAAGTTGGCTTACATGATATTTTATTGTAGGATTTCCGCAGCACCAGAGTTGGATTATGCCTTGAAATCAATTTGGTTGTCCAATGCCCTGCAAAGAAAGCCTCAAAGGTTTATTGGAGAGATTCTTGATGCTCTAAACTCTTTGAAGGTCCTTCTTAGAAAAATGCATCTTTTCTAAGATATTTTCGTTCTATTTAATCTAAAGATGGAACTTTAATCTTTTTGGTCTAAATAAGATTTTAGACAATACATTGCCACAGTTTGAACAAGAGAGTTCTGCTGAAGTCCCAGTAGTAAGAGACAAAAACGAATACCCGCCCCTCTTTAAATATTGTTGTTATTGTAATCTTCTCCATTCTGATTGTCTGAGGCAATCTCCTATCTCACCAACTGCTACCACCACTAAATTCCTCTTTTAGAAACCGTCAGCCAAAACTGTCAACATAGATTTCTTTGGTTTTCAAGTTGGTGTGGCTGGCTGTGTATATATAACACATACAGCTTGTGCTAATGGAGATAAAGGGCTGAAATTTCATCCTCTCCTTATGTTAGGAATTCATTAATTTATTTATTTTTTTTTGTTGAAATTTACCCAACTGAATAGGTTTTTAGTAGGGGAGATTCAATTCGCAATACAAGTTCATACTAAATTGAACCCTAAGTTTTGTATTTTTACTTGTTTTTTTTTTTTTTTTTTTGTTGAAAATTCAAACTTTTTTTTATTGAACACTACCTATCAAAAGGCGAGAGAAGTAACTTATTCATGATCACCCCCACCTTTTTTTCCCAATTTTTTAATTGATCTTCCCCCAACACGACATGCTGCCGGAAAAATGTTGTGTGACAGTTTCTCTTGGGTGACTAACCAGACCTGCTTCTTTCTCTTTTTATTTCCTTCTTCCCATTGCTTTCTTGCTTGTAATCCATTCTCTTTGAATATCTTTCCGCTTATTTTAAATCCTCTTTTTGTAAGCAGCAACGAGTCTTCTCTTTGTTTTTAAGGCTTGCCAACATCCAGGCTCATCATTATTATTATTATTTTTTCTTCAGGTGATCTTATTTTCTTCCGTTCATGTCTTACACTTCTCTCTCACCCCATCCTCCATTCTTCTCTTTGTTCCCGCAATTATTCTCTCTTAAAAGATTCTCTCTTGCCCACCACCATGTTTCTCTATGATTATCCCTGTCCCCTCCCCTCTTCACCCGGCTCTCATTTCCCGTCTCTCTTTAAAGAGATTTTCTCTTGATCGGCTCCCTCTCATTTGTTCCTCTGTTTACCCCCCCCCCCACACACACATTAAATTATTTTCTTCTCAAAGATTCTCTGCTGCCCAACTCCCACCCTTTCCACCATTGAATTATCTTCTCTTTTGGAGATTCTCTGTCGCTTGATCCTATCCCCATTCAAACATTTTCTCTTTTCTCCCTCTCCTTTTCCCCCTTCTCCCTCTCCTTTTCCCCCTTCTCCCTCTCCTTTTCCCCCTTCTCCCTCTCCTTTTCCCCCTTCTCCCTCTCCTTTTCCCCCTTCTCCCTCTCCTTTTCCCCCTTCTCCCTCTCCTTTTCCCTCCTTCTCCCTCTCCTTTTCCCTCCTTCTCCCTCTCCTTTTCCCTCCTTCTCCCTCTCCTTTTCCCTCCTTCTCCCTCTCCTTTTCCCTCCTTCTCCCTCTCCTTTTCCCTCCTTCTCCCTCTCCTTTTCCCTCCTTCTCCCTCTCCTTTTCCCTCCTTCTCCCTCTCCTTTTCCCTCCTTCTCCCTCTCCTTTTCCCTCCTTCTCCCTCTCCTTTCCCCTCCTTCTCCCTCTCCTTTTCCCTCCTTCTCCCTCTCCTTTTCCCTCCTTCTCCCTCTCCTTTTCCCTCCTTCTCCCTCTCCTTTTCCCCCCTTCTCCCTCTCCTTTTCCCCCCTTCTCCCTCTCCTTTTCCCCCCTTCTCCCTCTCCTTTTCCCCCCTTCTCCCTCTCCTTTTCCCCCCTTCTCCCTCTCCTTTTCCCCCCTTCTCCCTCTCCTTTTCCCCCCTTCTCCCTCTCCTTTTCCCCCCTTCTCCCTCTCCTTTTCCACCCTTCTTCCTCTCCTTTTCCCCCCTTCTCCCTCTCCTTTTCCCCCCTTCTCCCTCTCCTCCTTCTCTTCCTTCTCCTCCTTCTCTTCCTTCTCTTCCTTCTCTTCCTTCTCCTCCTTCTCTTCCTTCTCCTCCTTCTCTTCCTTCTCCCCCTTCTCTTCCTTCTCCCCCTTCTCTTCCTTCTCCCCCTTCTCTTCCTTCTCCCCCTTCTCTTCCTTCTCCCCCTTCTCTTCCTTCTCCCCCTTCTCTTCCTTCTCCCCCTTCTCTTCCTTCTCCCCCTTCTCTTCCTTCTCCCCCTTCTCTTCCTTCTCCCCCTTCTCTTCCTTCTCCCCCTTCTCTTCCTTTTCCTCCTTCTCTTCCTTTTCCTCCTTCTCTTCCTTTTCCTCCTTCTCTTCCTTTTCCTCCTTCTCTTCCTTCTCCCCCGTTTTCCTTCTCCTCTTCCTTCCCCACCCCCACCCTTCTCCCCTTGTTCTAACCTCTTTCTTCTCGTTGTTGTAGTAGTAGGAAGACTCTTGCTTCACCCCCATCGCTCATGGTTTCTTCTCTGTTTATCCTTGCCCCCCACCATTATTCTTTTCCCTTTTTCTTAAATTTTCTCTCAAAGAATCTCTCTGTTCCTTCATTCGACTCAAATCCAGATTATCTCTTGATTTATCCCCCATTTTTTTTCCTTTTTGATCCTCTTTAGTCCTGCCATAAACCCTCTATTACACTTATAAATCTTTTCACAAAGGTGGATGTAATAAGTCCATAGCCTCACATGTAGTTATTAGCTGATTTTGGTCTGATATTTTCATTGTATAATGTTCAATCAATGTTGTTGATATTCACCACTGAGTCAAGTGCTTCAACCATCGATTTTCGATCATTCGGCTCTGTACTTATAGATGTACCTACCTGGTTATGTATAATATCAAATATATATTGAGTATTCCCAGGAAGAGTTCCATTGTAAACAACTGATGATTCAACTTGTGGTATTGCTTGATCAGATTCTGTATGAAAGAATTGAAACAAAGTAACTAAACCCTTTTGAACATCTTTCATTTAAAAATTACTAGTGAATAATTGATTTGCATAACAGAAACAAAGGATTCTGTTTGTAAGATCTTTTAGTTGAAATTTACATATCTTAAAAGCTAAAAATGCAAAAACTTTCTCTCCTTTGCGTGATGTTGTACAGTTTTGCACTTGTCCGTGGATACTAAGCAAATGGGATCTGTACGTGAAGAACGCAAAAGTCTGTGCAATGGAGTTAGAGGTGAGGTGCAGTGTGTACACGACTGATCCTGCCCTTTAAATCAAGGGGTGTGCATGCCATGGTCTACCCCAACTAGTCTGCCTCTCCTCTTTTGTTGAGTATTTTAACAGTATGGCTGACCTGGGTGTCTGAGGCAGAAATTGAAATTCAGGCATCGGACTCACCGTACAACATAGATACTGGAGCTTAATGTAGAGTTCTACCAACCTTTTGAAAGCTTATAACGACAGTATGGCTGCCTCTTGCAAATTGAACCTCAAGTTAGACACACACGGTTCTAAGGAGATGCTGGAACTGGCTGTTGAGATATGCTGCCTTTTCAAAGGAGTAACCTGTGAGTATGGTTGTTTGTGCAATAAAAAAAAACAAAACGCAGATCCCAGTCACACCTGTGGAAGTAGATGCCAGGTTGGCTGTAGAGATCTGTCTTCACTTCAGAGATATAACCTGATAGTATTTTTGCAAAATTAAAGCTCAAGCTAGGTACACTGCTGTAAGCAGATGCTTCAGAACAGCTGTCTGTGCAAATTTAAGCACAGTTCTGCTGTTGTCTGAGCTGGCTATAGATGTCTGCCAACCCTGTAGAAAAGTAAATCCTAACGGTATCATGAACAAGTGTAGATTGAGGCACGTCTTTGACCCTTGTGACTCCTATTTTCCTATTCCAGATCATTCCCTTGAAATTCCCCATACAATTTTGTTTATGAATAATTATAAATTTTCAAATCCAATCTTATATAGATCTCACACATTCTGGGGAAGATGTCTTCATTATCAGATAAATTGTAATGATTATGCAATTGTAGTCATCATATAACTTCTATAGAGGTTTGTTTGTTTGCAAGGTTATTTTGTAGACCGATTTGCTGGTGTAATGAGATTAATCTTCTCTGAATGTCTCACTATTATTGCCTTGTGGCAGTCTAAGTTAATACGTATTTCTATCAAAAATGTAACATGTAATTGTACATTCCAGACATTTGATTGTACATTACTGTAATACTGCTTTATACATTTTTTCTATAATCAAAGTTTCACACAGCTAGCTGTAATCCGATATAATCCATGTTTTTAACACATCGCCTAAATGTTAATGAGCACAGGTGATTGTAAACATTTTAAGCTTTGTAAATTATTCAGTCATTTCTGAATATCCTTGTAAATCCTAAGGTTTCTCTTTTTCTCCCTTCTAGCTCGGGTGGTTTTTATTAAACTGATAGCTTCACAAAATTACAACCTTTGCCAGAATCTAGCTAATACTATTGTCGTTTTTTTTACTCCTTTCTTTTTCTTTTTTTTTTTTTTTTTCTTTGAAGAGTTCTTTCTTTTTTATTATTGATAAAAGTCATTTGACGCCAATATAATTTGATCTGCTTCAAATTTTAATTTTTTCCTAAAAGTAGGTCTCGATAGTCATGTAAGATAGTGCATTTTGGTTGATATTGGCATTTAGTTACAAATCTGCTTTCTCATAGTATAAGAACTAAGTTCAACAATGCGTCCTCTGTGGTACTAATAGCAGAAGGATGATGAGGATGATTTACCTAAAGGCTTCATATTAATCCAGCTTGATGTGACTAGGAATATCGATATCTAGCATTACTAGTTGTGGTAGTTGTAGGAGGATGGTTGTAGACTCCCGTACGTGTCAGAGAATTGCAACATATAAAAACATCAAAGCAGCTATTTTATCAGACTAGAGCCCTTTCAACTCGAAAAAGGGTCAAGACAAAGTGATACAAGCTTTATTGTCTGGAATCTGTATAGAGAGATTGTACCTAAGCAACCTCAGATTTATGGACGACATCATACTTTTTGCTGAGACCCTTCATGATCTTCTACTAATGCTAGATGAACTGAATGAAGAAAGCAAGAAGAAAAAAATATGTACAGTTAATTAACGAAAACCATAAATTTCAAGAAACTGCAGTGCAGTAATTAACAATTTCTTTTTCATTTTTTCTAGTTTCTATGCTATTATTTACATTCATCATAATATCTTTATTTTTTGAAATTTTTTTTCATCTTTAGCAACATCTTTTGTGTGTGTTGCGCAGTTTTCCATTGGTGTACAGGTACTAAACAAATGAGATTTGTATGTGAAGAGCACAAAGGTCTTCACAATGGGAGTTTAAGGTGTGAAAGGTGTTGTTTAAAAGCAACAAAAATATCGATGTAAATCTGAGCATGGAAAGAAATTGTTTTAAAATAGTTCATCTTCTAGAACATCGATATGATATGATATAATATTATCTGCTACCATAGATACCCCCCCCTGTCAATAAAGCTTAGAATTCATGTAAAAACTGCCTTTTCCTGTGTAAACTCTGCACCAACTTCTTTGATTGAATTGGCAACTCTGAAATCTTGGCTGTTTGTTATTGTGCTGACTGTTTGCGTGTTTTCATTTTTGTAAAAAAATTAAAAGTAATGAAAAAGTTAATTTGTCAAATCCAAGTTTTTATACTTTTGTCATTTTAATTAACTGAAAAAGATATGATTATTACAGTATTTTACTACCACTACTGCTGGCTGGCAAGTATGTTCTCAGTTTTTTGTATCATCAATTACCATCACTGCAATGATGGCTGTCAGACTTTGTACACTCAACGAGCAGTGTGTATATAGGGGAAACCTCCTGCAATCATGTTTCCTTAGAATTTTTAGCCCAACATTTCTAGAGAAAAGTGCGTATTATACAAGGGGAATTACAATACTTGACCCATTCAGAATTATGGTTAGAGAGAGAGAATGAGGGATTCAACAAGGGATGAGGTTTCTTCTTCTAGTCAGATATCTGATCACCGTACAGCTAGCGGGACCCAAATGAAATTTCTCAGATTTTTGCAGATGTTGAAACCAACCTGGCACTGCTTGGTTCTGGCTAAATGTTGACCCCCCCCCCAAACCGTGCCAACCAATTGATCGACGTAACTTGATATCCTTATGTGCAGAGACTCGAGAAATGCATAAGTGCATTTTCTTCCAACAATGTTTCATCCTAGCTGGAATGAGGATTCATCAATAATTACAGGAGAGAGGGAGAAAGAAAAATGCCACAATGCATTGTGGTATCTATTGAAGTACAGTAAACGTTGATTTAATGGATTAATGATGGTGGATAATTGTTTGCTAATTGTGGTTGTTCGTTATCATGGATGTTTTTTTTTTTTTTTCTCTCTTTCCCTCCTTCCTTCAAAATCAAATGATTTAGTGCATATAGCTTTAATACAATATAGATCATAAATTTGAGATCATATGTAGAATGAACCTCCCAAATCTGAATGAGCTCATGACATTGAAATTTTCAGCTGACACTTGTCCACTTTTCTCAGTGAAAAGTTCACAAAATCCATGTAAAATTTACCTGAATCTTTTTTTTTAATGAAAAACTAAATAAAGATGTATTTTTGAAACCAGGATATTTGCATCAAAACTTTGAAAAATTTTATTACTTATCAGTGGTTAAAAAAAGTGTAGTTGAATATTCCATGAAAAAATAATTTTTTGCAAGTAATTTTTTCTATTTCAATCCATAGAACATTTTTCGTATGTAGTTGGATTTGCTTTGACTGACCTTCATAAAATGGCTAAAATTGGCTAATTTTTTCTTCCTTTCATCTAAATTTATGGCTAGAAATATCAAATGTATATGTTTTGAATTATCTATGAAGTGAAAGTAAATCGGCTAATTATTTAAAAAAAAAAAATTGTTGGTTTTTATCGGCTAAACTGGGAAAGAATCAGCTAGATCTAACCGAAAAATGGTTGATTTGACATCCCTGATAATGCGTATACACATGTGCCTTTGCATGCACAGTGTCTGCTAAATCAGGAAACCATTTTATCAGATTCTGATAAACCAAGGATTTACTGTATCTGTGGAAAGAAAAGAATGTGGGTCTGTACAGAAAAAAATTTCTTGTGGTCGGTCCAGCTGATTATAGGAAAAACATGTTGAAAAACCTCTCCGACTAATGAGTTGTTCTGTCTAAAGTCTTGAAAGACTGATGATGGTAGTACCAATCGTGGCGCCTTCTTTTCCTTTCTCCCTTTTCTACTCTCTCCTGCACCCTATGGCCATGCTCTGGTTGAGTGATCTGGCTACCAAACCCAAATCTAAATAACGGACTCAGGATTTGGATGTAGGGAGATCAAATGCTCATTGGTCACCTGAAACCTAACCTATATAATACTATTCCTTCAGGTCGTCTGAAATTCCCATTTGGGGCTAAGATCCTTTGTATCTCTTTCTCCCTAGTTGAAAACGTACACACGAACACACAACCACTCATGTACCATTTCACAACAAAAGCACTTGATAACAAGTGTACATAAATCCACATTACCTGATCAAGCGTTGTTTTCATCAGACCAAGTTAACATTGACATTTGTTGCCACAAACTTTTGATATTGAGTCATGCTGTTGAATATATTATAATAGCTTTAAGTAGAAATTGATGATTTGAACTGTGGAAACTTGCAATTTTTTACCAAAAATTTCTTCAAAGCGAATCTCATGACTCTATCTGTATTCCATTGATATCAGGGGATAAAAGAATTGCCAGTGGTCAGGAAAGTTTACCGACAGAATAGGAGGGCTATTTGTAGTACAAAAACATTGCTAATGAAGTTATATAAAAGCATTTAATTTTTATACGAGTTTTGGGTATTTTTTGTCACATATTGACAAAACGACTATAAAGCTGCAGTAGTAACACACACACATTGTCTGAATCTATTTGCTTCTGAGTGGAAGCCTTTACTATGTCACTATAATGCTGAATTAAATCCTTTTCCTCCTTTCGTAGTATGACTGTCTGAAATTTTCCTAAACAAAAATTTATCTGACCATAATAAAAAAATGACACTCCATTTTTATTCTATTCTATTTTTTTCTAACAGAAGTAACCAAAAAACTCCAAAGCCGTAGTTTTATATAATAGACTGAAATAAGGGTCCTGTTCAGCAGTATAGTAATATCGTAAATAGGACCCCCCCCCCAAATAGTCGTATTGATTTAAAGCACAACTTTTTCATACTGTTTTTTGCTCTTATGATTTGTTCTTTTTTTCCTTTTTGAAAAAACTTTCACAAAAATTTCCAGACTACCAATCTATGATGGTAAACTGTGGTCAGAAGTAAAGAATAAGCTCAGTGTAAACAGTCCTTTTTTTTTTTTTTTTTTTTCCTTTTTTTTCCCTTTCCCCTGTTGTGTAAAGAAAAATGTTTTCTCTGGGCAATGCCAGCTATCCCTGCTCTTGTGTGCATTATCAGCAGTATCTAAAAACTCCATTTTCTTGATTATCTTCCTTTCTTCATATTGTGAGTGACTTTTTCTAAACTCTTACTTTTTTTTGTTACCTCCCCCCCACCTCCTTGTATAGAACAATTGTGGATTATTTACCATTGGGGCTTTTTGCTGAAAATGCATGAAACCCTGAGTCAGGAGGTCTTTGCAATTTAAGCCCATTTTGCTACTGATGAGCATTATCGTGCCTTTGTTTTCTTTCCAGATTTTCACTGCTGAAAATTTTGCAGAAATATGGCAGTTTAAAGAAATTCGATTTGATGTACCACAAAGCTGGCCCAGACCAGGGAAAACACAGAGGCTACTGCTTTGCCACCTACAAGAACAAAGAGGTAAATGTATTATCCTTCCTTGAATTTGTTCTACATACAAACATAATCAAACTAGAGCATTTATTTCTAGTAGTGTATTTGTATGTTCTTTACACACACATAGACTCGTACTCAAATGTATACGCTGATATATGTATCTGTTGTTTTTGTGGGTGTATATCTATGTATAAGGGTTGATGTGAAAGGTTCCATTTTGACAGAATCTTTTATTCATACAAATAAATAGCATCATTATCCAGTCACTAAAGTATTTTTCCATTACCTTATGTCACCTTTCAGCCAAATTGTGTGCTCCATAAAAGCCAATTACTCCCTGTAGCATTGTGAAGTAAGACTGTTCAGCCAAGTCTGTAACTTTGGTGAAATCAATATTTTGGAAGTCTTCAAGCTTCTGCGCTTTCTTTTTGGCAGAGTCATGAAGAGCATAGGTTCCATTCTGGTTGAGATATTGAAGGCTGTCCTGGATTTTGCCATGATTCTTGTTTGAGATTCATGCAATGAATCACTGCCCTCTAAAAAAAATTAAATAGTGGAATTGTCGCTTTTTTTGTTTACTAAATCTGAACCAGAGATTGCTGTGATAGCCTGTGGTAAATTGTGATTTAAAAAAAAAAAGGATAAATATTCATCAAAAATGAATAAAATGATTTACAATACTTGAGTTAATAAAAATTGAATAAAATGCTTTACTGATATAAGCCAAAACATAACTGACAGAACTTATAGATTAGCTCAATTGTCTTGTGCTCTTGTACCTATGCCCATTTATCCTTGCTCATTTGTTGCCTCTCTACTGTATCACACCCATTTGTCAGCCTGATGTAATTGGCTGCTTTCTCCACTGAGCCAATGTACCCTAGCACTGCTTGATCCAGGGAATTGAATGAGGCCCTAAGCATCTGTTAACCTTGGGGAATGTTTACAGAAACCTTTATTTTCTCTGGTAGGATATACTGTTTTCAAATTCTCCTTGCATTTTGTCACATCTGGCATCCTTTGGGATTTGAACTCTGAAATCAGATTTACAGAAAGGAGAAGTTATCTGACAGTTACCAGCTGTGATAGATAGATGCTTAAGGGTGAGGGCAGAGAGTACATTGGTTGAAATATTATGATAAAACTCCACAACATGAGGATGCTACTAGTTCAGAAGAATCATAGAAGCATAACAATCTCTCATCTCAGATCAGACAGAAATAATTCAGATTGACTACATAATGCCAATATCATTGGGGAAGAAAAAAAGAAAGTCTTTGATTTTCAGTATATTGATTTGAATAGTAATATTCCAAGGCATGGCTTCTCCGCATTCTAGTTTTCAGTAAGTAAGTATGGATGTAGAAATAACTAAAAATGAACCGAGTGATTTATGTTGGTGAACAAGCAGAGAATATCTACTGAAAATGTTATTTTCTGTTAACTAAAATGGTTCTGGATGATATCACCAAAAAGGAATTAAAAATCTATTTGTTTCAAGATAACCAAGTTTCTTAGATGACGCATTGTCAGTATTAATTCATGATTAGTCACTGTTTTTCCTTAACCCTACCTTCTTTAAAATAATTCATGTTAAAGGGGACACATTATTTTTAAGGCATTGTTTTTTAAATTTAGATTACCATCCAGCAGGTTTGCAAATCTTCATCCCTATGCTAACTGTAAGAAACCATGACAAAATCTGTAGATTAATCCTCTTTAGTCTTATTAGAAACTGTCAACAAAGACTGTCTCCAAAACTGTCAACATAGATTTCTTTTCAGTTTTCAAGTCTGGCTGGCTGGCTGGCTATATGTGTCGGGTACACAGGCCACACCAATGGAGCTAGAAAGCTGAAATTTTAAACATTTACTCCTTATGTCTAGAAAAAACACTTATTGCCCCCTCCCCTCCTCAAGGGGTTTCAATTGGTAATGCAAGTTTCTGCTAAATTGATCCCTTAGTTTGTGCCCGTGCTTGTTTTTGAAAATTCAGACTTCTTTAGTGATCATGGCCTAAGAAAAGGTGGGAAAAACAACTCAGTTATTGATCTCCCCTTTTCCCAATTGTTTAATCGATCATCTTCCAACATGGTGTACTGCCAAAAGATGTTGGTCGCATGACTGTTTCCAATGAATGACTAACCAGACCTGTTAAGTTGCAATTACTGTTCAGTATTTTTTTTTTTCCTTACCTGATAATAGTAATTGTATGGCAGAAGCATAAAACTATTGATACTGTTTAGTTAAGTGGCCACTCTAGCCCGGCCAAGATTGATTTTGAAGGATCTGTTTTACTAAAGTAATTATTGGTCATTTAGATAAGGAAAGCCCATTAAGATTTTCACCAGGGAGAGATGTATGTTTTCGGATTCGATAAACGAAGCTCTCTTTGAGAAATTGTCTGGCTTGGCTTCTACTTGGAAAAATGCCAACAGAATTGCTAAGTTACTGGAGTCTAATCCTTGATTAGTGTGTTTTGTATGAATTTTTCCAAAGATGTATTTGGAATGTTGAACGTGTCGAATATAGTTATCATATCTATCCAGCTGCTGCCACAGATTTGACAATCTAGTAGTTTTATCTCTAGATTTTGTGAAATTTCAATCTTTTCAGCAACAAATTTGAAGAAAAAAAGGAGTGTTGAGTTTATATATGATGCTAATATAAAAGTTTGGTCCATTGACCTCTGAAATGCTGTTTGATTCATTTCATTTTTACTATACATAGACTATTGTTTCCCAAAATGTGTTTTGCTAAAAAATTCTGGGGTTCCGTGAGATTAGGTGTCTTTTTTAATAAAATTTAATGAAATTACTTTTGACTGTTTACTGATTCTTAGTGACTTCTTTCAAGAATATGAACTGGATTTAGAGGTTGAAATAAGCAATGATAAAAAAAAAAAAAATCATGTTTGCAGTTCATTAGAACTTCCACAGATTTTCCGAATTTGAAGAATAAAGATAATTATTGGGTATAAAATCCATTGATGGTTGGAGCCAGTCGATTATAAGTAAGGGTTCTGTGACAAATTAAGTTTGGAGAATCTCTGATATAGACACACAGTAAATGCCTGCATTACTAATTCATGGTGTACTGTAATGTGGAAGCAAGATGTCATTCAAAAAGGTAAAACATTTTCTCTCAAACACTGAAATCTTCATAGAATATACCTACTTATATATATATATATCTCACTTGAGTAAAGAGTTGGTGTGCTGTGTAATCAAATATATATTCTTAGTGTGCCGTCATACAATTAAGTTTGGAAACTACTGGTCTAGGTTGATGGCTAGTAAGCTAAAAAGGGTATACAACAAATGCATCCTCCTGATGGTCACCTATGGAGCTGTAACCTGGAACCCAAAGATTGATTCTCAAACTGAGAACCATGTGACAGGCAAGAGAGAATAGTCTCTCCAAGATTTGCCAGACCTCTGTCCAACAATGGATGCTAAAAGGCTGAAGCTAGTCTTCCAAACCATTGATATCAAAGTGAGTTTGTATCCTGCTGATCTAAACTTAGTAAATATGAATTTGAAATTTTATTTCTACCTTGTGGTGTATTAATAGCTGAAATTGGTGGGAAGGGATACTTGTGTAGGGTCTCCCAGTTTTGAAAAAAAAAAAAATTTTTTTTTCTCGGATGTGTCCATGTATTTCGAAAAGACACTTATGGGTTGATCCCAAGTATGTTAATTATCAATTTTCTCAGTCATTTGTTGGATTGATATGAAACTTAGTCCAGGCCTTAGACTGGACCATCCTCCTTTTTCTCCTCTTCTTGCTGCTACTACTACTACTACTACAACTAGTAAAGCTAATACTATCACTACTCTGTTTGATTCCCTTTGAAATATCGACATTAAGATGAATGCATCCTCGAACATGGTTCTTTTTTTGTTCTCTCTTTTTTTTAAAATATTTTTCCTTTTTTTTTCTTTCTTTTTTTCTTTTCTTTTTTCTTTTCTTTTTTTCTTTTTCAAGTTAAGAGGAGATAAAAAAAAGCACTTGTGTGAATTTGGCAACTGTGCAAGTTAAATGTGTCAGCCTCCTCACCCTACCTGGCCACACCTTGCCCTAGGTTCTATTTCTGGTCCTGTTAGGGTTGGCAAATGGGTGGATATCATCATTTTGAATTGCAGGAGAGCTGCAAGGGGGCGTTGCAGAATTGGATTTGACCAAAATAGATCCCCCCCCCTCTTTTTGACTAAGGCCCCAAATAATTTCACTCTGTTTTAGCTATAGTAGATTAGTGAACTGAAGCTCTTCAGTTGTTAGGTTTAGTTCTAAGTATATTGTCCATTTAGTATAAACTTCTATGCAGTTGTCCTGGCTTAGTAGCTGTTTTCAACAGAAAACAAATACTTGAAGTTAAGCTCACTCACAGATTTATTATGTGTGTGTTTTGTGTGCAAGAGTACAGTTAATGGTGTTGATGTCCTTGAATAAATTAAGGTCTGCCTGACTGAACATTTTTCTCGTTTTCGTTTCGATTGAAGCTGATCAAACAGGATAACCCTAGAAACTTTGAAATTCGTATCAACTGGGGTAGCCTTGGCAATGTCAAGTGCCCATGCTTGTTGTAAAGCTATGCATAACAATCTCTTATTGGGTACCACTCACCAGTGGAGTGAGTTCAATGCTTGACGAATTTTTAAAATACAAAATAACATCGAAGAGATGTACCATGAAGTCAGCCATATTTGAGCAGTTCACCATAACTCAAAATGGAAGATATCTTGTGTGTCAGTGATTGAGATGAATGTATAATAATAATGATAAAGCAAACAATACTGAAAATATTTCTGAAAAGAGAACCCCGCCAGCTCCTTGAGGCATTGGAGATTGCAATGCTATAATTTTTGCCAATGATGACTCTATGCTGGTTATTAGATCTGAGAAATTTTCCTTTAATGGAAAATGTGGGAATCCCTGCAGATGTCAATGATCCTGATCCTGTATGGGGGTTGGGGTTATTTGTTTATGAAAGTGTTAACCAAAAAAGTTTAAAGGTATAAAACGGTGTGGGGGAAAAACGAAATGGTGAAGAGAAATTATATTTTGCATGAAATTTTACAGCATAAATTATCAATGCTGTATGTATATAATTGTGAAACAGACAGTACTTGTACAATATTTCATATTAAAAATGTACTTGCTACAGTGTTTTCTGTTATGAATGCAGAAGAGAGATTGGCTATTATTAATGCAGTACGAGGACAGGCCTTGGCTAGCATAAGCTTGGTAGCTAGTATAATGATGCACTTTAGGATATATCTTTATGAATTTAAAAATGTGCACTTGTATGACTACAATACGGTGCATAATTTTAGCTATTTAGTCAATACAAGTAGTGTAGCTATGGTCCAGTATATTATAAGCTTGAACAGCATTAGTGATGTACTAGAATTTGTATCCGGTTGTATACTAGAAAGAAAAACTGGATATCCTATTTTGCCAGTAACCGAATTTTGTTACTATTATACTAATTCTGGTGAACTTTTCAACTCAAGTTGAAAAGCCTGTAAGATTTAACACGACCTCTTAACTCTCTCTCAGGCATGTGAGTTTCTAAGCTTTATATCTTTAGTTTATATCATTTATTCTAGAATTTCACCTGAAAAAATTCTTAGTATCAAGATCAATATGTTCAGCTAGATTATCTGGTAAAAATTTGGATATCAAAAATCCACATCACTGAACAGTATATAGTATTATGTAATTTTTGCTTAACGTTCAGATCACAAAATGTCATACTGGCTTGAATTTAACCCAGATGTTAAGGCGTGTGTGAGTGTATATATAATATATATCCCTATCTAACTAAAATGTGGAGGAATTAGTCAAGAGTTTTAATTTTGATAAAGATTTGGAAAAAAAAACCCTGTAAATCGTCAATGTCAAAAAGGAATTAAAAAAAAAAAAGAAATGGTCAGGATGAATAGAAGTGACCATTTGAATCTCCATCATTGGAGACCTCTGCCTCTTCGGTGAATGAAATCAAAATGGCTGTACACCCCCAATACTAGACAAGGGGTACACAAAATAAGGATAGTACTGAATGAATTTCAATTAAATTTTGTGGAGGGGTTGACAGTTGGGTAAGAAAGAGGTGGTAAGGTGGTTGGGATGGATCCTGGAATTTTAATCTGATACAGATTTACTTTCTTCTTTTTTTTCCCCTCCAATCACATATATATATATATATATATATATATATATATATATATATATATATATATATATATGCTCATATCAAGAAGAACTGATTATATTTAGTGGCAGATCCATACATAATTGCTCTTCCTGACAATGGTGTTAGCAGAGATATGCGTTCTCTGAGTGCTTTGTAGTTTCATAATAAATTATAATTGATGAAAATATTTTGAAGTTCCATTTGAAAAATCAGGTCTCAAATGTTTATTTATGAAAAAAAAAAATGTTTTATGAAAAATGAATATTTGATTTGTTTTCCACACAATTTGGAGAATGAGAAATAATTTTTGAGTAAAACAAAAAATTCCATTTTCATTTTTCCAGGAATTATTTCAATATCCTTATCTTTGCTGATGTGTATCTGTTGTTGATTTTTTTTTTTTTTTTTTATTTTTTTATTTTTTAAATTTTTTTAATGTATTTTTGTTTCCCCTCTTCTTGATGTCTGCCTGAAAGTTTTGAAGATGTCGGATGTACTTCATTTTCTTTTTTTTTTTCTTTTTTCTGTAAGCCTCTTAAGTTGCAACTGACATTTTGGCTGATTTGTGAGAAAAGAACAGTGGGGGGGGGATGAGTCTGTGGGTAAATTCTATCCCACTCGGCTATCAGTTATTATTATTATTTTTATTTATTTAGAGTAGCATCAGCAGCAGCTGCTTCCTGTGGAATTATTGATGTCTTTGTCAGGTGTGTCAGAGGCTCGTCTATGTTGGCAGCAAGTTTGCCAAGGAATGTGGGTCGAGGGTTGACCAATATTCAAATTGAATCATTGTAGCCCCACAACTGGGCTGTAGATTCTTCTCTTTGCTTGTGTCCTTGGGTGCTCCTGGTCACATTTTTGAAGCAACTACCTTGAAACCGCTAGGCACCATCACCCCTTTCTTGTCGTTTTTTTCTTGTCTTTGGTCTTTGATCATTTAGGACCTACAATGCCCGAAATTTGTGTTGGTATTTTTTAGATATAAGACCTATTCTTATTTATTTTTTTCCTTTTTCCTCTCTTTGTACATGTGTGAACTAAGGTGATTAATTTATGGGAGGTATGAATATCGGTTTGTATGGTTAGAATTTGATCCTTTTTGTAGAATTCCAAAATGTTCCTTTTTGTCTGACAAAAGGAGAAAAAAATCTCTTGTATATCAAAAATCAAATTATCCTTTGACATAGATGCTGGGTTCTTTGTGGCATATTTCGGGATAATAGTAGCGACCTGGCAGTGCCCACTTCTCCCCAAGTAATGCATTATATGACACCAGCAGCAAGGAGTAATGCATTCATGCATTTCCCGAGGGTATTAGTGGGGGAAATTCGATCACCGAAGTTAAGTGGTGTCAAGCCTGGTCATTACCTAGATAGCTGACCGTTTGGAAATACCAGGTGTTGTATGCAACGACAAGATTGTTCTGCATCTGTCTTGGTCTATTCTCTGCCATCCATTAACAGACCATCTTGCCAAGCTTAGACCGGATTGTGAGCTGCCGTACTCATATTGATTCCATTTTTGATGCTCTCGAGCATCGGCCAGTTCTTCACCTTCTATATATAATATGAAGAGTCCATGGTTCTGGAGCCAGCTAGGATAACCCAGCTACTCAGCTTATCAGAAGTTATATGTGACAGGGACGTATTACTTAGGAACAATCCAACAACACCTCTCTGACTCTTTTATTATTCACCTACCATAACGAGTTCTGTGGATTGATGGAAAAACTAACAAATAGTAAATATGGATAATACCTTTTTCATCACATTTTGTTGAATTAAAAGATGTGCGGATCACAAAGAATGTTCCTGTGTATTTTCTCTTTCTCTCACTATTTTGTGCCTGTGTTTGCAGTGCCCTCTTCTTTCTGTATGAAGACAAAGTGAAAAGGCCTCTTATTATATTACTAGCGTAGTACCCATCAAAAAATGACTGGATCATTTAGGTATGGATGAATTATCGGAATATATATTTTAGCAAAAATATGCTCATTACGAAGAAAATTAGGATTATATTTCTTTTTATTATAAATCAACAACCCACCCCCACCCCACCCCACCCCATGACATTGATAAACTTGAAACAGAAAATTGGTGAATTTAGGTCAGAGAGAAAATGATTTGTGCTTTTTATTTTAATTTAATTTATTTTTGTCATAGTAACTGTTTACCAAACGTTTTGCTGATGTGTTGTGCATCTTTCCCCTTTCCTTCTCTCCCCACCCCCCGTTTTATTTATTTATTTATTTTTTTGTAACCTATAAAAATCTTGAACTGTCAGGACTTGTGCTTTGAAGAACCCTGCTAGTCAACATGTGCACACAAAGTATCAGCACTCGGTCAAATAAATTCTATTCTCTCCCTCACTTCAATTAACTTTGAAGAGAGTGAAACTTGTTCCCACTGGAACATGCATGCAAACTATTTGGTGATACTGGTATTTATATGCATAGTGAAGATAAGATAAGATAATATGTATTATGAGTAAATATCAACATGGGTGTCCTCAGTTTCTAAATTAGTCCTGGCTGGCTATGTATGTATCATGTGGACAGGCCACACCAAAGAAGCTGTTTTTTTTTTTTTTTTTTTTTTTTGATCCCACCCCCGGGGGTGGGGGGTCAATTTGCAATGTAAGCTTGATGAATTGGTCCCTCAGTTGGGGTCAGGCAGCATTCGTTTGATTTTTGAAACTTCAGACTTTCTTTTTTTTCTTTCTTTGTGATCCCCACCAAACAAAGGGCGAGAGAAGTAACTTATTCATGGATTTCACTTTTCTCCTATTTTTTAATTGATCACCCCAAATATGGCATGCTACCAAAAGATGTTGGTCATGCGATGATTTCTATTAAGTGACTAACCAGACCTATTTTTTTTTTTATCCCCAAAAAATGAAAAATGCCTGTACAACCTGCCTTTTCCTTCCAACAAATGGTGTTCTGGCTTGGCAAACCTTTCTGGCCTCAAAAAAAAATCTCTAAGTATACCTTGTGCAGAATTTATGATTAACAATGATATGGGCTCAACCTAGATTATTATATTAATTATTATTATCATTATATTGTACATTGTGTCCATCAATGTCTCTACAGATCTCAAAGTGATTATGTGTTTCACGGAATACACTTCCAAGCATTTCAGTCATGAATACCCTGGTCTCTAGGACCCATTTTATGAACTTTTCTCTGATTTGATTTCACTTCATGCCTTTTATCTTATATGTAACTCCAAAGGTTTTTTATCCATTGATTTTCATTAATAGGTCTGAAAGGAAGAAAAATATTTTTTTTTTTTTTTTAAAAGCGATTCAAATGTGGTTTGTGTTCTCCTCAGAAGCGTCAGTAGCCATGTCCTGTCTGGTATGAAATGAATCTCGTTTTATAGCTATTGGAATTTGCTTGTGAATTTAAAATGCTGCTACTATCATGGTCAAGTTCACTCCCTTGAATCAAACCCTTTTACACCCCCTCCTCTTTTTTTTTTTAATGTATGGTACTTTGTGTTGTTACATTTTGGAGTAACTTGCAGCCCAGTTCTGGGACATGAAGTATTTGGTTTCTTTTTTACCATCCTTTTTGTATTGATTACCAGCTCTTTTTGACCAGAATTATGTAATGACTTGAACTGTCGAATGATTAAGTTCAATTAGATTTCTTTCTTCTTCTTCTCCCCCCCCTTTTTCCTCTCCCTCCCTTTGTGTGAACTCAGGAATATCTGGAAAAGAACGATTGTTGGCTAATCTATTTCCCTGTTTAAACCACATTAAATTTGAAGAAAAAATGCATTTTGTATGAAAATATGTATACAATTATGCTAAGATTTTTAAAATTCACTCGTTTTACCAAAATAGATGTTTACTTAAGGGGTACCATGTATTAATTGATTTCTGAACTTCAAACCCGCAACTGGCTTTTTAAAATTGTCAAATAGGTTTCTTCAGTTTTTTAGTTTGGCTGGCTATGTATGTATGTGTCGTGCACACAGGCCTCCACAGACGAGCTAGAGGGCTGAAAATTTGAACATTTACTCGTGTCTAGAGAAAATGCTTTTGTTTTTTGAAAAGTCTTTTCTTGAAGATTTTTTTTTGGTGGAGGGGAGTTACAATATAAATATGTGCTAAATTGATCCCCTTAGTTTGTACCTGCTAGTTTTGTTTTTGTTTTTTGTAGACTTTTGTAGTAATCACTGCCCGAACGAAAGGTGAGAGAAATAACATATTTATTGATCACCCCCTTTTTTTTTCTTATCTAAAGATTTTGGTCTCGTGATAGTTTCTCCTGAGTGACTAAGATGACCTGTTTTCTTCTCTCTTTTCTCCATTTTTCTTCTCCCCTACTTGTTGTCTTCACATAACTCGATCTTTCACGCAGACAGAAGAAAATTCCGTTGAACATTTTGAAAAGATCAAAAAAATCAATGTTCACAAAAATCATTTGTTGTGTTGTGTGCTGTCAAAGATTGATCATCAATACTTCCCGGCAATATGCATATGGTTGTTAAATCTCTCTTCAGACAGAATTCCGTCTTTGACAAATAAAATACGAGCTCTTTGTTCTGGTAGTGCAAGAACGTTAAATTAGTGCGGAAGTGCTTAAACATTTTACCCCCCCCCCCGTGCCTTTGTCAGTCAAGTTAGCGTGAAAATATTATTTATTTTTTTCCCTTTTTATCCAATATTGCTGTGTGGGTGGGGGGGATTGGCGGTTGTGCGTCGAATTCTCAATCTTTTGTTATTCAACAAAAGTTAAGAGTGATGTTTAAGCTGCTTGAAATCGTACCATATTTTCCCCAGCGTCGAGCAATGGCGTGGCTAGAGGTTTCTGAATTTTTATTATGCTTTTACAGGTCTCCTCCATTGGAGGTAAATTTGAACCCCCCCCACATTCAGCCTCACTCCCATCCGTCAGAATTCATCTCATTAATGTTATGTAATTAAATTGTGTACAAAAACTTGTATTATTTCTATTATTATTCGGACCATCCTCATCTTGGTTGTTTTTCATACAATGTTTCGGCCGTTGTACTCTACGGCCTTCATCTGGTTGGTGTGGGGAAGTAACAAACCGAACCCTTTATTTAACTGATGGGTATATTGACCGCATTCCCCTCTTAGCATTAATAGTATTATTATTGTCTCACACTGGGATTGAACCTAGAACCATCAGATTACTTGCAGTAATTTTTTCTGATTCTGTAACCACTATGCTAGTCCGAATAATAATAGAAATAACAATAATACCTCATCTCAAAAATTCAGAGATATAAAAACTTGTATATTGGATTATTTTATTTAAAAAAAAATTCTCATTTCTATTTCATTTCATTTCATTTTTTTTTTTTCTTTTGTGTACTGACAAGTGTTGGCTTCTAAAAAGTTTCAGATTTTGGAATTTATCGGTTTTCGGAGTTTTGGATAAGGGGTACCTGTAGTAAAGAAAAGGGCTGAAGATCAAGAGGGTCAGTTTTGTTCCTTGTGCTAACCTACATAATCTAATTTTGAATGAATATTTTTTTTTTAGATGCACTAGCATCTCTAGCATTGATTACAGTCTAATTACTGACTAATGGGCTGACCAACTAAAATTTGAGTTAGGTCCCTTGCTCAGTGTTGCCAAAATGTTTTTGGTTGCATGTAGATGTCAAATTGTTATTTCGATGATTTTTGATATGAAATATTTTCATTAAATTCGTATTAATAAACTAAGTAATATTTGAATAAATGTTGAAGATTAAAATCTCATTTAATTGATTAATGATATGTAATATAATTCCTAGGTTATAGATATATATCTGGAGACTCTAGATGTTTTCTGACTCAATTTATGATGTCAACTTGCAAGATCTTCACACAATAGAACTAGTGCATCCATGGACTGAGTTCTAGGTTTGTTTTGTTGGTGGGGAACAGTTAGCCAAAACTGTCAACATAGGTTTCTTCAGTTTTCAAGTCTGGCTGGTTAAGTATGTTTTTAGAGCTAGAAGGCTGAAAATTTGATCATTTACTCTTTATTATATATAGAAAGGAACGCTTGTATTGTTTTTTGAAAATCCAGCCCCAAAATTGTTTTTCAGGGGTGTTGGTGTGAATCTTCAATGTAAGTCCCTAAATTGGTCCCTTGTGTGTTTTTTTTTTTTTTTTTTTTCTTTATAGATTAATTCTCTTTTTTTCATGATCACAACCCCCCAAAAGTGAGTGAAGTAATTTATTCATTGATTCCCCCCCCCCATTTACAATCTTTTAATTTATCACCCCCAGCCCCCAGAAGACATTTGTCATGTGACAACTAATATTGATTGACTAACCAGACACGTTTATTTACTATTGCAGTTTTAAAAAAATTTCTTTTTTTTATACAACAATCACTGGATTTTCTTGGCATAAAAGATGTGCTTTATTTCAGAGTTACGTCTTGGGGAGATGAAGGCTTTATCAGTTGTTTACTATCATTGCTCTGCTGTACAAATGATGTAAATATCTAGCTGCTGTGGAGGGTTGATTAAGATTTGAATCAATGAGGAGGTTAGAATGACACTGACTTTTAAACCAGTCAAACCCGGGAATGATTTTGAAACTTTTTTCTTTCTTGATTTCAGGAAGCCAATAATGCTCGGCAGCACCTCGATGGAAAAATGGCTTTGTCTAAGAAATTGTCTGTGAAATGGGCACATTCAGATAAAGAGGTAAGTATTCCCATCAACAAAAGCATTTGGGCTCTAATTTGAGAAAGAGTAAACTTGAATAATTGGCCGCATCTGAGGTTAGAATAAAAATGAAGAGAATTTTTTGTGGTCAGCAATGAAAAAAAAAATGTTAGCAATGTCTTTCAAGTTCCTGGGTTCTGCTTGTGAATGGAAGTTTGTTTTGATTGTGTGGATTGGGAGGCATTTCCTGCTGTCAGTAGCAATAATCTGACTTCCCTTTCTTCTTCTTCCTTATTCTCCCGTACTTTCTCTCTCTCTCCCCCCTCTCTACTTTCTCTCTCTCTCTCCCCCTCTCTACTTCTCTCTCTCTCTCCCCCCTCTCTTACTTCTCTCTCCCCCTCTCTACTTTCTCTCTCTCTCTCCCCCTCTCTACTTTCTCTCTCTCTCTCCCCCTCTCTACTTTTCTCTCTCTCCCCCCTCTCTACTTTCTCTCTCTCTCTCCCCCCTCTCCACTTTTTCTCTCTCTCCCCCCTCTCCACTTTTTCTCTCTCTCCCCCCTCTCCACTTTCTCTCTCTCTCCCCCCTCTCTACTTTCTCTCTCTCTCCCCCCTCTCTACTTTCTCTCTCTCTCCCCCCTCTCTACTTTCTCTCTCTCTCCCCCCTCTCTACTTTCTCTCTCTCTCCCCCCTCTCTACTTTCTCTCTCTCTCCCCCCTCTCTACTTTCTCTCTCTCTCCCCCCTCTCTACTTTCTCTCTCTCTCCCCCCTCTCTACTTTCTCTCTCTCCCCCCTCTCTACTTTCTCTCTCTCTCTCCCCCCTCTCTACTTTCTCTCTCTCTCTCCCCCCTCTCTACTTTCTCTCTCCCCCCTCTCTACTTTCTCTCTCCCCCCTCTCTACTTTCTCTCTCCCCCTCTCTACTTTCTCTCTCCCCCCTCTCTACTTTCTCTCTCCCCCCTCTCTACTTTCTCTCTCCCCCCTCTCTACTTTCTCTCTCCCCCCTCTCTACTTTCTCTCTCCCCCCTCTCTACTTTCTCTCTCCCCCCTCTCTACTTTCTCTCTCTCTCCCCCGTCTCTACTTTCTCTCTCTCTCTCCCCCGTCTCTACTTTCTCTCTCTCTCTCCCCCGTCTCTACTTTCTCTCTCTCTCTCCCCCGTCTCTACTTTCTCTCTCTCTCTCCCCCCTCTCTACTTTCTCTCTCTCTCTCCCCCCTCTCTACTTTCTCTCTCTCTCTCCCCCCTCTCTACTTTCTCTCTCTCTCTCCCCCCTCTCTACTTTCTCTCTCTCTCCCCCCTCTCTACTTTCTCTCTCTCTCCCCCCTCTCTACTTTCTCTCTCTCTCTCCCCCCTCTCTACTTTCTCTCTCTCTCCCCCCTCTCTACTTTCTCTCTCTCTCCCCCTCTCTATTTTCTCTCTTGTTTCTGTCTGACTTTTAAAAGTGGGTGGGATGGTTTCAACTGATGTAGCATATATGTTGCTGTGCATTATTTATCTACTTCTAGACCAAGTTTGATTGCATCTTGGAAGATTTGTATTTTGATTATAAAGTCTTATCGATCATTCAATTTTGTAAAGTTTATAAAGTAACAGTGTTTGTATGTACAATATTGTAGAGTGGTTTCAATATGTGTGTATATATATATATATATATATATAAATATATATAATGTAAAAAAAAATCTATGAATGTTTTTTCAGCGCTATGACTTGCCACCATCAGAAAAATGTGGAAAAGAAGATGGTAAATTGAACAGTATTGACAGTACATCTTCTCTCAGGTATGTACAATATATTGAACTGATTGATTATTGATATATATAACCTGCTAGACTGGCTTGTTAACCATTATATTATGGTGAGGTGCCCAAGTATGCTTGTTGGTAATCAATATTCGATGAACAAAAGAAATAGTGAATTGGACATGAAGTGGGGGAAGATATATGTACTATAACTAAATTATTGGAGGATCCCCCATTTTTGGGCCACAGTTAATTCTGTACTCTTCTGTCGTCCAGAGGAGATATTTTTATCACTGAAATTTTTGCCTTTAAATAGAAGTCTGTTGTTATGAACGGATCACATTATTCATTATATAATATGTTAATGTGCTCTTCAGAATATTCCATTTTATTCAACCTCTAATTATAACAATCTGAGGATGCTGTGAATAGACATTGAAATATTAACAGACAAGACACATAGGTAGTTTTGTTAATATAATATTACTCTCCAACAATCATTGTCTAAAAGTCATTGTTATCGTCTCTGGATTATAGAAGTATGTAAAATTTGTTATGGCCAAGTAGAGGGCATCAGTTTATAACATGATCTTTGTAGAAAATGAATTTTTTCCTTTCTGTTCACACTAAACCTTTTTTTGATTCAATGTTTATTATAAATTACTTTTTCAGGGTTAGTTTCATTCTTTAATTCTGTTCCATTAAACTATTAGGTATGTAAGTTTCCAGCTTCATCTTTTTAGCAATATTAGGGAAATCTTGATGTCTTTGCAGTTTTCTCTGCTTGTCGTCGTCTTCTTAGTCTTTTAATGTCTATTGTTGGACATAAACTTTCCCCAGGATTCGCCACAATTCTCTATCATAGGTGTCACGGAGCTAGTATTTCTTAAATCTGTCTAGTTCATCTCTCCATCTGGTGTTTTGTTGGCGTCGGTTTCTTATGAGATCTCTGGGGATCCATGTTGAGACATGTCTCGGTTTTCTTCATTATATACTGTACTGTCTTGAGATCTCTCCATGTAAGGTTGAGCATGATTCTCTCATGCGCATGTTGCATACTTCTCAGTTTGCTGGTCCGTCTCTTGGTTAGGTTCCATATGTCAGCTCCATAAGTGACTATTGGGAGAATGCATTGGTTGCATACTCTTCTTTTTAGGATTATTGGGATCATCTGGTACTTGAAAGTTAAGTCTTGGGAAATGTTCAGGAAAATGGCTCCCACAGGAACCTGCAGAAATGAACAGCGGCTAGCGTTTAAACACTTTCTCATGTTCAAGTTGGAAGAAAATGTCTTTTTTTAAAAATTAAAAAAAAAATTTTTTTTTAATTTTTATTTTTTAAACAAGGTAGTCATTGGCAATTTAAAACTGTATTTATTATGAGATTCCAAGATGAAAAAGGTTGTGGCAAGACTCAGGACAGCTTTCAACATCTGAACCTCAATGAAATCTTCCAGAAAAAAAAATCTGTTTAGGAAAATCTTTTATTACAAATAGCGAGAGTTTGGTCAAACTTGCTACTGTACAATGCTGCAGTGGGCAATTAACTCGTTTGAATGATTAATGCTGGGGAAGAGAAAAATCTTTTTCAAGGTAAAGATGTTGACTGTTGATTTACCTGCACAATAACACCTTCTTCCTTCTACAAATGATCAAGTAGCCGGGATAGAATGTTCTTCCATGTTTGGCATGTTCTCCAAAACTGTCACTTTCAGACCATCACTCGTTTTAATTCCTGAAAATCTTCTTGCCTGAACAGTGGTTTTAAAAGGTTGAAGATATTGATATTGACAAAGTGAATTAAGAGGAATCATCCTTTTATGATGCAAAACACACTTAGCTAAATGTTTTTCCAAGGTCATAGAAAGGGAAATACTTTGAAATAATTGCATCAACATTTTGCTCAATTGAAAAATACTTTAATAAGCTTACGTCATATCGACCACTAAATACAGCGTTTTAAATTGAATACTCAAAATTGTGATTAAAAAAAAAACAAAAACTAGGGTGGTGACCGATGCGAAGGGGATGGACTTTGTGTGTGGAGCAGCCTGCCATAATTTTCATATAAAATACATTTGAAGCTATAGGATTTGCAGTATTCTAGTTATTTTCCTTCAGTGTTACCTACTTGGATATTTTTTATCTTAATTTGGACAATTTCCGAGCCAGGGGAGATAATTTATCGTAGATTTCTGAATAACATCTGATTGAAAATAGAAAAAACAACAACTCTGCACTACCATGTTTGTTGACTAATAGAACTGACGAATTTCAATTTCATTTTATGGTTAATTGAGTAAATGTGTTGTGTACACACAGAGACGTAGACGGAGATTTCTTCAATGGTAGTTACTAAAGCAGTCCCCATTCCAAAGGTGGATGTTTGGAAGGGGCTAGACTTTATGATCTATGTAGCAGCCTGCTATAATTGTCATTCGAAATAATTTCCGTCCATTGTGTGAAACTACGACTCCAAATAATTTTGGTTCCTTAGATTTAGATATTTCATATCTAAATCTAGTTCTATCGCCAATTTAGATATAAAGTATCTAAAAATGGATCCATAATTTTTGATGAGAGATCTATATTCTGTAGTTTGAAAAAAAAAAAAATTATTAGATCTATCTAGAACCTCTGATCCTAACAACTCCTAACTCAATTCTGCAATGCCTGTTTTGCTTGACTGGTATGTATGGCAAATATCAATTTTGTACAATTGTCAGTTGAATATCCTCCCTAAGTTATTTCCCTTGCTAAACAGTCACACAAGTTATTCCCCTTTAAAGATGAAGAACGGTTACAATCACTGGATCAGGACACGTGGTTGGATGGTTAGTAAGCTTGTCTTGCAAACTTGTGCTATATTATTTTTGTCGCCTTGCTGTTAGGTAAAGGTTAGAGAGCTAAACTAGCTAAACATTACTATTGTGTGTCGTGAGTTTGATTTTCTACAAGTATCCCCGAATTGCTGCCTTTTGCAAGACTAAATGAAGCTTCGTAAATCACATTGTTTTTATCAGCATCCAAGTATTTTGATCTGGCAAATAAAATTTATCCCTGAAATGAATAAACAACTGATGTGTATTTTTTTCCTTTGCTATAAATTTTGTTCATTTTTAGAGATGAGCAGAATACAGCACTAATTAGAACTACTGTACATACTTGATCCCCGATTGTTCCCCCCCTCCATCCCAATTGGATTGTTATTAATAGATGGCAATATGAATTATTCAATGTTTAGTTTGATGTTTTTGGACATTACTTCTTACTTTGATTTTTTTTTTTTTTTTTTTTTTTTTTTTCCCTGTACATGATTGAATGTAATAATTTTTTTTTACTCTATATCATTCAATGTAATAATTTCTTTTTACTCTATATCATTCAATGTAATAATTTCTTTTTACTCTATATCATTCAATGTAATAATTTCTTTTTACTCTATATCATTCAATGTAATAATTTCTTTTTACTCTATATCATTCAATGTAATAATTTCTTTTTACTCTATATCATTCAATGTAATAATTTCTTTTTACTCTATATCATTCAATGTAATAATTTCTTTTTACTCTATATCATTCAATGTAATAATTTCTTTTTACTCTATATCATTCAATGTAATAATTTCTTTTTACTCTATATCATTCAATGTAATAATTTCTTTTTACTCTATATCATTGAATGTAATAATTTCTTTTTTCTCTACATGATTGAATGTAATAAATTTTTTTTTTTTTTTTTTTTTTTTTTTTTTCAGTCGAGAAAGCAAGATTCAAGCGATAGAAGCAAAGCTTCGTGCAATGGAGGAGAGTCAGAAAGATTTTACATATTCTTTGAAGCCTGCGGCTGCCCCTGGCACCAGCAAATGGTGCTCGTCCCACACTCAAAGCAACAAACCACCAAATAAAACCCATCACAAGCAGCAAAATAAACCCTACAGACGTAATCATTCCAGGAGATGATGATGATGATGATGATGATTTAAAGGAAAGGGAATCATACAAGATTTTATTTCTCTCCTAAAACATTAGTTGAACTCATGGAAATTTCATGGGTGTTGACAACTAAGATTATCCATTGTCTCATGCCTTTGCTCTTCTTTCACCCATCGTCTGTATTCTCTCATCCTCCCCTTACCCTTGTCAATCTTTGTTGTCTGTTTATGTTTTTATCTAAAGGTCATATAAACATGGATTAGTTTCATATGCGAAAAAACTTCCCACCCCACAGTAAACTACTCTTTTTTTCTTATCTCTCCCTTCCTATGCTCTTATTAAAATACCCAACTTTCATTTTTTTTCAATCCACTCTACCCCTACTCTCTTATTAAACTACCTAACCTTCCACTTTTGTTATAACTGAAAGCGTAACATTCGAACACGGGTTGGAACAAGCAGAATATTATTATAGATCACACTTTTTACCCCCCCCCTTTTTTTTTTCTTCTCTCTCATTTTTCTTCTCGCTCTTCTTTTATTCTTTTATTTTCCTCCTCTGCTCATTCCTCTTGTCTCACTTGCTCCCCTGTCCCCATCCTGCCTTTTTCTCTCTAGCTTCTATTGCTCCTCTTCCTTCTCCTCCCCTCATCTCACCTCTTTCTTTCTTTTTTACCTTTTTATTCTTCTTTTTCCACCTCCTCTCTCTCTTTCCACTTTTCATCTTCTGTTTCCTTTTCCTTTGCTTTTCCTTTCCTCTCTCTTCCCCACCTTCCAATCATCCCTTACCCCCTCCTCCAGCATCCTGCCATCCTGGTAGGACTCTCCCCACCAGACAACCACCAATCTTCTTCTTGCCATTTAATCTTGAAGAAGCAAAGGCCACCCACCAGAAATGACTTTATTATTAATAATAATAATGATCATAAAAACAAAAAAAAAATTCCTGGTACAAACATCTTATCTCAGGGCAGCTACATAGCAACACTTCCTCTTAAATTTTTCTGTCAATTCCTTTAAAACAATTTTTCACTTGAATTGAGTTCTCACACGCATACTTCCTTTATTTAACTATACATATACATATATATATATATATGTGTGTGTTTGTGTGCAAGCTATGTATGGCTTTTTTTCCGAATTTAGTTTTATTTTTGTTAATTTTTTAAAAATGTAACTTTTCAGGTATTATGTTCTGAATTTTTAGATGTATCAAATCAAAATCACAACTTTTTATACTCCCCTCCCACCTATTTTCAGGAAAAAAAAAATCGCTGGGCGATATTAAAGGGATTACCGTGCTAGCTCTTTCTTAGATCTTGATGACCTTTGGCATTTAAGACTTAAGATTTTGATCTCTTTTTAAAAAAAAAAATTGTGTGTCTTATACACCAAACCAGGGTTGCCTGATTTGGCTGGAAAGAGAGATATATCAAGAGGCAGGTATTAAACCTCTACCTTGCTTCATTTTCAAATTTGGTACTACTCCAATGCCTGTGTTGGGTAAGTCCCTGAGATGAAGCCAGGATTATCTCCCCATCTGACTGAATCTGGTAACTTTGTCTCCAAATGCTATTTTGTACCAGATTCACTTATCTCTCCAGTGTCTCTTTCACAGATTAGTCAATGTCTGAATTATTCAATAGACTTAAATTGAGAGGGAATTTGAAAAAAGAGGAAAAGGAATTGTCCAAAGATTACTTGAGTTGAAAATAAAACAATAGTAAGTCCAAAGAAATAAATCCAATTTCAGTTTCATAATGAATTAAGCTTTTGTTGAATTTCCAGTTGAAATAAAGTCAAAGTATTAGGTTGTTTTTACTTGAAATAGTCAATTACAAGTACACTGTTCCACACAATTTTTATTCATAGGTTGTGAGTGTTATTTTCCAATTGCTTAAATGTAGAAAGTATTGAAAATTATGGTTATTCCCTTCAAACTTTGACTTTGTGACCGGGACAGTGATTTTTTGAAATTTATCCATTTCCAATTGTACGACGGGTAAATTTGTATATTTTCATTCACATTTTAAAGAAATTATTTTTCAGAAAAACGGCAACATATGAATTCAAAACCTTAATGTACCCTAACATTAAACAAAGTATTTAGAAGTGAGTAGTTCTCTGAGATTTATGATAGCACCATAATTCACCTGCACAAACCAGACCCCGTAAGATGTTGATGCCACCAGTGTGCATAAAATGAGGTTTTATGAAACTATTTATCACTGTACTAGATAAGGCGTTTTCAGCTTCCAAGTACCTTCCCTAAGTTACGGATAAATTACAAAATGTTTTGATCGCAAAAGCAAAACTTGAAGGAACAGTGGCCATTTTCTATACTTTAAAAACTTTTTTTTTTTCTTCTTTCCTTACATAATCAATCAGAAAATAATACTCATTACCAAAGAAGAAAGAGTGAAAAAAAATTGTATAGTGTCAGTGATTTTTGAGGTATGGAGTCCGGCAGCAAGTACAGACCAATCCTGTTGTTGCATAAGGCCAGATTCCATACATGATGAATCTTTGCAACAATGCTGAGGCACTTAGGTTATGAACTGTCTGAGCCTAGTCCACTCTCCTTCAACCTCCCCAACCGACTCATCTTTTCAAGCATTTTGAGCTTTATATCGGAGATAAAAAGATTCGATGATCAGGGTGATTCTTTTGGCTCTGGATGATTCGCGGGCCTCAAAAAAGTCGAGTCTTTATTTAAAGATGGAATATTTTTTATTGATAACTCTTTGGGAAAGGATCATAGCATTAAATCAGAACTTGGATTGAAACACATAACCATTTATTTTATTTTTTTTTTCCCCTCATTCATAATCAAACCAAACATTTCGTATAAAACAAACTAAACGATTTATTGTTCTAATGTTCTCTTAGATGGCAGACTTTTGTGGTGCTCTTTTTGTAATGCCTTTTTAGTAAATTATACCTCAGCATTTTTTTTTAGTTGCTGGGTTTGCAGCACTTTTTCGTACCTCCTTTCATGACTTCACCATTGCTCGATCCTTATTTTGAATGTCCCTTGTTAAAGTTTTGGGATTATGCAGACTTTGGAAGCCATTTTGATTTCTTTCTCCGAAGAGAAATTCTGGATGTGGCCTCGACTCAAAATTTAACCTTTTTCAGCGTCAACCTCTTTTCTGATGTGTGCAGGCTGAGAATAGAAAATTGGTAATTCCCTAGAGACTAAATTGCATCAGTGCAAAGCAGGTAATAGTCATGGCAATATGTGGAGGATGAAATGAAGACGAAGCGTTAAAATTCAGAAAGGGAAACATTACGTGACTAATGTTCGGTGCTTAACAGTTGAAGTAACAGAATCGTCAGCGTCCTTTCGTGCTGAATGTTAATTTGTGTGTAAAAGTATCCCAGAAGTGGTGAGGAGTTGCTACAGATTCCTCCGCTTGGATCTTACATGAGTTACCCTTGAAGCTTTTTGTGACATTTGGGGCAGCCTGGATTTCAGTAAATTATTTTTGTTAACCCCTCCCCCCAACATCAGTTAAATTTATCCTATTAGGAAATTGTTTCTTATCAAAATCTTGGGTTTAAAAAAACTGGAAATATTTTCCAAAATTGATGCCAGTATTTGCCTAGAATAGGCTCATTTATTTTTGAAAATTTAATTATTTTGCTTTTTCTTAGAGTTTAGAATTAATTGAAAAAATGAAAAAAAAAAAAAAAAAAAATCCATTCCTTTCATAAATGAATCACCGTAGCCCATGCATGTACCAGAACTAATTATCTAAAATTATCTGAAAAAAAAAAAAAAAAAAATGCCAGCACAAGATTTGGGCATTGTTGGTCCAAAGAGGCTCAAAAAAGCACTTTTTGGGGAAAGAAAAAAAAAAAAAAAAAAAAAATTAAGTTTTTTAGAAGGTGCCTAGTGGTGTACTCATGCAGATTTCCAAGGTTGGAGCCCCCAAAATGTAGCCAGGGGCACCAGAACACGCTCACATACAGATTAGCAAAGAGAGAGGACTCTGTTGGCTGGTTGGTCGGGCGGGCCGTTTGTGGAGCTACGGTGATTTGATAATCTTGATGTTTGTGTCTTCTAATTTCATTAAATTTTTTTTTTTCCTCATTTAAAAGCCTATGAAAACGGAAGAGTCTGTTTGCATCAAATAGACTTGCTTAAAGATATCATCTCCATTGACATTTGTTGTAGATAGAAGAGGTCATATAATCTATCTATTTAGATGACTGTTTCTTCAAATGTTTAACTTTGACGTCATTTTTGTTTTTGATTCAATCTTTCTCAGGTACAGTGGGGGTCAGAAGTTTCTTGAAATTAAAATAATACTTAGTGTTTGTTTGAGACTTTCGGATGTCAATATTCAATGAATTTTTTTTTTTTTTTTTTTTTGAATTATCCTCATCTTTATTTATTTATTCGCTCAGTGTTTTTGTCCAAGACATTGAGGAGAGATGTTGTTAATATTTAATGAAGATTTTGGACTATCATGGACTTCACACCTTGTTGTATTTCTTGAACATTTTTACCAGTTCATCCTGCATCCTTCTTCAGATGGAATATCTTCGTTTCCTATATATATATATATATATATATATATATATATATATATATATATATATATATATATATATATTTGTTTTCGCTGTACTAGTAAAATGTCCATTGTCTTGCCTATGCTATACCTGAAGCTGTGCTTGTGTCAGTACGTTTAAACAGTGATGTAAAAGGTTAACGCAATTTTGGGTAAGAGAATGAAATTGACACAGAAACAGCAGCAGTACTTATATCATCAGCAGCCTGTGAACGAACAAATGTACACGCACATCAGAACAACCAATTTTTTGTTTTGTGTGTTAGCATTACCCCCTTCCTCTTTTTCTGTTTATGTCACAGACAGACTGACAGGTTGCAAATTATGATAATGCTTGAAGAGGGCCCGAAAAATGAACTGGCTAAAATGTTGCAGAACTACCAAAAAAAAAAAAAGAAAAGAGGGTTGAAAGAGAAAATTCATGATTTGTATTTACTTTACTTGATTTTTATTTTTTATCTTTTATTTTTAATTTTTATTTTATTATTCCTTCTTGATTATTAACAACCTATGAAAAACAACCGAACGAAAAGCATGGCCATTTGATTAAAAAATGTTTTAAATGTTGGTGTGATTTACTGGCTTTTTTTTCTTTCTTTGAGGCTGCCGATTTAAAATTGTGCGAGGCAAATTGTTTGCTTTGTAATGTAATCTTTTAGCATTTGTAAAGTGGACAAAAGTCGAGAAATGAAACCTCAACATTGTATATCTTCCAGATCTTAAAAAAACCCCAAAAAACGCAGGTAATAAATGTAGCATATTTTTCAGTTAGATACCCTTCGGTTTAGAAGTTAATAATCAGAAAACGAGAACCAGAAGTTCAATCACGCATCCACGATAGAGTTTAAATGCTATCATTGACAGATCACATGACCCAGAGTGGGAGATTATTTATTTTTTTAATTTTATTCCTTTCTATCAAGTTTTGAGTAAAATCTGATTTAAATCTTGGGAAAAGTTTGACACAATACATGGACAGACCCCCTTATAGAGAGGCGAAAAAAGAAAAAAAAAAAAGGGTGAAATGTATTTAACCGAGTAATATTTACTCCACTTAAACCTAGCCTTATTCTTGCTTGAAATGCTTTAAATTTGATTTTAGAATACTGAACTCATTTTAGTTTCACTGGCTCAGCATCGGATATAACTAAGGGAGCCCCAAACTCATAACTCCTGTTACTGACCTACTGCTTGTAGGACGCAGGCTGGTTTCTAATAAGCCGGCAAATATGGTAAGTTCCACATTGTTGATATGGACATGTTAGTGGCAAAGTGTGAAACCAAGTTTGAGAACCACTTCCTATAATTGCGCACTAAGATATATGTGACACAATAACAGTTAAAGATGAAAACATTCCTGTTGTCAATGAACAAAACTTCATGATGTATGTATTCATTACTCCTCTTATCTCTCTCACCTCTCTCTTTCATGCTAAAAAGATTTACATCTGATAGAATGACTTGATTGGCAACTATGGTGGAAGAAGGTTAATATAATACCTTTACTGGACACTTTCTAGGCTCTAAATACATGTTCTCAAATTTGGGAGATAGCCGTGGCACATTGAGAAGCACTGAACTGAGTTATGTAGAATGTTCAAATCTTGATGACATGGTATAAAGAGAAGAAAAAAAAATCTATACACAATTCCAAGGTACTCTGTAGATTACTGGGTGTTTTTTGTTTTTGTTTTTGTTTTTTTTTTTTCTTTCTCCCCCTTTTTGGTGGGAGGGTGGTAACGTGTGAAACTACCAAACTGAAATGATGAAGCTTTAGAAAACGTTCCAATGGATGAAAAGATCTCTTTCAGTTTCACTTCGCCACAACAATCTATAGACACTTGGCAAGGATTTAAGAATCTGTAAGAGTGTTAGATGAAATGCTTTTGTGAAAATTCAAAATGCTGTTAGGGGAGGCACAGTGGAAATGTGCTGGGCCCATAACCCGAAGGCCCGTAGATTGAAACAATGTTCTACCAGTGTTAGGGTAATCAGAATTGTTGTCTTAATTACACCATGCATTTGTGTTGAGTCGCACAAACTTTCCTTTAGAAGTTAGAAGGTTATCACAAGGGAGATAACTCAGGGTTGGCCAGTTTGGCCATCCATCTGGTGCTATAAATGATATGCAAAACTCCTGCAATAAATTGAAGAGTAAAATGAGGCCATGTCCATCAAAATATTTTCATTTAGTTTAGGTTTCAGCTACCAGTTAGTAAAGAAATTTTCTCGTCCCTGTTGTCATATAGATTTAAAAAAAATTAATTCAGGTTTCACAGATTTTAATTAATTAAGTGTACAATACTGGCTGTCTGTTATTTTATATACTTTGTCTAAAAAATACTTGACATTCTAATGAGATCCTTGGTAAAATATAAGGTCAGAACGAATTAAGCTTATTTCATACTTACCAAAAAATGTTACATTTCTTTACCAAATTCTATAAGATACTTAAGTTACACTCAATGCCAACATTGGCCTTGTGTACCTAATTGGTATATACAAATACTCTCCTACATGAATTATTTGGTACATCTCCTAAATGCCTTTTTCATGGTGGGTTGCATTAGTTTTCTAGTGGTCACATGACCCATCTTCATTATATCTAATGCAATTATTTTTTAGTGGGACACATGCATAACAATCAATCAATCTATATATTTCTTGATAATTACTTACTTTGCTGAACTGAGATTTCATAACAAAAATAATTTGAAGTTGAACTATTTCACACTATTTGATTATTTATTCTCTCAGATTCTTGCACATGAAATGTCTTATTTTATTTAAAAACAATTATATGGAGACTAAAGCCAATTGTGAAAGATTTAGTAATGTAATTGCATTTTTTGCAGATCAATTCAAATAGAGGCATAACCTGTTGGCATTGGAGATTTTTCAAGTCCTTAACATCAATGGTATCTACCTAGAAATTAGGACATAATGCTACTTAATCTGCTGATAACATTAGTAAAGTATTTTGAGTAAACACTGCTACAGTGAGGATCACTCTGTTGGTTTAATAGCTTTAGATCTGGAAATATTGATACTGATCATAACTTGGATGAGGCTCAAACCCATTCTTAATGATAAAGAATTATCAACTACAGTAGCCCACAACGATCTGAGCACCTCCTTGAGACTTGAGGACCTCAACAGTGACCATATCACTTCATCTCAAGGCAATAGGAAAGGTTGAAAAGTTTGAAAAATGGATCCAATATGAACTGAATGAAATCCTCCATGAAAATAGAATATCCCTGCCTATTTTGAACTTCATTTCTATTGTAAAAGGTTCAATTATAGGAAGCCAAAATTTGTGCTTTTACTGAATTAGTGACAAGTTTAAACCTAAAGAATAGATAGAGATGGCATATCAGAGGATTGTCAGAGAATGTTATTGCTTCAAATGGATCATATTTTCATTTAAGATTCAAGTATTTTTTTTTTTCATTGGCTGTTTGTATCATCCTTCATCTTATTCAGAAACAAAATTCCATATATAGCAACAATACATAATTATTAAAAAAAAAAAAAGAATCCTTATGATGAAAATAAATTGATTATATATATATATATATATATATATATATATATATATATATATACATTTTTAGTTTAATAGTTTCAGATTTTAATGGTAATGGATCAGGTCAGCCCTTTCAAATCCCTGACCCATTTAAAGTTTGTGCTCTAAGAATGAACTTAACAACATCTCTGCCTAAAATTTAGACTCCCTCCAATATTTCTTCTAATTAATAGTTGTCAGTGTGTGCAAAGATCTTATGTTGTACAGATCTTTTTTCTTGTGACTGAAGTATGTGTGCGCTGAATGCTTATTTTAAAGTTTATTTTGGGCACAGCCTTTTTCATGGTTAATAAAACGGTATTGAGATAATTCAGTATTGTACAGGTTTTATTGCATTCTACGAAGTTATGTATGTAGTCGAGATTTCATTTTATATTTGCCATAAAAATGGAACAAAAATTAGTATTTGAAGAACTGACTTTTTTTTCCAATTATTCATGATTAATCATGAGTAACCTAAAATGATGTAGTTATCTTTGTGCACACATTAATTTCGATTTGTGCTCTGGTTGCAAAACGTGTGTGCGTGCAGTGCTTTTTGGGAATTATTCTTCCTATTAAAAGTATTGGTACCATGATTATGATGAGATTGAAAATTACTCAGAAGCCTGATGGGCTCACAGTTTATCCTAAATCCGAGTATCAAAAATTTCATGACATTCATCCCTATATTGATATCGAGAAATGACAGAAAGGTGAATCCAAACTTCTGTTCTTCAACAAGCAAGATCTGGCTGGCAAACCAATGAACAGAAAGATATCTTTCAGGGGGTTGGATGTTTATTATTTCAAACTAAACAACATTCAAGAAATTTATTTCATCAGACGAAGTATTGTAAATATTTATTATTAATGTTTTGCCACTGTTGACCATCATCTTAATTGTTGTTTTTTATTGACTGAGTTTAGTTGTAATAAAATGCAACAACAATTAAGATGAAGGTAAATAAAAGCAAAAAAAAAAATTGATAATAATATTGAAAATCTTATATCTAACGAAATATATCAAGGAAAAGTGCTTCGACATGGGAGGTAAATCTTGCTTAAATTTCTGTAGTTATTTCCCTTGGATCGAAAATTCTCCAACCTCCAACTTTTTTTGAGGCGTGCCATATATAACTGTTTTTATAAGTCGAATAAAAAATGAATCTGATCATACAAGGCCATAAAAACAGCTAAATCAATTGATTTTTTTAATCATAGGAGTATATCCCTGAATATCGATGTACTATCGAACAAAAAGAATCATGAAATATGTTTTGGGGAACAAAATATTGCCATACTTTCTGTGTGTATTACCAGAACCGGAGGTATGCGTACTTGAAAAAAACAAAAACAAAAAATACCCCTAACCTTTTGCAATGAAATATTGATTCATCTGAGGCCACTGCAGAAAATAGATTTTTTTACTCATTTTCGAATGTTAATTTTATTGTTTAATAACCAAATATAAAGAAGGAAAACAAATAATTTAGGTTGGCAACGTCCCATATTCAACGAATTCGGATGAAATGAGACCGCAGACCGTATTTAACCCGCGGGGCAAACTTAATGTGGGCGAATTCTCGATCTGGTTGTCATTGGAGGGATAGGGGGTATGGTGGATTGAGAAGAGAGCTCTCGGTATGGATTCTTCCCTGGTGCTAGTACCATGTAACCCAGTTCTTGGAATGAAGATGGACATCGTCCACTAAATCGCCTTTGCCCTTTGAGATGTCGTGACACCAGCAACGTTCAGATTTACAGAAACTTAATACAAGCGTCAAAATCTGTTTGTGTACACAAATAGTCCTACATATACTGACCGTAAACCCTGTGTACATGCACATGGCCCTAATCCACGTTTACGCGTGAGATAATTATTTACATGACTGTCATTCAGTCATCTTTATGAAATTAAAATAATGTATATGATCAGTGTATAGGTAAGATTATGGTTCATCCGACAGTATGAGAGTGAAATGTCAATCTCAGAAGGCTTGCTGTACATGATTGTTCTGTTAGACATAAACTGTCCAAATTAATGAAATACATACTGTGGATATATATATATATATATATATATATATATATATATATATATATATATATTCTTTGATTTAAAAAAATTCTATTGCGTTGTCTAGGCCAAATAATACATTCACCGTATATATATATATATATATATATATATATATATATATATATATATATATATATATATATATATATATATATATGATTCGACATAATGAGTATAAATTGCGTTGTTGTATCATTTGGAATAGAAAACGTAAGGATAAAAAAACGTCGAAGAAAATGGGGCTGTTGCAGGAATTGAACCTGCAACCAGTGGGGCAGCCGCTTCAACGTAGTAATGTAACGGTAATGCGAAGGCCCAAATAACTGTTTCAACTCCAATACCTTTGCATTACCGGTGGCTTTTTAACTCTATGGTAAGAGCAACAGTACGTTGAAACGGTTCGATTCCTGCGACAACCCCATTTCCTTTGATTGTTTATTCTATTTACGTTGTTCAGTCCAAATGATATATTCACCGTGTAATAACGGGAAATCATTTTCAATATAATATTTTCAGTAAAATGATTAAGTACCTTGACTCCAGAACAAATAGAAATTGAACATTCACTTTTATTAAACTTATCAGTTTTAATCGGCTATCGTATATTTTTATCAGCTAAATCGGAAAAAAAATCAGCCAGATCTGGTCGAAAAATAGCTAATTGGCAACCCAGGAAGCAATTTGCTGACATAAAGGGCAGTGCAGGGGCGGCACCCATCATTCGGTACGCCCCTCGGAGGAATGTAACCCAACTTTTGTCAACAGGAAAATGTTTCTATTTACACGAAACTCTTTTTTGCACGAGAATCAAAAAATGAATATTCATCATTGGAATCAAAAAATAAATAGTTATCATTGGAATCAAAAAATGAATATTTATCATTGGAATCAAAAAATAAAGATAGAACCCTTTTCAAAAACCTTTCGTGCATTGACGACCGATTACATTTTGAACAAATACACGTTTTCTTCACAATTTTTGCAATGTCAGAGAAGGTATATACTCGTGTAAAAGTCGAGTTTTAAGACCAAACGTACAGCTAGAATACGGCTTATTGCTAAGATAAAATTCGTGCACAGTGGGAAGGGTTACGAGCAACCCTTTAGCTTCAGACATGGAAATTATACTCTAGTTCCTACCAGTTAACGATGGGGGCATACAATTTGAAATAAAAATCAAAAAATTGATTTAATTGATAAAAATCGTTAATTTCTTATTTGCTACTACACACTCAAGGCTAAAAATGAAGATATACGTACTGAAATAGTTACTTTGCATAACCAGACAATCACCAAAACGGGCCAAATATATATGTATGTGTGTGTGTGTGTGTGTAATGGGTGTGTGTGCGGGTGTAAATGAAATTTATGCAAGTCGTATCCATTCATCCGAAAATTCTTCATCCCGATAGTGCTCAATACTTCTCTCTGATGAGCTGAAGTAGCGAAACAAAGTTTTGACCATCATTATAGACTCATTTTCCACATTTGCTCAATATATATATATATATATATATATATATATATATATATATATATATATATATATAGTTTAGAAAGTTTTACAGCTTTAAACACTAGATATATATGCGCCCCCCCCAGTTTTTTTCCAAAAATTCATGTCATTTCAGTTACTTATTTCCCAATATCTTTAATATAATTTATGTAATTTTCTCCAATGTGTTTTTTTCTTACACAGACTTTGATATTGTGGTACTAAGTGTGTATCTTTCTTGTTGGGATCATCAGTTGCTAACCATATAAAGGTTTCTGGGATTTAAAACAAAACAGTAATATCAACATGGCTCCCTAGCATATATATATATATAGCGACTCTCTTACCATTTAGCTTAGCATCTGCCGGTTATGCAAAAGCCCAAATAATAATTTTCAACCCAAATTCCCATCTCGTTTATTCTTGGTCTATTCGCTTCTTTCAACGCGACAGTTATGTATTAAGAACTAGATATATATGATCCGACAGAATGATTATAAATTCTTTCATATTAAGTAGCAACTTATTTGAATTGATCGTCCATTAAACATCGATTCCTGCAGTAGCCTCATTTTCTACAATTATCCAATCTATTTACGTTATCTAGGGTAAGTGATACATTCACTGTTGAAAGAAGCAAATAAACTGAGAACAAACGAGATGAGAAATTGGGTTGAAAGCATTCACACACACACACACACACACACACACACACACACACACACACACACACACACATATATATATATATATATATATATACTGATGAGCCAAAACATTATAACCACTGACATGAATGGCAGCTACTGTCTCGTGATAACTGCACATGTCAGGCTCAGTTATAAAATCCAGTAAGCCCTGATTACTTAATTCTGATGTATTGAATGCCCCAGTTATGGGCAAAAAAAAGAAGATTTTTTGTAGGTGTACATACTTTTTGGAAAATCTGCAATATCAGTAAAATCATTTGGTGGGTTATTTAATTTTAAATTTGATTGACCGCAAAAGAAGAAAAAGGATTGATTCAGAGATTTCTAATGAAAAATGAAACTAAATACGTCAAGTGTAAAAGTTTTTCTGCCCATTTGCAAATGTCATTTCTCTTTTAGGAATATTTAACCGAAACCGTCAGCGTAGATTTCTCCAGTTTTCAAGTTGATCTGGCTGGCTATTTACGTATGTATGTATCGTGCGTATTGGCCGCTCACACTGATGGAACTAGAGGGCTAAATTTACTTTATTATGTCTAAAGAATGCCTTTTTTTATTCCTTCCCAAACAGGTTTGTAGTGGGGGGTTCAATTTGTAATATAATTTTATGCTAAATTTTCCATTTATTTTAATTAATCATCCCCAATACACCATGCCAATAGACATTGGTCACTCGACGGTATCTATTGAGTGACTAACCAAACCTGTACATAAGTGATAGTATGTATATTTTCAACCTTGTGTAAAGTTTTCATTTTTTCCCTGAAAATATGTCAGAATATATATATATATATATACATACATAGATACATATATATATGTATATATATATATATATATATATATATATATATATATATATATATATATATATATATATATATATATATATATATATATGGTTGCCCTGGCAGCAATGGCTGGTCACTCTTTATCCTTGCTGGGTCAACTCTTTTAAAGTTAGATCAACCTCTTTTCCATGAGGACTTCACTCCCCTCTTTTTCCCGCTTCGTCGTATAGGCGGGAAATAAAGAGAAGTGAAAACAAGATTTTGTATCGTAATATTTCTGTTCTAAGAAGTGTTAACCTGTTCAGGATCGATGTGGGTGAGAAGTGATGGTTATCTCAACCAATCCAAAATGTATTTTAGTATAAATAGCATTCTTTACTCTCCGTAGCCTTCACGTCACGTGTGGTTCTATTGCATCTTTGATTGGATGTTTTTGTGTTGCGTGTGACGCTGTTGAATTGATAGTGTTCTCCGACAAGCAAATCTCAAAATCATTTCTGTGAAAATGTTTTAATTCAATGTTGAAATTTGGTATTTTGTTTTGATTTGATTTTCATTAAGAATGAGGAAAGGCGGATTGTATTGCGTCAATCTCCGAACTTAGGGGCTGTTTTCCTGCCCGGGAAATCAGCAGTCGAAATCCTGAATTATACATGAGCTAACTGACCAAGTAGGCTTCATGTTTACTAAGCTAATCTTATTCCGTTACAAAGCCATAAATGCATGTCACCAAATTTACTAAACTAACAATAGTCGTTGAGACTAGCTTGTTGAATATTGCTCTATAAGCTCTTACTTGCAAAAGGTCACAAGCCACTAACAATGCCTAGTGCTCTTGAGCGGCAACCCAGGTGTGTTCCGAAGCTGTTGGTTTGTACTTTCCAAAGGACTGCAGGGTTGGTGAACAGCTCAGATGGACAAGTCACGTGTGTCACATCTGTAACATCAGACTTCGTCGACGGAACCTATATAGTGAAATCAACACCAGCAGAAGATGTCGTCTCTATCCTCAAAGATCAACTCAAACAGACTATGAGAAAGACCGGGAACCTAGGAAGGACAGGCAACAGACTGTGAAATATGGCACTAAACCATCTCTGTTGCTGATCTGTTTGAGCAGGAGTGTCGCAGAGACGAAGAGAACAAATGAAAAAATCTCTCAAGGGATCAGCCAACGACAACAGTCTAACTAACTACTGATCAGAATCAGAGCCGCTTAACTTCAGTGATCAGACGAGAATCAGCGTTTTCAACGTTACTTGATCGAAAGCCCTTTGGCATTTACTAAATTTAGCTTAGCGATAAGCGATGATTTAACAAGATCGTTCGGCACATCACTGCTTGTGTCGTCAGTTCTGTGCTCATTGGGTGCCACATTGTCGTGGGCTTGTGCCAGAATAGGTAAAGCTTCGGGAATATCATCAGAGGGCGCCCGTCACAGAGTGATGATGGAACAAGCTCATCTCGTAGACAATTGATCCTGTAATGAGTTTGATCGTCACTGAGAACTCTACAAAATCGGCCTTGGACCAGACTGATCTTAGCTTTGTCGGTCGGTCGGTCAGATAAAGCATTGGTATCGAATCTGCGTCGAGAAAGAGACAAGAAGGAATTCGCCGACGGCTAAATACACCGTTGGTCGATGGCAAATAGAATAGAACTATATTTCGTGACCTTTCCAATTAGTTCTATTAAGTGTTTTCTTTTTGATAACGTTAATGAAAGGAGAGCAACAAAAGATAAAGCATGACAAGCAATGAATTAATAAACAGCCCTTTGCTCAGTAAATTGAATCGAGCTCTCTTGTGTGGATACATATCCCTTTGTGCGCTTGGGTAATGCATACATACACGTGCACGTTCTTGTTCTTGATTATTGGAAGACTTGCCCAACACCAGGAAATGCGAATTTGTATACAAGATACGAATGAATAAAGAATACGTTTGAACTCAGCTGGGCTTGACACAAGGCTATAAGTGTGAAACAACGAGACGATTCTACAAACCATCCAACTACGATAGGCACTGGGAATAATATTATCATTGTTAATAATAATAATAGTAATAATAATAATAATAATAATAATAATGATAATAATAATGATAATAGGATTGAGACTGTACAGACCACAGCACTGCAAGGAACTGCGCGGATACTGAGGAAAGTGCTAGAAATATAAAGACTGCAACACTAATTGTTAACAGTGACCTAACAGAGGAAGGAAAATGAAAGCGTAAACGTAAACCACAGCACTGGCATGATAGGTGAAAGAGAGAAAAGATGTTGGCTGAAGACCTGAAAAGACTTATTGTCATTCACCCTTCAGCAATGACCACTGGGCAACCGGTGTGAAACTGTAAACTGCAGTATTACTGTGGTCTATGAGAATGAGGAGAAGTGGACTGGAGACTTGAGGAGACTTGCTGTCACTCAACCTCCAGCAGTAACCACCAGGGAACTGGTATAAGATTGCAAAATAATAATAATAATAATAATAATAATAATGATGATGATGATGATGATGATGATGATGATGATGATGATGATAAAATCTGATCTGTAAGTAAAATATCTGCTGACTATGGCGGATGAATGAAAACCTCCCATCAAAGCTGCAACAGTTTTCACCTGACCACCTATAGACAGTGGTTTCGAAACTTGGGTTCATGGACCCCAGGGGGTCCGACAAATGGTGCTCAGATCGCACCAGTGTTCCCTTCCAAACCCACACTTTAAATCTTGTAGCAGAGAGACATCATCATCCATTGCAGTGCAATCGAAAAACATGATTATTTTACAGAGATTTCTGTCACATGTAAGAAATCAAATAAATGTAATCCACTTAGAAGAAAAAAAAATGTGATTTTTAAACGTCAAAAATTGTTTATCATCGTAGTTCATTGATTACAGTCTAGAAACCAAACGATAAAAATCGGCCTCTGCTAGAATGTAAAAAGGGTCCTTGATTTTTCAACGTTTCGAAAGCACTAGGATACGAACAGCCCAACCTCATCCTCGTGAAATATTAAGCTCCTTTTTATTAACTAATACCAGACACTTTTTTTCAATTGTTGCTTTCTACCAGCCTAACTAGGAGTAGTTCGATTGTTCGAATCAACGATTTGGTTTTCTGAAAGCAGCTTATAGTATTGGATTCCCGTCCAGTCCCATTATATTCAGCATCGCTTTCTTTCAGATTAAATCCAGCCTTTAGTACGGTTAATGGCTCTTCATTTCACCTTGCCCTCGATCTCTTACTCCCCATGTTGTTGTCAAGTATAAACTTTCTATTGCCTGTACCTATTTCACGATTTGCTTGAAAAATTGTACGCAGAAATACAGTCTTGTTGGTTTTTTACTAATCGTTCTTACTTGAGTAATATTTTTCGTAGCTAAAATCAGTAATAGGTGTATATGTTACCATTTTTTACACTCTGGTATAACGATGCCCTTCCAATTTTGACCCTGGTTTTTTATATCATGTTTCTCGGATTGGACACGAGTAAATACGGTAAATTATGAGGCCACCACATAACAGAACAAGTATCATAACCAAACTGATGCAAATAATTTCCAACGTTTAATCTGGATATTTTGAGTATGTCTCCTGTGTCATGTAACGTTGATTATTCTGAAGTGATGTTTTGATTTAATCGGTATCAACCTCAAATGGCCTACCTGACCGCATACTTTTAGCGAGAAATTTCCGGCATAAAACTTATTCGCAAACCACTTTTGACATGTTTGATCATCCGCAATACCTTCTCCTTGAACAGCATAATATTTGCTTTGTTTTTGTGTTGCATTTTTACCTTACTTGAAATAAAAAAAAAAAAGAAGAAAAGCATAATATGCTGAAAATATCGACTATTTTCCCATTTTCAATGTTAGGAAGAATGGAGGATGAACACTGCCACTTGATCCAGGTTTGGTTGCTCCTACGAGAACACTCCATCACGTGTCCTCCGTGTAGCCGGTACAGAGTCCGATACCAGCTTGGCAAGATGTTCTGTTAATTGGTGAAGCAACACAGGCTGAGACGGTCACAGAAGACTCTTCTTGTTGCATACGGCATCTAGTATTCCCAGGCGGTCACCCATCTAGGTAATGACCAAGCTCGGAGTCGCTTAACATGTGACCGTATGAGAACCAGTGTATCCAACGCCATTCGATCGTATATTAGGATCAATAAACAAAATACGTCAAATATGATAAATAAAAAAAAAAGGATAGAAAAAGCATCCTGATATGACAACTGTCGCCATACAATCAGAAGCAATCTTTCTGAATAAAGTTAGTTAGAACTAAACGCCCCTAATGTCGTTAAATGACAGAAACGGAACGAATTTTTGGACCAATCCAATAATACCGACTTTTGCCGTTACTCTTTGTGGGGGCAGTAGTGCCTTGTATAAAAGATTCACGAACATTCTACACCTGGTTCTTTGAGAACTTTCTCTAAAATTCGGAAACCAATCAATCACTCAATCGTTATCCATCCATCTATCTATCTATCTCAGTCTGTTTCTATCAATCTCTCACCTCAGTCTGTTCATGTATATACGTATATCTATGTGTGCTTGCAGTCATGTGTGAATAGTAAATGAAGTTTTTAATTCCGGCTGAGTAGTTTTCAATTGACTGACAATTGGTGTGCCTGTGTGGTCCTAATTTGTTTGATATATCTACAAGACCTTATCACACACACACACACGTTCACATACATACCTAAAGCAGGTCCGCCCGTAACGTAAGGTCCTCAAGGGGTTCGACTTCAAGTGAAACGACGAACCAATTTTACCATAGTTCATTTGTATACACCAGAGAGTTAAGTTCCTTAGGTATATTACTTACTACCCACAAAATATCGTAAGGGGCACCTTGATCCATCAATCAGTTCAAAACCGAGCAATAACAAATATTGTATGGCGAGCTCTCAGTAGGACTGTCAGTGGTGACAAAAGCTTGAATAAATTAATCCATAAAAGGGTCAATATTGTTGTTATGAATTGTTCATCTTAGAGCGTTAATATTCACTACTTTTTAAGGCCTTGTTAAATTCTTATATAAGATAATATACTTCAGTTCCTGAAGACGGCTATTGACTCTTCACCTTCTTTACCCATTTGCACGTGTAAGCTGAGCGGTTAAACATCAAAAGGGGAAAGGAGTAATAAAATTAAAGGATAAGTTGAAACAAACTTGGCTGTGCAAGGGTCACACTCCCTTGCTTTATTAAAATCTGAAAGGTGAACAAAACAGAATTCTTTCCTTCATACAATATAATACCAAAACTACCCGTCCCATTTCAACTCTTATTATTTAGCGTAATTGAATTTGTTCACTTGGGTATACTTACACGATATTCTAGCGCTTACATCAGAAAAGGATAATGCGACAATCAAAGTATCGAGGCAGTACTTTTTCATTCTTGCTATCAGAAACAACGAACAAACTTTGTCTATTCAATTTTTTGTCATCTTTTTTTTTTGTTAACGGATAATATTGATGGCTCGGCTCAATAGGCTAAGCCTATATTTCACTTTAGTAGTTCCTGTAAATAAGATTTGCAAATTTTAGCGAAACAAATCGACCTGAATTGGGCCATCGAAGTGGGAGTGAATTCGTCATCAGTTTTTGCATACGTTACTGTGTCACTTTTATTCGTGCATGGCGTCACTGGTTTTTGGTCCGGTCATTTTCATTCGTCATTGTTGTCACATACGAAAATAAAGTCAAAACTCAACAGTTTAACAACAACAAATCAACAAGTTTTATTTGTGTGGGAAGACTCGATTATAGTACACTTTACGAATTTTTATCTTACTGTATTTATTTATCACCTCCCCTCCATCAATATTATAACAGATCGACGTTTAACAATACATTATTATGTGAGGATCTCCTGTATGTATCAATCTATATGATAAAAAGGTGATTTTTCTGTTTGTTTCTGTCCTTAACAACGGACTCTTCCAATTAAAGGTTACAATTATGATAAGAAAATCTCCTACCTTTCATTTGGAATAATGGATTTTTAGTAGTTTCTTTTGTAAAAAAATAGCCTCAAAGAAATTCAAAATTCTCATCATAATTTCTGTAAATACAAAAGAGCAGATGAGGGATGTAAGTTGAACTGAAGGTGATTCCAGAAGTAATTTTGAGACGATGATCTCGTTTGACGAAACTGAAAGATTTATATTGAAAGGTAAAAAGTGAAAGAAAATGATCCAGCGTCTAATTGTTAAACTGAGCCCAAATTTTGAAACAGTGATCTTTCCAGAGTGGTTTAACAAGTGGTACCTTTATCATAACGAAATTTCACTAAGCGCGAGGCCCCTATTGACAGAATCAAATCTCCTAGCGAAATATTTTCTGCAATCAAAAAAAAAAAAAAAAAACAAAAAAAAAAACAAAAAAACTCAAAACCCCCCAAAACAACAAAATTCCATGAAATTATCCAGATTCTATTCATAATTATCTAGATTCACATCTAATACCTCGGCGATTATTTTCGGATAGACAGATGGATAGGCCTTTGGTAAATTACAATGGGGATTATTTATTGATTTATTTGTTAGTTTATTCACACGTTCATTTGTATTCATACATTATTTAGAAAGTAATTAGCACATTATGAATTATTTACATGCTTATTAATAACGTTTTAGGGGTTTTGTATTTTCATTTGGAATGAATAACTGAAATCCTATTGGATTAATTATTCACTTGACGAATTTTCATCTAACGAGACGTTTTGTAGAACGGATTGTCCTATAACATATATATATATATATATATATATATATATATATATATATATATATATATATATATATATCAATTTCAGGTCCACTGCTTCACATAGGCCTTTCCCAGCTCTAGCTCCTTCCATGTCGACTGTGATTATGCTAATCTTTGTTATATCTTACCGACAAACTCTTTCCATCTTCTGTCGGTTTTTCTCCCACTGCGACTGTTATCCCTTGGGGACCTGAACCAACGTTTTGCCCTATCCTCACTGGGTGCTCCGGTTTTGTTGCTATTTCCCTCCTCCCGCTCGCTCGTCCATTTCTTTCTTCCTCTGTACCTCCATTCCCACATTCTCTCCTTCTTTCTTTTTACTTCCATTCTTTTATTTTCTTTCTCTCTTCTTTTCTTTCTTTCTTTCTCTCTCTCCCTCTCTTTCTTTCTTTGCCTGCTGACATCTTGCGTAGAGATTTCGACCTACCTTCTTTGCACATTCTCTTTACGTTGCTTTCATCCTCTTCCGAATTTCACCCAATTCCCCCCCCCATTATTCCGATATTTGTCAGAGATTTACAGAATCATCTCAGGCAATGGACGAAATTGAATTATAAATGAAGGCACAGGATTTTGTTTTCGGATTTATTTGCTAATTTTTCTGTAAATTGAAAAGATGGACGTCAAAGAGCCATATTTCTTTGCCTCCCCCCTCATCACCCCGTTCTCTTTCTTTCTTTCTTTCTCTCTTCTTTCTTTCCAGTCTCCTTTTCTTTTTCCCGACTTTCTTTGATCTTTTGCCTCTTTCTTTTTTTCCCTCTATTTCTTTTTTTTCTGCCCTTTTCTTTCTTTCGTCTATTCGTTCTTTCCTCTATGCTGTCGTTCCATCTTTCTTTTTAATTCTTTTTCTTTCGTTCTTTACTACCTTCAAGCCTTTCCTTCTTTCTTTCTAATCTTTCTTTGTCTCCATGCACGCCTTCTTTCTCATAAATTTTCATTCATCTCTTTCCAATTCCAACGTCGCCTCAACCCCCTACAATCCTACCACCATTGTCGATCTTTATTCTTTTGTCCCCCCCACTTTCTTCACAATAACAGTCGGCGGTGTTAATCTTGTGGCCGGGTTTAACGCTTATGAAATGGGCGGAGATCTTTTCTCTTTACAGACCTCTGCATAATGGCTCCTTGGCAGGTGATCCGAGCAAAAAATAGGAGACAAGTAACAAATTAATGCTGATTGCTTTGTTAAACATGGCTGCCCACAGACGCTGGGCGATAATAAAGATGAACCCTAACCCTGCTGATAACAACGGGGCAAATCATGGCGGCCGCCACGAAGTTCGGCCCGCTGACTGCATTGATTCGAAGTCAAAACCAAATATCAGACCAGTTAGTCCTTTCTGAGGCCACCATGCCTACATCACAGGGTCTGCAGGATTCTGTATAGTTATTTAATGATTACCGTTGCGGTTATTCTAATACGCAGCTAGGATTCGCGGGTGACCATCCCCCGAGATCACATGCGCAACCGAGGCCGGCAGAATATTACATGGAGAAACGAGCTAGACAAATTCAGAAAGTACTGGCTCCGCGACGCCCACGATAGAGAAGTGTGGTGAATCCTGGGGAAGGTCTATGTCCAACGACGGACGTTAAAAGAATGATGATGATGATGATGATGATGATCGTTACTTACCGATTAGTAGCACAGGAAATGGAATTGGAGAGCAGAGTTCAAACTCCGACCAAGATAGTTTACGTTCGCTTTGTACCAATGCCCTTGGGAGAGGCACGAACTGTTCTCTTCTTCTCCCAGCTATGGGTAAATGGCTGGACAGACTGGCTTTTCAGCTTTAGATGGTGACCAAGCTGGGAGACGGAAAAAAGCTAGTTCAAATTCCAGCCGATCACTCGCAAAATTCACGCATTGATATATATATATATATATTTATATATGTATTGTCCATGGGACTAACTTGTTAACCATTGCTTCACGGTGAAGTACCCCAAGTATCTAACAAGCTTGATTTGGTGTAAGTTCGCAAAGGGGGATACCGAGTTGAGATTGAAATCGCTATAATAGTAATGGTATGCGAGAGTAGATGACTAACCATTGCTCCACGTCAAGATGAATATGATTCGAGCTAAAGTAGAAACGGACTTCGCATTTTCTCTAAGTTCAGGATTTGGTTATAGTTATGTAGGGAAGTTTGAGTATAGAAATTCCTAGTAACTGTCTTAGTAAGTATTTTTTGCTTGGTTAGACAACTGCCACTTGGTAGGTATTCTACACGTAAAATCATCAAAGATGGCGATTGTTCAATCACGAAACTCGTCATATCTCTGTTAATACTGTCCCGATTGAAAAATTAGGCCCTGTTAATACTGTCCCGATTAAAAAATTAGGTCCTGTTAATACTGTCCTGATTGAAAAATTGGGCCCTGTTAATATTGACCCGATTAAAAAATTAGGCTCTGTTAATACTGTCTCGATTAAAAAATTGGGCCCTGTTAATACTGTCTCGATTAAAAAATTGGGCCCTGTTAATACTGTCCCGATTAAAGAATTAGACTCTTTTGATACTGTTCCGATTAAAAAATTAAGCCCTGTTGATACTTTCCTGATTAAAAAAATTAGGCCCTGTTAACACTGTCCCGATTAAAAAATTAGGTTAATGTTGTAGTTAATATTTATAATGTTAATAACAATGCTTTGATAACTATTTTGGTCTTCATCTACTTCTTTCTCATGTCTCTTGATTAAACAAAAAGGTTTATTCCTATTTTACCTCGAATACAGTGTTATCATATCAAGAAGATGAATATACACAAAGAGTTTTAAAAACGTATCTAGAATTTATCAAAAAGTTTTTTGTAAGTTTCATCCGACCACTTTGCACACGCTAGGATGGCAAGCCTTTGGCAGAGCTAGCTCGACCTTCAAAAATAATAAGATCCCATTAATCCTAAAGAGAAGGGTGTATAACCAATGCATCCTCCCAATAGTCACTTATGGAGCTGAAACATGGAACTTAACCAAGAGACAGACCCGTAAGCTGAGAACCATGCAACGTGCACATGAAAGAATAATGCTTGGCCTCACATGGAGAGACCACAAAACAGCACAGTACATCCGGGAAAAGACAAGAGTTGGAGACATCATAGAATCCATTAAAAATCTCAAATGGCGATGGGCTGGCCATGTTGCAAGAATGGCAGACAATCGATGGACATCACGACTCACAACATGGATTCCCTGAGACCACATGCGCAACCGAGGCCGGCAAAATATTAGATGGAGAGACGAGCTAGACAAGTTCAGGAAGTACTGGCTCCGTGACGCCCATGATAGAGAAGTGTGGCAAATCCTGGGGAAGGTCTATGTCCAACGACGGACGCTAAAAGACTGATGATGATGATGATGACTTGTAAAAGAAGCAACTGGCAATCTCATTTTCCCATTAAAGATTTGGCACGTTTCACACAGCTACATGCACCCCCCCCCAAATCACTAGGATACTTCTCTCAGATGGTTTGTAGTACCAAACAGTTCACAATCAAATTCACAAGGACCCAAGAGAACAACAGTGTCATCAATACAATGACGTTGAAGGTAGGTATAGAAGTATTACCTCAATAAATGCCCCCGGGACTTCTACATCTTCAATATCTGTGTTCTTCCGATAACAATAGAGACACAATCTGAGTTCGTTTGGAGATTTGCAAGATGGCACTTTTCGTAGTATGATTTGATTTACGTTGATAAGAAGTGATGGTTAATTAATCCATAATCTTCTCCACCATCTAAATGTGAATAGGTATATTCTAAACTCATTTTCTATCGAATAGTATCGATATCTGCTCTTCTATTTTTTACCGAACGCCCTATAATGCCATAAGAGCTCTTTTGAGGTCTATTTACGGTTTGCTTTAATACTATATCTATAGCAATAACTGTGGATGTATGTTGATATCATTTCATAATTTGCTTCCCTTGCATAAACATTTCGTGTGTCTTTTGAGCAGTCTTGGACAGTCTGTTCACGTCATCTAGATGTAATACAACCAAACACAGCAGAAGTTTCTGTACTATATCCAGGTGTAGTTGCCTGTGATCATGTTTATCAGAACAGGTCAAGTTTCTTAAAAGGTGTAGCTGTCTTAGAACATTATTCCAGTACAAAAACTCTTATGACGTTTGCCTCCAGCGATCTACAAATTTCTCAAAGCCTATGAGGAGATTGTCCACCTTGACATCCAGATCCACACGATCTGCTCTTTTTACCCTTGCAGAAGAAATAATCAGCTGGATTTGAAATAACTTTTCGCACTCTGATGCATAAGACTCAATGGGATGCGCTTTCATAAATGATTTAACCGGCAATCTGAAGCTGGTTCCATCTAACATGAGCACCCCTTTCACTCTCCTCACATAGTTTTCCCCTTGTAAAACAAACTCCGTGTTTACTCCAAACGCTGATCATTAAATAAGCACTTTCCCACCTACACGACCAAGTAAACCATTTGCCATGTGAAACGTTCCCAAAACAAAGACACTATTCTAACAGTCACCTGGATTGATTGGCTGGATTTCAAGTGCAATAGTCTAAATGTCTTTGTCACGGGCTACTGGTAAGTAGTTTTGATACAGTTGGTCGAGAATACTATTGAAATTCAATAGCCCTGCGTAAACAGTCGTATGCTGAGTTACTGGATTTGAGATTATTGGTGAAAATCCAATTTGTTTTTTCTTTAGATCCGCTGAGCAAAGTGTATTGGAAGCACTTAACGGCGTTACAGGCTGTTCAAGTTTCTTTCATTCGCGATTAGAATTGTCTAGAATGGTATGGTCGAATCACGGAAACTGACATAAGATGACTGAATTTTCACATTGTTTCTTGCCATCCTCATTCATTGTAGGTAAATAAGGATCTTAGGCAACTTGGCGACCTTTCTCTTCTATCTGTCACTATAAGATTTGAAAAAAGGTATGCTTGTGCTTATATGACAAATAATAACACTGCAATGCATTGAATCGCACGATTAATTTTTCCAAAATTTGTCTGTAATGTTCAAAACCACAGTGTTCTAATCCTCCTTATAATTTTAAGTTTTTCAGAAATTCGTTCGTACAGAAATACCTTAGTTATATTATATTCTTTTTTTGTTTCATTTGCGTGCACCGCAATACCTTAATCGCACTAAATCAAAACCAGCACAAATCCCAAACCTCACTATTCAACGTATCGATGTATACGCCTACGCCCATTGAGCTGTTGTTAGCGCCCCGGTTTCAGACCATGAGGTTTTTGTCTAAGCGTGACATATAAATATTCTTCAGTGACCGAGTCACTTGGCACAATTACAGAATAGCCAAATATGGATTGAATCGTATAGATATGTGTGTGGGAACAAAAAGTAAAAATATCAAAGTCCTGAATTAATCTATTCGATCTCGGCAGACCACAAAGATTTACTGGCGCAGTTGTACAGTAATCCCATTAGGGTAAGTACAAAATCTGTTATTGATCTTATTCTTTTATTTATGTGATTGGTGAACAAAGAATCGTTGGAATATTCAGTAATCAATAGATACTCACATTGGCTATTCATTATCGACCTAATGCTTTGCTACGGATTCGTTGAACGCCCTAGTGTTCAAGGAAACCAAATTGTATTATCTAATCTTTGATGCTGCCAAATTTTACTTAATATGAATTTGCAGTGAATAGAATCAATCGTTTAACCAGGGGAAGCTTAAGAGTTATCTGTTACTAAAAAGACATTGAGGTCAAGTCCACTTAAATTCCACCACCTATTTACACTAAAGACTGCAAAAGTCGTATAATCCAGTTCAGCTGAAGAGGCAGATAAGCGATGCCAGGTTATAATAATCAATAAACTCTCAGTCAGATTGGCTATTATTCATTGATCTAAAGCTTTGGTATGGTTCTGTTGTATACCCGAATATTTAAGACCACCAGGTACATTATCATTATCATCATCAGCCTTCCAGCGTCCGTCGTTGAACACAGACCTTTCCGAATCTATCATGGGCGTCGCGGAGTCAATACTTCCTGAACTTGTCTACATCGTCATGCCATCTTATATTTTGCCGACCACAGTTTCGCATACGATCTCTGGGGATCAACAATGTGAGTCGCAATATTCATCGGCTGTTTGACATTCTTACAACATGACCAGCCCATTGCTATTTGAGTTTCCTAATGGATTCTATGATATCCCTGACTCTTGTTTTTTCTCTAATATACTGCGCTGTTTTGTGATATCTCCGTGAGATGTTGGGCATGATTCTATCATGTGCATGTTGCATGGTTCTCAACCTTTTGGCTAGGTTAGACGTAGGTGACAATCAGGAGGATGCAATGATTTTGAGCCCTTTTTTAAAAAATTAATGGGATTTTCTTATTCTTGAAGGCCGAGCTTGCTCAATCGAAAGTTTGCCAACCTCGAGTGATTCTTCGCTTGATTTCTTCTTTTGAGAGTTTCATAGAGATTCGTTGTCCTAAGTAGATGTAGCGGTCTAATTTTTTCTAGTCTACGTTCTCGATTTGAATCTTTCTTTGTCTTCAACATGTTTGTTGTTCGTGGTATTTGTTTCACTGAAGTTCATGTGTATTCGAATTAAGTTGCTCTTTGCGTTCAGTTCGTTTAGCATTACTTGGTGATCGTGACGTTTTTTTTTTAAAGGACGATGTCGTCAGCAAATTTAAGGTTACTTACGTATTCGCTGTCTATTCTGATTCCTTTATTTTCCCAGTCTAGGTTTCGGAAAAATCATCTCGAAGCAGGCTATGAAGAGTTTTGGCGAGCTGGTATCACCTTGTCTTACCCCCTTTTCAGGCTGAAAGGACCCAGAGTCTATGAATGAATTGCTGTGTCTCTGTGAAGGGACAAAGAAAAGCAACATGGCTACACTAGAGAAGAAGAAGAAGAAGAAGAAGAAGAAGAAGAAGAAGAAGAAAAGAAAAGAAAAGAAAAGAAAATCCTCTCCCGGGTCCACAACTTTAGTAAAGAGACAAAGATAAAACAAACTCTGCGACAGTAATAAAATAAAGTAAAAACGTATTGGTACTTACAAGAACGTGTTGAAAAAATATATCTCTGTCTGGTATTCTGAAGTTATCTATAATGGAAGATTTCAGCTTAACAATTGGAATTCAAAAAAAAATTGCGAGGGATTGTCCTAAAATGAAAAGCCTTATAGACCGTCAAATACACGCGCGTGTGTATAGCACCATAAATACAAGTACCTCTGCTGACAAATTTTCAGTCGATAAGACGCACATAAAATTCCCAACTATTTCACTGTACCCAATGAACTTTCATGGAGGGGGGGGGGGGTCGATTATCACAGGCTTGACTTGTACACTGAGTGAATCGGGATGTTGCAGCGAGAAGTAGTCCGAAACATTCCATCAAATAAAAATGCGTTGTATAAACCAAATAATACATAATAATATAAATCTTCTAATTCCAGCCTATGGAATCGTGGTTGATTTTCATCTAGGGTTTTTGTGATCCAGTTGGTGATGATTTTGTGAAGAATTTATATAAGAGTTTAGCAGGATTATAGGCCTGTAGTTCTTTGAGATTTCCTTTTTTATGTAGAAGCATTATGATTGCTGTGTTCCAGTTTTTCGGTACTTCACTCTGTTCTAGACACAAGTTGAATAGAATAGCTAGTTTTTTTTGTTGACGATTTTACCAGCTTTTTTGAGTAGATCAATGGTGATGTTATCTGGTCTAAGGGATTTTCCTTTTTTTGTTTCTTCAATGGCTTGTTTTACCCCCCATGGTGTAAATTCTGGGAAGTCCACGAACTGATTGTCAGCGTCTTGCGTATCCTGGTCGTTGTTTTGTTGCCCATGTCTTGAACAGTAAAGTTCTGGGTAGAATTCTTGTGTGCGTTTGAGAATTCTGTCTCTTTCTGTTGTTACGTCTCCGTTTTCTTTGAGCACGCTAGTTATTTGTTTCTGTCCTATACTGAGAGCCTTGTTTATTGCTTTAAAGCCCCGACATTTTTCGAGAGTGGTTTAGATGATTGCTGCCGTATACATTCTTTTGTCTTCTCTAAGTTTCTTTTTGATTGTTTTGTATAATTTGGTCTCCTTAATTTTCCTTTGCTGTTGTCGGCAGTTTGAGGTTTCTGCGCTTTCCAATGGGTTTCCTGGTTTCGTCTGAGATTTTACTAATGGTCCGTGTATTTCTTGGTTTAATCATAGTGGCAGCTTCTATTAGAGGGGTTATTATTTTGCTGTGGAGTTCGTTGATGTTGGTGTCGTTTTCGTCGGTAAGGATTTTATATCTGTTCTTCACTTCTAGTTTGAAGGGTTGGGTGAGTTCATTTGGTACGTTTAGTGGTTGCAGTTTGGTGTGGAACAATCTTCTGCGTTCTTTATTGGCGTTTACTTGAATCTTACAACTTATCATTCTATGCTCACTTCCTATGTTTACTTGGTTGAGAATTTGAATTCTTTGATGGTGTCGCTTTTGTTAGTTAGGATGTAGTTTATTTCGTTTTTGGTTTTGTGGTTGGGACTCTTCCAAGTCCATTTTCTATTGGGTTTCTTTTGAAGAATATGTTCATGACTTTGAAGTCGTTTGCAGTTGCAAAGTTCACAAGATCTTTCACTCTCTTGTTCCGTCTTTTGTATCTGAAGATTTTCTTACTTTTCCGATCTCGATTCTCGTTGTCCTGGCGCTTTAAAATCAAGTTGAATAATGAAAATAATTGGACATGCTAGAGCGACCCTCAGTGAGTCAGGACAACTTAGGTGGACATTTCAGATCACCAGTAAAAAAATTTCTGGGGGCCATTTTTCACAATAGCAGATCGATTTCATTAGTCAAATCAAATTTCCTACTGAACAGCGCCAACAGGGATCCAAATGCACCAACTATTCTAGGCACGGCTCTCACCAAAGTTGTCCCGGCTCCCGGGTGAGGTCCTGATATTTTAAGGATTTTCTCCTCTGTTTCGTTTCCACTCTGTAGTCCGCTGATGCAGTAGTATCCACTACCAGGCAGGCCCTATTTGCTGTGTTCACGACAATCGGATCAAGCATTCTTGCTTGGATGCGGTGATCGGTCTGGAACTCAAAGTCCCAGAGTATTTCATTTTTTTCTGCTTTTCAGGACAGCCTCTGGTTTATACTGATACCATTTGTTTACATGGTCGAACCAAGTCGTTTGCATTATTCACAGTATATGACCGTCCCTGCTCAGTCGTCTTATTTTGTCAACAAAACACATTAAAATATCCCCCCTAAGTAGGACTGGGGGAGGGGTCAATTTGCAGTGTAAGTTTATCCTAAATTGATTCCTGTTTTTGCAAACATTCAAGCCTTTTTTTAAAAGAAATTCAGACTTTCTTAGTGATCACTGCCCAACAAAAGGCGGGAGAAGCAACTTATTCATTGATCACCAATTTTTTTAATCAATCACCCCTCGCATAATGTTTTTTTTTGAGTGACTAACTAGACCTGTTTTTTATCTCCGCAGAGCAGTCAACTGTATTCACTCACATGGGGAATTCTGGTCAATTAATCTTTACACTCATTAGTATTTTAGGGCTTTTGATTGTGATCAAGTGACAACAAGTTTTCTCAATCATAATCATTACTAGTATACCTGTGCCGTCAAAAATGAGATTGATATACTGGCTCCACGACGCCCATGATAGAGAAATTTGACGGATCCTGGGGAAGGTCTCTCTCCAACGACAGACGATAAAAGAATGATGATGATGATGATGATGATGATGATGAAAAAATATGTTGGTCCAAAATTGTATGTCACCAAGAAAAACCTGTGGTGTGTCACTGTTGAAATGCGTGTCTTAGGTTCACCATCACTGAAGTAGATCCAACAATGGACGTTAAAAGACTGATGAAGATGATGATGATAGCTGTGTGATGGATGACGTAATTTATAGTGGAACCTTGCTGCGGAGCTCCGAGCATTATTTATTGGACATTTAGGGGTCCAAGGGGTCCTGTTTCGAAACCACTGTAGTAGATGATTCCGGGGACATAACCGTGAAGGCTACGTGTAAAACCGTTGCAAAGATTCGTCTTGTGCTGGCGATTTGATTCTTTTGTTGTAACTTCCGTGACCAGAAATACAGAAGCTGAAAGAGTGTAGAAAAAGATTTGAAGCTGCAGACTCCGTGAATAAATGGACAGACAGCCATAACAATAGAAAAGGCAGAAAGTTGGAGCCGTGGATATCAAAATGGCGGCTTCTGGCTTTAAGGAAGAAGAAGTCGACTATGGCTTAATTCGCTATTATTTTTTTACGAACAGGAAAGACTCGAGAGAAAAAAATAATTGAGTGAAAAATAAAGGAGGAGAAGAAGAAAGAAAAGCTTTATAAAAAAAGGGGAAAACAATGTGAGTTGAGACAGGAAAAATCCGATGCACTCTCTCTATGGGTTAAACGATATGTACTTAGTGAGAGAAAAAGGAGAGATAGATGGAATAGAGATAGGAGAAGGGGAAAGAGAATGGTAAGAAAAGGGGAAGAAACAAAGGAAAAAAGACATCGATTCATAGATGGGAAGGAAGAAGTGAAAAAGAAAGAGAAACACTAGAAAAAGAAAGAAATAGAAAGAAATGACAGAGATAAGGAGAAAGAAGACGAAAGAGGAGAAAAATAGAGAGATAGAGAGGAGAAACAGAGATGTGAGAATCAGACGAGACAGACGAGAATAAAAAAAGTTGTGTTGTGTTGTAGAATTACGGGGAATCTATCCCTCTATCTCTGTTCATATCTATCGGAGTTTCTATCTATCTAACCCGAAAGAGTAAGAACAAAGAGGTAAACAAAGAAGGAGAGAGGGTAGATGGAGAAAGAGACAGAGAGATAGAGGGACATGGCATTAGAGTAGTTGATATAATGTTTACTCAAACAGACCCCTAATCCAATCTGGTCGTACATCTTCTTTATATATTTTTTTCACATGTCGCCGGACGCATGTTGCGTGGATTAAGCCGGGGTCACTTTATGGTGCCATCAAGATTCTCCTTTTGTCTACTGCTTGTCCCAAAGTGTGGACAGACACATTGGAGAACGGTCCTGACCCCATCTCCCCTGGGACACTGCACGTGACTTCACATGTATCGTTGTGAATTCAGATTCGCTCCTTAGTGTGTCTCAGTGTTTGATCCGATGAATATTAATGACAAAAGTCTCAAGTTTGTTACTGGTAAATTCTACGAAGGATGTGCCAGTCGCCCAGCGGTTAGCACTATAAGGCACGAACCAACGTGCCGAGTTCGAACTCTGACTGAGGAAAATCTGCGTTCATCATCATCATCATCTTCATTATCGTCATCATCCTTTCAGCATCCGTCGTTGGACATAGACTTTCCCCAAAATTCGCCAGAACTTTCTATTACTGAGCCAAAAATTGTGTTGTTCGTCACACCATTTTATTTTTTTGTCAGCCACATTTTCGCATATGATCTCTGGGGAGCTATGTCGTGAGTCATGATGCCTGACATTCTTGCTACATGACCAGCCAATTGCCATTTGAGTTTTTTTTTAAATGTTATCTATATCATTTCTGACCCTTATTTGTTGTTTTGTGATCTATTCATGTGATGTTGAAGCGAAGAATCACTCTAGGTTGGTAAGCTTTCGGCAGAGGGAGCTGAACTTTGAAATAGAAATCCTATTAGTTCTGAAAAGAAGGGTCAACAACCAATGTATCCACCTGATCGTCACCTATGGAGCTGAAGCATAGAACCTAATCAAAAGATTGACCCTCAGACTGAGAAGCTTACAACGTGCACAGGAGAGAATCACGCTGAACATCATAGATCTGCGCTCACTTCGCATTAATGCCCTGGGGAGAGGCCCCATCATTTCTCCCAGCTATGGGGGGAATAGTGGGTGAAATGAGTTACACCACTTCGGGTGCTCGTTGTCACTTAATCTTTCTCACATATAGCAGACCTCGAAGAACTTCGATAATTGTGCTGTGACAGAGAAACTTGTTATACACAGTTCCCGGTAAGGAACGACTGAGGCCGTAGCCAGCGTAAGGGCTCAACTTTACTAAAAATCTACGATGCAGACCGACTGTAAATTTCTTTATTATCAGTGTCGATGTTTGTCCTCTCAGATATCGAAAGATTCCATTCGTCCTACTTATAATCAAATATTGATTACCAACAAGTATGTTTTCCGAAGCTACATCCACCCTTTCACGGCTATACGAATTCCTCTCGGGTAGTATAATGGTCAGCACGTCTGCCTCATCCTGGGTTCGATCCTGGTGTGAGTGAAATGTGTGAAAAATTCTACATTAACAATTTTCCCTGTATACTCAGCAGCGAATTGAGTACACTCTAAGCTGTGTGATTAGGGTGAAAATATCCCTTTGATGGACTTGCATCTTGCTAAGGGGATAGTCATAAAAACTTGTTTGAATAGAGTCCTGGTCTCGACCAGACTAGAGACTTGCAAGGATCGCTAAGCTGACACATGCAACAGAAGCTGGGACTTCATCACAGGCTGTCACACTCCATTGGGTGTACTCATTCTTACACCCGTCACAATTTCTTTAAATGGAAAAAAAAAACATTTTCGTTACGTTTAATTACTGAATCACTTTAATTACTGAATCGTGTGAGCAAGACATCAAAACGACTAATATAACCAAGCAGATGCAAATGATTTTCAGAGCTTGATTTGAATTTTTTGAGTATGGGGTCAAGCATGGTTCCAGAGCAGGAACATTATTACCCCTAATCCAGGGCGCCTTAGCATTATTTCACGGTGCCACCAAACTTCGTCAATTGAACTGCTCGATTATGTGGCTTAAGCTTAAGATATGCTTTCTACGCTAACCCGGAGGCGGTGCCTGCCAAGGTTCTAGAATGTTGTGGTATATTTCCTTCTGAGATATTCATTCGTGGAACCTCAGATATTTAGAGGTTGAAGTAATTACTTAACTATGACACGGAAAACGTATTATAAGTTTATTTACGGATATTCAATAAACTTACATAGGTACAGGGGATTATTGTCTCGCACCTATTCTCCAATCGAGGAGAGCCCGCCTACTTTGGAAATCAGAATTTGAATTCCTAGCTTTTACTAGGGTTCGAACACCATTGGTGCCGCAGGGAAATACGCGGGGGTCGTATATCTCATATATCCAGTACTCATTTCAGTATTCGTGCAGTCCCCAGTAGTGCTGTGGTCTGTATAGTCTCAATCCTTACTCCTATGCCTAATCATCCAATTTCATTTTCAGTGTCTTCGGTACGGTTCCGAATGCACTTACTATCACTGGTACTTCCTTAACTTTCATGTTCCACACCTTTTCATTTCCCCTTGCCAGATCCTGGTATTTCCCTGGCTTTTAACTCTCTTTAATATTTACTCTCTGATCTGAAGGCACGGCCATATCTATCATTTTTCAGGTTCTCTTTCCCTTGTCCACGATTGCCAGGTCTGGTCTACTTGTTTGGATGGGATGGTCAGTTTGGATGTCAAAGTCCCAGAGTCATGTCTGTGTCGTGTCTGTTTTTGCACTCTTTCTCTGGGATAATTGACTACATTCACTGGTTACGTGATTTACAGTCTCACCCCCTTTTCCACAGGTCATTATCAGACCCCTGTCAGCTCTTTGCTACTTCTGACATAGTGCTTACTCACCCATTGTCTTCTCCGTCAACTATCGTGACATGTTAGGGAAACATTCTGAAAGGTTATCTGACGATGGAACACAAAAAGGAGGGGTTCATGCCTTTCTAAAATGGGTTATTGCCAAGTGAACTCGGTATGTACGAGGGTGCACCGGAAAGTCCACAGCGCCTGACATGTGGTTATTAGCTGAATTTTACTCTGAAAGTTTCACTGTATAATGTTCGGTCCATGCGATTAATATTCAGCGCTGGATTGAGTGTAAGGAAAAGAGATTTGGTTGAAAAAATTTATGTTGTTTAAAATAAATGCTTTTTTCACCATTAATCTATGGGCTTATTGATTTACTTACATAACAACGTATAACTCCATAATTCTTATTTCAGGTTTCTTTCGCTGCGTGAATTATAACGGGATTATTTCAAGTGAACATCGGTTCAGTAGGGGATGGTAGGATTCAGACAGGCATCACAAAGGGAGGATTGATAATTACAAGTCCTGAAATTCCTCAGGAAAAATACTGTACTTGGCAGGTACACAGGAAGGAGAATAGCATACCCTTGAATATAAAAAAAGAGATTCTGTTCGACATTCCTGGAAGGTTACTGAATGCTACAGAGGAAGGAAGGTCCGAGGGTGCTGCGTCCGAAATTTTGGGATAAAGACAACAAAGATAAGTGAACTAGCCTGAAAGATTCGATGTATAATAGTAAAAATCTCCTCTCAATAATACAGGTAAAAGGAATAAATAGCACAACCAGAAAACCTATTGACGTAGATATGACGATGAGCGAATTGTACTCCAGTCTTTCTCAACCGGGGTTCTGCAAAATCTTAGGGTTCCGCGAAAGGTTGTTGGAGGTGATTTGAAAACTTTATGCGTGCAGGAAAAAGTATCTTTTGCTTCATTTGAAGTTTGTTTTCTATATACCAAATAGTGGTCCTTGTCTCGATGACATTTGACATTAGATGCACTAGATTTTTTACCAACCAAAAAAGACCAGCAGCTGTCATTTTTACAATCTCGCTATAATTTGAGAAATTTCTGTTTGTGTGTGAGTATGCAACGAGATAATTCGACAACTGGCGATCGTACAAAGTTGATATTCATTAGATGTGTTAGTCCTTGCACCAAACATTGCAGTATCCAGTTTGAAGTCGTTTGGATCTGCTGTTCACGAATCGTGGGGTCAGGGTGCTCGATTTTCAATACAAAAAATCTATACTGAAATGAAAGCCTATTTTTCGACCGTTCAAGTGATGTGTCTATGACGCGATGTGCGTCCCTATTCGTCCCGAAATGGTTTCAGACAAAAACTTCTCAATAGTCTAAAGATTCCTCCTTTGACAGCAATCTATAAATTTAGAATTTTATTTCAAGTTCAACTTTAGTTTGAACTTTAAAATTTAAGAAAACTTTGAAATGTGTGAACAAATTGAAAACAAACATGCAACGACAACGTCTATGCACCAACTTGACTTGAGCCTCCCATTTTTTAACATTAGCCCCTCCTTTCGGAATTGAGTATCAAATCACTTTTTGAAAACAAATTCTATTAAGCACTGTCTGATTTCCATCTCTATATGCATTTTATTGATTCTCATCAGTCCATCTATTTTATTAATTAATTTTTTTTATCGCAATTTATTCCACAAATTGATATTCGCCAGATATATTTGTAGGTACACCAGGCTTGCAGTATCAAGTTGGAAGTCGTTTGGATCAGCGGTTCTCCAGAAATCGAATGAAAAATAAAATTCGAAATAGATCTTCTATCCAAAATCATCTAATATTATAGACCTAAATTAAGATAAAAATAAAATATCTAAATTGAAAATTGGCATGAATTTGGATATAATATATCTAAATTGGCTATACAAGAGAGGTAAGTGAAATACTTCGAAGCCGTAGCCTCGTACAACAGATGGAAATTTATTTTACACGACTAATATGGCACTTTTTGAACAGGCATGCCCTAGTCATTATAAATTTCGTTTTTTTAGGGGAAAATGATTATGATGAAGTTAGAATCTCAGAAAATATAAATAGATACTTATCAAAAGGGATATTTTCGATATTAATCGATTTTCGTTGAATATAAAACATTATTTATAAGATACGTATCTTTAAGCACAATGTGTCGTTTATATATATTTTTTATGCAGGTGTTCTTTGAAATTCACTTAGAGTTTTTCTCCAGTCTAAAAAGGTTGCGAAAGGCCGTTGTAGACCAACTCACCTTAACTCGTGTAAAATGAATTCTTCACAGCAACCCGTTAACACATGATTAAACAGGAGTGAAATACTCGACAGGTCTGGCTGAAAAGAGTAGGTCATTAATAATGGCTTTTGCAGTCCACTCAAGATACTAGGTCGTAAGGGTAGTGGAGGAGAAGCATGGCTGCGAGTTGGGTGGATTCAAGATGATTATTTTAATCGTTTTAGCCTTAAATAGCAGATTTCAGTTGTTAGGATACGAAAAAGGTTTAATACTGTGAGAAATGATTCTATGAAGGGGAAGGAATTGGCATATGGAAGACGGTTACCGTAAAGTTACGGGGTTACTTGGTCTGACCTGACAATTATATTCCACTAATGAACTATCAAAGTAATGTTGATTATAAAAACTCACTTCCCAACTTGAATCTTTGGCCAAATCAGCCTATCTCTTCCTTTGTGGTCCATACGATGCAAACCCTTGGTTTAAAAGTTGAAGTTGGCCCCGGGTGAGTCAATTTAACTTTATTGCTCCAGCTGTTGGGTTATTTCGCACACAGGCCCTCTGTCTACGGCCATACTGCCGTGGAAAAATCCTCCCAATATATATATATATATATATATATATATATATATATATATATATATATATATGTGTGTGTGTGTGTGTGTGTGTGTGTGTGTGTGTGTGTGTGTGTGTGTGTGTCGAGTCAGCAGTAAGTCCGTAGGCTAAATATGGAAAATGCATTCATTTTACATAACAAATATTTTTTCATAAACATATTTCACCTTGTCAATGCATTTAATCAACGCTTGTGCATAAATCATTTAGGTCGGACTTTATAAAGTGGAAATCTCAGATTAAAATCCTGCTAAAAATAGTGACAGGCTACGGACTAATTAACCCACTCTTAAATATATTCATAGACGAGGTCGCTCCCGATAGTATCCAGCCATTTAACAAAAATGCCCCTTCTGAGTCGATGGCGCCTTATTCATCTTCGAAGTACTCCTCTTGAGACCTCATACATTCATTCCAGCGTCTCTTCCACTTTACTAAACGGTCTGCAAAGTCCCTTTTTGGGATTGCCATAGTCAGCTTCAGCACATTCTCCTTAATCACGTCCATGATCTGGAATCTCTTATGGGAACAGCGAGAAGTTTGGTTGGTGGATAACATCAAGGCTGTGTGACCGGCTCTTGATTGGAACCTCTTCTTCTTATCCTTAGGGGTGCGCTGTTCTCATTCCTGTATACCTGCCAAGTCCAGTGTACCCCCTAAGGAATTTCAGGACTTCTTACTATCAATTCTTTCTTTGTGGTGCCGATCTTCCCCCGTCCCCCACTGAGCTGATATCTACTTGAACTAATCCCACTTCATTCACGCTGAGGAAGAGACCTATCTGAAATTAAAATGATTGAGTTATACGTTAAATCAATAGGACCATTGTCCAAAGGTAAAAAAAGCATTTATTTTAAACAATTAGTGTTCAGATAAAAATTCAGCTTATAACTATGTTTCAGACGCAGTAGACTTTATGAGGCATCCTCGTATGTACATTATATAAGGTCTGCCCGGAAAGCATCCAGCCGTATTGAATATTTCGAGAACTGGTTGCGCAGCCTTGATGTAATGATAGGTGGCACTGACCTTAAAAGTCATTGGAGGTTACCAGAGATTGATTTGGGATTAAAATTGTTTTTTTTTTGGCCATAATGCTGCAAAACAATTACACTTTTAGCGGTAAAGTGGTGCTCAGTGATACCTTGAGCCGGAAAAATCGACCTTTGGTGACCTCCAATGGAGATTACCAAAGGCCAACTTGGGATTAAAATAACTCTCTAACAGCAGGGGCTAAAAAATGGATGTGCAATCCTGAAAAACGTTTTCTGACAAAAATTCTAATACAAGGTACAAGGACAATCTCCATAGATAGCTCGCCTCAAGCTGACATCTCGAAGCTTTCTCTATGGCCAGATCTATATTGGTTGTTCTAGGGTTGGATCCCCCCCAAACATTTTTATATTGGAACCCAGTCGGCCTAGCTGAGGGAGTGGGTAGTGTGAGGCAATTTTAAACCGCCCTTGGGCCCCCAAATGGAACAGGGGGCACCAAAAGCTTTATGAATAATAGTTCACCTACAGTTTTTCTGCTAAAGTAATACAATGTCTGTGTCCAGTTAGGAAACCACTGCAATAAATGTTGGGGGATGTAGGGGCTAAAGGAACTAAGCCGCCGAGATCCTAAATCTCCAGCTACGCTCCTGTTGGCACCCTTTGAGAGAGGCTCATGTTGTGTATCCAGAAGCTCTGTCGAACTAAGGGACTACAGGATTCGTACTGTTTTGAGCATCAGATTATTTTTTCTGTAACAGCCACTTTTTCCAGAGTAAATATATTTTTTCAAAATTCTTGAATTGTGTAAAAAAAAATATATCAACATATTTTTCCTAAATTTCAAGTTATCTTTCCCGGGCAACGCCATGTATTCATGCTGGTATGAAATATTCATGAAATAATTATGAAATAATTGTTATTTAAATTATAATTCAAGTAAATAAACATATCAAATTTAAGGAAACTATCACTTTATCAGGTCAATGAGTTTTCAGTTATTAAATAAATCATTAATGAATTCAAATGCATTCAAATTTTATTCATTTATTTAAATGTAGTATTTAGATTGAATTGGTTGTGAAATTTAATTAAAAAAAAAAGATATTTCAAATTTGAAATAAAATTGCTAGAATCCAGAACAAGAAAAATGAATTCTCTCAATTAAATTTCAAGGTAGAAAAACAAATCGATTTCTATCAGCGTGATTAAAAAACCAAACCATCACCACCACCACCAACACCACCACCAACAACAACAACAGGTCTGGTAAGTCACTCAATAGAAACCATCGTGGGACAGACTTTTTTCTCCAGCACGCCTTGTTGGCGGTGATCAATAGAAAAATTGGGAAGAGGGCTGATCAATAAATGAGTTGCTTCCCTCGCCTTTTGTTGTAGAGTGATCACAGAAAAAAATGTGAATTTTCAGAAAAAAACAACAAAAAACCCAAACAAGCATGAATGCTACCACGTACAAACTAAAGGATCAATTTATCATAAAATTAGATTGAAAATTGAACCCCCACTAAAAACCTATTTAGGGAGGGTTTTTTTTAAATAACAAATTTTTTCTTCAAGACATAAGTAAGTGTTGAAATTTCCTGCCTCTAGCTACGTTAGTGTCGCCTGTATGCGTGGTACATACATAACCACCAAGACAGACAGCAAGACTAATTTGAAAACTGAAGAAACCTATGCTGACAGTTTTGGTGACAGTATTTGTTGACGGTTTATAACATAAAAAAGATGAAGATATTAGTCAGAAGATGCTTGGTCCAAGAACTATCTTAGTTCCGAATCAGTTAAGAAGTCATTTCTCGCTATCTGATGATCTGTTTAAAACTCGAAAATTCGAGAGAGATAGAACTTACAAATATCTATGATCTCTCGTTTTTTTCTTCTCTCTCTTCCGCGTATACGCATGCGCGATCTTGATTATTAGTCAATCAGATCAAAAGATTATCACTAATCCAACGATTCATAGAAATCTGAATTCCCCCAAAAGAAACATCAATAAACGACTTTGAGGTTCAAAACTTACCTACCTCACAGTTCAATTTTACCCGAGTAGGGTGGGAATTAACCATCTACAACTAATTTTTCCCTTACCTTAAGCTGTACATTATGTGTATCCAAACTTACTTACTCACCCGCATGAAAGCTTTTACAAGTTTGTGTGTGGTTCACTTATAGCTTGAACATACGTTTCTCCATATTCGTTAAACTTAGCCAAAGCCAAATGGTAAAAAAAGATGGGCATAGAAAGATTGTATTGCGCCTGTATTGCAAGTTGGGAGGGCCTGTGTTGATAGTCATCATTACGGAATCTAGGCTTCAACTTGGGCTCGATCATCGACCACTGGCACTTTTCTGTTTATATCTTTCCGCATGTTAAAGACATTAATAACGTGTTCACCATAAACATCAATAGAAAAGGTTAGACATAAAGACGCTGGGCAACATTTTTATATTCCTATTCACCTTTTAGTTTGATGTTTTTCCTCTTCGGATTGAATAGCTGTAACTAGTGTCTTTATTTGAAAATATCAAAGGTAGAGTTTCGATGAATGATCGTACTAGAGAAATAACAACTTTTGAAAATGTCTGTTTTTCCAGATAGAACTGATGTTACGGATGAGGCAAGGCTATTTTCATGGAGCAAGCTGTTCGAGCAATGGTAAAACTTGGGTTTAACTATGAAATCTATGGACACCCACACCAATAGCTCCAGTATTTGGCTCGATTTAAACTTCTTACTTTGGCTAGATATAAACTTCTTACTTCCTCGACAAAAAAACTTTTTATTTGGCTCGATGAAAGCATATTATTTTGGCTCGATATAAACTATTTACTTTGACTCAATATAAACTTCTTACCTTGACTCGATCTAGACTTCTTTCACGGCATAAACTTCTTATTTGGCTCGATATAAACTTCTTACTCTGGCTAGATATAAACTTCTTACTTTCTCGATATAAACTTCCTATTTGGCTCGTTGTAAAATTCTTACTTTCTCGATATAAACTTCTCACTTCAGTTCGATATGAACTTCTTACTTTGACTTGATATAAACTTCTTACTTTGGCTCGACATAAACTTCTTATTTGGCTTGATATAAACTTCTTTAGCACGATATAAACTTCTTACTATGGCTCGACATAAACTTCTTACTTGGGCACGATATAAACTTCTTACTCTGGCCAGATATAAACTTCTTACTTTCTCGATATAAATAAATCTTTCAAGATTGTCTTAGAACACATATGGAATATAAAAAGCAACATTTCTAGTAAGGTGTCCTAAAAGTCACGAAAAAAAAAAAATTGCCTATTTTTCTTTTGTGAATTTTTCCAATGATGAATTTTCAACATCTTACGTAATGAAAAAAAGTTTCGACCAGTTGACCAGTTAGAAGGTATTATGGGTATGTTGATGGTTCTTATTGTTAAACAGTCAAGGTTTCAATAAAATGTCTTCATTAATCGATTTTATCGGCATTAAAACCTATGCATCGTAGTGGTCTTCTGTACTCGTAAAATCAAGAGACCCACGTGAAAATTCTCTTTCCAAAATGAGGCACGCATCTTTCTGATACCTTCATACACGTTAGAGGCGCTTACCATTGAGCGATAGTTTATGTAAATCATTCCCAGTGAGTTCGATCCCGCTTGGGATTTAGGTCTCACAAATTTAACCTTGTGCCAGATTAGGTCCAGCTTTATAAATGAATAACTACTCCTTTTTCACGCAATGCCCCTCGTATTCTTGAACACCATTGCGTGCGAATTAGAGCCTAAGTTGATACTCCACGGTTACGACCTTGCGCCAGACTAAGTTTAATGGACATCTATTTGTTTATCATCCAAAGAAACATTTTGTAAAGCTTTTCTTGGCGGATTATTATCGCAAGCTATAATTCGTGAACCCAATCTTTATCGATTTGTCCCCTGACGTGACCTTGTGCCAAACTAGGATAAGCTGAATGAATAAACTTATCAACTTTCTACTAATTTATTAGAAACCCGTCGAAGAAAACTGTTATGAAAATTGTCAACATAGGTTTCTGTCAGTTTTTAACTGATCTGTCTGTCTGTCTGGCTATGTACGCACAGAGCGTACTCCAACGTAACTACAGGACTAAAAATCTATGGGGGGAGGGTTCAATTTGCAACATAAGTTTATGCTAAATCGATCCCTAAGTTTTTTTTATCTGGCAGCATTTATACTCGTTTCTTGGAAATTCAAACTGTTTCGTGATCACCACCCGAACATAAGGCAAGAGAAGTAACTTACACATTGATCACTCCTTTTCCCAATTCTTTTTAATTGATCACCCCGACATGACGTGCCACCAAAAGGCGTTGATCACATGGCGGTTTCTATTGAGCGATTAACCAGACCTGTTTTGTACTTCCATTAAAACTGAACTATAAAAACACATTTCGTAAATCCTGACTCTGAATAAGCACCCTTGACCTTTGATCAACCCCCCCACCTCCTCTCATTTTCCAACCCGATAAGTTCCGATCACCATGGTGATGTTAAGCACTCGTACATCTACCACACAACAGGCTCTATAATGTCCGTAGAAATTGGACTCTGTTGGACGTCACGTATCGCTGCTCACCACCGCGATGTGACAATGTCAGCTGAGAAGCTTGGATTAACGGCAGCTCAGTAGCTGAAAGACCAACAACCGAAGCCGCGTAGAATGGGAAGACAGTGCGTTGTAAATACTTAGTTTTGGGGGCAAATAAAACTTTATTTTCCAGAAATGGACGATAGTAAACGAAGAAAAAACGAAACAAAACAAACTCCGTTTCACTTGATACGAATGAGAAAAACTTTACCGGAAAAAGAAAAAGAAAAATTAAAAGAAAAATGAAAGAAGAAAATTGATATTTCTTAAAAGGAAGATAAGATAATTTTCGAATGGAAATATTTTTAAGAAAAAACATTATTCCCAAGTAAGAATAAGACATTTTTTTTTAAATTGGAGATATTTTGAAGAAGAAGGTACTAAGAAAGATAAAGGTATTTTTAAACTGGAAATATTTTTAGAAAAAAAAAAAAAAAAAAAATCATATATCTAAAGAAGAAAGAAAAAATATTTTAAAAATGGAAATGTTTTTAGAAAGAAAGATATTTTCAAGAAAGGAAGAAAAAGACAATTCTGGCTGATTCACTCAAAAGAAACCGTCACGTAACGAAAGTCTTTTGGCAAGCATGGCGTATTTGGGTGATGAATTAAAAAAATTGGAAAAATGGGTGATCAATAAATAAGTTACCTCTCGCACCTTTTGTTGGACAGTGATCACTAAAATTCTGAACTTGAAAAAAAAAGAAGAGTTTTTGAAATGGGATAATCATTTCAGATTCAAAATTTCTCCCTCTTTCTATCTCAAACGTCCACTTTTTTCTGCGCAGAATTTTCAAATAGAAACTATGAAACTCCATGAAACAACGTGTTTGTAACTAATCCAACTTTGATTAAGGCAATTTTGACGTGGGCCTAAAATGGGGGGGGGATAAGTCTTGCATTACACATTCGTTATAAAATGATTCCCCATTTATAAGCTACAATAAATTCTTTATATTTCAATTGTGTACTCTAAATGAAGACATCCCCATTCATGAAATTTATCAATAACTGACTATCGCAATTTCTGTCATTCCCTCCTTATATAAACTGAAATAAAATGAAACAGATTTTATCCGATGTTGATGTTTCAACACAGTGCTCAACATTTAACTCAGTAAATAGAGCTATTGATTTATAAAAAATAATATTCACAATAATATGTACCCAGTGAATGTAAACATTTCGCTCCTATCACACTCTTCAGCAATATATATATATATATATATATGATACACGAAAATTATTCTTTTATTTAATCTATATTTGATAAATTAATTCATTTAATAATGAATTCGATTAAATCAAATTTGATTGAATAGAAAGTTTGCAAACACGTACATGAAAATTAAGACGTAGGACAAATGAGGATCTATGCCATTTTATGGGTCTCCAGAGATCCAACCCCATCTTGCACATTAATTATGGAATGGGTTTATATGATGATAACAATTAAAATCATAAGAGATAAACTTACAATGGAATCGTTGAAAGAACAAATGTGGCGTCAGGAAACTCGAAAAGGAGAAGTCCAAAAGGAAGTAAAAAAAGAACTGCATGGGCATTTACAAGAGACAAACAAAAGGAATTGCAGATGAGATGACATGGTCGTGATTGCGAAGAGGACATTTGAAGAATGAAACAGAATCCCTACTAATGGTAACCCAGAACCAATCATATTAAAGTCAAGATAGATAGGACAAAGTAAAGGTCACTCGTGATGACTACTGTAGCAATAGAAACCGTCATGTGACCAAAGTGTTGGGGGTATCAATGAAATATTGAATTGATCAATGAATTAGTTGTTTCCCTTGCCCTTTGAGGGACAGCGATTACTAAATCATCAAAAACAATGCAAGAATGATGTTGGACGCAAGCTAAGGAATCGATTTAGAATAAACTTACATTACAAATTGAACTCTCCACTAAAAAACTATCCAGAGGGGATCTAAAAAAACAAAAAAAACAAACAAAACAAAAAGTTGTCTTTTCTGGACGTAACAAGGAGTAAATATTTACATTTTCAGCCCTATAACCCCATTGATACATACATAGCCAGCCAGATAGCGAGACAGCCAGACCTACTTAAAAACTGAAGATACCTATATTGACAGTTTTTGTTGACATTCTAATATATTAAGAATCATATTTAATGGTTCATTAAATGCGGATCGAATTCATAACATTAACAATGGTATAAGGAACTAGCTTGCTCTATTGCAGGAGCCCTTATGCGTGGTGGATATTTACTAAACTTAGTATAGTTAGGCGTAGAGCCTCCCTAGTCGAGCACCCATAGAGGGTCGAATTCATAACATTAGCAATGGTCGGCGGGTCTCACTTGCTAACAATACCGTCACAGTAGGCACCCCGAGCGCACGTGTTAGATCCTAAAAGAAAGGAAAAAAGTGAATACTATAAAGAAAGTATCACAGGTCAGAGGTTAGGATAGATTTGGTTTGCATTGCCCTTTTGTAGAGGAAAGGCCCTTGCCATTCTAGTAAGCACATCATCACTCAATTCCAAATGATCTAAAGATAGGAAGAAAGAAAGCCGGAACTCAAATAATACTTTTATGGCCCCCTTATGATTGTTGAATCTTCTTCTGCGTCCGTCGCTAGCAACCACACCCTTGATTTGTGTGTCACTGGTCAGCCAATGTCCCCCCAACAGCCAATTCTACCCTGGTTACCAGTCGCACAAATCTACCCCAGATCCTGGTTTGAGAAGGTTTTTTTGTTTATATGCTAAGTTGGTTTTTAGATTTCCCTCCGAAGACTGATGTAGGGAACTTAATCATTCCTTTGCATGGGGTACATTTGCGTAAATACTTGTATCGGCATTATGGGAAAGAAGAGGAGAATGAAGATAATGCAGAGGTAAAAAAGGAGAGAGAGAGAGAGAGAGAGAGAGAGAGAGAGAAAGAGAAAGAATGAAGGAAAGAAAAAAGAAGGAAAGAGAAAAATTGTTTCGATGAAAACATAAAAAACGCTAATTAAAATAAAAATGCAATTAATGAATGAAAAAAAGGTTTCGAAGCAATGAACTGCAAGGGAACAAGAGAAATAAAAATGGAAGAAGAGATGGAAAAGACAAAAGCGAGAAAGAAAGAAAGAAAGAAAGATAGAAAGAAAGTAAGAAAGAAAGAAAGAAAGAAAGAAAAAGGACGACGGATAATGAAAATCACGATAAGGAAAGGGATAAGGAAAGACGGAAAAAAGGAAGAAAAAAGAAAAGAAAAAGAAGATGAAGGAAAAGAGGAAAGAAATCGAGGAGGAAGAAGGAAAGAAGAAGTACAAAAGGAAATAGAAAAAAAGAAAGAAAGGAAAGAAAAAATGGAGGCTGAGCCAAGAAAATATCTGAAAGGGACAGCGACGAAAAAAAAAAGGAAGGAAAAGAAATAAGAATGAAGAAGAGAAGGAAAAATTAAATTCGATCCTCAACTAATGAGGCTCTACGCTAAGTTTAGTGAATGCCTAAAAAAAGAACGAAAATATAGGAAGAAAAAGGACAGATGATGAAGAAGGAGAGAAAAAAGAAAGAGGAGGAGGAGGAGGAGAAGAAGAAGAAGAAGAAGAAGAAGAAGAAGAAGAAGAAGAAGAAGAATTCTTATATCAATTCGAGATATACATAAGGGAGTAAAGGAATTAGATGTATGTTTCACCTGTAGCTAGCAGCCACTGTATTTTCCTTCACCTTAATTTCACAAGATTATCTTAATGTCCTCATTTAGAAATCATTCTCTGGATGGCTCGCGGTTCACCTCTCCATAAATATGACATATCGGAAGTTAATAACACGACTTAGGTGAATAGGTCGCCATTTTCTTTTTCCATTACCTTAATGGACACATATTCTTCATTTAAGTCCCTCGTCCGCCAGCACCTTGCCTCATCGGCTATTTAAAATGGTTGAAATATTGACCTATTGGCAGTTTTCATGGTTGTCATGTTAGCCTTTTGCCTAATAACGCGTCAGTCCCTTACTCTCTGGCGAAATTTATGTTTTATTTATAAACCCTGTGAATAGATACTTTGATAAATACGGGGGTCTCCCCAGATAGATACACATTTTGGTTGTTAATAGTATCTTTCTAGAAAGTTAGTTAAGCTCTTTCATAATAGAGAATAAGTGTTATAAGACGGAAAAGCATTTGACGTTTATGTTCAAATTAGCATAATGCCCCAACAAAAATGACGGGATTATTTATGTATGTATAAATTATACAACTAAAAAGCATTCAGAGAGCGCATGATCTTCCAACGCCATTGTCAGGGGCAGTAATTGTGCATGGATCTGCCCCCTAAGGTAATCAGTTCTTTCATAGCCTATTATCATTGATGAACTTGGAGATATCATGTAGACAAAGACAAAATTGAGGTGATAACATAACTACAATGCAGGGAAAGTAATTGTACATGGATTCGCACCAAAAATTAATCAGTTCTTCCGTAGTATTTTGTCTTCCTTTTCCCAAAATAGAAATCCATTGATAATTTTTGGCAGTACATTGTGGGCAGACATAAAATGTTTGCGATATCACGTGGTTTGGACATATAACTGCAACGTAGGGGAGATAAATGTGTATTGATCCATCCCGAAATTCAATCAGTTCTTCCTTAGCCTATTGTTTTCCCCGTCCAGAGAATTTCATAGAAATTAATTGACGACTTTTGGAGATACCGTTTGGACCGTAATGATCTTATAAATAAATGTAATTAAAAACAAAAACGGAAAAAATACCTTTCAAATAAAAAAAAAATTCCAGTGTTACTCCTAAAATTCTTTGAAAATCCATTCAATACCTTCGGAGATATCGTGTGGACAGACGAACAAACGGAAAGACGAGACCAAATACATAAACATTTTTCCAACCTGACAGAACTGAAACATATTTTAGTATAAATGTATTTTTTGAAAAAAAAAAACCCAAAAAGAAACCCCAAAGAAACTGGCGAAAACGCATCCATTGAACAAAATTTATTTTCCTGTCGATCTTCAACAATTCTTTATATTTTTTCAATTAGATACCGTCAACTAAAACTGTCACCAAAACTGACAACACAAGTTTCTTCAGTTTTCAAGTTAGTCTGGCTGACTATATATGTATGTATCGCACATTCACACAGGAGCCAACCTCAAGTTACGAATCCGCTACGACCGAGCGACATTTTATTTCATTAGTTTGGCGCAAAAATAATAGCTGTTTTTCACCATCAGCTTAAAAGCAGAATTTCTCAACTTAGAATAAGATATATTGATGAAAATAAGAACCTTTATGATCTACGCAAGTTTGCCTAGAAACGAGTTCATTTATTCCGGAAGTACAGAATTCTCGAATCCTAGAACCTTTGAGCTGCTGTTTGGTTGTTGGAGACCTTCTCTTGCACGAAGTGATCGGAATTCTTGAAAAAGGGGTAATTAGTCGGAGAGGGGCTTTGTGAGTATGCTAGGCGAGGTAGAGTTTCGTAACCTATTTCGTTCAATTTATTCGGGGTCATTCGCGTGACATGTCGGGCCTTTTCCGTTTTTTCTTCTCCCAATTTGGTACAAATGTCGAACAACTGCTCATGGACGTAAATAGTGAAAGTCTAATTCTTCTGCAACCTGTCGAGTTGTTTTGAGTGGGTCTGAACAATAATGGCCAACAACTGGACGTTTTCAACCGCAGAAGGACGTCCACGTCTTTACCGTTTCGAAAATTTCGGAACCAATGCTGAGCTGTACGTTCGTTGGCGCCACCCACTGGCCGAACACTTGGTTGATATTGCGAGCAGTTTCAGCTGCTCTACGTTTTATTTTGATCAAATACAATAAAATTGTTTGAATTTGTTTTTTTTTTCCATTTTTGGTTAGACAGCCTCAAATAAATCGGAATAAATAGTGAAATGAAAATGTTCAGCGTAGATGAATAGAGCAAAATTCACACTTACACCACGTATAGAATAACTTAATCATTTAAACAAGCCAATTGCTCACTATAGCATTGCACAGAATCAGTTTGACCAAGTTCTGGCTATTCGTAATAAAGGATTCCCTCTGAATCCCAAATATAGATTTTTTCTGGAAGATTTCCTCTAGGTTCAGATGTTGAAAGCTATCCTGGGTTTTGCCACAACCTTCTTCATCTTGGATTCTCGTAATGATTAGTGACTACCCTCTCGAATATGATATTTTCTTGAGTTAAACAAGAAGAGAAAAAAAAAAAGAAGTGTTTAAACGCTAGCCGCTGTTCATTTCTACCGGTTCGTGCAGAAGCCATTTTCCTAACTTCTGAATATTTCCTAAGACTTATAAAAGACTTACTGTAATTGCAATAAAGTTTAAAATTCAAGTAATTGAGAGCTGAATAAATGTCAAAGACAATTCTAAGATTTCCTCAAAATAGTGCAAAATATCATGCTGGAAACATATGTATATACCTCAAAGTTTAACGGCGCAAAAATAAAGAATGAAGCCAAGTAAAAAATATAATCAACGAATAGTCAATACAAAAAGGTTTGAACTGAAAGAAAGGAATTCATTTTCTATTATAAGTAAGTAATAAACCAATCCCCCTTTCTTGGCCATAATAGATTTTACAGATTTCTATAATCCAGAGAAGATAAAAGTGAATTTAAAAGCGTGATTGTTGAAAAGTGATATTGGATTGATAAAACTTACCCATGAGTTTTGTTGATTATTTTAATATCTATTCACAGCATCCCCAGAATATCATGATTAGAAGCTGAATAAAGTATAATCATATTCTGAAGATGATATCAATAAATATTATATTATAAACAGACCCACCGATAGATTATATTAAATATTGATTACTTACAAGCATGTTTTTTCTGAGTAATCGTTATCTCTGATTCATGACAACATAAAAATAGATGGTCAAGTAATGAGGGATCAGTTTATAAGCGACTATCATCATGAATAGATACCCTATATTATGTCCACACCACATTATTGTTTGCTTATTAAATATTGATCATGTAAAAACACGTTTCATTAGAATTACCCTCATTATATCTGGACTAAAGACATTTATAGAATCAACTGCAGCCAAGAAATGGGGGATATGCTTATAATTTAGTTACAGTTCAAATTCGATCCCCATTTTATGTCCTCGTTACAGATTGTTCATCAAATACTGATTATCTACAAACGTATTTTGCAGAGTTATCTTTCTTTTGTCTTGACTATAAAATGTATCGAATTAGCTGTGATCAAGAAATATAGTTTCATTTCATAAATTTTCAGAACGCAGATTTGATCACTCCCTTTATATTCACACGACACTATTTTTGTTAATCGAATATTGATTACCTAAAATCATGTTCTTTTTTTCTTCAGTTTTCTACATTCGCCCCGGAGTATAGAAATGTATTGAAACTACTGTTGACAAGTAATGGGAGCTCGGTTTATAATTTGGTTTTAGTACAGATTTGATCCAGTCCGCTCAGATAGTGTAATGGCTTTGCAGAAAGTCCCTGGTATGAGCGAGGATTGAGGAAAACTCTTCATTGGGACGAATTTCTCTGAGCACTTATCAGCTAATCAAGTATAGTAAACCTTGAAGAGCTTCGGAATCTAGCCGTGACATAGAAACTTGTGATACGTGGATCCCTGGTAAGGATGGCCGTGGCCGTAGCCAGCGCAAAGGTAGAACTTTTACAAAATATCCACGATGCAGATCGACTGTGAATTTCTTCATTATTAGCGTTAATGTTTGTCTCTGCAAAAGATTCCATTAGTCCTACTGATAATCAAATATTGATTACTTACAAGTATGTTATTCGAAGCAACATTCATCCTGTCGCAGCTTGGATAGTGTATTGTTTAGCACGTCTGCTCCGGTCTGGTTCGATTAACGGTATGAGTGAAGAATTCGGGAAACTCTTCTCTAACACAAATTTCAATGTGCTCTCGGCAGCTGATTGAATACACTCTAAGCTGTGTGATCAGGGTGGAGGTGTTCCTTCGGTGGACTTGCATCCTTCCAAAGGGTGGTCATGAAAAAAAAGTTTCGTAAGAATAAAGTCCCAGTCTCGACCAGACTAGAAACTGGCAAGGATCTCGACCAGATTGATAGTATTAACAACAAGTATGTTTTCCGAAACTACATCCATCCTCTTACGCCTATGCAATTTCCACTCGTATATTTTAATGGTTAGTACGTCTTCCTCGGTCTAGCTCGACTCCCGGTAGGAGCAAAAGAGTTCGTAGAATTCTTCACTAAGGTGAATTTCCATGCACTCTCTTCAGCTAACTGAGTTCATCCCAAGTAGTGTGATCAGGATGAAGATGTCCCTTCGGTAGACTTGAATCCTTCCAAAGGGGATCATAACCCCCTACACACACCCAAACAAAGTTGTAAGAATAAAGTCCTGGTCTCAACCATACTTCAAACTTGCAAGAACTACTTAACTATCAAGTTTACGTATGCAAAAAAATGGTGCCTCGTCATTGGTCATTTATACTCAAACGGGATCTGCCCTCCCCCAAAATCGTACGCTTTCCTTCTCTACCTTCTTTTTGTCTACATGACACTGTTTTTAAAATTGAATACTGATTACCTACAAACATGCTTTTCTTCTTTTTTCTTTCAGGGTTACTTCCATTCTCTCTGGACTATAGAAATGCATAGAATCTTCTTTGGCTGAGAGATAGAGTTTCTATTCATGATTTAGTTCTAGTACAGATTTGATCCCTTATTTTATGTCCATATGGCAATTTCTTTTTCATATCAACATAATGTATGAATGGATAGAATCAGAAACATAAAAATGGGCATCGAAGTGTCGAAAAAACGCGTATTAAAAGTAAATGAAGTGAAAATGTTGTAAATAAAAGTCAACTTGTAATGTTTAGTAGCCTCACACAAAGAGTCAAGTCATTTATTCATACACACAATATATGCAATCATGCGTATTTACAAACGACCAAAAGTAGATCTTTACTTATATGTAGAGATTTATTTATTTTAGGTGAAAATTTCGAAAAATAACGTTAACACACTTGACTTGATTTGAAAATACATGAATATATATACGTATATGTGTGTGTGTGTGTAAGCATGTAAACAGCAAAATTTTCTCTAAACCATTGCAAATTTTTCTCTGAAAAAGATAATTTGCACCCATCGAAATGCACCGAAACATGCCCACTTGATGATAAAAAATTGAGATGTAACACCTGCTTTCTCTTGAGTTTTTCTTTTCACCTCCCAATTTTTACTTTCATCAACACACATACGTATTCATATATGCATGTGTTTGTGTATGCATGTATATATGCATCTATATGTGTATATGTATATACATATAGATGGATAAAAATTTGGGAATTAAATTCTAGCTTGAACCAAATTACTTACGGTAGTGAGAGAAGCAAATGCAATGATCAGAAAATCAAGAAATGAGCCCCAGGTGGGATTCGGACCCAAAACCTTTCTCGTGTGAGCACCTATGTAGCTTAAGTCTGCCCTAACTACTCAAGCAGAGGTCGAAATAACACCCTTGATTAATTTCTCCCTTCTCCGATTGCAGGCCAGTTTTTGTTTTTGTGTTTTATAAGTCTCAGAAATACTTGTATTTTTTTAACGTATTTCTTTGTATATTTATTGTTCCAATGACGACAGTACGATGGGTAATGGATATTCGTATCTGAATATTACTCACCGTACTTATCACGGCCAAAAGAATTCGTTCGAAAACCTCTTGACAATTTTGTACATACGCTTACCACTGATCTCTGCTCAGCAGCAAGGAAAAGATAAATGTTAGTAAAAAAAACATCTACTATTTATTTTTCAACAAGTATTTCTTTCATCTTAATTCAAGCTGCTCTTTATCGCAACTTCTTTGACCGGTAGATTATGGGTATCAGCGCAGATCAGAAATTAAGAAGAAAGCTTCAGGCGAGGCACAAAATTCCATCCCTTATGCCTTGGGAAGTCTGCATAAGTATGACAGCTGCTCCACCGATTGAGCAACTAGTGCTTCACAGTTGGCCTATGATCAAATCCAGCACTTGAACTCACTCATTATAACCCAATCGCTAAACACACACACACACACACACACACACACACACACACACACACACACACACACAGAGTTTGAAATATATATATATATATATATATATATATATATGTATATATATATATACTATGGCAAGTTTGGAAAACAGCAGTCAGAACAATCTGAAGACGCTGCCAGTGAGGGAAAATAGATATATGAAAATAATCATTTTTTCCAAGTTGTCAAATCGTTTAATTACACATAAATATGAACACCTATATGTATATGGGCGGTGCTACCTAAAATTGAAGGAATTTGAATAGCTTGCACTGAGGGTAGTACGGACTTTTGTTGCTGTCCTTTGTGACAAGCACCTTGTGTGAGATCGCTGTATTCATGACCAAGGGGAACGACCTCAATGGAAACTAAATGCTAGGGTGAGTAACTTTTTATGGTCAAATTCTCTGAAGGTTTTGGTAGTACCTCATATACAAGCTTAAGCGTGTATGCATGTGTCTGTATTTATATATATATATATATATATATATATATATATATATATATATATATATATATATATATATATATATATATATATATAAACTTTTCTTTGATGTGTCCCCATTTTAACCAGGTCATCATGTATCTTGTAGTTTTCATTGTTGTATGAATGCATATGCATATATGAGTCATATATACTAGCTGAAAACACGCCTGACGGGTGGAAGGTCCAAATAGGGCCTTTGATCCCAATGAGTGGTCCTGGATTCGAACTATGTATTTATTGGATGATAACTTATTGGAAATTTATCACCATTATGAATTTTTCGATCACGTTTGATTCAAATATCGGGGGGGGCACAAATCATAGTAAGATAGATAGATGGAGATCAGATCGGTGTGAGCGCGAACGCATACCCCGCAATTATCCTTTTTTGGGGGGTGGGGGAATGATAAAAATAACCTGTTAAGACATTCCTATGGGTCCTATTAGAACACACAGAAAATTTTACGGGAAAAGTTGTATGGTTTCTGCGTTACGCTGTCATATACAGACAAACAGACATTTGGCAAATTTTAATTGGATATCCAGTCGCATGTTGACAACAAATCAATACACTCACGTATACACATATATTAAATCATAAACATTAGAAACCCCAGTAATAGCTCCTGGGAATTTGACTTTGATATGATTTCGCGTCAATTCAATCAACGGCATATGTTGGGGTTATTGACTTGACCCTCAAACAATCGATGCCATAAAACCCTAATCCTGTTTAATCTTAATCCCCATCCCACCAACAGAGATCGTATTTGGAAACATGCTGTCTTTATTACAAACCAGTTGGTTCCATTCATCCGCAGTTTTTTTTATATTTGTACCCTAATCTAATATTACCCTGGTTCTTATGAGTGTCACTGTGTTACTTTTTGTCTTCTGCACCCTAATCTATTTTTACCCTGGTCTCCGCGGGTCATTGTGTTGCGATTGTCTTCTTCGGGGTTTTCTCCCGCGAAGCCAACTGACTTGTGTCGCTAAGTCGATGACCTTTGTTTGGTCTTGCTCAGTTGCTTGAACTCAGATTACATTATTCCCTGAAGAAGACCTGAGCGCCTTCCATAGAGCAATATAGGTTGCTGGCTCATCTTGTAAGTCAAAGGAATTGCAAAATGTTGAGAATAGAGATCAAGTGACAACAAGTCTCCTAAAAAAAAAACAACAAATAAACTTCTGAATCAATATTCCCTCTGTTTTTCTTTATGGTCAGCGGGTGCAAAAGTCCAATGTGCAATTTTTTCCTTGTGACAAAAACATGTGCGCACAATTGAATTCGACATAGATCAATATTTTTTTCAATAAAAGCTCAGTAAGCCTACAACAGAATTTGAAAACTTTCCTTTTTGCGCTGGTTGCAAAACGTGCGCTCACACACGCACAGCTTAAAGGAACCATGTCTAGGATTGTCCTTAGTATTCGAGCTAACGTCAATAATGCCGTCGTCTCGGTTGTCTCAGTTGCTCTAACCCCTTTGCTAGGGTTTTAGGGAACGAGCCCAGGACTCCAAACACAATTAGTACTACTGTCACATTCATGTTCCATTACATCTTGCAAGCCAGAGAAATTGCAAAATTTAGCCAACCCCATCGACGGTGTATTGAAGGAAAATAATGACAAATGACTTGTTAGCAGGTTTATCTTTAAAGTCATTGTTAGTCAGATCATTACCCAGTTCTCCACTACCGTGGCTCTGTGCCATACAACACTAAATTTTGTAAATATCTAAAGGGTCCGAGAATGGATTGTTGATTGCTAAGCTACTCTTGCAAGCTGTTCTTCGTTTGATTTTTCGAGATGATTCATAAATGTAATTCCGTACGAAATTTTGAGTTTGTTCATAAATATCCTTTTTGAATATAACATTCAAAACAGCCTTGTAAACATCGGTGGGGTCAAGTGACAGGGCTCAACTCTTGACTCATTCACGTTGATATTCACACCGAGCCATGAGTATCACAGATTTTATAAGAACCATTTTACAGCACCAGGATTTTCGAATGACCTCTAAATTGTCAGAGGTTCTGCTAAAAATAGTTACATTGGTATACCAGCATTTCCCAGACACACACGTGGACATAACGTGTACATGCGCGTACTTATAGATGTGTATATTATGTATAAAATGTTTTTAATTTTTTTGTATATATGCCCAAGTCCAAAATGTATATATATATATATATATATATATATATATAGACATTGAAAGATATTTACAAAGCTCAGCGAGCGATGAAAAGCAGATACTTAACAACAACGTGGAACCCAAGAGATCGTAAGACACAAAAGCAAAAAAAAAACAAACAAACAAAAACTAAAAAACAACAACAAAAAACACAAAACAAAAACAAAACAAAACAAGAAGCAAAGAGGCATTTGAATGAATCTATTCCGAAACCACTTCGAAATGATCAGAGACGTGAATCACGTCATAAAAATATTGCTTTTTTACGGTCACGAAATACGTGTTCATTTCAGTGTTGATTTAAAAAAAATATATATATTTCGAAAGGTAGTTTAGGTCTGCACAAACTTATTGAGCCAACGGGACTCTGACGGCCAGACAGAGGTTGAAATAACATCTTTAATTCATTCCTCCCAGTCACTGACCCTGGCCATTATTTGTTTGTATGATCTGTTAATCTCGGAACTATAGATATTTAAGTTCTACGAATATATATTGTCGAGAGTATGATAAGTAATGGATATTAGTATCCAACTAAGTGGACAAGGAAAGGACAGTTCTAGGAACAAAATTTTGCTCGAATATTTACGGTAGTGAATAAAACAACTGCGATGTTCAGAGAATAAATCGGTTGGCATAGACCTAGGCTGCTTAGGTGCTCCCGAATACCACCCCAGGGCTTGTATCTTCATTTTCCGACCATCGCTGTTGTTTTGCTCAATACCGCAAATATTTCGGTTCGAGCAAAATTCAGTTCCTAAAACCATATATATATATATATATATATATATAAAAATTTCCGTCAAGACAAAGTATTTGAAATTAACCAAAATATTTGGATTTCGCTAATGACAAATCGATGAACCCAGAAACACATATCGGGTGTTTTCTCTCCCAAATCAAGTAAATATTGCTCTATATCATACTATCAATATATTGAGCACTTTTGATTTGATAACGATAATCAAATTTTAAAACTGTAACTGCGCTACTTTTTTTCATAAAAATTTTTTTGAAATAAAGTAGTATTTTTGATACAGGTTCGATTCCTGCAGCAGCACCATTTATTCAATTGTTCATTCCATTTACGTTGTCAAGGGCGAGTGAAACATAAATAGTGTAATGACGGGAGATCATCTCAAATAAGTTTCTACATATAATATAACTCAATTTTTAATCATATATATATATATATAAACTAAAGAGAAAAAATGTAATATTTCTCTTCTCCACATCGCATACACCGTATTTCCTTCTTTTTATCATCAACCTGCCACTGTCTATCCGAGTCATCTCCTTCTGCCCTTACCTGTTTTAAATCCTATCAAAACACTTTTTTACAATCCTTGTGCCTTACCTAAACACACACACACACACACATACACTCTCTGCATTGTGGTAACGACCCCCTTCAACTGTCCCACGCCATCAGCCTCCAACAATCTACCTAAACCTGCTTTACACTCAGCTATCCACCCGTTGCTTCTTGTAAGTCAATGTCACATAAAATCACACTAAGCTTCTACCCTTAGACACTTAAAATACCCGTCGGCCGCGCAGGAAAGCTGCTTATTGTATATATATATATATATATGTGTGTGTGTGTGTGTATATATATATATATATATATATATATATATGAGGGAGAGAGACAGACAGACAGAGACAGAGAGAGGGACAGACAGTGAGGGAGCGAGGTAGAGAGAATAGGAAAATTAGAAGGAGAAGTTTGTTTACGACCATCAGAAAGAGAACTATTCAATACTTCACTTTTTATAAAGATATTGTACAGGTTTCAAATTATGGACAATGCATTTTTTAATTATCATTATAAACAATTTCACACGATGAAAATCTAATACGAAATTAATATAAATGCCTAATTAGAAAAAGAGTGTTTGGGACTGACTGATTTTGATAAGAATATCCGTTTGATAACATTATTATTGGTTATAATAAACGGTTTCTCCCGAATATATACGAGGATGAATCAATAAGTCCGTAGCTTGACCCATAGTTATTAGCTGAATTTTGATCTGAGATTTTCTCTGTCGACAAAGAAGGAGATTATGTTGTAAATATTATTTCTTATGTAAAAGAGATGTTAGGTTACGGACTTATTGATTTACCAACGCAGACAGATAGATATATAGATAGGTATTGATTAGACTGTGATAGATAGGTCTGGTTAGTAACTCAATAGGAACTGTCACGTGATGAACGTCTTTGAGGTGATCAATTAAAACATTAGAAGAAGGGCCAATCAATGAATAAGTTACTCCTCTCGCCCTTTGTTGGACAGTAATCACTAAAAAGTCTGAATTTCCAAAAAAACAAGCGGGTACAAATCAGGGAACAATTTAGCATAAACTTGCATTGAAAACTGAAACCCCCCACTGAAACATATGGGGGGAAGGTTGAAAAACCAAGAAAACGTTTTTTTTTTCTAGACATAATAAGAAGTGAAGGTTTACATTTTCATCCCTCTTGCACCATTGGTACGACCTGTACAGTTGATACATAGATTCATACATACGTAGTCAGCAGGACCTAATTGAAAACTGAAGAAACCTATTTTGACAGTTTGGGAATCAGTTTTTGTTTTCACTTTTCAACAGATAGATAGATAGATAGATAGATAGATATGAATATACAAAGAGAGATATCACAGAACCGTGATAGATTTATCTGACAGTCAATATACGTACTTATTGAAAACCTATTCTGCTGTTAGATTGTAAATAGTGGTCCTTAATTACACATCAGTTGCTCACTGAGAAGCTTTATTTACTTAAAGAGAATGCACTGTGTGCATATGCATGTGCAAGTGTACATTTGAGTATACGCGTGTGCATTTCAATGAAAAAAAAACCAAAGCAATAAAAATAAACCCTGCATCACACTTGAACGCAGCCGATAGACCAGCAAATACATTTTTGTTTATCCACTGGAGACACAGTCTTTATTTACTGGGTGGGTGGAAAGAAACACCCTATTGGAAATTAGTGCCAACTTTATTATCGATAGATCGGCTGTCGCCGAGCTAGCTTTACATCGGACCATACAAGAGTTGCATTCTACCACTCTAAAGACCAAAAATAAAATATTCCACGAAAATCGAGCAATATTTACATAAATCTCATATAATTTCTAAAAAGGAGTTAATTTCAACCCACTCTGTGCAGCTGTTAACGACTTCCCAAGGCTTCTGACAGTCGTTTTGATTGCTCAAGTCAGTGTTCATCAAACAATTGAATGATTCACCCAAGAGTGAATGAAATTGTTTTGGGGGTGAATGAAATTAGAATGGTAAATAAAACATGAAGGATGAATGATTTAATTTACTCAGGTATTTATATTTTCCTATACTAAAAAATATTTTTGGTATACATATAGAACATAATTTTCTTGAACTTGATCAATTTTTAAGACTGTTATCAGCTAGCTTCATGTAAACTATGAAAATTTTTATAATTCTCTTTTGGTTCATTTTTTTTGTCCCTCCTAGTTTTCCTGGTATATTTTTCTGAATGTTCGAAATTTTGAATGAAAGAAACATTCAAGGAGTGATTCAATTTATCGTTCTGGCTCATGATACAAAATGAATTTTGGATAAAATTATACACAAAAGAGAGTAAGATGAAATGATCGAAAACATAAAGATATTTGGTTATAGGAGAATAAAATTTTGTAATAAAGACTTAAAAGTGAATGAAAATAGTTCAAGAAACACTGGCTTGAATATCAGAAAAAAACAGTTTACATCTGTATTATCAGATCATTAACAAAATTGAAAGATAAATTTTATAATATTTTTTTCTATAATTTAAATTGATAATACCAATGAATCTGTTGAAATAACAATGGATTTGAAACAATGAATGGATATTTTTCCAGTTAGTGTATCTTTCCCTTAATGTTATCAGTCGTTTATTTAATTACGAAAAGACCCTCTCCTAAAGTGATCACATTAAGTGGCTTCCTCTGTTTATCCAACATGAGACACCTGTCGTCGAGCGATGATCAGAAAGTGAGTCCCGTAGACAAATGCAAGTATTTCGAGTTCGAATCACAATGGGTGCCCTGACTATTGAAACCGCGTCAAAAGGCGATGGTTATGAGGAATGATAGTTATGCAAGGCCTTGATGGTGAGTTCGATCCCCACTGAGAGTTCCACTATTGTAGTCCCACGCCAGGCTTAAGTAAGCTAAGTAAATATTTACATATATCCACCAGAGACGCACTTGCACTGAGTTCGTATGAATGCAAACTCTACTTAGTGATTCACGTACAAATTTATGGCACGATTGTTAACCAGCTCGTCTCGTAGACTCATACGTTAGTTCAGTGCAACCGGAGAGGGTGGTGGATAACACACAAGCGGGGAATTTAGGTAGTCCGCGGGGGTAAGGCTATTGGATAAAAATTAATGTCTATACAACGATATGTTCCTAATTGTTTTCGCTTGCTTTGACAAATAGAGAGCAGCAGCCGTAAGATTGGACCAATTTTTATTTTAAAGCTCTTTAATTGATTATACGAAAAATGAAATAATTATTTGAAATTATTCTTTGTCGCAACTTACTTGAACTGAACAGGGAATCATTAATTTTATTAAACAAAAGAGGGAAATGGTTGGGAAAATCAAACGTTTCGAGCCACACTGGATGCCCCAGTACTGTAGCCTTATGTCAGACAAAAGTAAACTTGATAAATAACTTCTGCAGATGGTAGGTCGCACCAGCTTTGTATTTAGAATATTTTTGATTCAGACTTTGACCCTCATATAAGTCTCATGTTGCTTTTCGTGAATACTTTTGGCAACTTTGCTTGGGCTTGGATGAGCCCCCCCCCAGGCTTGCACGACTCTCTCTACCGAAAAAACAAAAAAACAAAAAAACCCCAGACAGAAATCGAAGTTTTTGCTCTCTGAAACAGCATTTAATTTCATTAGCTTAACAGAATGTTAATGCGTTTAAATAATGAACATATTTAGCTGGAAGAATCCCAATCTTTGCCAATACAACCTTGCAAAGTTTTTTGTCACTTTTTTTTCTATCAGAAAGAAGAATGAATATTTTCTAACACTTTCTGCCAACAATTACTAACACGTCTCTGCATATAAAGGCGAGAGGTTTAGATAGATAGAAGCGTTATAACATCATGCATCGTTACATTTTGTCGTCTATGTGAATAGTACACACCCTCTTGGATCAAAGTTCGGTGGATGAGGCGCATGCACTTTTTTTAGTAAAAATTTACGAGTATTTACAGAGGGGGATGGGGCATATTCGAAAATGCACCCCTTTATGGAGCCCACCCCAAGCTTTATCAGTGCGCCAACGGTATTTCTTCTGACATTGTACAATAACAAGGATATAATTGTACATTCATAAATTGCATAAATAATCCAGCCTTCGAGGTTTTTTCTTACTAATTAAATGATAGTGCATGTCAATTTATGGCAAAATTTCTTTTTTCATTAATTTTCACAAAATGCTGGAGAGGGCCCCTCCGTGAACCAAAACCCCCAGCACCCCAAATCTTTTGTTACGCCACAGAGTATACAGTCTATACACGCAAATTTTAATGTATGTATACTAAAATTAGGATCAAACTCATCTTGGCAAATTGGTCTGCAAGATATGTACTAAAATTTACTTAGTCCGGCTCAAGGCAACGATTTTGGGGTATTCCGTGATAATTGAATTTACTACAGTAGCGAAAACGCATACAGAAAGGACTTGCTAAGATGGTTGTCCTTGCTTAGCTTAGTTTGATACAAGGCCACAGTTGTAGGGTACCCAATGAAGATCGAGCTCAAGCTGGTCAACGGAACGAGCTTGTTAGCCATCGCGCTATAGTAGTCAAGTACATTCGTCATTAGGAAGATTATCTTCAATATGGGGCCTCACACCCGGTAACAGGTTTTATGTACGAAAATTGAAAAGACAGGGTATTAAAGTTCCACACATCCGCGTGGTGACTCCACACTGCGCGGCTACTAGGAAACCCACCCATCACCACTACTCCAGCAACAACCACTCCCACCAGTGACTACCACCACAACTACCAACAGTAGTACTACCCTCACTGCCACCAATCCGACGGTAACAACAACAAGAACATTAAAACGTCTTTCTAAGGAGCAGCAAAAGCGCTTACAACAACAACCTATTTGACTGACGACACACTAACAGTAAATAATCAAGACAGGTTACAAGTGGGATCCACCCAAAATCTCCCTCCCTCAGAGTTATTCAGTATTGTTGAAGCAGTCTGGCCCTTTATGCGTACAATTCACGACGGATTTAACTGCTCGTTTGGGGTATTTTTTCTGTATTACTGAAGCTGAGAGCACGAAAGCAAGTGGTCACTTACTGACAAGGGTGAAAGGAAAAAAAAAAAAAAAAAAAGAAAAAACGAAACTCCGAAATAAAGCCGAAGAAGGTGACCCGGATAAACAAAAGGTTCATTACGTCTTTTTCGCACCTGGGATACCGTTATGGCTACTGTCTGACCCTTTCTGTGTCGGCTCAGAGTTCGAGCAAGAACGCCTCTTTCAATTCCACTTTTTTACAGCTTTTCTTCTCCCGGATTTATAGCGTCTTCTTTGGCCTCAAAACGGTCTCTCTTGGATGCAGACATCTTTCGAGAACTCTTGTTTTTATAGAGTTTCATAGAGTTCTCTTATATATTCTTACGTTGTTATTTTTTGCCCTTTATTTTTAAAACTATGGATATTTTCATGTGTGTGAGAGTGAGATGGTGAGCTTGGAGTTGGTTTATCATTTGATTTTAGATAAAGAAATAAGAAAAGTAGAAGCAGGACTTGGTTTGTAGGAATTGATTCATCAGTCGCTTGTTGGTCTGAAACCAAATGTCTCTGATACTTTGCCAACGGAATCTGGATACCGACCATCCTCAAGAAATGTGTAAATCGTCATTACACAAAAGCCGACAACAACAACAACAACAGCAGCAGCAGCCGCCCCGACGACAAAGTGACTCGAACCCGCTTCTCTCCAGTTCCGTTACTTCAAAAAATAAAACAATGTCTACAGATGCCACCGACAGTTCTAATATCGATAATTCTAAAAAGAACAGCGTTAACGCCAATCGGAACCTTCAAAGTAATTCCGGAGAAGAAGAAGAAGAGGAGGAAGGAGAAGAAGAGGAAGAAGAAGAAGAAGGAGAAGAAGAAGAAGGAGAAGAAGAAAAAGAGGAAGAAGAGACAAGATTTGGTCGGCTTAATTATCGTCGTCATTCTTCTCCTTTCACCCTCATTTCGCACGCCCCTCACCGCTACAATCACCAGCCCCGTAACCATCACCATTACCACCACCACCACCATCATCATCATCACCAACAACAACAACAACAACATCGACAGGATCCAAGATCATCGCAAATATACAACCAGCGACCAACGGATACGTCCCTGGTGACATCAATACCACCGCATTTTTCCTCGGTGGCACCCCCGTCTACCTCTGCGTCCGTGACGTCGACATCGTCATCAGCAATGTCGGCGTCTGTCTCGGGTACCACCAGTAAGCCTTCTTTTCTGATTAGCGACATTCTGGGGGATCACATAGGCACCCCGAGACAGCACCACAAATGTCATCCTTCCACATCAACCAATGCTACAACAACGGCGCCATTATCAACGACTTCGATTACGACGACAACCCCTACCCTGACCGTAAACCCGAATTCATCATCACAGTCCCAGCATCTATCCGCATTTTGTAGCTTCTCATCAACTAGTTCATCTTCAATTCAGTCCCCAGGTCTTGTTGGTGGTTCGAATCCAGCATCTTCTCCCACGTCGATCTTGGCCCACACGGATTTGTTAGATACCAGTCCATCAAGTACTTTCTCGCAAACTTCAACATCCAGTCCGTTTTCGCCCGTTTCCCACATCAAAGGTCGCCTGGACGCTATCCTCAATGCCGGAACATATTTTTCTGTCCCTGGGAATCAACTAAATTCAGGAATAAGCAACACGGACCTTCATAGTTCGAACCCGGATGGTAACCTAGATGTTCACACAGCTGGGCGAAGTGCTGTTGTCGGGGTCTGCTTGCGTCCAGCTTTGACGTCATTAACTCAGACGCCGCCGTCGGTTAGTACTCCGTCTCCGGACACTGTTGGGGGTCGTTGGATTGAGAGTGACCGAAGGTCCAGTTCGGATTCGAACCCACTTGACGATGAAGTTGATGTTGAGCAAATTCGTGATGTTTGCTTTGATAATAACCTTGAAGGTAGGTACATCATTTTCTTTCTCTCTCGTTTATTTTTTCTTCAGAGAAAATTTCGGTTACTTTTGACCAGTACATTTATAAACTTGCAAATTCGTGGCGTTAATAAATATTTTGTGATAGTCCCCATTTTCTTCAAGAATCCTTCGAATATTTTTTAAGGCGTGTACTCAATTTCGGGAGAACAAAAACAAAAACAAAAACAACAACAACAACAACAACAACAACAACAATAATAATAATAATAATAATAATAATAATAATAATAATAATGATGATGATAATATTGATAATAATGCTTGTTATCATAATAAAAGAAAGGAAGATGTTTCAGACGGTGGATGTCGTCATTCAAGCAGACCAGCGTGTCATCGAAAGAAAGAGGGAGGGTGGATGAATATCTGGACCTTGCCAGGGAAACAATCGTTCTCATGATTTGAAGCCTTGCAAAAAGATCAACAAAATTGGAAATTCGAAAAAGAGTCGAAACCCCCCAGACGACATCATCATTAGAATTGAGCACTAATCGTAGGGAGAGTGCTGGATTGTTTTAGGGACGTGATGTCACTTGATCTCCAACGAGGGCAACAAAATACGACTAAGTGTAAAAATTCAACGAACATAAAATAAGATTCCAATGTAGTTCAATAATAATAATTACTCGATTCCCAACAATGGCTGTCAAATAACACAGTGAAAATAATCATTTTATTATTATTGATAATGATAATTTCGTAATAAATAAACTATAAGTATAATTCACTCTCAGAATGCACGAATCCTGAGTCACTAGTGAATAATTTTCACACAAATCGTAAAGATTGATAAATTTATCATGAGGCCCAGATTAGATAATGCTTTGTTCCCCGGGCAAAATGCATACAATATTTTGGAGCATCTCTCCAACAAAAAATCTCTTTAAAGATATTTTTTCGTTTTCAAAGTTAATCAGTATTTCAATACATTTGAAGATTCATTATGTTACATAGAGATAGATTATCGACCCATTAAGGACTTAACGTTAAATTAAACATCATAATTTTATGGATATTTCATTTTTGTTTTGATTTGTTTGAAAATGATAGCAAAATACAGAAATAAGAAGGCCCATAGGTAATGATTTGCATTGGGGACCAGCAGTGTCAAATAAACAGTGTTTAGGACAAAGTTTCGGTCGACATATCTCCAGACTGAATTTGTTATCATGGATTGACTAGAAATCGATGTATAATAGCAATTAGTAAGATCACATGAGATCAAAGATTTTTAATTGTTCTTTACAATCTGATCTTTGCGTACGACTAATATTAGATTCATAAAAAATAACAATTCGTATATATATATATATATATATATATATATACATATACATATATATATATATATATATATATATATATATATATATATATATATATATATATATATATATATATATATATATATATATATATATATATATATATTTCAACGTAGCGTTGCTCTTACCATTCAGCTAAACAGCTGCCGGTAAAGCAGCTATCCTAACGGTCGCAGGTTCGATTCCTGCAGCAGTCCCATCTTATCTATTATTTACTCTATTTACGTTGTCTAAGCCAAATGGTATATTCACTGTGTAATAACATTTGATTATTTCAAACATATTTCTGTGTAATATAACGCAATTGATGATTATTCTATCTGATCATATACATCCATTCTCAATTTAATCATAACCATACACACACACACACACACACACACATATATATATATGAATGATTCAATGAATAAATATATATATATATATATATATATATATATATGATTTGATATAAGAATATGTTTGAATATATATATGTATATATTTATATATATATATATGTGTGTGTGTATATATATATATATAAATATACACTCTATCGGATCATTCACACGCACACATACCCACACATATATATATATTCACTGAACCATGTGTGTATGTTATTTAAATACGTGCTTATATTTTAAACATTTTTCTTTCTATATATGGTTTTTGATCTTACGTGGTTGAATCTGTCTGACTCGTAGATACTAGCTTAATTATATTCGGGAATTGTCACTTTATAATGTTCAATCAACGCGATTAATATTCACCTCTGGTTATAAAGTCATGGGGAACGAAGGAGATTATGTTTGAAAATTTGTTTCCATCTATAGGTTACGTGATTATTATTATACCCTCGCACATATATATCAATGAAATACAAGTAGATATAAGGATATTAAAATTCATCATATAATGTATGTTAAACATTATGATTTATTTCATATATATATATATATATATATATATATATATATATATATATATATATATCAAATACTAGGCATATATGTATGTAGATTGATTTATGTACTTGTAATTTTACTATTCATAATAATAAGCGAAAGAACACATGCACAAATATATATGTGATCAAACATAATACATATATATATATACGTATACGTGATCAAACATATATATATATATATATATATATACATACACACACACACACACACACACACACACACATATATATATATATATATATATATATATATATATATATATATATATATATATATTAACGCTATTTCTCCCAAACATATTTTCGATTAACATTTAATGCAAAACTCTCAAATCCCTACCTATCTATGGATCTTATAAATTGTCATAGTCAGTAATTTTATCAATGCAAAATCTTGTACGTGAAAATATATCTAATGTTATTTCAGGTAAATATAGCTAATTTTCATTTTTGTTTAAATCGATAAAACTTATCACTTTAAATGTAATTCAAATGAAATATCAAAGAAGTTATGTTCGCTGGTGTGAATTTAAAGAAATCTACAGAATTCAAAGGAAAATGCTTTGATTTATTTAAAGAAAGGAAAAACTTGAATTTTAAGTTTAGGAAAACAAACACAAAAACCAAAAAGAAAAATAAATGAAATGGTTGTACGTAAGTGTCGAAATTTCATGCATTTGCAGTGGCGTTCATTGGTGAAAAATCACACATATCACCCTCACAATCATATTTGTGTGAATCCATAAATCTTACTATATATATATATATATATATATATATATATGTAATCATAACCAGCCACCGTAAGTCACTGCTGGACAGAGGTCTATCCCAGATACATATTGTAGTACGCAATAGATATCCCTTTTGGTCATGCAATATTGTAATCAAGTTTTATTTGGTTCATTTTACATTCGTTTTTTGTTTTTGAGTTATACGAAATCATTCCAAATAATTAAACCCAACATCTACTGAATATGTTATAAAACAAATGAAAACGAATGGCTGGTTGTAACAGGTCCAAAATGTTTGACTTGCATAACCAGAATCCATCCATATGTTATATATATATATATATATATATATATATATATATATATATATATATATATATATAATCACTGCTTGGGAGCCGTGTTGATATAACTGTTTTGTTTCTATATCCGCAAAACGGCAAACAACTGATGATCCACACAAGAAAAATATCACATTTAGTACGATAACGTTAAATTCTGAGTGAAAAATAAAACACTAGGAAAAATCTTACATTAATAGCATCAACATGTTTCGAAATAATTGACTAAAATGAATATCTTTGAAGAAAATTCTTCTACATCTTTCGTGTATAAACCTGTAAAGCTTTGTAGATGATATGTATATATATATATATATATATATATATATATATATATATATATATATATAATAAATTTTGAGGAAATATATACCTCGGTATGATCTATCTATCTATAGATTGATCTATACATATAGTTTGTTGTATGGATGTGAGGTGATCAGACAGAATGTTAGTGATTTGACAATTGGAAGGTGAAAAGAAATTGAAGAGAAAAAACAGGTGTTACATCACGTAATACTTTATTTTCTCTGTGTGTGTATAATGATAGAATATATAAGCCTACATATGTATCCATTTTCATCGCTTTTATATAGAAATATTTAATCATATTCTACAAATATTGATATAAATGAATCTTATGGCACATTTTTTTCAAATAAATCTGGAATATTTTTTAGATAATTTTCTTTATCAACTATGGAATACCATTCAGAAAATATTACAAGAAAAATTTTGTTTCCCGTACATCCATAATACTTTTACATAAATAATATGCATATACGTATGATATTGTAAATATGGATGAAAATGATAAGAACATGGCTGAAACATGCTGGAGTCTCACGGAGACTTGCTGTCACTTAATCACTTAATCGTGCGAGTCACCAGATACACCTGATAATAATAATAATAATAATAATAATAATAATAATAATAATAATAATAATAATAATAACGAGGCCCACTTCATTTGGCGGCATGCGTTGTTGGGGTGATCAATTAAAAATGGGAAAAAAGTAGTGATCAATTAATGAATTACTTTTCTCGTCTTTTGTTGGGCAGTGATCACCGAAAAGTCAAAATTTTCAAAAAACAAGGAGTAATTGTTGAAAATTTCAGCCCCTTGCACCATTGCTACGACCTGTATGCACAATATATGTATATGCATACATTGCCAACTAAGTAGAATCACTTAAAAATGAAGAACTCAATGTTAACAGTTTTGGATGACGGTTTCTAATAATAATAATGATAATAATGATAATAATAATAATGAAAGTATAATGCTGAGACGAGAGCAGTACCTGTTGCCATAGGAGCACTGGGCACTTAAAGACCAGTTATATAAAGGGACAATAATTTTTTTTGAGGATTCGCTCACTTTGTGAATGTGGGTTCTAATTCCGAAAAATGCAGACCAGATAATAATAATAATAATAATAATAATAATAATAATAATAATAATAATAATAATAATAATAATAATAAGAATCATTAAAAAAAATCAATCTGTTTTATAACAGACATAAAAATAACCCACGAAGGTCCTTGGATTGCAAGGAACTATCTACAAAATGAAGAATTCTGGAAAAAATATCTGAGAAAACACACAAAATAGGGAAAAAAAAATTCATATTTATTCTAGGCTAAAAAAAATCGTTAAATTTCAGGGATCTATCTCATAGAGGAATCTTCCAAGATCATCAGAGAACGCTCATGAAATAATAGAATATTTTCTCACTTGTTAGACTTTACTAGAAATGGACTTGAAACGTCTTTGGATTGCCATGATTTATCCTCTATTAAAGAAATGTTCCCAGAACGCAAATGAAATAATGAAAAAATTTTCTGTGTTATACGAATTGTGCCCTAAATCACACCGATTTCAAAATGATTTAATCATTTTGTTTGTTGAGAAATTTTGCAAGGGTTAATTTTCAAAATCTTGAAAAAAATAAAAAAGGGCTCCAATCTGAAATGCAGGAAAAGGACGTTTGTCGAGTGATAGTTAAACAAGATATTCATAACGATTTTGAACTTAAATTCTTATATAATACGTTTGCAACTTTTTTTTATTTCCTTGTAAATGAATTTGTACTTTAATCGTTAACTCAAATACGCACATACAACTATGCATACATACGTGCAAAAATAAGCATAGCAAACGTTATCTTTATCTATCTATTTAACTAATATATATATACATATATATATATATATATATATATATATATATATATATATATATATATATATATATATAAATTCATACATATAAATTCATACAGATATATGTTTAATATGTATGCATATATATATATATATATATATATATATATATATATATATATATATATATATATATATATATATATATATATATACATTTACAAAATTGCACCAATAAATTAGCTACTGATATGTTGTCATTAGCTCAATTTTTATCTGAAATTGTATAATGTTCGATGCATGCAATCATAAGTCACCATTGAATTAAGTGCATTGACAAGGAATGAGATTATATTGAAAAATAAATATTTGTTGCGCAAAATGCTTCTTTTATCATTAGTCTACAGACATTTATATACCAACGTATATATATTCACTCCTATTACACTCAAATACATATATAGAGAGAAATAGAAAGATGCTAATGTTCCACAAGAGAGTCCAATAAATGTAAGAGATACGAAGTAGGGGAAAAGCCAAACTGTTTGGAGTTTATTTTATAGATATAACTTGGATATTTAGTAAAAAGTTTTTGTGTTCATAGTTGTATTTTCAGTTCACAGAAAAGATTTCTCTGATTGGTTTCAATGGGATTTTCAAAAGAGATGAAAAACACATTGACACACAATATCAATATTCTTTCGTTTATAATATCCTCTTACTTCCAATAACTGATTTTCATACATAAAAAGATTTTATCTCAATTGAGTGAATTTCATTTAAAAAAAAAATACCAAATTCATGTGTAATAAGATTCTGTAGGCGTTTTCGTTACTTTTTGGAACGCGCCATAAATACATTTACAAATACTTGTACCGATTCATATCTATACATAAAATAAGTGTCTTTAGAGAAGAATGTTATGGGAACCTGTTTATTTTATGCAGGTATACATTCGTACATGCATACATACGCACATGCATATATATATATATATATATATATATATATATATATATATATATATATATATATATATATATATATATAAAGAGAAGAATGATAAATATACCACAAGCGTACGTTTATGTATTAATGTATTAAGTAGATCTTTGTTCAAAGAAAGTGTGCGATTCCACCGGTAGAGCGGTTATAAAGAGGGTTCATTTAAAAATCTTTTTTAAATGAAAAAGAATGTACAATCTGTAATGAACCATTGAAGAAACATTTACTCATTTTATGTTCACACACATATACTCACACATATCTATATCTATACTTATATCTATATATTTGTGTCTTTGTATATGGGATACATGTATGTATGTATAAGGGATAATGGAAAATGTAAGAAAATCATATTGGCCATTAAGCACACATTACTTTTCATGCACTGTTGAAATTTTCTCTTGAAAAAAAAAAAAAAAATTCTAAAAACCTAATTGATTACCAGGAACAATTCATAACTCCCTACGTGACTTTTGGAGCACTGTCTGCTAACGGGTACAGACCAAATCATGGGATTTGAAAAAAAAAAATAGAAGCCCACTCGACTTTAACCACCTTCTTGAAAAAAAGAATTTTGGATGGCTCTAAATGATCAAGTAGATAAATAATGATCAGATGATTATTATTTCTCTTTATGAAGATGTGTATCAAAATGAAAGTTCACATTTTTAGGGAGAGAAAAACTTATTAAAAAGTCATGTACTTATTACTTTTATTTGCAAATAAATTCGTAGACTAATTGCTGAGACAGCAGAGATACTTCAAATTTTGATGACTCGGAAGTCAGGCGTGGTTTCGTGGCTCATATGTACACACATACATACTTATATAATTCATGCTGCGAATATATTGGATATATAGAATATATTACTTACACAATTATATATTTGTAGCAAAGTTATAAACATATTCTCTATATAAATTATATCTATAAAATTATATATATTTATGTGGATATATATGTATATTCATGTATAAACGTATAACGTGAATTACGTAGATTATCCATGCTTTTAGTATACTGTTAATACAATCAATATAGTAAGATATCTATAGTATATTTATAATTATATCGTGTACATACCAATGTTTTATATATTAGATACATGGTAGATCTTGTAAAAATATATTATATATACTTATAAATTTATACGAAGTATGATGAAATAAAGTATGCGAACATATGGATTTAACATGCATTCTTAGAATACATTTGAAATATATTCATATAAACTTATCTGCCCATCAATCTATCTATCCGAGTCTGTTCTTATGTATGTATATATGTATTCATGTGTCTATTTATCAATCCACTTATCTATCCTCATTTACATAAGCAGAAATCTGAACCTAAACGCACGCTCATCTTTTTGAAAAAATCAAAACTTTAGTGGGAGTTTTGGAAACATTTCATGTGAAACATTTGCGATAGGCTAATACACGAGAAATAGTTTCATTTGATTGAAATTCATGCACAGTACTACGAACCACTCTTTCATTCACACATTACAAATATTCACCAGCCAAAAAAACAATAAATGATAAATATTTTATCGTCGCTGTTTAGTGCTTTAAGGTTAAACAATCATCAGTTGAAAGGACTTTTAGGGAAGTTTACTGAATTTGTTGTTGTTAAGATGGCCGAATTTAGCATTGATAGAGTCCATTGCGTAAGATTTCTTGGTGGCCTTTCTATTCCTTTATTTAGCTATTATTCTAACACCATTCGAAACAAAAAATGAAATATTCATAAAATTATGATGTTTAATACAACGTAAAGTCCTTTATGGATCGATATTCTACCCCTGCATAACATAATAAATATCATACAAGTTTATTTGATATAGTTTACTTTTTTAACCGACAAAAAAAAAAAAAATTCCAAGACATACTTTTTGTGGCCCCTAAAATTTTGGGTCCTTGTGCACTTGTACTGCTTTGAGTGCAGCCCTAGCCCCTCTTGTTAGTTTTAATCCCCTCTAATAGCCATACGCCTCAATTGAACATTTAAAAAAAATATTTAGTATGCCCAGAAGGAACCTTCCGTATGACTCCTGGCAATCTTATGAATAAGAAAGTGTTTTATACCAAGGCAGATTAAAATCTTGATTTAGGAGGCTAGTTGGCACTTTTCCCACTTGAATGGCTATAACTTCTTGTGAAATTAATTAATTAAAACGCAAATATGACCAGAAATTAGCATGGAAAAGAGGCTACTTTTGGATGGGTCGTTTAAATATGAAACCGATGTCAAATTTATCCTATCATCTTTCAAACATTCGGGATTAAGTGTGCAGATATACCTCACCAGTGGAGATATTTGGTACAATCTGATTGGGCAACTTTGTTCTCTTGTTAATAGGTATAGATGTCATTAATATATTGTTATAATTGGGAAATAGAGAATTTCAAGGAGAATGTATTGGAGTAAAAAGTGAGATGTTTGGTAGGACAAGAGGAATCATAAGTGAGTGGACCACACTGATGCTTTGCATTAAGCATTAAGATGGAGGTGGAAAAAGGAACAATAGAAACAGAATGACGAACCCAATGACTTTTTAATGGTTTGCTTTGTTATTTTGCAGGTTTTTTGTTTTTCAACTGTCCTAATCGCATAAAATTACAGCGTACCAAGTAGCCCAACTTACAATGTATCAACAAGCCTCAAATACAGGGTTTTTGTTACATTCTATTCCTAGAAAAAGAAAATCTAACAGAAGCTGCTTGAAATATATATATATATATATATATATATATATATATATATATATATATAGTTTATTGCCACCTCTCATAAACAGACTACGCTATCATCAATCGCTCTGTACAGCATGAACCAAGTACTCGCTTGTGTGGAATAGTTACTTAACAGGGTGAATAATTAAAAAAAAAAGCATTTTTCTTGCCAAACCTTTCGTTCTGATAACACACGTGACTCAAACTTATGAAAAAATTGGCTGCAATATTTCTGCTTAAAATGAGACTAACATTGGTGCCATCAAGTAGTGGAAACAAAAATTGAAGCAAGTGATTCAACATGCCCTTGCGTCCAACTAAGCCCAGTTTCTCTTATCTTGAATTATTGGTTAATCACCTACATTGTAAAACCATTCCTGGTCTTTAAATAGGGATTAAAAAGCTCAGGTCAATCTTTATGGTTTTTGTCAGGTGGCCCAATCATTGAGTATGGGGATTCAACGGAATTCATTCCAATAAAGTAACTCGCCATTCCCAGCTGAACCAAGAATTTATTGATATTTCATCAATAGTAACAATCCAGATAGTTCAACTTGCGCAAGGTATATACAATAA
>OY735216.1:15588926-15606426 GCA_963457665.1 Thysanoteuthis rhombus | reverse complement strand
CTGTGTATATGCGTATATATGTGTGTGTATATATGTACTTGTGTATATTTATATATTTTCATGTGAGCTCGTATATGTATAGAGATATATGTATGTATATATGTATGTAATTATGTATATATATATATATATATATACATGTATATGGGTACATGTGTATATATCTATATGTGTACATCTGTATATATATGTGTGTATATTTATATATATGCATATATATGTATTCTCAGAATATAGCTTTGTACCCCTCCTCCCAACGAGTTTCTTAGTTTTTGTGTGTGTGTGTGTGGGGGGGGGGGGCTATTTCCAATGTGCTTCTATGCTAAATTGACCCCTTATTTTGTGTTTACTTTTTTTTTGAAATTACGACTTTTTAGTCATCAATCCCCTAAAAGGTAAGATAAATGACTTATTCATTGATCACCCCCTTTTCCAATTTTTCAAATGATCATTCCCCTTTCAAGCACGACGCGCAGCCAGAAGACACGACGGTTTCTTTTGAGTGACTAACCAGGCCTGTTTTATCATTGCTCAAAACTGCTTATTCGTAGCGACACGGAAAAGGGATTCAGAGAACGAAGTTCGAATTGCAGTAGAGGTAGTTTGTGTTCACTTTGCACCAATATCATGAATCTACCATGAGCTTCATGTGGGATTCGAACCCTTAAAACTTGCCATTGGAACGCTCATATTGCTTAGATCTGCTCTAACCGCTTGAGCTACCAGGACTTTCGCGGTGGTAGTGGTCGAAATATCGCGTTCAAGTCATTCCTACCTTCTCCGCTCGCTGGCCTATTTTGGTTTTGTGTTCTTTTAGTATTAGAACAACGTGTATATTTTTTTACCTGTATGTCTTTGTGTATCGCTTACTTCGGCTATACTGACTATCCAGTTCTGCATTGGGTAGGGGTAGAATATCTGCCTCTGGGTTTGAAGCGAAGGTTTCGGTCCTATCTCGCGGTACTTGAAGGGATACTGGATAGTCTATAGCCACACTGAAGAGTTGATATACAACCTCACAGCTGTCTGTGAATGACACAGTAATTAAATACATATATATATATCGTCATATTTGATAAAAGCTTGCAGTTTGTGTCTAATCTCATATTAATACATTCTGCGTAAAATCATTCTATCATTGTTTTCTATGTTCACAGACAAAAAATATTTTTTAAAAATCTGCTATTCACCCCAGCCAACGAAGTTGGAGAGATATATGTATTCGGTCGCGTCCGTCTTTCTGTCTTTACATCTTTCCGTCTGTCTGTCTATTCGATATGTCCGAAAGTTCTCAATGATATTGTGAAAGCAGGAACAATTGGTTAAGGAAGAAGTGGTTAGATTTTGGGGCAGATCAAGGAAATTTCTTTCGATTGAGAGATATTTTTCTGTTTTTTTCCCATACATTTATTTATACACCCACTTGTTCACACGATATCTCCAAAAGTTCTCAATAAATTTATATGAAATTTCTAGGGGGGGGGTGGACAATATACTATGGAAGGAGTGATTAAACTTTTGGGCAGATCCATGCAGAACTTTCTGCCCTAGCCATATGTACAGATAATATCTCCAAAGGTCCATGTCTCTTCACACAATATCTCCAAAAGTTCTGAATCATTTTCTATCAGATTTTTAAGGGTAAACAATAGGCTACAAAAGAAGGGATGGATTCATGCACAATTACTTCCTCATACAATGGTGTTGGTAGAGGCATGCGCTTTGTGGGGTTTGAATAATTATTTAATTAATTGTACGCGAAATTAAGTCACACAAAAGAATTATCCGCTAAGACCCACGTATGAGCGTTTGAAAAAATCCAGCAAAACTTTCTATTCTCTTTCGGAACACTAATGAAGTAGTACCCTTACACTGGCTATGGTTCCAGCCATCATAGCCCGGACTCCACATATCACTAGTCTCTTTGACTCGGCTAGTCTTTCGACGATACGCATCCGAAGGAGTTCTCTCACTTCACCCAAGATTTTACCCATAGCTGAGGAGAGCAGAGATGGATTCATGCCTTTCCACAAGGGCTTTAGTGAGAAGTGAACGCAGATCTCAGTTGAAGTTTGAACTCGGCTATAATTTCTGCAGATATTTACTGAGCTTAGCTTAGTCTGGTACAACGTCACAATCGCGGAACTCCGACGAGGATCGAACCCGAAACATTAGTGATAGCCTACGAGAATAGTTGGCTAACCATTCCTCTGCGACGAAGCACCTTCTCAGCTTAGTCCTGCATAATACGAGTGAGGATCGAACTCACTAAATAAGCAATGGTCTTGCTGACTGATACTCGATGACAGGTGTTCTTCGTAGATATTTACTCACCCTAACCTTATCTGGCACAAGACCACAGGAATGGGGTACCAAGTAAGGACTGACCTCACTACATTAACAATAATCTGCATAACTTGCTTGCCATCAATTGCTTCGGGATTGGAGTTCAGTGTTGATAATTACTTAGCTCAATCTGGCTCAGGGTCATAAGTATGGAGAACTTTATGAGGGTTAATTGAAATCACTACATTAACGATGGACTGAGTGAATATATTTTACCCTAGGACTTGTCCTTTCTGCTGAGATGGTTCACTCTTTTGCTTAAGACACAAGTAATCTTGGCTTCGTGGTTGAAACAAACAGCCTTATTTTTCCATAGTACATCCATTGTCCCCCCAAATATGCTCACACTTGTTGCTGTTACTGCATCTTTAGGAAGACTTTTCCAAATTGGCTCTATACGCTGTGTGAAGCTGTTTCTTCTCAGCTCTGTTCTACGTCTCTTGATTTTCCGTTTTCCCTCGTCCTTATCTGGGTTTCCTTTAATTCCACCTTCAGTGTTCATACTGTTTTGTACATTTTGCTTATGGTTTAGAATGTTTCAATCATGTCCATCCTCAATCTCCTGTATGTGAGTAAAGGTAAGTCCAGTGAATTGCTCGCTAACAATCGCCCACGATAAGAGCCCGAAGTAGATAATTGCTAATCCTTAATAGTTTTCAGTAGTGGAGCACATAGTGACGTGAACATAAAGTGAGGAATCAGTTGTGTATTACGTCCAAATTATAAACCGACCCCCCATTTTTTGACCAAAAGAGATTCTCTACATTTCTATTGTTTAGATAGAATGATGGTGTCTCCGAGAAACATGCTTTTAGGTTATCAATGTTTGATTAACACAATAACATTTCATTACTGACCCTTGTGGAATTACGCTTTGGGCCAGGGGTACCAAACTGTTCACACCATCGACTCACCATGGAATCCTAGATCCCTTATCGACCCCCAAGCAGGGCTGCTGAAAGAAATTTATCAAACGTATCAAAACCTCGTACTAAAACGTCTTCTAAAAACATACCAAATCAATAGTGTATAATTATAAATCATCCGATACGATAATTACGATAGTAAGTTACACATTATGCTTTTTTATCTTTTATTCAAACATTAGCTCTATATAGCCCTTCAAGCTTTTATCGACCCCATTTTGACCCCCGCGCATTTATCGATCCTTTGGATTGTCCAATCGACCCCCAAGGATCGATATCGACTTCTTTGGCGACCCTTGCTCAAGATTAGAATTTAATAGTTTTTTGTTGATTCAAAATATTTAAGGGAAATACATTCAGACCTAAATTCCCGATATGAAAGAACTTATTTAGCTTAAAAAACTCGAGCAAACTCGGAAGTACTCGGCAATATACGTCATGTAGCTGGGGGTAAAGATAATTAATAAAGTATTTGTATATCATTATCATCATTCTTTTAGCCTCCGTCGTTGGACATAGACCTTCTCCAAGATTCACTGCACCTCTCTATCATGGACAATACCAGTCTAGTTTGTCATGCCATCTTATATTTTGCCGGCAACAGTTTCGCATGTGATCTCTGGAGATCCACGTCGTAAGTCGTGATGTCCAGCGGTTGACTGACATTTATGCCATTTGAATTTTGAATGGATCTTATGATGTCTCTGACTCCTGTTTTTTGTTCTCTAATATACTGTGCTGTCTTGTGATCTCTCCGTTTGATATCGGGCAAGGTTTTCTCTTGCATAGTTAAGAGTTTTAGGGTCAATGTTTCAGCTCCATCATTGGAAAGAGGCATTGATTGTAGAACCTTTTTTTTTAGGACTAATGCTATTTTCTGGTCCTTGAAAGTTGAGCTTGCTCTACCGAAAGTTTGTTAACCTAGGTGATTCTTCGCTTGATTTCTCCTTCTTTTGAGGATATGCTCCAAGATGGTAAAAAACGAAAAAATTGAATAAACACCAACCCCAACAAAAACAGCTGTGTTGGATTTTGTAATATTTCGGTGTTTTGTCTCATCTTCTTTAGAGCATTATGAAACGGCGGGGCATTGGGTTCAACATTTGCTGAGACTTTGATTTCACTATTCATTCTATAAAGGTAGAGTGTCAATATTATGCTTTCACGTTTAATTGCAAGCGTGGATCAAATTGATTTTTGATCATTGTAAACATGAAGAATGAGTGATTTGTTCACTTTGAATGGCATATATGAAGGGACTGACATCGATAGATGGATAAATAGGAACAGAATATGAATGTTAAAGATAGATATGAACAGAGAGTGATAGATAGGTAGATATTAACCGACTGATATATATATATATATATGACACAAATATATATATATATATATATATAATATATATATATATATATATATATTTGTGTCATCCACAGACAGCTGTTTCGATGTATTATATCTCTTCAGTGTGGCTATAGGCTTTCCATTTTCCCGTCCAGTACTGCGAGGTAGGATTGAAATCTTCACTTCAGACCCGGAGGCCGATATCCTACCTCAGGACTACGGAACTGGACGGTCAGTGAGGCTGAATTTAAGCGATATATCTATTTACACAGAAATTCCTCATCCACCAGAGTGATCTATTCCTATGGAAGAGCATTGCATAAGCTTACAATGGATGAGTTACCTCACTTGAAGAGTGCTCAACCCTGAATGGAGGAGCATTAATCTATCTATTCATATATATATATATATATATATATATATATATATATATATATATATATATATATATATATATATATGAATAGAGAGATATTAACAGACTGATGGAAGTTCTATTCGTGGAAATTCTTTTACATTATATACAAAAAATCGTATCGACCAAATAACCATCCCCTTCTTTCTCACAAACACGTGTTCTCCTCACGGCGTTAGCTTATTTTATGCCGCCCTGTATAATCAGATTTATGTATGAACAAAGCAAGACACATATGTATATATATATGTATACATATGTATATATAACATTTGCTACTAAATGACGAATCTAGGAAGCATTTAGAAAGAACGGATTAAATCTTCTTATAGACTCGATGAGAGTCAATAACAATTGAGAGAGAAAAAGAGGAGGAAAAGTATAAAACATTTTTTCGAATCAATCACTCGTGAATGGGAGACGAAATCGTTACAAATGTCAACATCTGGTTATGTAATCTGAAAACCATTCGACAAACAACAATAGAGTCCACAGAAAAAAACAAAAAAAAAAAACATCCTTGAATATTAAGTGGAGAGGAGGGAAGAATAGACAGACCATAGTCTGGTCGCGACGGATATTGCTCTTTTAATAAACAATTCATATCAAATCTGCCGCGATTTAGATGGGAACTACACGGACCGGCCTTCCTTGTGGCTATTGCTTTTGCCATGAACCTTGCACGTTGACGCACGTGCACACACACACACATACACACTCACACACACACACACACACACACACACACTCTTTCACACACGCACAACGACGCACAAGCATGCACATGTCCACGCACCCAGACACTCACGAAGATACGACGAGACAGACCCAGACAACTAAACGTACAGCAGACTAAAAAAAAAAGGCAACGTCTCCCTAAAAATGTATATGTCACACAAACACCCACTCAAAGACAGACAGACAGACAGACAGATAGACAGTCACACTTAAACATGTAGGTATTCACTTGATTTACCCAGTCTGGAAAAAAGGTCACAAGTGTGAGACACCAATTGAGAATAGATCTCACTACAATATTAGTAATCTGTAAGGATAGGTTGCTAACCACTGTCCCTCGGTGATCCGTCCGGCTTCCTTGCCCTTTTTAGGGTATTTCAAGATTCCAGAAACAGGTCCATAGTAAAATTGAGCGTATAACATCTGGATCCAAATTTAAATAATAGCAATGAAATCAAGTTCTGTATGAAACACAGAATGTTCTGAAAACACGGTACATTAACAGCGATCGTAGAATAACTGATTCGCATAATATATACATATATATATATATATATATATATATATATATATATATATATATATATATATATAATATCTACTCCAGAACAACTTTACTTCATGAGTAAAAAGCACTCTATGAAATAAATCCATTACATTTCAGAAGTGGCTTTATATTATTGATAAAAACTGAATGTCCATCAGTTCATATGAAGATACGATACAGGGGAGCTAACTGTGTATATTTCAAGTTTTGATATATTGGACCATTGTTTAAAAAAAATATGAAACAGATGTCTCCATCGAAAAAAAAACAACCTAAAAAACAATCTTGGATCCGCCCCTAAATTGAATCAATTCTTCTTTAACCCATGACCCAACCTTCCACAAAATGTCATTGAAATTAATTGGAGAACATTTGGTGGTATTGCATGATAATGGTGAATAATAATAATAATAATAATAATAATAATAATAATAATAATAATAATAATATCCATGTGACCCGGCAGCGGCAGAGCTGAGCAAGCACTTCAGTGAAAACAAGACATGTAATTTCGATAATGTTCCCCCGGTTGCATTTCCTAGAGAAAGTATAGAGAGGCCTTGACGCTCTAGCACACCACGAGAGTTAGTGAAAGTAAAGGCTAGAAACTCCTGAACCAGATGGTTTGAATAATAATTCCGACGAACTGGGCCGTATCCACAATAAACCTTTTGGTAATTGTTACCAAAGATTTAAGAATAAATAAAATTTATTGGAACATTATTGGGTGACTTTCAATTCGTATTTCGTTTTCCTTGACAGAACACACTTTTCACTTCTTTTTGATTTTCTAAAAATCATTAAAAAAAGAAGGCAACACGTTATTGAAATTTTGATGAGAGACATTCAAATTCTATTTCGTTTTCCATTACAGAACGCACCATTTACGTTTTGAAAGTTTTTATAAAATTTTGAATTTAGATCAGACTGATGAAGATATACATAATATCAGACATTTTATTATTTAATATTATATCATATCATACTTTGAAAAATTAAAATAGTTTAGTTTTTTTCACCATCTTAATAATAATAATAACAATAGTAATAATAATAATGATAATAATGATAATAATGAAAAGTGATAGATAATATCATGGGCTCTCAATAGACTTCTCAATAAACTCTTTAGAGACAAAAGATCGTTTTTCTTGTATCTTGAAAGACAGTTTTTCTTATCAGTAATCGAACTTCCTCTGTTGTCTGAACTTCCGAGATGAAGTATTTTTTTTTAATCATTCCATACTTCCTCAGACTATTATCCACATCTTCGTTGGTTTTAAACACGTTTTGCCCGAAATATCATTTATTGGACAAGTTAAGATGGCGTCATAGAAATCAGTTCATCTTTGGCGTCGAAAAATATGCTGAATTGTATTTTGTATTAATATCAACAGAATATCCTCAAAATACCAGCAGAAATATTTTTGAAGTTTCAGGATTCCGGTTTCAAATCACAAAAGGAAATGTTCATAGGAGGAACTGTATAAAATGCAATTTACCAAAATAGATTCCTAGAGAAAGTGATCTGCACACATGATAATTAGCTATGTGCATATGTCGTCTGTCATCACAGCGGGTCACGTAACTGTGTAGAAATAGAATTTCGTGCTACGTTAAACTTGAAAGATTATGTCTTTGCTTGATTTTACCTTTAGACTAGTTTAATATTCAGAAAGCGTTGAACGTAAACTACAAAATGCTGCGGAACATAATGTTTTCGATATTTATGAGTGCAACGCAATAGTCAGTTGTGTTAATCGTATAAAATTTAATTTTAACATCAAAATTTTTATTTTATTTGTGTGAACAAAGATTGGAGAAAATTCTGAGAGAGAAATATGTGCATACACTTTGTCGAGTTGAAGATATTGAAGAAAACCCATATTATTCTTGGCCAAAATTACCTGAATAAACAAACAAAACGTCTGCTGTTTCAGTGTTTTTTTTTATTAGAAATTTCCAAAAATCTTTAATGTGAAAATACACCAAAATTTCGTAGAAAAATTACAAAACACCAACTATTTATTTGATTTTAGTAAAATTTTCACTATTCATCTGGTATATAACAGAATCTTTTCCTTGTCGTGTTCGTCATAACACTACTGTTTAATTCAGCGGTTTAACTACAAGTCCCACAATGCAATGCGCGAAAAAGTAAAAAATAGAGGGGACCGTCTATTGTCAAATTACTTAATCATTTCCACCATTTTATGAAGGTAAGGGGTAAACAAGTGTAATAAATGATAATTGCGAAAATAAATCATTGCTTCAGCAGTCAATTTACTTCTGGTGCGTTTGTCGTTGTTAGTAACTCAGTCCTTCGCTTTGCTTGGCCGCGGAAGAGGGACATTTTGAACACTTGAAGTGTCATTGAAAAATCAACATTAGATGCTTTTCTTTCGAAACAAAAGTATATATAAGTCAAAACATAAGTATGTATAAGTTCATTCTTCATCCTGAAAGTGTTTAATTAACCTTTAGGCAATAAGCAGAAGTGCTATTGACAGACATAATCTGTATACATTTTTTGATACCCTGTACACACACACACGTATATATCTCAAGATATAAAAGCCAATGTCACATTTTTTTGCTTGTTGGTTTGTTCATGTCACGCCAAAGCAAACAGAGAGAGGGGAGGAGTACAGCTTGTGATTGTGCGTTTGCATACGCTAATGTACATAACTATGCGCATAAGTGTTCATATGTATACTACTACTACAACCACTATTTCGTTGTAAGACAAAACAAATATAGGCATCTCTGATTTTCCATGGATAAAAGTGATGTTTTCCACATAGTAGAGAAGAGATTTGATCTTTATCCAATTCTGTTGCCTTATTGTTTGAAAATCAATAATGAACAAAAGATATGAAGAATTGTAGAAAATCAACACAAAAATTCATTTTTGTTTCAGGTATAAGTTTTTTTGTTTGTAATGAATACATCTATGCTAAAATTCATATCCATACATAAACAATGCCATCATTTTGACGGGTATATATTTGCAAGTATATACAGATATACCTTGATTAGTGCAGTTAATTCGTTCCACAATTCTCCGTACTATTCAAAACCGCACTGTTTATGGTCTTATTATAATTCAAAGTGTTTTTGTTCTCAGCTTATACTTGGCTACATTGATTTTTTCTGCAATACCTTGACCATATCTCGTCAAAAACAGCACTCAAGGTATATATATATATATATATATATATATATATATATATATATATATATATATATATATATATATATATATATATATATTGAATAGTGGGGTTTTGGGAATTACATCTATTTATTGAACATTTAATTATTGATTTACACAACTCAAATCGATACTTAAATCACAAGGTTGACGATGAATTTTATTGTATATATGTAATTCACAATAGTGAGCAAAACAACGGTGAGATGAGCCCTGGTTGGGATTTGAACCCGCACCCATTTCCCTCCACATTCCAATGTAGCCTAGGTCATCGCTGACCGATTCAGCCACGCAGTAGGCAGGGGTCAAAATAACACCCTTAAATCCTTCCTTCTCTTCTCTGATCGCTGGCCGGTTTCGTTTATGTATTGAGTTTGTTCCGGAACTTCTGTTATTTACGTATTCCTACGTTGGTATTATTGTTTCACAGTATGATAAGTAATGGACATCTGTATCTGACGTACGTGAATAATGAAAGACAGTTTAAGGAGCTGAATTTTGCTTGAACCGAATTATTTACGATAGTGAACGAATATTTTCCGATCATCGCCATTATTTCCCTTACTATCGTAAATAATTTAGTTAGAGCAAAATTTAGCTCCTTAAACTGTCCTCCTTTATTCACTCACACACACACACACACACACACACACACACACACACACACACACATATATATATATATATAGCAACGTTATCAGATCGGTTTTAAATGATATTTTCCAAACTTGTCTATCGTTGTCATGCGATCATAAACATCACAATTTTGAAAGAATATCATTTAAAACCGATCTGATGACGTTGCTAGTCAACAAAACGTATTACTGGAAATAAATATTTGAATACATTTAGCTTTTCCAATTCGTCGAACCATATAACGCATATATTATCAGAAATATTATTCCACTCATAAATCAGTACACACACACACACACACACACACACTAACACATATAGACACATAAACATGTATATAAATGAGAGAGAGAGAGAGAGAGAGAGAGAGGAAGAAAATATGTGCAGTGTATTGGTATAGATCTGGGTTAATCCGTCAATATTAGAGTGAAGTGACACTACCAGAAGGCTGCTGTTCAAATAAATTCTTTCAACGTTTTGCCATACTCGGCTTTGTCAAGAAATCACTTCTTGACAAAGCCAAGTTGTGCAAAATAAAAGAATTTATTTGGACAGCAGGCCTTCTGATATTGTCATTTTCACAAACACACACACACACATTCATATATATATATAATCAATTCTTAAAAATGACTATTACTTATTGAAATATTTTTTTTGTTGCGATGTTTAATATTCAACAGTTCGTTTCTAGGGCGTCCGTTTTAAAAGCTATTTACTATAATGTCGGGTAACCATGATATAAATTTTTTTTTCCTATCTTTTGACTATTTTGTTTTGCTTTATCTGTTAGTAAGGAGGCAATAATCATGACGTTTTGAAATACGTGTTTCCCGCCTGCCTTTGTCCAGGTGGGTGAAAACGCCCTTTTTTTCAACCCTTTTTTTTCTTCCATTCATTTCTATGACCCATATCCACATGTAAACATCACAACAAATTCTAAAGTTTTTGTCTGAATTTTTTAGATAAGGAAATATCAATCACCTGGAGACGGCTGTACGGTACAACAGCAAAAACATTGTGTTCAAAAAATGAAGCAAGATGAGGAGAAAAGCTCGCAAAAAAAATTAACATAAAGATTCTAAAGTCTTTTCACTTATGCAGAGGTTTGAAAATTTTCAGATAAAGAATCAATTTACCACGGTGAAGATTTCATAGACTTTGGCAACTTATTAGTTCTTCTCCTCTGTTACATCGTAATAATAGGATTACTGTATTCGTTCCCTAACTTTTCCGAATCACGGCACCCTTAGTGTACCAGGAGTTTAAAAAAAAATACTGAACAATTGCATTCACATGGATGTACCTCTGCATGTGGTTTGTGTTGTAATATTACTCTCACAATGTTTATTAATGTTTTATTAGAACTTTTCCATTTGTACAAAGACTGGGACGACTTAGAAAAAAATACTGAATTTAAATAAACTTTCTGATTTTTATCATTAGCTCATTAGTATTTTTATATTTTCGAATATCCTATAGTGCCCCAGGGTTAGTATGCAGGGTGGTCGTTTCGGGTGCAATGGTCCGAGGGGAACACTTCAAACTAAAAAACAAAGTCATCGTGATACAACCCGGGATGCAATTTTCAAGTATTGCCGAGGGTGTATGAAACCCTTATAACAGCCCTGTATGTATTTTGTATGTTACTGTAATACAGCATAAAACGGCGTACCGAAGCAGAGTTTTGTTTGTGCTACATCCAAAAAAAGCTTTAACAACGAATAAAACAAATATTGGTGATTTGCAATTTGTTACATGATTTTCAAGCAGGGGGTTAAAATTATGACATAACTATAATGTTGAACTCGGCTTTTATCTATTTTGTCGACGGTTGTGACGTCGTAAAAGTACGTTGTGACGTCATAAGAGAGCGTCTATTCTGATCGCACTTTTTTTTAATGCTCTACCTTTTCACCTGGCTTCATGTTCTGATCATACCTGAAAAAAAAAGTTGTTTCTACCCCTGAAGTCATATTCTGATCATACTTCTTATTCTGAAAGTCCGAGTCAAAAGTAAGGGGACACATTTTCCTTTTTTTTGGTCAAAAGTGAGACGAAACCTTCTCCCTTTTAGGGGTCCAAATCGAGTGAAAAGGTTTTTTCTTTTTGAAACATCAAAAGTGAGGGGAAATTTTCTTTAGAAATATTTTCAATCAAAGATTCCATTGAATATGTTGAATTTTGAAACCTTTTTTCATTTAAATAGAGATGAACAGACTGAAAGACTTGAACACACTGAGTTATGTATATATATATACATATATATTTGTATTTATATATATATATATATATATATATATATATATATATATATATATATATGTATATATATATGTATTTGTATACGTATATGTATATATATATATATGCATATGTGTATATGTATATATATATGTACATGTGTATATGTGTATATGTATATATATATGTATATGAATATATATATGTATGTATATGTATATGTGTATATATATGTATGTATATGTATATGTGTATACATATATATGTATATGTGTATACATATATAGGTATGTATATGTATATGTGTATATATGTATGCATATGTATATATGTATATGTGTATATATGTATGTATATGTATATATGTATATGTATATATATGTATGAATATGTATACATATTCATATATATAAATGTATGTATTCATATATATATATACATATATATATATATATATATATATATATATATATACATATATATGTTTATAGAAAAATAGAGATTGATATATAGAGAGGAAGAGATTAAGAAGGGCAGTCAGATAGATAAACCGACAAAAAGTACGGAAACAAAGCAGCTATTTATAAGCTCATAGGAAAATAGAAATACACAAAACCAAATAAACGCTTGCATATGAATACAAAATATACCTATCTATCCATCTATCTATCTATCTATCTATTAGCATTGTACATTCGTGCATACGCACCCCTTTACTACCACTCCAGTATACGCACACTGAAGCATGTCCGATTCATTTCAATAATTGCATTAACAAAGAAATCGTCATTTAAACCTATCCATATTTACTACAAATACGAAGACACCCAGGCGTCACTTGCTTTTTGGAATTCGAACGGATACTTTTCATAGTCCCATTCACAAAAAAATATTCTCTATTATCAATTCATTATTCCGTATCAATGAACTCAAATTATCGGAAATGCTCCATCGGAAATCAACTATGATATTGTATGATTTCTTTTTGAAAAATATTGAAAAGTTTGGACGGAGTTGAGAAAGCCTTCAATGTCTGCTAAATCGAAGTAAAAACGAAGACGTGTGTCCAAATACTTTAAGTGGTTTTTGTCGCGAGGATCTTAAGAAGGGATTCTGTCTTTCTCTGACGTGTTTGCCTTTCATTCATCAACAAGGATTAAAAGCGTCGTTTTGTTTGACTCGTCAAACGAAAAGACCCCGCCTTTTGAACAGAATAAAATAAACAAGTAAAGAGCGAGTGCATAGTCAAAGCAAAAAAATTAGCGACCGATTCAGAAGGAAGAGAAAGAAGAAAAGAGGAAAAATATGGATAAGAATAAAAAAAAAAATGAATGAGATTAACGTGAGTAACAATGAAAATGACTGAGAATGAAAAGTGAATGAAAGCGGATTACACGAATAAGAATGAAAATGCAATGACAATGAAAAGTGAAGGAGAATGAAAATGAATGAGAATACAAAGTGAATGAAAGAGAATTACGTGAATAAGAATAAAAATGCGTGACAATGAAAATAAATGAGAATACAAAGTGGATAAAAAAAAATTACGTGAATAAGAATGAAAATGCGTGACAATTAAAAATGAAGGAGAATGAAAATGAATGAGAATAAAAAGGAATAGGAACAAGCTTGGTTGTGGTAAGTTCAAACTTCCTCGTTTAATTAAAATCTAAAATGTCGACAAAACAGAATTCATTTTTCCATATGATATTATTCTAAAACTGCGAGACAACTCCTCAATCAATAGTTCCTGTAGTAAAACAAGTCGACCTGAGTTGAAAGAGTGGATTCATCATCAGTTTTTGCGTACGCCTATGTTATCTGTGTCGTCATGATGTCATTAGTTTTTTGTGAGGTCATTGTCATTGTCATGACATGATAGGAGTTTGACAATCTTACCATATAATGAGCGTACAGGCACACTTTTCTGTTTATATACTTGTTTGTTTGTTTGCGCTCTAATAGGATGATCTCATTGGTTGATTTACTTTCCTATTATGACATGAAAATAAACATTACGTCATAGAAACTCTTGAGACTTCACGTCTGATCATCACACATTGAAACGCTTGAAACGAGCTGTGACTTAAAAAAAAACAACTTAAAATTAGGATACTTGAATTATATCAAAAATAAATTACCGAATAAAATAGCTTCTGGCTACTTAGTGACGATCCATAGATGAATAATCACGTCATTTTTGACGGGTATATGCTAGTATGACATGAACTAGTGTATTACTATTTTATTCCAATATCTTCAGCAAACTTCCAGGCAACTTCATAATTCCATCTTCCCAGAAGCTTTTATCTTTCTCAGCAAAGAACTGCTCTGGGCATTTTCCAGTCTTTCAGAGAATTAAATCTTTCATTAAAAGAATTCTGTAAAGACCGGAATAAAGGCTCTCCAAAAGTACAAGACTTGGTGATTAAGGTAAACGAATGACAACTTTCTGGATATTCTGTGACACTTATTGCCTGGTCACCAAGGAAATATGTGGTTTAGCGTTATCTGCATGGAATATTAAGCTGTTTCCGTTAATTAATTCTAGGCAATTTTTGTTGATTGCCGTCTTCACTTTGTGTAATTGGGAGCAGTGTTTTTTTGAATAAATCGTTTGCTTCTCTGGAAGGAGCTCATAGTTTTTCCGATCCCACTACATACACAGCATCGCCTACTTTGAATGAAGACTAGTATTTGGTGCCTTTAGAGGTGGTTCATTTTGCTTGTCCCACGATCGCGTACGTTCGACGTTGTTGAAAATATCCACTTTTTATCGCCTATCACAATTTGTTTTAAAATGGAACATTTTAGGTATATTTTGTCATATAATATTGATTATTCTCAAGTAATGAGTCTTTGATTTGATCGCTGTTAATCTTAACTGACCTACCAGATCGTGGATCATCATTCTATGTATCACACAAATCTTTTTTAAGGTTTGATCTGCATTTTCACTTTTAGTTGAAATAAAAAAAGCACAATGAGCCGGACATTTTGAGCCTTTTTTTCAATCTCCGATGTCAGAATCAATGAAAGTTCCGATCCAATTCGGACAATTTGAAAAAATGTATACCGATATGACAGCTTTCACGGTACAATCAAAAGCAATCTTGAGTTAACTTAACACTCCTCATGTCATTTAACGATAAGCATAGGGAGGGAAAGAGGAGGAAAAAGCGTGAAGAAGGAAAGATGAGAACTAAGAAAGCCAGAAAAAACAACAAAAAGAAAAACCAAGTGAAAAAATAAAGTTATAACTTTATGTATGTCTCATACTACAGAATTACATTGTACCATAAGAATTCATGGCTTAACTTAGCTCTCTTCACCGTCAATCGCTGTGGCATGCCAGTGACATGAACTTTGTAAGAATATCTATCGATGGTACAGAACGCACTTGGAGGCGAATTCGCATATTTCCTAAAGGCATTGATGCAGAAGTGGATGCAAGAAATACTCAGCTGGAGTTCGATCTCGCTTCGACGATTCCATTTTCCGCACTGTTAACCATCGCACCATCTTGGACCTCCCGTTGCGGGGGAGGGGAGGAAATTTTAAAAATTTATCTCGTCCCAATTTTTTTCATTTTTGTTGGCTGTTATGTAATTATTTCCCTTATTCGCTTTTTGCTGGAATTGGTCAGCCAGGTGGGAGGGAGTCTTTGGTTTCTTCAGGAAATGGTCCTCATTTTGGCCCCCTATCATATTTGATCGAACCGCTCCCGTTTTTTTTTTTTTTGCCGCCACAACCCCAAATACGATTGGTTGATTTCCACATAACAGCCGGCCTTCTTTTGGAAATGTTTATTTCGCGCTAATGGTTGTCTTCTTGGGGGTCGAGCTATTCAGAAAAAAAGCATGGAAATTTCCGGGTTGTGGAGTCGAGATATTTCAGATCGCCAAAATATGAAAATGTATTACACGTCCGGTACAGGTGAGAATATGGAATTCATTAAAACTATCAAGTTCCTTCCATCATCACCCCAACTTTTTTTTTTTTTACAGGTGGAACCAAATATTCCCACCTCTTATATATAACACCTTTTTTTAGTTTTGGCAATTGCTTGGCCACTTGGAAGTTATTTGCTCATTGTGTATCTATGAAGCACTAGACTGACTGCGTGGTGAGAGGGCAATTCGATCTCATTTGAAATACAATTACAACGGTTAATTGTAAGATCGTATCCAATATCTACAGAAATTATGGTTTATGTAGCTGACAGGCATGCCCATATCTGATAATAGCGTATTTCTCTTCAAGAAAAATTCCGGTGTGGGTCGGTCCCATTAAAGTTTCACTTATTTGAAAGGGAAACAGCTACTGTCCTCCTGGAATCTCGGTTTCAATCTCGATAACCGACAATTTGCTTGTTCTGGTGATATCAATAATGTTTCCGTTTATGGCAAATCCTGGGGAAGGTCTATGTCCAACGACAGACGCTAAAAGACTGATGATGATTACCACGAACACAGAGGCCTATGATAAGTTTTTAGCTTGGATAAAAAAAAAATACAACTGTCATTAAACTTAAAATTACCACTACACGAATTGAGCAAATCTAATAAAATTCTATCTCAATATTTTGTCGGCCTTTTTTAAGCTAATTTGATTGCTTTGACGCGATTTGGCATTGATTTGATAATCGATATCTGATCGATCAACGTTTTTCAGTTCCCCTAAGAATATCTTTCTTAGGTTTTGTAATTGACTTTGCTTTTATCAATCTTGCATGTAAACTAGTGTTAACATATTTCCGATCCATGCTCTATAGATTTGAGATCTGGACTTTGAGCAACCCATCGCAGGGTCTTGACACCATGGATGTTTCTCACCTTTGAAAGACAATGCAAGTATGACACGAAGGTCCATCTTTTTGAAAAATGTGGTATACTTGTCAATTCATGCACTGGAATAAATGGGTATCAAGCATTTTTCCAGGATTTCGCAATATCTAGGGTCATTTAGGCAGTTTTCAGCAAAAAATGAGCCCTGATTTGTCTTTTGAATAGACTGCACCTCATAAAATCTCACACTCATTCGTGTTTCCTGGTATCGAAATTGAGATGGTTGGCTAGAAGTCCTGA
>OY735216.1:15578926-15583926 GCA_963457665.1 Thysanoteuthis rhombus | reverse complement strand
GAAAGAGACGTGAAGAGTGAGATAAACTGATACATAGAAAAGAGATACGTTCTGATATATATATGAGAGAGAGAGAGAGAGAGAGAGAGAGAGAGAGAGAGAATAAGAGAAAGTAGAGCAATTGAACAGAGACTAGGATTTTTCGATATATTCCCCTTCAACCTATCCAAATTAACTATGGAGCAGCATGAAATAATAATCGGCAAACATGATCATAATCAATCTAAAACAGGCTAAATACCCTCTGATTCCATCATTGAAAAATAACCGCACTCGCGTGCGCATGCGTGAACACACTCATGATACCAGTCCATTTCATAGCACAAATATAGAACAAACATATATGTAGTTAATTTCACCACTTGCGATTCCATTATCATCCTGAAGAATCACATCTTTTTTATTAAGCAAAGTTGAAGATTTTCGGTGTATATATGGAACTCTTCGCTTATTCTTGACAATAAAAATCTGATGTGATTATCTTACCTTATTCTAAGAGCTTGTAATAGACAAAACCTACCATATTCTATCAAAAACTTCGGTTGATGGAGGTGTAGTTTAAGTTTAGAAAGCAATCAGAGAGCGCATACCTCTGCCAACGCCATTGTCAGGGGAGGTAATTGTGCATTGATCCATGCTAGAATTTATTAACTTCTTCAATAGGCTACTTTCCACCCTTCCACAAAATATCATTGAAATTCGTTGAGAGCTTTTGGAGATATCGTATTGACAAACATGAAAATTGGGCAATATTAGGTGCTTCAAACATATCACGATGTAGGGGAGATAATTGTGCTTAGATCAACTCAAAAATATAAGCAGACATCTCCTAGTCTATGATCGACCTTTCCAAAGAATGACATTGAAATTCATTGATGACTTTTTGAGATATCATGTGGACAGTCATGGACGTATACATGAATGTAATTGAAAAAGAAAAACGGAAAATATTTATCAATCAAAAAAATACCCCCCCCAAAAAAAAAACAAACTTGGATCCACCCCCAAACTGTACCTTTCTTACTGCATTGTCTACCTTTCCACAAAATTTCATTGAAATCCATTCGGTATTCTCAGAGATATCATGTGGACAGACGAACAAACACTAATGAGTAGACGCGACTGAATACCTCTACCGCTTTTCAACTTCGTTGACAGAGATAGATTAGTTTCACTGTTGGCTTTTGTCATTGTTTATAGTTTCAATTACGTTTATAATAAATACACTTTACATAAAGAGGTAGTTACTAAGTTAGTAAGTTAGGTTGTGCTTTACTACTGATTCCATTTTAGCAGTTGAACCTACAAAAAGGCAATTTTTTTTCAACCTTTGTCAAATTCTAAAAATAATAATTAGCTTTTGTCTCTTTCCAAACAAAACTGGGAATTTCATTTGTCAATGAATAATCCCAAAGAACGCTTTATGTATCTGCAGAGAATTCACGACTTCAATTACTTTTCGTTACGCTCGAATAGGTTTCTATTCCCTCTCCAAAAATGTGTCATTTCTTTCCGAACAACTCAGCGTGGAACTGTCGATTTTGTTCTCGGGTCGACATTTTTACAGTGTGTCTCGAAATGTTTACATTTAAACTAATACATTTATTACTAAACGATTTATCACTACCTCTCGAAGAGCCCTCCAAGCCGTGATTTTCACATTTTACATTTTTTAAAGTTCAAGCTGGGGCATATTGGGACTGTCACTACGAAGAATATAAATTCCGTCTGGGAGAATGCTATTTGGGAACGAACAGTAAGATTTAAGGTTGAAAAATTCGAACCATAGATTTCAATTCAGAAAGCCAACGGGGAGCTCGATAAAAAACCATCAATCAAAAAAGATTGGGAAGTTGTGGTGGAAAAGGATCCCAAAACCTCTTTCAGATAATTTGCAGTAAGTAATCATATGAAAGTAAGTGGTAGGGGACAAACGTGATAAATAAGTTCCATTTTAATTGAATGAGAAATAAAAGCAGTCAGGCCTACCCAGGGCACCATTTCCCCAACATTCTTTAATTCAGTGAAGAGTCATTATCATTTAAAGAATTGTTCAGACTATCAATTTTATTCTTTTTTTTTTGTTTTTGTTGTACATCTGAGAGAAGATAAGGAATCGATCAACTGAAACGGTGGTATAAGGTAACAGCAAAAACAATGAAATCATTCGTCCGAATAATTCCCGTAGTAATTATATTCAACGCTGTGAAATTGATTCGTTTCGGAATTGCATCACTATATTTGTAATGAAAAATGGATTTTGAACTGAATGTGTTTTGGTTGGCCTATTCCTCACGTGCAAGCATCAAGGGAGGGGGGTACTCCTTCCTTCTGCGCGTCTTGAATTTGTGAAAAGTACAGATCAGCTCGCACAGACCAAGTCCACGCTTCAAGCTTGGTACCTTTCCTCAGTAGCTCGGCAAGTGGAAACAACCAAGGAGCTGTATTTTTTTTTGTTAGTGTAGCTCTTAGATAGACTGCCTTACAGAGCTAAGGAGATTCATCCGTCCGAGTATTTTATCCATAGCTGTGATGCAAGACGTGGATTTATGCCTTTTCTTGTGCCAAGTCCACACAAACTACCTTTGCAGGAATTTGAACACGGTTCACCGATTCCATTTTCCGTGCCGTTGATAGTTAGGCCACTCCACACCTCCACGTATGATATATATATTCTTCTACATACACACACACGTAACACACGCACACACACACACACACACACACACACACACACACACACACACACACATATATATATATATATATATATATATATATATATATAACTTATTAATTTATATATATATACATACACACACACACACACACACATATATATATATATATATATATATATATATATATATATATATATATATACTTGAATAAATGTCTTTGCATAGAAACATCAAACCAAGATGAAGTGACCCTTGCAATTAACTTATTAATTTATATATATATACATACACACACACACACACACACACACACACACACACACATATATATATATATATATATATATATATATATAGGGTTGTTTAAACCTTCCCTGTCCCGCTTACCTACTTAACCTCTCTCTTACTAATTCTTTACTAACACATTTCTTCCTCATTACTCATCTTTTCTCTTCCCTCCCTCCATGCTCTCCCCACTCTCTACCTCTTCCTTTTTCTCTCTCGCGCTCGCTCGCTCTCATCATCTTTTTATGAGATTGTTCAACATGAAATGGCCGATTTTGTTTAAAGATAGGCATTTAACCGTTTTTGAGAAAAAGGCCATACATAATTAATTCAACTCTCTAGATATCTATTAGGCATTGGATTGCTCGGTAAAAAAAATTCACCTCATTCCAATGGATTTTGCCACAGCAAGCTACCGTGTGCTAATTAAATCCATTTCAAATCATTTAATAACGATTGACAGGAAAGAGAAGCTTGTTGAATGCATCCCATTTGAATTGAATGGGGAATAAAAAAGATGTTACGAAACTCAAGGCTTTTATGACTACATTACGAATCCATCGTACATTATGCTATCATGGGAAACCATTTTTTGTTAGCATAGTTTCGTGTTTATTTTTTAGCGAGCATAAGTTAATCGTATTCTGAGTAAATAGTTTCCAGGATCGTGTGAGAAATATTTACTCAAACGACGTAAACACAATGCAAATCTGACAGCTGTCGAGAGATGACTGAACATATCGTATGTACGTATTTCATAGTCACAGGACAATGAAAGTCAGTGTTTGGAGCCTATTTATTATTTCCTGTCTGAGAGGGACGCTATAAATCGGGAAGCCTTGAAAAATATGGAGGAAATAACGTGGATGTTAGAATCTTTTGATTTCTTCCAAAATGGTGGACATTTCACCCCCAATGATGAATGGCGATTAAATGTCATTTTCTTATTTTCTCTTTTTGGGTTTTTTCTTGCACATGCCCATTTCTACCACTTACTGACGCGCATGCTCATACAAAAGCCTCCTTCTATCTGAACCATGAGTTATGTGAGACAATTTCGACAATGACGTTTATCGTAGCGCGATAGTTTGCAAGCTTGTCTCAAAAAACAATTTTCTTGTGTAGTGCGTTCGAACCTCATTGGATGCTGAAGTACTGTAAGATCTACTCTAGGCTAAGCTAAGCTAAGTTAAGCTGAATACCTCAATGTCTCGTGACTGAAAGTGAATGCATGAATGTTTGTATATAGGTTCTAAGTTGAAAGCAACAGTTTTGCAAATACGAAGCTGAAATTTGTGCTAAGGGTACATCTTTTCAAGACAAAGGTTACAGGTTATGTGAAACATTCTTAACTCCATATATAAGTGGATTAATATGTTTTTCCAGTTTTTTACCGAATTTTCACTTTGTGAAAATTTAGGTTTTGTGGGAAGCTACGGAGGTAAGAGTTGGTGAATACCTTGGGTCTATATGTTTATATATAACGGACACACTAATCAGATTAGAATGTACAACCGTTGCGTTTTTCTACCAAGAATCTGAGCGCAGTATTTTGCTCAACACCCAGCCCTTCAGAGTTGGAATTTATTACAATTACTGACTGAAGAAAAAAAAAGTTTGTAAATAGAAAGGTAGGATGGATGTAAGAAGCTAGAGAAGAGCTGGAAGAAAACCAGGCGAAAAGAAAAATACTAAAATATATGAATAAATCTAATGTTACATTTTTATGTAGGTCTTTCGACATGCATGCTCATTTTTATTTGATATTTTCTATTCTGATATTCATTTTTTCAAGATTATCATTTTAAAAATCATATGATAATTTCATGTGATATGAAAAAAATAATAATTCATAGAATTTTTAATATCTAAAGATATTTTTTTCTACTTAAAAAAAAAGAAAAGCTTTTTTTTTGTTTATATTTGCTAATTTCTAATCCACAGCTTCTGTAAGGGGAATCTTTCCACTATGGCAAAAATATGTATGCAAAATGGATATGATTGCGTATCAAATATTTTTTTAAGAATGAAGAA
>OY735216.1:15566426-15571426 GCA_963457665.1 Thysanoteuthis rhombus | reverse complement strand
TTTTGATCAAATATTTTTAATCAAAATTATTTAAGAATAAAGTAGTATCATATATATATATATATATATATATATTGGGAGACCGGGGCTTGTTGGGCACCGGGCAGGTTGCATCACTTGCTTTAATTTTTGTTTCCGTCACTTGATGGCGCCACTATTAGCCTCATTTTGAGTAGAAAATAATCGGCCATTTTTCTACCAAGTTGGGTTCACGTGTTGTAAGCATGAGAAGTTTTGCATGACAAACGTTTTTTTTTACTCCCTGGTAAGTAACTTTTCCACTTTGACAAGCGCCCGGTTCATGCTGTAATGTGCAGATAATGATAACGCAGTCTGTTTACGAAAAGTGGCTATAGACAGTATATATATATATATATATATATATATATATATATATATATATATATATAGTAGAATGTGGATTCGCTACACAAACTAGCTCATGTTTCTGTCCTCTCCGGGCCTCATCAGGCGAATCTGAATTCTACTATTTATTTCCAGCTCTACTCTAAAACAACTTAACTTCAAGAGTAGAAAGTTGTATGTATCGAGCACTCCATGAAATAAATCCATTACATATCAGAAGTGGCTTTATATTATTGATATATTATAATATTGTTTCACTGCTAGCCTGATTTGTACCACACACACACACACACACACACACACACACATATATATATATATATATATATATATATATATATATATATATATATATATTCCACATTTCAAACATCTTCTCCCAGAACTTTTTTGTGGAATAAAATGTAAAAAGAAATATGTATTTTGAGCTGGTTGGTAAATTGCAAAAGGGGCTACTTGATACACTGTAATTGTATGCAATTGAGACAGAGGAAAAACAACAAAAAAGCCTGCAAAGTACTTAAACAAATTTTAAACAATTCCAAACATATTCAGAGAAAAAAGAAAAATGGAGAAGGTTCCAGAAAGCACAAGTAAAAACTAACGACATTTATGAATCCATGCAGTCCTCATATTCTCCAAATCGTTCTTTTTACATTTTCCACAATTGGTAATACTTCTGTCTGGTTGGACCCACTAGCAAAGGAACGAATTTGCCCAATCAGAGGGTTCCAGTTGGGGTAGGTCGATACACCGAACGTTTGAATGATGAAATAATAAATTTGATGTTTTAGATTTAAACGACCCATCCAAAGGAGGTCGATCTTCCATAGTAACTTTTGGTCATATTTCTGTACTGTTTGCACACGCATAAGTATATTTTTTTCGAATGCCCTTCGAAAATGCTTATAATATTGAAGGAATAAAACATACAAAACAATATCAAACAAAAATACTCAACGTTTGTAAAACAATGTATGAGTTGAAGGGAGAAAAAGGAAATATAAGAAAAGGAAGAAAAATAAAGAATAAAAATTCATACCCAAGCCGAAAAGAAAACAACCAAACTGTATCTACCTATATATCTATGACAGAAGATAAATTAACCTCAAATATCAAGGAACAAACATTTTTTCATTTGATACGATTGAGTGGATCTAAATATACATATGTGCATAAATACACACACACATAAACACATACACTCATATATATATATATATATATGTGTGTATATACACATATATATATATATATATATATATATATATATATATTCCTCTGATTTAAAATATATAGTATATTTATATATGTGTTATATATAATTTGTTTTTCATAAAAATGTAGTCATATATAGTTGATATCAAAGTGTAGATATATCTACAAATAATTTTGGCAAATATATCAATTTATTTTGTAGACGTTCACAAATAAAATGAGACTGCTGACAAAAATATATAAATGCATGTTCATATGTAAGGCAACATACATATCTTATATACACACATAAAATATACGGAATAGATTTCTGATATATATATATATATATATATATATATATATATATATATATATATACATATATATATATGTATATATATATATATATATATATATATATATATATATATATATATGTATAAGTTATTTTTATATATTCTGCAGTAATGTACATAAATTTATATTTCCTATAAATATATTAGTTTTTCATAAATTAAAAATATATTTATGTATGATATATACATCCAATATATACATCTAAAAATATATATCTTTTCCATATTCTTTTTATACATCACACATACTCGTGCGCACGCGCACACACACACACTCATATATATATATATATATATATATATATATATATATATATATATATATATATATATATATATATATGTGTGTGTGTGTGTGTGTGTGTGTGTGTGTGTGCACTCATATATATATACACACACTCATATATATATATATATGTGTGTGTGTGTATATGTATATATATATATATATATATATATATATATATATATATATATATATATATATATACATATATATATATATATATATATGTATATAATTTGAAAAATTGATTAAATAAAAAATAGATTACAAAAAAATTCTCAATTGCTTTCTTGACGTTTCGGGGACAAAATATAGGTACACACACACACGTACATCCACACACATACAAACACATGCATATGTATGTGTACGTCTATGCATGTGTATAAGTTTGTTAGTGGATTACTGATTGAAATCTATATTTATTAAAGTAATTTATATTCATAAATATACGGACTAAATAACTTTTGGTTCCGAAAATTTACACCGTGTAATAATCCAGATGTAACAGGTGGCTTTCTTAATGTAAGTCATTTTCAATTTTCTTATTTCTCTTTCAGTAACTTCTTAATTTTAGTGTTTGTAACTGTTTTATTTCAAAAACCAATAAGTCAGTTGAACATTCTAACAACTTCTTTTATCGCTTGTAAGCCATCTTAAATCTCATATTACTTTTCTAATCACCGTTTAAACTTTTAGAATTTTAACATCGATAAACTATTAGTTTTTAATGGTTTGATTTTGTGGCATGAATATCTCTTTTTTTACTAACCTTTTGATAGGAGAAAAGACACTCCTCGCTTAGGATGTCCAAAATATATAAAAACAAATCCCCCCAAAACAAACCAAAAATCTAAAAAACAAATGTGAAATTATTCTGACAATTAGTTTATATTCGAATGAAGCATTTTTGAAAATCTTTATAGGTCAAACTCAATAGCTAGCAGGGATATTTTTGAAGGGCATTCTATTTCTTATTTCTTCTGACACACCCTCGAATCGGGGAAATACCTCTGCAGATTCGGACGCTGTTTCGTTTTTATTTTCATATCGATTCTTTTTCTTGAATCAATCATTTCCTACCAGGGACTCAAAGAGGGTAGGCGTATCCCAGGAGGACCGAGAGTTTCTTGGATAGAGCTCTGCATCGAAACTTTTAAATCGATACAATATGGCCATTAATAAAAAAGGAATTATCGTTTAACGGTAAGCGAATATGGTATAGCTTGCTAAAAGGGTTATGGCATATGAAAACAGGGTGGTTAAAGGACAGGGGTGTTTGTATTGAGTGTGTTTATAGAGGGGGGGGGGTCTTTGTACCGTCTTATGAAATTCCTCTCGAGGGCCATGACTCCTACCTGTGCGTCTATTCCGCCACAAAAAATGTATCAAATTCTGGTGTTTCGAAAACTGATTTTAATCCATGATTTTGAATATATTATTCATTTTCACTATCCAAAGAAGTTATCTTTTTTATAAAAGATATTCTTCAAACATATCCGAAACAATCCAGATACAATTGTTGAAGACGATTTTCCCAACTATAATTTTACGATTAAACCTTAAGCGTTAGACGATTACAAGGACAGTATACAAGGAAATGTATACATGTGTCGAAATTATCATAGCATCAGCAAAGATCCAACTTCTGACAAAAACTATTTGTCCACATCTCTGTAGGGGGTCAACGACTCCTTTGCTGTAACTTTTAGAGCTTGAAATTTCAGACTGTCAAAAGTAGTATCCATGTAATTGTTGAGATACTTCAGAGAGCTAGACAAATATTTTTCAATTTTTTAATATTTTTTTCATATATAAAACTAGTAAATATCTAAACATATATACATTATTGCGAAATAGTATTTCATCAAAGGATATCTATTCATAAAATGTATCTAAATGAAATGCACACACACACACACACACACACACACACACACACACATATATATATATATATATATATATATATATATATCGAAATGCATCTGAATATAAGGTGTACACACCTCCACATGTATATATTTTTAAAAAAATTAAATGTTCAGGTAAGTAATTGAACTTTGTAACTATTTCTTTGGAAAAAATCATTTTAATTACTTCTAAATTCCGGAATAACTATAAATCATGGAATAACTACGTTCAAAATTGTATCAAGAAAGTTTTTTCAAAAATATCTATTGCAAAATACGATAAAGAAGAAAAAATAGAAAACTGGAAAATAAAACAGGAATACTTTTTGATGCAGTACAGTTAAGGTATTGCTGTACGAATTGATGTAACTAAATATAAGCTGATAGAAACCTCACATTGAGTCGTAATAAGACAACGGAAAAACTTGGAACGAATTCATCGCACTAATCTAAGTATACCTGTAAAACTTTATTTAATATTTCAAGCTTAAGTTTTAGTTACTTAGAAGAGCTTTGTACGGCACTAGGACAAATAGTCAAAAATAGGATTCATAAGATTGTGCTGTGCTAATCTTCCTTTTGAAGAATTCCTTCCCGTGTTGAAAATCAGCGTTCGAAATCCGGGTTTCTCGATGGTCTCGAACGCAGATATCAGGTTCCTCTGGCAAATAATCTCATTGTCATTATGGTTATGTCTACCTGAGAAATATTTTTGTAAAACCTATTTGAACAGAACATACGGATTAATCCCGAAATTTTCCTTTCTGTTTTGGCTCTATTAAAGTATCTTACGTAAGACAGAAAGCATGGACATTTATCTATCTATCTATTATGAAACCGCCAACCAAAACTTCAGCAAATTCTCAACATATGTTTCTC
>OY735216.1:15541426-15561426 GCA_963457665.1 Thysanoteuthis rhombus | reverse complement strand
ATCTTTTGTGCACATATTAATTTCACTTGGGCGCTGGTTGCAAAACGTGTGTGCGCGCGATTACACATACAGCTCAGAGGGAATTATGCCTCATGCACAGACTAATATTCCTTTCTTTTCTCTTTTCCTCTCCTCCGCACTCACACAGCCCATCAGTATGGTCATATTTTGTGAATCATCGCGTATTGAATAGGGAGGTGTGGCGTAGGGTAACAGTCATCAGCACGGAAAAAGAAACCACTAATACATTTAGGAAAGATATGAATCCACATCTGAATGCACTGTGTCCTATCGCCTGGTATCTTGACAAAAAGGTCTCGTCTCCGGCATGCCACGCTAAGGCTGATGAAAAAGTGAGTGGATGGATGGGCATTCATATAAATCACTCCGTCATAACTACCTCAGCGGTCAGACAGTAGTAAAAATGAACCCCTCCCCCTAAAAAAACAAACTGTTTCATCCATTGTCAATCTTGACTGGGGTCAGTCATACTGAAAACTCCCGATGATCTTTCATCATCTAAGAAAATCCTCGGCTCCAGACTGGCGGAAGAAAATGGAATCATTTGATGTTGTGGATGCTTATAAAAAATGTGTTTTTTTTTTAACCGCTGTTGTTGCTCCCTCCCCCTTAAAACAGAAATGTTTTAGGGACCGAATGATACGACCAATTCACCAGAGCTGACATCGCACAAATAATTGGACCAGCATAAAGCAAGCAATGGCAAAGACGTCGCCAATCAAAAGAGATGTTCATTTTCCTTCCGTGATAAAAAAAAAAAAACGAGGACGGAGGTGGAGCCGTCAGAGGAAATACCCATCCCTGCCTTTTCATTCGACCCCTCCTTGACTTCTCCTTCTTCCAACTGAATTCTCTCTACCTGACTCCTTTTCATTTCTCTTCTCCTTTCGTTACTTTTTATTACTGAGTTAAAGAAAGAGCAGAAGACATTAAAAAAAAAGTGAAACGTGTCCCTGAATCTTCTTCAATCACCATTCCAGGCGTCCCTTTTCCTTTCGCTTCGTTCCGTTTCGTTCGTTTGTTCGCCTGAATAAGTTTATTGTTGCAGAAAGTAGTCCATTGGCGGAGACCTATGTACACACAAATAATCCTACGCGCCTGTGCAGTTATCGTCGTGTAAAGAGCAAATACTATCTTTACAGTGTGTTAATTAGCCCAGCAGTCCCCTCTCAAAAGGCTCTTACACAACATCAAAGAGCGAAAGAGAGCTAAATTGGAGAAATTCCGCAGACGATATGCTAATAAGCCGTACAACGATCGGTTGAGGGCAACAGGTTTGACCTCGGGCGGTATGTGGTATATTTATTCTCACGGGGTTCTTTAAATGACTTAGATTCAAAACATAAAGCTGACTGTTTGTTACGTAGTTGTTGCTAAGTATTCTTGTCTTTGTCCATAAATTGGGTAGTTTTGAAGGTGTAGATATTTGGAATTTACTTATATCCAAACGGCCTAAATATCTTAAGAGTCTCGTAAAAAGGTGGTTGGCGGCCTAAATATCTTGGGTGTCTTGTAAAAAAGTGATTGGCGGAAGGCACGAAATAAATTTTACTGTTTACAAGTGAATACTGGTTGCTTTGTTAACGGTATACCAATAGCACAGTAATTTGAAAGGTAGCGTTTGTTAACTGGAATTGTTGTATTCATTTTGGTTAAAAACAGAGCTGACGCGTCAGTAACAACACCTGTTGCAGTAGTTGTTGTTATATTATCGACAGCAATGTTTAGCAAGCTCTTCACAAATGCCATTACATTTGTAGTACGTTTGATCCTCGTGGATGCTCCGCTGCCTTGACCTTGTTTCAGACTAGGCTTAGTAAATGTGTGCATATCACATGATCATTGGAACATTTCGTCGTGGAGCAATGGTTAGTAGTTCATCTTGTCGAAAGTGACTCTAGTATTGAGTTTGCCAGAAAGATCGGTTTATAAAGTAAGAACAAAAGACATTTTAGATACGTCCACGCACCTCTAAAAGACGTTTTTCGGTCGGTCTGTCGGTTTCGATTACATCAATCACTAAGGATAGGAAGGAAGGGAGAGGTGTGATGTCATTAAAAGGGGCGAAGTCATTGAAAGAAAATCTATTCCGATCAGTGTTTTTATCAGCTGCTCATGATATCTTAACATGATATACGAGGTTAGCATTTTTGTATTAAAAAAAAGCCAAAAATGGCCCCAAAACGCTGAATATGGCCATTTAAGATTCTTACTGAAAATGATACTCACGGAATATTTCAGTATCGCAATATTTTATAAGTATGAGTATCAACTAACTCAAAGAGGAACTTCTTTTCTCTTCTCCTTCCTTCTCCTGCAATTCCCACCATGGATGGTGAACTCATCGTTGAACTTATAGTTCTAATTTAGAAAAAAAATCACCAACATTAACCTATTAACTGCGACTGGTGGCGAAGAGTAATAATTAAGTCCTCCATTACAAATAATCAAGTGCAAGATAGAAGCCCTTGTCCATTGCACGTTATCCATTGCAAGAAAGAGTCTTTCCCTACACAGGGCCGTAACAAGAGAAAGATGTTGGAGGGGGTGCGAAGGGTAACCAAATGTTGGGGTTGGGGGTTGACCATACTAAAAGCAGTCGAGGCTTCGAATTTCCTGTCATCCTGGCACTCAGACTCCTTGCATTTTAGCAGTCTTAGATGACAAAACATATCATTTTCAGTCGTCATTTGCATAAAAGTATTTATCAATCTAGTTCCGAAGAAAAATCTCGTAAATTCTGCTATTTCGTTGTAATTCATACGCAAGAATGTCTAATAATTGCATGATTCATTTCGAAATGGTTTATTCTCATTTTCATAATTTGTTTTATTCTTATGTCCTGTTTTTTAGACGGAAATTTCCGTCAGTTGCAGTCGTTAATCAACTTTAATGAAAAACGTAATTAATTTTATTCTAGTATCTTCTATCATCTTTCAGGCAAATTCACAATTCTAACCCCCAGAAACGGTTTATCTTTCTGAGTAAAGAACTGCCCTGACAGAGAATACTGGTTATCTCTCGCGACGTATATTATTGATTATTCTCAGATAATGTTTTGATTTGATCACTTTCGACCTCAACAGGTCTATCCGATCGTGGAGCAACGTTCAGCGAGAATCTTCCTGTACAAAACTTCGCAAGCCACTTTCGACATGTTTTGTTTTTCGCAGTACCTTCTCCAGATGCTGCTCAAATCTCTTTTGCGTTAGGGTCGCATTCGTACCTTTCTTCAAATAGAAAACGCAGATGCTTGAAATGCTGCAAATTTCCTTCCATCTTTAATATTAGAATCAATAAACAAAAAATACGCCAATCCAGACAATCTAAAAAAAAATGCACGTTGATTAGACAGCTGTTACAATAAAATCAGAGGCGATCTTTTTGAATGTTGTCAAAACTAAACGCTTTTAAGGTCATCTAACGACAAAGACGGAACGGACGGTCTAGGTATAAAATATATTTCATATCTGGAGACTCGAGGAGACTTACTGTCGGTACGAAAATGCAGATAATAATAATAATAATAATAATAATAATAATAATAATAATAATAATAATAGCAGAAGACCTGAGGACACTCATTGTCACTCAGCCTTCAGCAATGACCACTGGGCAACCGGTGTGAAACTGTAAACCGCAGTATTACTGTGGCCTATGAGAACTAGGAGAGAAGGACTGGAGACTTGAGGAGACTTGCTCTCGCTCAAACTCCAGCGGTTACCACCAGGCAACTGGTGTGAGATTGCAAATTATAATAATAATAATAATAATAATAATAATAATAATAATAATGATAAAAAATATCTAATCTGGCACAAGGCTACATTTGTAGGGCACCAAGAGGCAATCAAACGCATAACTTTTGGAATGCTCTTCGAAACTTGCTAGCCAACTATTGCACTACAGAAGTCACTAAGCTTAGATAGGTCACAATGATGGAGCATTTGGTGAGGATCGAAATATACTGACAATGATCTGTTAACTATTGCTCTGTGGCAGGTGTCCAAGTAGATATTTATTAAACGTCACCCTGGCCCATGGTCACAAGGGCAGAGCACCTACTGGGGATCGAACTACACCTACGACGGTCATTTAACTATCACTCCATGATAGGTCCACTGGATTGTTAGGAAATGTCCCCCAAAACCCTCACCAAAACTTCCAAAATATGTTTTCATCAGTTTTCAAGTTGGTTCAGCTGGCTGTATATATGTATCTTGTGTACAGGCTTCACCAATGGTGCTAGATGGCTGAAATGGTGACTAGAAAAAAACTAGAAAAAAAACTTCCTCCAAGGGAGGTTTTTAGTGATTGGAGGTCAATTTCAATTATAGGTCTTTGCTAAACTGACCCCTTTTTAGCGCCCACTGCTCCCCAGAAGACTATAGAAGTAACTTATCCATCGATCACTTCGTTTTCCAATTTTTCAATTGATCACCCCAACCCGGTATGCATGCTATCAACAGACGGTTTCTATTGAGCTGCCAACCAGATATGTTTTGATTATTTGTTTTTCCTTTCTCCATTAATTTCACATATAGTCAATCGGTAATCAACGCCAAATTGATTTGTCCTTTTATTTTAGATGCACAAGCATCCCTTGTACCTATTGCCGTCACTAACTGACAGGATGACATACCGAAAGAACTTTTGTTGATTTTTCTCTTTTGAAGCTAGATCCAGTTCATTTTTGTGGAAAGGGGGGTGCTCGTGCATCTATGGTCTAATTTTTCCGGTTTGTTTATTCATAGAAAACATCTCAAAACGCTTTGCTAATTTCACCATTAAGTACTTTCTAAAAAGTGAGATAAGTAACTTAAAAGCCAATGCAATACTTTGATCATTATTTAACGTTGGTGCGTGAGACCATTAGTATAATTTTGAAGTGAATCCAACCATTTATTACAGTTTATTAGCTAGTCGAGTCCCGTATCGTCATTGGCAGACGACAACGCGCCTCCAAGCTTTCGTGATGCCGTCTACCAGTCTCTTTGATATCGATTTTCTCTTGGATTTTCATTTCTTGTTGGTATATTACATTTAGTTGGTATTCTATTTTGGTAAGTCTTAGTCTAGTTTGTTTTTTTTTGCTGTTGAATGCCTCACACACTAAACGTCGGTAGCTGGAGTTGATTGTTCGTGGGCTAATAAAGAGGACATTATTTTGTCGAAACAATTCGAAAAAAAATCTTTTTTTAGATAAGAAGAAAGATTATCTCAATGTTGACCGGACGATTTTTTAATGACACGTTTATCCCTTTCTTGGATTAACAATCCGCCTTGTTATACTTATTATAGAATCATTCTATACCATTGACGATTAATTGGTGAAACGATTGGAACCATAAAAGAAAGAAATGGAAAAAAAACCCAAAAACAAACAACGTCCACACAGGGCTAAATGCATCTACGATAAATTCTGTAATGAGAGGTTTGAAAGGAGTCAACGATTAAAAAACAAATAATATCATCAGTTCTATCTTTATAATGACCAGAAGTATGGTTGAAAATGATGCCGAACGTTTGGACAATATTTGCATCAATTTGATCCAGACATGCGTTTTGTTGTACGTAAACTAGGAAAGTTAACTAAACAGAAAAGAAAAAACAAACTTTTCTGTGGCGTTTAAACAAATTTGTATTGATGAAGGAGTGCTATTTGAACATGAACATACATACACACACACACACGCACACACTCTCTCCCTCTCACACACACACTCACACACACACTCTCTCTCTCACTCACACACATGCTCATACACACAGAAACACACACTAATGTAAAATAAAAAAGGTAAATTTTGTATTGTAAAAAACATAAATGTTACTAAAACATAATCAGTATCTTCACAATAAAATAATGGCTATGAGTTATTTTAAGGAAACTTCATTCAGAAATGGATAATCTAAAAAAGAATATAAATATATAGATGTTAAAAATCACACACACGCACATAAACAAATATGCTTTATTCATATTAATATATTTGTATTTTAGGCACAAACGTGCATAAATATGAATAAATATATATATTAATAAATTCATAGCAGAGCTTTTTATTTTACATATCTCCCACTCTCTCTCTCTCTCTCTCTCTCTCTCTCTCTCTATATATATATATATATATATATATGTATTGCATGATATAAAAAATGAGTATTTATTTTTATGATATATATATATCATAAAAATATTTATTCATTTTTTTATATCATGTTATATATATATATATATATACATACACACACACATATATATAGACAGAGTATGTATGAAGAAATTATTTGTAGCACTCATATATCCTCCTAACTCATTCGAGTATAAATTCTTGTCTATTCTTCACTTAATTTCTTTTATCTTCGAACATAAAGTGTCCGTTTTGTTTCATCTTTTCGATTCTGCTTTGTGTTTTTTTCTTCTGTCAGAATGAATGTGACTATGTGCCTCCTGTATGTAAATAACTTTGCCGATTTGTTCAAACGAAATTTGTTGCCTAAAGTGAAAAGTTTGTATTGCAAAACGCCGCATCTTTCAACTCAATGAATTCTTCTTTGGAAAAAATGGCGGAAAATATGTGCGGGGCGCCATGATTACACGAAAAAAAGCCCTTTGCTCTGAATTTAACAATGGAAGCAACGGGGAGATAATCAAGACAGGGAACATCAGATAATAGAGAAAAGGCTTTATGGACAGGAAATGGAATAGGGATATTAGTAGGATCAAGAAGAATAAGAAGAATTAGGGATAGAAAGAAAACAAGGAGGGGTGGAAAGAAGAGGAAAAGAAAAGAGAGGAGAATTAGAAGAGGAAATAGGATGGAGGGGAGAACAGAGAAAAGGAAGAAAGAAAGAAAGAAAGAAAGAAAGAAAGAAAGAAAGAAAGAAAGGAGGTCAGAGGAGACAAAAATTGAAGGAGGAATGATAATGGAGGGAAAAAGTAGGGAGAGAAAAAAGAAGGAAAATTGGAAGATGAAGATGAAGGAGAGAAAGAAAACGAAAAGAAAGGAAGAAAGAAAGAAAAGGAAAGAAAAATGAATATTGATGGAAGAAGAATAACAAGGAAAATGAATGATTAAAAGAAGGGAAAGATGGTAAAGAAAAGAGGATGGATAGAGAGCAAAAGAAGTAATAAGAGGGGGGTAATGAAAGGAAAATTGGGAAGAGAAGTAAAAGAAATTGGAGAGAAAAAAGATAATGAAGTAGAAAAAAAGGAAAGAATGAAGAGGAATGTGAACTAGTAAAAGATAGATAAAGAGAGAATGAAGGAGAAATAGGAGAAATAATAAAAGAGGAAAAGATGAAAGAGAATGAAAATAAAAAGATCGTACATAAAGAAGAAGATAAAGGGAAAAAAGACGAAGATAATAAAAGGAACAAGAACGAAATACTAACCACTGAAAGAGAAAACCGCGAATGGAGGGTCTCGACAAGAGAAACTGCAGATGAAGGAGGGCCTCCTGAAAGTAAGCTGTGGATAATGGAGGACCACTGAAAAATAAATGTAGATTAAGAGAAACCATGGATAAAGAAGGCCACCAAAAAGGAAACTATAAATTATATAAATTATATCTGAAAGAAAAACAGAAACAATTTTTATCTAGAACCCCAACAGTGAACGCTGATGACGTCACTTTTTTGTGTAATTCTCCAGTGTCCCTTCAGTGCGCCACTATTGTATTCTATTCTAATATGATATCTAATTGCAGACGAATGAAGTGACTTATGGAGATGCGCGAATCCATCTGAAAAGGTGATGAAGAAAATGCAAAACTATTTTGATTTCTTTAGATTAACTCATTCACTGTCAAAGGGAAAAGCACGAGAGATAGAAAATATAGTCACTCAGTAGAAACCGTCACGTAACCAACATCTTTCGGCTGCATGTCGTGTTTGGGGTGATCAATAGAAAAAAATTGGAAAGAACGGTGATTAATGAATAAGTTACCCCTCTCGCTTATTGTTGTGCAATTATCACTAAAAAATTTGAATTTAAACAAAAAACAGGCGAGAACCAACTAGGGACCAATTTAACATAAACTTACATTGTAAACTGACACCCTGCTAAAAATATTAAATCATTTTATTGAATTAAAAAAAAAACTTTTGCTAACATAATAAGGAGTAAATGTTGAAATTTCAGCCATTTAGCTACATAGAGGCCAGTCAGCTAGCCAGCCAGCTGGATCAACTTGAAAACTGAGAGAAACCTATGCAGACAGTTTTGATGACTATTTTGGTTGACGATTTCTAATAGGAATATTGTAACTCAATACAAACTGCTACGTGAACAACGTCTTTTGCGAACAACGTCTTTTGGGGTGATCAATTATAATATTTAGAAGAAATCAATGATCAATGAATAAAATCCTTTTTCGCCTTTTGATGGGCTGTGATCGCTACAAAAGTCTGAATTTTCAAAAACACTGCCAAATGCAAACTAGAGCCAATTTAACATAAACTTACATTGCAAATCTAACCGTCCATCAAAAACTTATCCAAGGAGGGATCTTGAAGAAAAACCCTCTAAAAACATTTTTCTAGATATACTAAGGACTAAATGTGGAAATTTTCAGCCCTCTTGCACATTTGGTGCAGCCTGTATGCATGATACATACGTGCTCAGTCAGACAGTCATACTTAAATACATACAGACTCATTTGAAAACTGAAGAAATGTATGTTGACTGTTTTGGTGACAGCTTTGGTTGACGGTTTCTAATAGAGACTTACTTCGTTTAGTTTGGTCCAGAGAGTAGAAAAAGGCCACGAAGATTATCTTGGGTTAATCTTTCAAGTGGGTAGCTTCCGTGCCTAGCGATTGGCATTCGAAAATCTGGCTTTAAAAAGATCAAATAGTATGTTCACAGACCCCCACCCAAACAACACACACACTCACACACACACACACACACACACACACACATATATATATATATATATATATATATATATATATATATATATATATATATATGAAATATACAGAAATATTAGCAATCCTTGATATAGAACAGCTTCCTGGATTTCTTGAAGAATTATTTGAATAACTAAAAGTAGTTAGATTTAAGAAACGTACACACACCCACTTGTGGATATTTATCCTTGTAGCCACTGAGTAGAGAGTCGCGTTGAGACTACTTCTTGATTATTCATTTACGTGGTCGGCTCTTCGATTTGCTGCTGTTTAGCATCGGTGCCGGAAGAAATACGTTCCCTTATAAAATGCCTCAACAATTATCACATGTATATAAATTTAAATAAAATAAATAATCTTATATAAATATAAAGAAAGGTATCTTTAGATGGAGAATAACATAGACGTTTAGATCTTTAAACTGAAGACAACGTTATTTGTGAACGTTAATATATTATCAATACATTGTATATTTATACTTTTTTAGGCTTTGTATGACCTTTAGAGCCTATGCTTTTACCTGCCTTTTTGGAGGGGATTTTCAGTCAATTTTACGTGCTTTTTAATGATCTAGAATGTTAAAATACGGTCCCTAGAAATCTGTTTGTTAAGAGTGAAGGGAAGAGAAGCTGGGAAGGAGTACGCCGAAAGGTAGGGATGAAACATAAAAAGTTATGCCATAAGGGAACGGTTGAATTCAGCCATCGAGTTAAGAAGAAAGACGAAAAGTTAAAAAAGGGTGGAACTGAAGTCACTTTCGAGTGAACGGGAGATTTCGTTAGGTCCTGGGGATGATCGCTGAGTTTTTCAAGATATTGCAGTGGTTTAGTTCCCGCACCTTGGTATACCGTTAGCAAAACCACAGATATTTCGCTAGAACAGGAACACCCCGATTAACGCGGTCAACTTGCCCTCGATCGAAAATCGAATTCGAGAAATAATCGATAATTTTTATAATCATAATTTTTGAGACAATTTTAAAATACATATTAGGGTGCGCTATTCGATGTTTTTTGATGATAATTGTTGGTTTCTTAATCGAAAACGTGCTAATTGGGGTATTACTGTATTATTAGCTGTGGGGTCTGTTCTAAAAGATAATTTATAAAGGCTCTTGTGCTTAGGGCATCGATTTGCCTTAATCCAGTTCTTTGCAATCAGGAAACGAGTTAAACGAAATATGACGGTCTCATTTCGACATTCATGAACGGCCTACACGTTCGTGCAGGATTCAAAGCACTACAAAATTGCTTGGATTCATTTTTCACAATCTACCTAACTTCATCGTGTATATTAGATTATAATATCCAGCCTAGCCAAACCCTTTTCCTTTCTATTTTCTGCTCATAGTATAATATGCTATTTCTGAACAAAAAAAAGCACCATTTTACTCGGGATTACCCTACCCTAATCACTAACGTCGGGGTTTTCAATTAAATCATTGTCCCTCTGCCCTTGAAAAAAAAAAATCCCCTGAGCAGTTTTATCCCGATCCGATGGCCTCAATCTGGCGCTGAAGAAGTTTTTGTTGGCCCTGAGCTGCCTAATAGCCAGATATACAGAACCTATTTGAGTGTATTTGTTTTTAAAGTGCGGCTAATGGACCAAGAGATTATATCATATAGTCGCCATAATAACCGCCATTACTGCTTCTGATGCCGTCGCAGAATTGTTGGTACGATTTGGCATTTTAATACCCATCGGCTTAATTGGATCTGGGTGGTTGTTGGCTGCGTGGATTTGTGTGGATCCGGGTGGTTGGGTGCAAGCTTAATGTTTGTTGTATAGGGTGGGGAGAAGGAGGAACGGACCATGGTGGTTGTGGGGCAGGGGGAAAACAGATGAGACACGGGAGTGAACGATTGATGGCTGGACAAGAGAGAGAAAGAAGAGAAAGTGCGTAGCTTGTTTGGAGTTGGAGGAATTGAAGGAGAAAGATTATTGTGCTTGTAAGTACCGCATTTCACTGCGTATAATCCGCTACCATAGATAAGCCGCATCCCACGATTGAGTTTCGATTTCGAATGAAAAATGCTCTATCCCGAGTATACAATCAGGTATGCAAATTTGTATGACAATTATGTTTCCGTTGATAATACGCACCGGGATTGTTTGGCGGGGAACTTTCGGGAAAAAATGCGTATTATACATGGTGAAATACAGTAATTCGTACGCCTCAGTAGCAGTGGTTTTGTAACTTTAATAAGTCGAGGGACTCTTTTGTAAGGAAATATTCTGGCGGACAACAATTTTTAGCATTCAGTTTTCAGACCGTAATTAATTTTAAAAATGGATTACAATCATTCGAACCCTAATATATGGTACAAGTCTGTGTACAATAATTATGTCTTTTGATAGTTGACTTATTATTGTGCTCAGTTATCCTGATTTCAAATTCATGGTATTAATTTGAATCGTCATTTATGAATCCCGAACATTATCTGAAGAACCAACAGGGGTCCACAGTCCCCTGTTATGAAACCACTGCCCTATAATTTTCTGCATAGGTAGGTGAATATGTTATATCGTTTACCCATAACCATGCTTTCTGTATGAATATTAGCACAACTTTGCTCGATGATGAACAGTCTTTCCTTCATAGCTCAATCCATAGATATCTTTGAAAGTTTGTTCGTATCTATTTATATATCTATCTCATTCTGTTCATATCTATCTATCTATCTATCTATCTATCTATCTATCTATCTATCTTATTCTGCTCATATCTATCTATCTATCTATCTATCTTATTCTGCTCATATCTATCTATCTATCTATCTTATTCTGCTCATATCTATCTATCTATCTATCTATCTATCTATCTATCTTATTCTGCTCATATCTATCTATCTATCTATCTTATTCTGCTCATATCTATCTATCTATCTTATTCTGCTCATATCTATCTATCTATCTTATTCTGCTCATGTCTATCTATCTATCCATCCATCTATCTATCTATCTATCTATCTATCTATCTATCTATCTTATTCTGCTCATATCTATCTATCTATCTATCTATCTATCTATCTATCTATCTATCTATCAATCTATCTATCTATCTATCTATCTATCTACACGTATCTTAATTTATTTCTAAGTCAAGCAGTTGACAGCATTCAATAACCAGGACTGCTGTCGTAGTCATTCCTAGTGAATTTGATTCTTATTAGGTACTCCCATATCGTAAATTTAATAAACATCTCCTTAGAGTACAGGTTGTTGAACAATAGTTTGCAAGCCAATTTTGCTAGTGATTCAGAGTCTTAAAACGCGCTCTATCATTGTGACCTTGTGCCAGGTTGAACCATAAACTAAAATTTTGTCTTCCACATGAACCTGACATTTACTTAGTTTTACTTAGTACAACACAAATTAAAATGGATAAGAGGGTAAGGAGATTGTGTTGCGTCAGCCACCCAAGCAGGAAGAGTAGATAAACATTTACTTGACTCGGTTTAGTTTGGTACAGGAACAAGCGAAAGGACATGGAAGGATTTTATTGCACCAATCTTTCAAGTGAGGAGAGCCTGTTTGCATTAATAAAAAAAAAAGAAGAAATTTTAGCTTTTATCAGGGTTCCAAAACTGAACGCTGGCACTAGTTAGAAATATACAACTATCTCAGCCACGAGGTAGGTCGGGACCCAATTGTCAAAGTCAAATCGAAACAATGAGAAGAGAAATAGTTGTGACAGATTTGCCATTGAAACACAGACCCATCGGATCCAGCGCAACAGATGGGCCCCAAAGAAGTCGGAGACATTCTAGTTTCCATGTATTTTGCGCAGACAGAGACGTTCAATTTGTCGACACTAATCTTGTTGGCAAAAGTAAGAAAAAAAATCAATCCGTATTCAATAGCATTTGTGAGTCTTCAGTGTTTCGAATCGGCACAGAAAGCAACAAAATGGAGATTAGTAATCGTCAAACTTGAATGAAAAAAAAAATCTTTCTGTCACCTTTTCACCTCCTCTGCCTCCATGGCCCTTACGTCGAGATCGACAATAGCCACCCTATTAGTACGAATGGCTTTCAGTTTATTTTTTAGATCGTTGGAGCCTGGGGCACAAGACGGACGAAATCAGGCAGGTGGCCAAAGAGGTTCACACAACGATAGGTAGAAGATTAGGGAGAATACCCTTAATGAATGTCGTTACGGGTAAGGGTAGATTTTTCTGGATTATCTTATTTTCGGTGAACAGGTCAGGACTGTCTAGGGTAGAAGCCAATCAATGTTTGGTGATTTACCCTCCAAGCACAAAAGTGTCAGTGATTCTCTTTGCCTATATCCAGATTTTTTTGACAATTTACTTCCGCTTTGTTTTCATTGCAATATTTCAGGTTCTATCCATCCTCCTGCGCTCGCCGACGTGCTAGTGTCATTGACATTATTAGCTCAATGTTAGAAAAATCTTAGAAGTATCTTGAGATTTATTCGATTATCTACTGCTTGTACAATCAGTCAATTGTAGTAAGAGAGACTGGGGACGGTTGCAACACTTTTATTTTTTCTCTCAGTTACTCTGAGACTATTTGGTCTAGACCAACTAATATTTTACGTATTAAGCTCACATCTACCTGCTAAATACCCACATCATTTAAAGATTATTACGTATGACATATCATTCACAATATTTTATGAATGGAAGAAGTGAGATATTACAACTCTCCCCAACTCTAGGGACAGTTGCAACACGAATCAAGAGCAGTTGCAGCATGTTAAAAATACTGGACATTTCATCAATTAACTTTTGTTTCTTGTATCAATGAGCATAGTATTCTCAAAAATATACTGTTTTATAATGATATCATAGCATCATTCATTTATCAAATAACAATTATTGAGTTTTGCTTATCTATGCATAGAACATACACCTAACATGGGTCAATATGCAGATATTACTGATGCAATTCAATCTCTCCATACTTCAGTGTTAGACAGGGAGAATGGGACAATTTGCAATGCAACAAACTTTTATTAAACATGCATTCATTAAAGAAAGTCACAACTGTTCTGATCACTGATTTTGTCCCACTCCAATGAATGTGAAGTGCGACCTTGGGTTTCCCAAAAAGCGCACAGACATCCAAAAATGACACAGCTAATGAACTTTTAAAAACTTGAAAAAAAAAAAAGAAAGACATTCCAAATGTTATTGAAACCGTCCTCAATCCTATCAGACATGACAGAATACCATGTGCTAGCTAGACACACTGACATTGACACATGCTAACCATGTCACTTAGAATCTAACAACACAATGAATCAAACAAAGTACGTTTTTAGTTATTCATGCAAACGGTCAGAACAGCATGACAAAAATACGGCCCATGTAAGAAATCACTTTCATATCTTCAAAACGCGTTTTTTTCTTTTCAAAAAATGCAATAGCAGATGTTGTATGTGTCTCATGCCCTCCAGGTGGGGGTAGGGTCTAACTGTGCAACTGTTCATGTGCAGCATGAGTGTTAACACTCAAGAATGTTTCTGATTATAGGAATATGACTTGTTGCGACCGTCCCCAGTCTACCGCACGTCGATTACAAACAAAAATTCAGAATTTGATTCACAACTCACCATTTCCTGAGAGCACCGGAAAAAGGGAAGGGTTAACTGCCCATTTCCAATTCAAGACGGCGATGCATTAGATTAGTAATTTTCACGTCTACGTGGTGTCCTGATTATCCCATAAAAAACGCTTTTACAAGACCAATAATCGACAACAATATGATTATGATACCAAAAAGGATACATCATTATGACGTTGGGAACTCTCCCATATAAAAATGGAATGTGGACATTCCAACTCCACGCATTGAAGAAGGGGCCTGCGTCCCAGCATTCCAAACCCATTTACGACAACCACCCAAGGAAGGCTGTTGGGTACACCGGCCGAAACGTTGTGTTCGAAATGCAAACCAAACCAAACACCCAAAAATCTATACAAAAATTCACAAGTTAGGAAAATGGACTACACATTGAATCACGGAAAGTAATATCTGTCAGAGTTTGAACAATTTTCTTTCTGTTCTTGTTCAACTTAAGAAAACGTCATTTTCGACAAGATAGTCGCTGGCGATGGAAAAAAAGGATTTATCACGAGAAACCAAAATGAATAAATTCATAGCTAGACCCAGAACAGCCTTCGACATCTCAATGCAAACGGAATCTATTGAGGAAAAAGTTCTGAGTCAATATTATGCAATAATGTTTGCGTAGAGAAAAAGCCTGTTTGCTGCAGGGTCAAACTCAAATTCCTACCTCTGCTCCGACTGCAGTTGATTTCTAATTTTTGTAATGTATATATAATAAATAGATTAAAAAATACTTAGGCCTTGTCAGTTTGGCTCAATTGGTGAGAGAGTGTCTTACCGATCATTTGGTCATAATTTCAAATCACAGCTGGGAAATGTTCATTTTATATTTAGGTTTTGATTTAACGTGACGTGATTGACAAACGGTGAAGAGTTAACTCTCCTAGATTTATTATTGTTATTGAAGAAAAAGCTGTCAACTTTGACTGGACTTCGACAAAAAGAAAGAAAGAAGGGGGGGGGGGCAAACACATAGGAAGAGAGGGGGATATGAGTGATGAGAAGAGAGTGAGTGTGTGTGCGTGAGAGAGAGAGAGAGAGATTGGAAGGAAAAGGATAGGGAGAAAACGAGAAAGCAGAGGATTGACAAGACAGAGAGAGGTGAGGAGAGATTGAGAGAGAGAGAGAGAGAGAGGGTAAAAAAGAAAATAACCTTTGTCTACAGTTGATTTTGTACTGTTAATATTGAGCAGTATGAACGATTTCTTATGGTATATATCTATATGCCCACATGGAAGAGAATACTAGAGAGGTTGCTCTCACCAAGTAATTGCAACATCTTGGTGGACCGTAGGATGTAAACCCTTGGTTCAAAGGGTAGCGTTGGTTCTGGGCAAGTCGCACTTCACCTTAGAACTCGGTTGCTCAGGCTGGAGGGTTATTCCGCTCACAGGCCCGCTGCTTATGCTTCTACAGTGGATACTCTTTCCTAAACCGGACCGATCGGGTGGTTTCCAGTTTGGATGTGTATGTTAAAAATGAGAGTTTTAGATTTAAAAAAAAAAAAATACAATTTAATCATAATGCTAAACTGAACTCTTATCTTCGTTCCAAAAATAAGGGTTTAGTCAAGTATTACAGTGACATTGTAAATAGAACAACCCTTACCCCGAAGCCTAATTTTTTTCCCTCAAAACATTTTACTTTAAAACATTTACCTAGGCTCATTGAGTGATGATGCCAAATTAGCGCGAGATTTTGTTGAACTGAGCCAATATTTAAGAGGAGGGAGTCACAATGTAGTATATATGTATTTACAAACCACACACACGCATTCACGCGTCTATATAAATCCAGACACATATATGTGCGTGTGTCATATAAATAGATCTATGGGAATTGAAAGCAATTTCAATCCATGAAGAGAAAAATTGATAGACAACAACGAGAAAACTGAAATACATGTAGACATACGTACATATATAGACATAAACAAACTAAAATGATTATCTCCCTTCATTCAGAAGTTATATATATATATATATATATTTACAAAAATAACAAGGATATATTTTACAACAAAACATATTGCCAGTTGCCGAATAGTGTGTTATACACGAAAAGTTGACATTCATCGGATACGTATCCCTGTAATTCTTATTTCATATATATACATATATTAATAGCTCTATTTACTCAGATAAATATTGAGCACTGTGATTAAATATCATCAACAACGGATAAAATCTGTTTTCTGTTCCTGTTATTTTGTAATCTTACAAATTGGAAAATACATTATGAAGTATATATATATATATATATATATATATATATATATATATATATATATATATATATATATATATATATATATAATAATCAACAACTTGTCCATATAAACCTGATTGCATTAAAAAACGTGCTTATCTATTCTTTGTGCTTACTGACATTAATTTATATTTTGTCATTCTTATGTTTAAATGTAATATGAACTCATATCCGCGCATCCGTGAAAAGTGGATGTATTTTTATACGACGAATGCATTCAATTAGTCATTTTGAGAGCTATTAACCGATCAATGAACGCAAGCCTTTTTGTTTTGAGCAATAACAAGCGAGCAACTATTTGGACTGTCGACTGGCTGGCCTGTTGGGTGTCATGGCGGCTGGGGTTTTGTTGGCGCACAATAATTGACACAAGATTATTCTGCGGATTAAAACAGACAATAACTGCCTTATTCTCAACAGACGACCTTCATTTCGTTCGTTCAATAAGCGAATGGAGCAAGTTGGCTCAGAAAGAGCACAGGAATAGGCATGTGTGGGTGGGGAAGGTAATCCGATGAGAATTGTGCAAACGACTTGGATCAGACCATGCAAACGAAAGGTGTATACACGAACCAGAATCTGTCTTAGAGAATAAAAATGAAATTCTCCAGGACTCTGAAATTCATGTATATCGTCTAATCTAGTAGACCAGATCGTGGAACAATGAGAAAGAAATTGGTCCAATTAATAGACGTCGCTGTTTCAAGTTGAATAACTTTCTACACCATGACTGAAAACTGAAAACAATGTAGAACATGAATCTGACAATTGTGTTTAATATCATTTGCGCTCCTGGAACAATTTCAAAGAGGTTGGACGAATTATAAATCTTGGGAAATAATAGAAACCATTCAGACGACAACAGTACTAAAATAATCGAGAATATTGTGAAGATTGCTGGGGTTTTGAGAGGACTTGCTTTACAGGTAATAATAAATTAGGTATGGCCTATTTTTCTGTTTTTTTTTTTCTACTGCACTTTTTAAAAATCATGTTAATAGCTATTTTTGATATGCCTATAAATTTACAGAGCAGAAAAACACATCTTACACTCCCCTGACATTGGTTTAAATTACTGTCAGCGATTCAGGAATTATGACGATGAACGGTTTCTATTTAACCTCTTTTTTATCACAAGTATTGGTAATGGAAAAAAATGGTTGTTTATTCGGAGATAGTGTTTTTTCTATGATGCCTGCTACTGGCAATAAAGGAATGTTTGAGAAAATTAGCGTTGAAAGAAAATAAAAATTACTTTTAGCAATTACAGCTTTCGTAGTGGGAGTTCAATTTGTCTTTCCCTCGTAACAATAAGAACAAGATCAATCCTCGCCGATTTCAGGGGAGTAAACTCTTCACTGTTTGTCAATCAGATGACGTTAACCCAAACAGATGTACAAAATTAAAATTTTCCCTACTGTGATTTGAAATCACCACCAAGAGATTGCCAGGCAGCTTACTTACAAACTGAGCCAAACTGAAAAATCTTATCCATCTACGAATCTATTTATCATATATACAATGCTAAACTTGCAATAATCTTCAGTTGGCATAAAAGTAGGAGTGTAGTTTGACCCTGCAGCAGCCAGGCTTATTTACTCAATGTTTCCTTTACAAATCGGTTTAACGGCGTGTTTTGGGTGACGCTTTTCAAGGTCAAAGAGAGATTTATTACCTATGGTTTCATGCCCGGGAGTGTATGCGTTGTAATGAGCAAAGAAGGCATAAATTACTACGAGATTTGGTCGAATTAGAAGAATCATAAACCGTTATAATCTATGATGATACATTTCTATGGTTCATCTTTCAATAAAGCTGTGAACTCTTTATGATGACATGCTTGGAGTGAGTTTCCTTCATGTGTGGGCCAATTTTTTTACTACTGGTTATGTTATTAACTTAACACACGCCTCGACTCATTTTGAATGTAAAATATTCTCTATCTAACATAAAACTTGATGAGTGTATCAAAACAAACAAAAAAACAAAACAAAAACAGACTCTGTTCGAAAACTACAACTGTTTACATCCATTTACAGCATTTGTTGATATCCGTGTCTCTAATGAAGGGATTTGTTTCCAAATTGGATTTTAAAACTAATCCCCGTTGAAACGTCTGGAACATAGATAATGATCGCCTGAAAAAATAAAACGAAAAATATCATCTGAAATGCAATAGTTATATATATATATATATATATATATATATATATATATATATATATATATATATATATATATGTGTGTGTGTGTGTGTGTGTGTGTATGGAGTGTATTCAAATTCTGTCCAATCTGCTTTCTCTCTCTCCATCTTTCTTTCTTTCTCTTTATATATTTTTTTTCATCTTAATGATAGATCTAAAAGAGGAACAATAAGACGCTTGACACAAAAAGAAAATAATACTCATCTTTCTTTGCCCACTCTCTGTGTCGTATCTTTCCATCTTTACAAACGCCATGGATCTATTTAAAAAAAAAAAGACGTTGTCTATCTCTCTTTTACCTTTATCTCTTCGGGTCATTCAACTCCTTCCGAGTGCTGTTAACCGATTTGAAAATTGGTCTCAACATGAACTTTTTCTCCGTTCAGAGAACTGTCGACTTTCGTCACAATCAAAAGAACATCCTCGATTTATTGAAAAGAATTTTATAGGAAAAAAAAATGCTATGGAGGCTTACTGGAGGCCCACTTCCTAGCTGAAAGAGTTACACGTATTCCATCGATGATAGTAAACACCATAGTCCCCTAAAAGCTGCGCACGTGCACACACATTTTGAAATCAGCGCACAAACAGAATAAATATGCGCACAAGTAATCAGTTATCAAAACTTACGTAATACTTAATAACTATAGTTATAATTATAGATATGATAATATATCATAATTATACTCAGTACATTTATTATGATGGATTAGCTAACGGTTTCTGTTACTTAATCTGGTAGGTTTTCAATTGCCTTGAAACCATTTGATGTTTACATTTGCGCAAATATAAAGTGCACACATACCTTTGTAACCGGAGAGAAATTTGGACAACATTAAGATTTTTGCGTACATTGACTTCTAAGAATTAGAGGCACCGCTGAATTTAAATCTGAAATCTCCATTGTATATTGTTCGATCTATGTGATCAATGTAAAGGTTTTGGGTTAAGTGCATTGACGAGAAGGGATTATGTTGGAAAATGTAATCAT
>OY735216.1:15511426-15536426 GCA_963457665.1 Thysanoteuthis rhombus | reverse complement strand
TATATATATATATATATATATATATATATATATATATCTTCAGAAGACAGAGTTTGGTTTTTGCTCCCCAACTTAAATATTTTTTACTGGGTGGTTCAATCTACAATCTAAGTTTATGCTTAATTGATCACCATTTTGTACCCACCTATTTTGTTGTTGCTGAAAATTAAGACCTTCTATCGATCACTGTCCAAACAAAAGGTAAGAGAAATAACTTATTCGTTGATCACCTTTTTATCAAATTGCTTTAATCCCTCATGCTCAATTCGGCATGCTGCTTAAAGATGTTGGTGATGTGATGGTTTCCATTGAGTGACTAACCAGACATGTCTAACTATCTCTTGAAGGCAGGTGCCCAAGTAGTTAATCGCTGAGCTTTGCCATGTCTAACACATAGACAATAACGGGGAATCTAGCTAGGATCGAACTCGCAAGTTAAAATTTTGAAGACCAACCGTCGCTTTTGTAGTCTGCATAGTCTGACACGAAACCATGCTAGCGAAGCAGATATGAAGGATCGAACTCACAAACAATTTATTCCATAGGGGCTATTTAATTATCTACATAACTTATTCATTCGAAAAATATATAAGTTATCATAATGTGAAAAATGTCTAAGTGCATAAAGATAGAATCATACATCTTCTGCCGTCTAAAAAGCAGAAATGCCTTTAACAATATTTTTTCTATAGACAGAGCATTGTCAACCATTATAAATTTTTGACTTGTCACAGTTGCATTGAAAAGCAGCATAGTAATCCAAGAAATTCGAATGATATCACAGCAGTTGTCTCCCACACAAAATCTGAAAACAAAAGCCGATTTAAGAGTTGCACTGAAAAGCAACGGGAATTGACATGAAAGAAATATCAGTCAGAATGTTATACTAATTGACAATGATGCATCTACGAATTTCAACAAATATCACAGCAGTTGTCTCCCACACAAAAAACTAAAAGCATATTTGAGAGTTGCAGTGAAAAGCAACAAGAACTGAGATGAAAGAAATTATAGCTGATCATTATATATATATATATATATATATATATATATATATATATATATATATATATATATATATATATATATATACTAGCTACTGGGAATCCTGGTGTTGCTCAGGGAACAAAATAACTGCACATTTGACAATATAGATATACAAAACATGAAAAAAAATTTTCTTATTGATGTCCTCTTACACCAGTCAATCAAGTGGGTCATATGGCGTGTACCAAAAATGTTTTGAGTGTATCAAGTGTACCAATTGGCAGTTTTTGTGATCGAGTCTGTCCGTGTTGCACACAAGCTCCCCCTGATAAGTCAATGTAATCCATGCAGCTTTTCCGCCTGATCGTTATTGAACTGTATGGAAGCATAAGATTGGTTTTTATATTCCAATAATATAAATTTCATATTTAATAATTTCATTCCTGAACGATATTTGGGAATCCTTCGTTTTGTGGGGCAATTTTTTTGAACCATTGTCGAAATCGACTTTGGATGCATAAGAGGGCAAAACATAAGTGGAATAAACCGTGCAAATAACGATTGCAAATTGTTAAGTTCAACGCACTCACTCATTCGATATTAAAAACGGGACTCAAGTTGTTTGCCATTTTTAACATTGAGTGAGCTAGTGTGTGAAAATCCACCTCCCCAAAAAACAGAAGTTCATACATAAATCATATTGCTATTACTTTTGATATCATCCGGTGTAACCGAATAGTTTTTTTCCCTTTTGTGCATCCTTAGTTGATTTTGACAGTTGTTGAAATTTTTTCATTCACAAAACGAAGATTGTCCGGAGGATATGTTTTGGGGTTTTTTTTCCCACAAATATGAAAGTAACCGGAACGAACTAATGGAAGTAACCTAATACTTCGAAAGTCCACTTCCGTTGAGGGACGGAAAGTAATGGTCAAGTTTAGCATTGTATTTACCCTGTGAAATACAAATCCTCTCCAAAAGGCTTGACAATAGTTTTTCTAAAAACTGACAAATTTCCCGAGGAAAAGTAGGTTTCATGAATTGGAAGCAGAAACAAATCTGGCAAAAAATTTTATCATCTGATTTCTCGAATATTCAACTAAAATTAAATTTAAAGAAAAATAATCTCGCTGAAAACTTTTACGTCAATTTTTATCAAAAATTTGAAATTTCCGGAAGAAATGAAGATTAGATTTAGTATTCAGAGAAATTGTTTAAAAAAGATGTATGCCTAAGTACGGTTATTTGAAAAGGTCTATTTACATAGAAAGATTACTATCACTCTGTAATAAATACTGTTTAAGACTGACGACGGCTCTTAACAGAAAACTTGACGATAAATTTTCACTCAGCATCTTTGGTTACATTATATATTTAAATTGAAAAAAAAAAAAGCATTCACAATACATGATATCTTTAACATTAAAAGTGGGAGTGAGTTTTGAAATCTGACAATTTCATGATGGTGTTATAGATTGAAAGCAGAAACGATTATTTGCGAAAATTATTGTTATCTAATTTTTTCGAATATTTGACAAAAACGAATTTCCAAAATCCAGTATAGCCAAGTGTGGTTTGTTGTTTGATAATCGAAACTGTCGATCAAAATTGCTTGAATCAGCTATATTCCTCTCTTTTCAGCTAAACTATATACTAAAAATCTAGAGCAAATTACTCTTACCACACATCATATCATCAGATATAATCGGCTATCGTAGATTCTTATTGGATAAATTGTGAAAAGATCAACCAGATCTAGTCCAAAAATATCTGATACAGCCTGTCCCCCAGAAACGATTCCTCACCCACATTAAATGTGTGCACACGAACATCCAAACAACAATATATATATATAGATATATGTATATTATTGAGTCATCCACAGACAGCTGTTTCGATGTATTACATCTCTTCAGTGTGGCTATAGACTTTCCATTATCCCATCCAGTACTGCGAGGCAGAATTGAAACCTTCACTTCAGACCTGGAGGCCGATATAGGAACAGAAAAATTGGATTGTTCGTTATTATAAGAACACACACACACACACATATATATATATGTATATATATAAGTCAAACGTTAAAACTAACCTAGAAAAAGCATGTCTAGTCACTATAGACGTCATATGTTCTTATCCTCATATTTGTTCCTGTATTCTTATATCAAACATGAAGGCATTCTAGCTCTCAAAGAAGCCCTGAATAATTGAACCACTAAAGAACTCCAAAACAAAACAGAAACGATAACCACCCTCATGCAACACATTCTCACCCCCAATAGTTTAAATATTAATAGAGGACACTTCCTCCTTATGAAAGGTTCTGCCATGGGCACAGTAGCAACCCCTTCAAATGCAAATTCAAAGAGACCTACATCTATTCAAAGATAGACAAAGACTGCATCCTCTATGTTAGATATATTGATGATATTCTTTTCATATCTACAAGAGTATATTAGCTCTACAGATAGTGAACTTAACAAACACAACTATAACTTATTACAACATTGCACTGAACGAGAATATTCACTAGAAAATGCAGATAATCAAATGAAAATGGCCACTAAAACACCCTAATGAGAAAACCTTGCACTCTCTAACAAGAATAAACCCGACCGCATACTACTCATAACCTTCCACAAAACTCTTCCATCTTTGTCTCATATAATTAATAAGAGATCGAATATACTTACACTCAAAACAGAAGTCAAAGGAATATTCCGAAACCCAAGTGTCATTGCTTATTGCAGACCCAAAACATTAAAGGCATGATCAGCTGTAACATTATAATGAATTACATAGTCTCACATAACACCATCCTTACACCTGTTAAATTCTTCAACCCTGCAACGAAAGAAATAGTTCATGCTGGAACCACCTCAAGTACACCAACACCTTCACTAGCACTACCACTAACAGCATCTTTCATAATTTTAACTGTAGAAGTGTACATGCCTTCTACCCCCTAGAATATTATAAATGCAAACTGCAATACATAGACAAGTCTGAGTGGCAATCCAACATTAGACTTCATAAGTATAAACACAGGATTAAATCACCTAATCGTCCCAATCTACTCCCAGTATAACTACGCTTCGGCACTCCCGGCCACAATTTCGGCACAGATGCTAGATTCATAATCATTGGGAAAATTGAAAAAAGTGCATATCCCGACTCGACTAAAAATTAAGAACTAAAAATGAAGATATGCGGATTAATAAACTTAAACCTATCTCCCTTAACGGTCTCAACACTGAATCCTTAACCCACCGATCTCTGACGCCATCATCCTTTAACTCCTAATTACTCTATACTTACTATCTTCACACTTGCACCTTAAACTACACTTCTACCCCAGCCTAAACACTCCTTAATATACATATACTCCTATTTCCCACAACTATCCCACCTATACGATCTAAACTTCCACCAAAATATAATCAGTATCACAAACTTATCTTACCCTATCCTTACCGAATCCTCCTTTATGCATATCTAACATTGGGCAATTTACACAGTTATCCAGACATCTACCTATAGATACCTATGTATGGTCCATTTTACTTGTACATCTCAAAGCCATCCGACTTTTCAGAACATCTACAATGACCATTAGAGAGACAGAACATACATTTCCCAAGGAATACTCGATCATACATTACTAGTACTCCCTCAAACTTTACTCGACTATCTTGATTGATACTAGAGATAGCCTCATCCCTGTCTTACTAAGTACCCCAATAGTCGAACACTAAACCATTATTCACCTTTCAAATATCCATGACAACTGATTCTTAAGAATGTCCACCACTGACCAGAGCAATAAATAAAATACCAATAATTACTGCTGCTACTACTTCCTTACAAAATATCCAACCAAACCACCACAGATACCTTCACAGACACGAAACAGTCAAGACTTACTACCATGACCTCCCAGGAATCCTCATTCTAGATTTCCATTTTTGCTTTCAAAGCAAAACATCCGATGCTAAATTTGTTTTTTTAAAATTTTTACGGAAGCCTTTTAACCACTCAAAGATACACGCATGCTACTGAAGATAGGACCCCCTTAAACATGCATAGCATATAAATTAATTCATCTATGAATTAACTAACATATAAAGTCTCCTGAGTCCGTCTCATTTCCCATTGTCCACTTATATATATATATAAAGGCTCCGGAGCGAGCTTCGTCTTTGTTCTCAACACAATTTTCAGGGTTATGTCTTCTTCGAACCTTTCCCGGTGTATATTGTACCCGCTCATCCTCAAATGTCGTTAAAATTCTCTTTTTATAATTTTCCATTTTCACATTCATATCTCTAGGGGTTATTGTCTGATTTCGAAAAACCAAAATAACCTTTACAAATCAGCCCTATTCTAAAAGATTTTTGAATTTCATCCATATTTTTGAATTGAAGTACTATTCAGGATTTGGATTTTGCCGGCTGCTTAGAGAGAGAGAGAGAGAGAGAGAGAGAGAGAGAGAGAGAGAGAGAGAGAGAGAGAGAGAGAGTCTTTGGTGGCTTAAATGCTCGAATCTGAGAAAAAATATCAGCATTCAAGGTATACTCGATGCAGCATACAATTGATGAAGGCTGAATAACACATTGACCAAAAGATTGTGATCAAAGCAACAACGCTAAGGATACCTCTACTCAATTTACTGCAGTATATTCAGCAACTTGGTTTGAGCAAAGATGGTTATGGATGGCGTGATCAAAGGTCTTGTCTTTCATATTCAGTGACATATCCTGACTAAAGGGAGAGCCGAAACCAACTTACCCGTTGCGAAACACGTCACCAAGAAAATACATGTCGTGAATAACGTATTTTAATAAAGTGAACGTCACGTACCGATATGGATTCAGGTAGATAACGCATATTAGAGGTAGGCATAGACGTTAAAATTGCATTTGCACCTAGGTCCTTCTTCTTTTCCTTTTCGTGTGATAAGGGAAAAATGAGAAAGTTTTTCCTTTGCTTAACAGAGACGGTTTTAAATGAAGAAATCTTGTCCTTTTCCTTTCCCTCCATTTTACATTCCAAACAAGGCGAATGCTGTAAACCACAGGTAGCAAATTGCGTTGTATTTTCTATCGACAGAAGATTACTGTTCCACAACAATCGCGCATTAATATCCCGGCCATTTCACTCCTTATAATACTTTATATTTTGATATGCTAAACTGTGTTTTGTCTATTACAGAAAGAAGAGATTTGAATTCTCCGTCTCCAATCGATGAGGGCAGCGGTCATAAAAGTAAGAAACCTCGCAAAGCCCGCACAGCATTCACAGATCACCAACTTCATTGCTTAGAGAAGTCGTTTGAACGTCAAAAGTATCTCAGCGTTCAAGACCGAATGGAATTGGCGGCAAAACTCAATCTCACAGACACACAAGTGAAAACCTGGTACCAAAACAGGCGGTAAGTGGAACATTTTTTTCCATCATGAAAACAATACACGACAAGCAATGCAAAACAGTTTTTGCTTGAGATATTGTGCGAGGTAATTATGTATGAATATATTCCTGACGATAGGATTTGAACTTCCTCTCTCAGGACTTTGTGATAAGTTGTTGCTAATATCCAATGGATGTTTTGGACTGTCACTATCTTGAATGCTTCGGTCTACAATTATGTGATGAATTGTTGCTGGTTAATGAATTTTTTACTGCCCTCAACTTTATTGTTGTTTTCATTGAAGACTTTGCAATGAGTTTTTTTGTCGTGATATAGAATTCATTTTTTGCACTTTTCTCATCTTCATTGTTGTCCTCGTCAGGGACTTAGAGATCAGTTGCTCAAACATTCAATGAATGTTTCAGACTATCCTTATCTTTGTTGTTGTTTTGTCTGAGTCATTGAAATCAGTCGTAGCTAGACATAGCGCTGCGGCAAAGACCTTTATGCTATTAAAACGCCAAATAAATCTTTGTTGTATAGTTAAAAAAAATCAAAATGACTTCTTTCTGGAATAACAGCTTTGGGTAATGCATAATAGGCCCCATTAGGAATTTAGTTCACAGGAAAAAAAATAATTCAACCATCATTTGTTTTTTCTTTTACAGACGTTATCACTTTGATCCTGGCTTTTTGATTTTTACGTCTGCCTTTCAACTTCATTGTTTTTTCCATTTTAATTTTTTTTGCTGCAATTCTATTGGATAAAATTGCGCTTTCGTCTCTTTGTTTTTTTGTTTTTGAAGTGTTTTTTTTGTTGTCATTAATTTGCTTTCACCCTATTCACACTCTCTACCTATCCCAGTCTATCCATCTATATATCTACAGATTAGCGAGAATTGAACTCACCATGGTTCCTCACATGACTAGCTCGTTAAGCATAACATTACTGTAAGCCATCCGAACATTATATATAGGAGATGCTGCGTTTGCTTGCCTCTCTACCAGTCTGTGCACATATGTATGCACGATATATATATATATATATATGTGTATGTGTGTGTGTGTGTGTGTGTGTGTGTGTGTGTGTGTGTGTGCGTGTGTATACGTATATTTGCGTATTTAGTAATGTACCGGTGCCTTTATAGAGGGTTGAATGCGCATGTTCAACAATATTCTCAGCTGGTTGCCTGATCGCGCATGCGTGATTCGGTGCCAGTTCGCGAGCGTCAACTTCCTTTGTGAGGTGATCCTGCTCCAAACCAGCACTTAAGTCGCTCTTTCAGTTGAAAAGGTAAAAGAAAATTCTTACAGCAGAGCGGACAATCCACGTAATGGAGCCAGTCGTATTTCATCAATATAAGCAACATTGGAGCATGTTAACTACGGCATATATATATATATATATATATATATATATATATATATATATATATATATATATATATATATATATATATATATTATTGCAAATTAAATAAGTAGAGTGCCCAATACCTGTGGATAGAGCTATTATAATGATAATAATACAAGATTACAAGTTACATTAATATATTTCATGTAGTCTCTTGCAGAGGACAAAAAGTCCCCATTCATCAGATGAAGATTATATATATATATATATATATATATATATATATATATGGAAACGTTAAGTTAGGTTTAAATGAAACACTTGTAGTGCACCATTATCCTTCATTAACTGGAAGCTTCCAACTTTCAGACCCCTCGGTTTTGGTTTGATCTAGGGCTGGGAGAAAATATCCCGTTCAACCCCTGCCCTGCAGATGCCCATGCTCTTACTGGTCTGCTGTGCGTATTTTGCAAATCTCGTTTCTGTCGTCTCTAATCAGTATTCTAGACTAAGGGTTCCTCTTCCCATTCTGTGTTAGCAAACAATTTATCGGTGTCATCCACGGTGTATAGAGTCTGGGCGATGCCATCATCTTTCTCGACCATCGATTTAGGTTTCCCTCTTGTCGAGCCTCCGAAGGATCCTGAGTATCTCACAGTACATACTGACTACGTATTCACCCGTTTCTTTTGACTTTATAATTATCATAGGATCAATAGAAATATGGGTAATAATATACTTAAAACACTTGGCCAAAGGTTTCATGCTTCAGTTACAGATGCAAATATCGACCTAGCTAAGCCTAATTCTACACAAGGCTAAATGCATGGATGGGAGATCAATATTTGAATTCCGAACTCATTTTAAGAGGGCTCCTAGTTTCACGCTTGTATTATCTGCCACAGCTCCATGAGATGCTCTTCATACTGTTTTTGGTCATGTTCTTCTTGCATGCGCCAGTGTGATGATATCATCACACTTAAACCCGTGCTTAGAAAGAGAAAGGTCCTGAACGAGTGAGACAGAAAGGAATGAACCCAAATGTCGAGGAGAATAAATACTTCTCTTTCTCACTACGAAAACTTGATTGTGTTTCTTCCTCACCAAACTCCTTGTCAATTGCAGCTCGTTATACTCTATATCATATCTTTCTCCCTATAATTCTGATCGGATGACGTCATGGGGACCCAGGGACCGTCATCATGGCTCATTGGTCAATCTGGAGAGAGATAAATAGATAGATCGAAAGATAGAAAGGAAGAAACACCGAAGTGGCAAGCTTACACGAAACCAAAAATCACATAATGGCTGCCGTTTTCGTGACTGTCAATAAGTGATGCATTACACATGCGCAAAAAGCAGTTTCCGGTACCGGTCGCTGCCATGGGAGCCTAATGGAATGGAAAAATGGGATTTAGGATTGAATGGAGGCTGCAAAATCGGGGCAGGATTTTGGAAGGCTCGAAACAAGAGGGGAAGGCATTTGTTTAGCATTTGCACAATACACAAATTCTATTAATTGTATGTTTGGACACTGAATTTCAATTTGCAAAGCACGCGCATTTCCTAACGTTACAAGCATATTACGATAGATATTGTCGTCAATGGCTTCGTAATGTTGCTTGAATAGAAATACATTCACATGCCCGCACACATATGCACATACTCCTAAGCCCCCCCCCCACACACACACACTTGCGCCTGCATTTACACACAGAGACAAATACTAGCAAAACATCATCATCATCATCATCATCATCATCATCATCATCATCATCATCATCATCATCATCATCAGTCTTTTAACGTCCGTCGTTGGACATAGACCTTCCCCAGGATTCGCCACAATTCTCTCTCATGGGCGTCGTGGAGCCAGTATTTCCCGAATCTGTCTAGTTCATCTCTCCATCTTGTGTTCTGTCGGCCTCGGTTTCTTATGTGATCTGTGGGGGATCCTTGTTGATGCGCGCTGCTAATAATTGTGTCAGGCTACGGACTTATTAATGCCCCCTCCTATATACGTATATACATAAGAAATATTTACAGGCACATATGAATATGTACATATACATATTCCTATATATATATGTATGATCAGTGTTTGGATGAGAATTATCCGACGAGATAATTTTAGAAATGCCAATGTGGGAGGAATCTTGAATTGTTAGTAAATATGAGCAATTTATTTTATCAATATTTTTCGCCCAGAATAGAATTCACAGACGAAGCCTATTCTTACGCTTCATTTTTACATTCGTCTTTAGATAATGTTTTCTTTGTTATGATCATCAGTCAGTTTGAGGAGAAGCTTGAAAATTCGCACTTCATTTGTTGATAATAAGGTGAAATAAGTGCTTTATAATGTATTTTTTTAATAAGAATTCAAGTAATTGTAATGGACAAAAACTTTGTTTGTTACCAGAAACTAAATATTAGACGGTACACTTGCAAGAAATTCTGCTTACAATGCCTCAAAAATCTACTTCACAACTGGAAGCTTTTTGGATAGATTTGCATTTGGACACCCCTCACCCACCAAAAACCATACAAATGAATAAGTACATCCTCCTTTTTCGATAAGCAATTGAAAAATGGCTGCTATCAATATAAGAATCCAAAATATCGTTGGTACAAAGACCGTTGATCTAAAGTTATTTGGTGTGACGAACCGGACTGTTGCATCTTTAGGTCTGTTGGTCGTTGGTACATTAGTAGAAGGTTCGGCAAAAAGTACCTCTTGCACTGCATTAGAAACAGTGAAACATATAGGAAGGAGTGTCATGTTGTGGGGGTTGTATATCTTGAAATGGAGTCGATTCACTGTATAAAATTAAGGAAAATATGGGTAGTAATTCTTATCTGGAAATAATGGATAAGGTTATGCTACCATATACTCAAAATCATATGGATCAATCGGGTTTTTTTTTTGTCAATATGGGATTGATACGAAGCACCCAACTAGACTTGTCAGTCTACATTGTAGATCAGGGTTTCTCAAGCACGGCGATGTCACCTACCGATGAGCGATTCCAACTCTTGGGTGAATAGTGCAGAAAATGGTGGGCATCCTGAAATTTTGGTGGTCGGTAGAGGATTCTGAGTATTAAAGTCTATAAATTCAAATGAAAAATAAGCCAACAGCAGCATTTTCTATTGTTGATTCACCAAGCAGCACTGTGATATCGCGTCTTATCTAAACCTAATGTGACCGCTCTAGCTGCGTCTCACCAAACTTTAGAATTGCATTGATGACATCGAAAAACGGCATTAGTGTTCCAAACATTTGATATTACAACTTCACCTCATTTTTAATAAAGATACAGCGAAGACTGTTCATTTTTTTTTTATTGTTCTTTAAGAGTTGAAATTCTTTTACTATCCTTTTGAATAATTACAATACAGGTGGGCGGTGGAAAATTTTTCTATGTGAAAGTAGGCGGTGATAACAAAAAAGTTGAGAACCCCTGTTGTAGACCTTAACATTGTGATGCAGTGGTTTAAGCCCCAATCACTGGTTGTCAAGAACATCGAGAACTCGTGGCAAAGGTTAAAATCTAACAATCGAGTTAATAAGCTCACCAAACGCGATCTCTACAATGATATGGAAGAGTGCCGAGAAAAATCTTTTTCGGTTTTTTGATCAAGAGGAATATTCCGCTATCGTTTGTGACCGAAATATAGTTCGATTCATTAAAAGAATAGACGAATTAAGAAGAGATCTCAGTACGGATTTTGAAAGGTAGAGAAAGAGAAAAACACACACATATATATATATATATATATATATATATTGAGAGAGAGAGAGAGAGAGAGAGAGAGAGAGAGAGAGAGAGAGAGAGAGAAAATTTTTGAAAGTATATTCCGACCCAGTTTTTTTTTCTTTGAAGTAACTAGGTAGTCGGGTAGACTTACTCTATAGATCTGTAGAAAATATCCCACCCACACGCCGTATTACAGCTTAAATTGACCACACAAGACGATGCATAGCCATTGCCCACCTCTGAGCGGTACGGATTAATATGGTCAGTAATTTTTACGATCTCTGCGGCCGCCGATGTGTGAGTTTTTGAGTGTTGAAATGGTTGCTTGTCCTTCTGCGTGAACAAAACTGCGTTTCTGTTCACGATTGTGTGTGCATGTTTGTGGCCTTATCGATGTGTGCTGACATGTCTACGGGTGTAGGGTTAGTTTTCAAGGACTGGCGTGCGTCTGTGTGTGTTGATGGGTGTCTCTCTATTAATCACATGTGTAAGCAAAGATGTGGGGGGAGGAGGGAACGGGGAGACCGACAACAAAGGTGAGTTTCCCTTCAACGCTTTGTCTGTCTAACTTCTATTAATTATTCATTTGATCTGTCATTTCATTAAACACTTAGAATCCAAGCTATATGTATTTATGAAGAGAGTGGGTGATATATATATATATATATATATATGTGTGTGTGTGTTGAGAGAGAGAGAGAGAGAGAGAGAGAGAGAGAGAGAGAGAGAGAGAGAACAAGCAAAGAACGAAGTAAATATGCTAGCGGACGTGAGTATAGCTTATTTTACAAATACATACCTATTAGGGAGAGTAGGGGGCAGTGTGAGAGAGAGAGAGAGAGAGAGAAAGAGAGTATGAGTGAGAGAGAATGTAAGCGAGTGAATGAGAATGAGGCAATGAGTGAACGAGAGAGGAAGAGAGAGAAAAAGAGTGAGTAAGGGAGAGCGCGTGTGAGAGAGAGAGGGAGATAGTGAGGTATGGATGGAGAGAGAGAGAGAGAGAGAGTGGGGGGAAAGGGGGGGACAGCGGATATGTTAGCAGCAGGAGTATTGCTTATTTTACAAGCACAATTCTTTTTCTGGCTGTCCTGAAGGTATTTTTAATTTTTAATTTTTATTTTGCTGGGAATGGTCTTCAGTCTTTTATAGATCAGAAACCTCTGCCGGGAATTGAACACCAATAAAACTAGCCTCCAGTGTCCCAAAACACTTACAAACGTATTAGGTATGGAGAGAGAGAGAGAGAGAGAGAGAGAGAGAGAGAGAGAGAGAGCATTATCAACATTCAGATAGAGTTATCGTGGCAAATAGGGTTTAAGAGTTTGACGAATCAATATATAATCGATATGAAAATCCTGAGATGTGTATATATAGGTCTCCCTGTTATCCGAAAGTAGAGCATCCTCGTAAAAACCTTTCGTAAGCCGAAAAAACAATTACTATCAAGGGAGGAAGGGGGGGGGGCATTTTAAAGCGTTTCCCAGGCCTCGAAAATGGTGATGATGGTATGTTAGGCTGAATCGTCAGAGGTCGGGTTGGTGGTCGGCGCAGGATACCGGGTTGGGGTTTTTGTTAATTGTGGCGTGGTAGAAGACGTTAATCTTATTGATTGCAGTGGAGGCGAAAATTAGGTGATTCGCGGGGGAGAGGGTGGCTCGTTTGAGTCCCACAGAATGTGGATCGAACTAGAAAAGTGGATGGGAGAGTCTCTGGTGGGTGATGTTCGCTGGTGGCCGGCCACACAGGTTGATATTTTGGCTGTTGATCAATTAGGGGTGGACCACCACTGATCGCCAAAATTCGACAGTCCGTCTTCTTTTTTAAAGGATACGCGTGTTTGCTTATTTATACCGTGTGTTAGAATTCATGCGTGTTTAGGTGTGAAGGTATCTGCGCGTGTAAAAGAGGCACACTATGTATGTAAATGTGTATGTGTTCGTCCGACGTTGAAAGATAATGACTTCTTTCGCTTGACTGTTTCGCTTCAGTATGGCAATTCTAGTCGCCATCGTAGAGGTGAAATCTAAGGAGATGTTTACAGGTGGAAACTTGAGGACCCTTTGTAAAAAAAAGGTATTATGAGTTGTTATGGAGATTAAGTAGTTGAGTCTCAAAGAGAGAGAGAGAGAGAGAGAGAGAGAGAGAGAGAGAAAGAGAGAGGAGAGACTCAGATAAGATGAAGATCAGCGACAAGTTGATATGAACTTTGTTTGTTTTCTGTGTGCACACTCATATTTGAAACCAGATACAAATCTTACTTTAGTTGTACACAGGGCAATGATAATGAGGATCGAACTCACAAGCAATGCCTTAAAAACTAGTATTTGAAAACTTAAAAAAAAAATCTTGGCCCGAGCATCGATCAATGACAGCGAAAAGAGCATAGCTATCCATAACTAGATCCAATGCTTGTTTTTTACAGCAATTCTAATGTAGACTTTTTTTTAACCTTGAGGCGAAAATCTCAATTGCAGCATGAACCTTTAATACTCGTATATATGAATTATCCTAGTTGCTTAGTGAATGGGGCATCCAGCAAAACTCAAACTCACTATATTAGCAATGCTAATCGATTACAAACGATTACAATGGCGACACCCCTTGTACATATATATATATATATATATACATATATATATATATATGGATTAATACGTCTGTAGCCTAACTCGTAGTTATTAGCTGGATTTGGTTTTGAAATTTTCATTTGGTACAAAGTTTTCATCGTATAGTTCTCCACTAAATCAAGTGTATTGACAAAACGGAAATTATATTGAAAAATAACTATTTATTGTGTAAACTAAACGCTTTTTTTTCTTTCATCATGAGGCTACGAACCTATGGATATAGTCATGTGGGTATAGAGGGTAGGTCAGGTGAGTATGGGGGATGATCTGAAACTTCACTTCTTGGGTGCCTTAGCCTTATTACGCGATTCGTGAGTTACAAGGTCTGAAAAAATGTATGGACTAATTCTATCATGGGCATTGCGGAGCCAATACTTTCTGGACTTGTCTATTTCATCACACCATCTTGTATTTTGCTGGCCATGATTTCACGTAGGATCTCTGGAGCTCCACGTTGTGAGTCGTGAAACAGCGAAAGCTGTTCATTTTTATTGTTTTTTAAGAGTTAGGATTCAATTGGTATCCTTTTGAATATCTACTCTACATGTATTGATTAATTCTATTGTTGCATGATGAAATCAGAACTCACCCCCCAGGAAGCTGAGGCACTTACGATATGAACTTTTACGCCCTCCTCCACAATCATATAGCCCGTCAGACTATTATCTTTTCAAGTATTTTGACTTTCATTCGAGATAAAACCTTGAACAACCAGGAGTACAGTGGATTGATTACACAAGTAATAAAGAGCTGAGTAATCCTCAAAGAGACTTTTAGGATTACCCTGGTACTGAGCAAAAGATTTGAACCTTTGCATTGGTCTAATATATCAAATCTAAAATATCTAATCATCGTAGCTCCATGAATGTCCTGTACGACCAACCAGCTTTGCTCGTCTCCAGGCAATCCTGGTCACCTTTTTAGGGCTACAACTTTAATAACCCATTTGTACACCACGAGGCACCATTTAAAAACTTTTTTTCCAAAAAGCCTTTTTTTAGTCTCTATGGCTATTTTGGACCAACAATGCCCAAATATTGTACTGGTATATTTTAGATTATTTCTGATAAAGATCAATTGTTTGAAAGATGATCTTAGATTAATATTTAGATAGTTAGTTCTGGTACACGCATGGGCTACGGTAATTCATCTGTGCAAGGTACGGGTATATATCTCATTTTCTCATTATAATAGTCATTTCGTGTGAAAAAAGCCTATAAACTAATGTATCAGCTGGAATAAAACTTTGTTCTCATTAAGTTTTTCAAATCATCATTTTGGTTGATTTGTTCTTCGGCCTTCCTTATTTTGTCTGAAGTTCTGAGCTGAATAATAATGATTATTTCAGTAATTTTTTGAAACGATACTCTCATCCTAGTTGGTTTTATCACTACATTTTGGATTATCATTTTTTTTTGTATTTCACCACTTCACCAGGAAGCCTGATTGAATTTCGTCGGAATACTTCATCATTTCCTGGGATCCTTTATCTAAGGAATGCATGTTCTGTTCCCTTCGTACAGACATGCTGTGACTCCTCCTTAACCAGCAAGATGTCTCCGTCTGTTTAAACCTTAACAGAAAACCATGTTTTTTCTACGACAAACTAAAGTCACGACCTCAGCTCAACTGCTGTGTATAGCTTAGTCAAGTACTATTTCAAGGTGGTCTCTACGATAGCCTCGCAACGAACTGAACACTGATTTCCCTGAAATACTTTGATGATGAACCCTTCCTATTTTTAATGCACCAAATATAGCAACTGGAATTCAGTTTGTTTGCGATCAAGTTTTTGAATCTGTCTTATAGATATTCATCTCCATGGTCTTTAAATGTAAACAATACGGCTGGAAATTGCTATCATGATCGGAAAATGAAATCTTTTGCTGTACAAAAACGAATTTGTCTGATCTTAGGACCAAAGTAAGAAGTTTCAGTGGCAAAATGATCAATTAACTTGAAATCCATTTTCAGAACAAATTTGTTTGGTCTTTGACCAAATTATGCAAATACTGTACCAAAATAATCATCAAAATAAAGTCCATTATCATTATCGGTATGTTAAAAAATGGATTGAAATACGTATTTAAAAAAAAATCTATTGTTCATACAATATCATTAGTGCTTAAGGAACTGTTATCTTTTGTAAATTCTCCCTCGGTAAGAAATCTTTATTTTTGAAACCATTAGCTTTGTTCAATACCAAATTTGCTCTATTTTAGCCTTGAAAAAAATCAGAGGGCAACGATGCAGTTGTGTTTTTTTTTCTCAAATTAGCACCCAGTTTCCAAGTTCCAATTGTTGAACCCAGGAAATCGCTGCAATAATACAACAAATCCCTTGAAAGACTATTCGAGGAACAACGAGCATTTCACAGAGTTGTCCTTATCTTTTCGAAGACCGTAAAGGTTTACATTTTGTTCACAACCTAAATAAGTCCTTGTCACATAATGTAGAAGGATTTTATTTATTCATTGATGACTCATAGTGGCCTACTCGTCGGTTGGCAGGTGAAAAAAAAATTATCCAGGGTCCACGACCATCACTGACCGTCAGCTCTGAAGATAGACCTTTGTATACGGCAAGTTTAAAGATAGGTAGTTGGTTACTTTGGGATTATGTCGTCATTTCTCGAGATCATAGATTGGAAAGTTATCGTGACACAGAGATAAACATAATGTACGCAGGGACAAGGCTCTCTCTCTCTCTCTCTCTCTTACTCATACACACACACAATTTTCTAATACCACATACGGTTGGAGAGAGAGAGAGAGAGAGAGAGAGAGAGAGAGAGAGAGAGAGAGAGAGAGAGAGAGAGAGACACGCACACACACACACACACACACATGAACTATTTCTTCCTCACTTTGTAATACACACAGAGTCGGAGAGAGACACAGACAGATGGACAGAGACAGGGAGAGAAAGAGAAGAAAATACTTAAAAAAAACTTTTCATTCAGGTAAACAGACTGAAATATTTTACAAGCATGCACATTTACACACGCTATAATTCCCATGGCAGAAACTCTTTTGTTTCAGAGAGATTTACAAAGGTCAGTTCCTTCCGTAATAAGGTCGAATAGCTTTGTTGGGGAGAAGAAAGGTTGTGTTGCAAATTCTCAAATGGGAAAAGCCAAAATGCCTGCTTCGAAAATCAGCCTTCAAAACTTTAGCCTTTACCTGGCTCCGAACACTGATAACTTGCCCCAATAAGAAATACGCTATTTCTGTATCAACGACAGGAATTGCAAAAGAACTTGATATTTGCGAGGTGCCACCCCAAAATTGGAGTAATTAGAACAACGCGCATGAATCAAATGCAGTATGGACTTTTACATTCGGACAATGCATAGAATATAGACAAAACCATCGGGACCGATGCATTCTTCGAAAGAGACGGCAGTAACTAGCTGTTTGTGTGAGAAGTTTTTTTTTCCAGATATCCTGACCTTTTGAGTTTCAACTCGCATTCATTAAGCTTAGCTCAATACAAACAGTTGGAGAGAAGAAGGGAGTTCATTCCAATCTTCCAAGCTCGGGTTGGGGCCGGGGTTGTTACCTGATTTGAAAATTAGCATTTGAAATTCTGGCTTTTATCTGGGTTTGAACATTGACCACTGGCGACGATAGGAAATATGCAATCTCAGTCACCTGACAGGACCAATTATTTTAAAAAAGAAGAAGAAATCATTATTATATATACGCATGCGCACATCTGTTCTTGCACATGGATCAAGTGAACATCCTCCTCCTATAGAGTAGCGATTTGAACATGCTCCCCTCTTCAGACCAGTCTGAGGAGTGTGGTAGATTTTAGTGATCCCTGCGCATAAATGAATATGAAGCAAGTAAGAATTCATATATTTTTAATGAAGGCTTTGAGCTCGGAGAAGAATTTTTTTATAGAAGAAGAAGCAGATTAAAATCAGAATTATTTCCAACGAAAAAAAGGAAATAGATAAATCATATAAAATACAAATCGTTATTGCAGCAGCAAACAAAAAACTCGTTATGTACATCATCTAATATGCATACATGTTTAGACAAAGAATATACACACTCCACTCCCACATTATATATATATATATATATATATATATATATATATATATATATATATATAAACATCAATCCTATCTATGTCTCTGCCATCTCTTCCTCTCCCTCTATCTCTCCCCATCTCTCTCTCTATATATTTCAGCATATATATATATGTGTGTGTGTGTGTGTGTGTGTGTGTGTGTGTGTGTGTGTCTATCTCTCTCTATATATACATATATTCTTTGTCTGCACCTCTATGCATACTAGAAGTTGTACATCCATCTACATATATATATATATATATACACGCACACACACACACACACACATATATATATGTGTGTGTGTGTATATGTATATGTGTGTGTGTGTATGTGTGTATGCATATTAAAGGATGTACACGATAGGTATCTTGTTGGTTGATGCAATTACGTTTTCCTTCCTTAATATTCATAATATGCATATACGTGCTGATAAAGAATATATATATATATATATATATATATATATATATGTGTGTGTGTGTGTGTGTGTGTGTGTGTGTGTGTGTCCGTATATATTTGTTGATATGTATGTTTAAGAAAAAACGAAAAAAAAGATGGCCATTTTCTTTTTGTCTTTTCCATTTTATGCTGATAGACTAACCTTAATGTTTGCTTGTCAGACTATCTGCCCTACATCATAAGTACCGAAGTGCGATTAGCCTCCGACACTCTCTTTTGTTGTCAGCAACTTCCCGAATGAATAGCTGGCTAGATGAGACGGACCAACCTACCATTTTACCATCAAACCATCCAACCAAGTACATCGGTTCGAGTTTCCCTTTCTTGTCAACTTCCAATCACAGCTTTTTAGCCACCGTTTTTTCTCCCCTCCCCCGCCCGTCGCCTTTTAATTGCTTGGAGCGGACTCCTCTGTTGACACAATGGATCCTCTCTTTAATGCTCTGAGGATTCATGACCACGTTTACTATTAAGAGGACTTAACAAAACTCGCCTGTCCAATCAACTCGTTCTCACTCGCTGGTAGCAACACTTGAAAGAGGCTGCAGGTTTGGGGAATCGGCTGCGTTTCCGCCGACACCGCTTGGCGTCTTTTTTTCCGTCAGAACATCGCTCTCCTGTTGAAATGCAGGCCGATTACCTTTCAGGTTAAAAGAAGAGACAACATCAAACGCAGGGAAATCATTGGCTGGTTTTTAAAGGATATATTTCAGGGATCTTCACTACTTTTGTAGTCGCTTGCGAGGCGAGAGGTTGCTTACAGGTGCGAGTGAGGGTTTACGCATAGTTTTGTGTGTGTCTGAAAGTCATTTCCAAATGCGCGTTTGCAAAACGCTCAGATCTTTTTAAAAAATTTTTTTTGAAACATGAAACGTAAGAAAATCTAAAGAATACTTCCGTTTTTAATTTATTTTTTATGTATCAAAATATTTCTCTTCTCTTGCCCCTTCATTCGTTCTGTCGTCTGTACGTTACATTTCCATTTTATCTTGCAACGTCTAATCTATAAAGTGGTAGACAGGATACTTCAGCCATTATCAGGGATGGGAAAAGGCGGGAACGCAGGGGTACGGTGTATACTTATTTCTCAAGTCTCAAGTTGTTTGTTCAATTTCTACTAATGAAGATATTCCCAAAACCAAGCCTTACTGCAAACCTAGTTCCCCAGACCCAATTACAACAATGGTCATTATTGATTTTTTGACTAGTATTTATTGCATTTAATTTTAGTTGCGATGAAAAGATGAAAAAAAAAACTAATAAAAATGATTGTTGACAAAGCTTCATGTGATGAAGAATAAATTAACATAATATTATTATGGTCTAAAACTTTGCGATGAGTCATCAACATCTCAACTAATATTCAGACAACTCAATCTCTTCATACCATCTTTATATACTATTTGTATCCATCTGTCTGTCTGTCTATATAAATGGATATGAGCCATTCTCATACGACCATGTTCATCATCACTTTCAAGGTCTATATGGATTTATTTTACAAATTGAGAATCCATTCATATTTAAAATAATGGCAAAATCCTACGAGCACTCTGAGGACCTGAAAAAGAAATTGATTGAAGCTTATCAATTCAGAGAAAGGTATAAGAAAATTTTCAAAAGGTATGACAAACCCTGTTCTACCGTCTTATCTGTTGGTGGGCACAGCTAACAAAAACTCTAAACTGATAAGCCGCTAAAAATTTTGCGGAGGCAAAAATAACCGCTAATCACTAAATCTTATTAAATGAATTTAGCTTCGGTTCGTTTGTTTGCTCTAAAACCGTTCCAAACAGACCCAGAAAGCTGAAAATCCTACATGTTTAGCGCAGACATACAGCTATAATAAATCAATAATTAACTTATATTCGTATCGAACTCAGTTTCCTCTACATACAGTTCAGCTTTGAATAAACTGTCAATTGAATGCAAATTAATGTTCGATTCCATTTGTTCATTTAAATAATTAATTTATGTACATCTTCATCATCGTCTGATATTGGTATGATATACCCTTTTTTGAAAGTTCTATCTCTATCCTACCGCAAGACAAAATTTCAGCTCTCTAGGTCTCCAAGGGTTTTAGAGCAAAAAAAAAACAAAACAAACTAACATAGGCTAAATTCATATAATAGGTGTTAGCGTTTAGTGGTTATCTTTGTTTTCACTAAATTTTTTGCTGTTTATCAGTTTGGTGTGTGCGTTAACTGTTCTTACCGCTGATCTTATCCATTTTTCATTGATGGAAATAACCTGGTACTGTATCAACGCTTGCAAGATCGGGTCGTCCGAGGAAGATTTCAACACGAGGGGATGACTAAAGTCACGAGGGGGGTTTCAGTTAACCCGAAATTGAACCTGAAGGATATCCAGACGGATCCGAAGAACACAGGAACAGATGTACACGCCTCGACGAAGGACATTGGACCAGCAAGGATTTCGCGGACGGCTTACTTGTAATAAAGACAAGAAAACACACAAGAGGTCTCTTTTGGCGTTGGCTAAAAGATTTATTTGGATCATTACCGGAATATAATCATTTGGTCCGACGAAACAGAAAAAATGAATTTTTAGGATATTACGAGCAAGTTGCGTTAGTGAAGAGAACATTGCATACGATGAAAAAAAATATTACCCCTTCGGTGAAGCTTGGTGATGGAAGCATCATTTGTGGGGGTTGTTTGAGCACAGCATATACCGAGAAACTCAACAGGATTGAAGGGGAAATCATGATCATTATGATCATCATGATCATCATCATACTTTTAACGTCCGTCGTTGGACATAGACCTTCCCCTGGATCCGCCACATTTCTCTATCATGGGTGTCGCGGAGCCAGTATCTTCTAGCTCATCATTTCATCTCGTTTTTTTGTCGGCCTCGGTTTCGCATGTGGTCTCTGGGGATCCATGTCGTGAGTCATGATGTCCATCGGTTGTCTTTCATTCTCGCAACATGACCAGCCCATTGCCATTTGAGCTTTCTAATGGATTTTATGATGTCTCTGGCCCCCGTTTTATTTTTTAACAAATTGTGTTGTCTTGTGATCTTTCCATAACTGGTCTTGATAAAATATCAGTCAATTCTTTCGAAAAATCTTTTACCTTTTGCTATCTAGCTTTGACTTAGCAAACAATTTATCTTCCAATCAGACAATGACCCGAAACATTCTTGAAAGACACCCCAGAATGGTTGAAGAAGAATAAGTTTGGGGTAATGGAACGGTCTCTTCAATCTCTTGAACTGAATCCAATCGAACATTATTGGCACGGATTTGAAATTTCTGTTCATGAACAGAATCCATCGAATCTGAATGATTCGGGAGTATTCTGCATTGGAGAATGTTCAGAAATATCAGTCGGAAGATGCAGAAGCCAGTGATCGGTACCAAGGAGTCTCATCTAAGTATTTGTTGGGGATGAGATCGAATACTTATGCAAAAGTCATTATAATAAAGTATAAAAGGATAATTATGGAAATAAAATCATTGATAACATCAATTCTCCCTCATTATCAATTCAGGTAATAAACTGTCTTGCTAGCGCTAATTGAGTAGATAAAAGTCATCAGATCAAATTCGGAATGATTAATTAGAAAAAATAAGGAAATAATATAAGGATAGAACACTTTAGCGTAGAGTTATATACATACGTATACACACACACACACACACACGCACACACATATATATATGTGTGTGTGTGTATAAGCACATATATATGTATATATACATATATATATATATATATATATATATATATATGTATACATGTATATAAACATACATATATGTGTATATATATACATATATTGATAAAATTACAAGCATGAGCTACCAACACATCACGTCCCCTACCTACCACAAATTCACCACAAGTACAAATATATTAGCACCCAGTTTCTTGTTGCACCTTAATCTTCTGACAAAGCTCAAAAGGAGCGAAACGTTGAAATGAAGAGTCATTCGTCTCAAACCGTCTTCCGATATTGTCACTTTACTCTCGTGCTGTCAGATTAATCTTTATCGAACGGGGGTGAGAGTATCTCAATTATAATTACTTATAATTACTTAAAAAGAAATCAAACCCATCGTATTTGATGTTTTACAACAAGCACTTTGTAAAATCCAACTTGGTATCTGAAGTACCTGCGTGTTATACGCAAAGGATAAATTTTAGACATACGTTGCGTTATAATTGGAACAGACCCACTCGAAATTGATATGTTTGATATTATTTTTCGATTAATTAAATAAAAATGGGTGCTACCTTAAAAATAAGGGCCCGCGTTGTACATGGAGGCGTATTGTATAGCATAAAATACGACCATTTCTAGTAAATACTTTCTGCATTATATAAAGATATCTATGAAAGTAAGCTTAGGCCCAATATATGGGACGGAGAAGAAGATGGGATTATTTAGAGCAGTAGTTTCGAAATCGGTGCCCACTGTAGGTCTATTGAATAATGTATTCCCTCTAAAACTGACAGAGCGAAACTTGTAGCAGAGAAACATAATCTATCGCATAGCTATCATAAACATAATTATTGTATACCGACCTGTACCACATTGTAGAATTTGAATAAGTGTAATCCATTTTTAGATAAATATGATTTTAAAGATCAAAATTTGTATTATCCAAAAACTAAATGCTAAAAATAGGGGTCCTTCAGGATATTCCCTTTAAAGAAGGGGCTCTTGAGTTTTCAAAGTTTCGAAACCACTGATTCAGAGAATAGATTTTTGCAATTTAAGGCTTCTTTCTGGATCATTCAATTGATATTTTCCTGGAATCAATTCTATTATTGAATTATTGCAAAGTCGAAGAACTTGTCGATGAAAACAATTGCATTTCAGTCAAGATTTCCCCCTAGGAAATGTCAAGTTGATAGATTCTATGCTGTCTCCAGAGTTACAAAGAGACTGAATAACATTTTCACTTGTCGATTATTTAATTTGCTAAATGAAATTTACAAAAGGGAGACAAATTTTAAATACACATGGAAAACTTTGAATAATAAAATTCTAAGGAGAAAAGAAGTGAAATTCTAAATAAATTATGTGAATTTGGAAACAGTCTGTACTATCATAGGTAAAAATTATGGAATCAGCACCCTTGGAAAATGTTCAAACGGATTTTTTAATTTGTAGAAAATAAACGAACAACAAATATGACACAAAACAATTTTTGTTTTTATAGATGAAAACTCTGGCTTCATGAAATATACTTGACACATTTTAATTCAAACTAATGGCATATTTTTCCGGATCGAAAAGAGGAAAAAATTATGGAATTATCGACAGAAAAAATCATAATTAATTCTTCATTGCGGTTTACGGCTTGAATTCTTTGAGACATAGACCTCACCAATGAAAAACATTGATCTCCATCAAGCTGGTTCCAACTCTTTCGAATAGCGGTTGACAGATCAGCTTTGCAGGATGGAGCCTTGTCATAAACCATCTTAGAAAATCCATTTTTTATTTGCTGTGAAGGAACAAAAAGTAAGAGTGCTCATTCCATGGGTGGCACATTTCTACTCAACCAAAATTTCAGTAAAATTAGAATTCGTGAAATGCTAGACTTTTACTTCGTAGGTTTTTGGTTTTGACGTAATTGGGCCAGAAATTCATGTTCTTGATGATCACGTAGGGAATCAAATTCCAAACAAATATTCGTCAAGAAAACCAATAATTGATATTTACCAAGTATAGCTTAGTCTGGTAAAAGGACACATGTGGGGTGCCTGGTGAGAATTGAACTCAATAAAATTGCAGAATATTTTGCACTTCAGAAATGGATGGGTACAATTATTCATTTACTCAAATTTTCATTTCTCCTCAAAATTCTTCAACAGAAAATGTCAAGATTTAAACGACCCTCAACCTTGTGAGAATTTTTCTTTTATGTCCATACACTGTCAGTAAACTGTGTCTCGAATGTTCTGAAAAGTTAAAGAAAATTATTTTTATTTTTGCTTGTGAATATTTTAATGAATATCCATCAACAATATACAATACACAAGATAAACCTACCTTTGTAAGAATTTGAAGTTTTCAAGAAAGATAAAAAATAAACGTTCAAGAACACTGAAAGAAAAAGAAAAAGATAAATTATTTCCATTTATTTTTGTTATTTTTTGGTGAATGAATTTCACAAAATAGATATCAGCTTTTCATTTTTGATAGATCTGAAAAGGATAACAAATTATAATTAAAAACAGTTATTGTGATCGCAAAGTGTCTAGGGACCGATTGATATTGATAACAATAACCCGTTGATATCATTATCCTGTGATAAGAATCATTGGCTCATTC
>OY735216.1:15506426-15508926 GCA_963457665.1 Thysanoteuthis rhombus | reverse complement strand
GAGAAAAAGGGGAAATACTTCCAAAATAAAATATAATGAAGCAGTTTTCCGTAAAAGACCACAAAAGAAGAGCAACGATAGGAGAAAAACAAGGCAATAAAAATGTAAAAAATCGGAAACTGACTGCGGATCCTCTTTCATTTAGCAAATGCATTTTTCAAGAGTGTCCACGTTTTATGATTTGTCCAATTTCCGCCGAGGCGCTCATCCGCGCACAGATTTCATGATAAAAATATATATCCGGAGATGCTATTTTCAGCTATGTCCGGCACAGGGTCAAACGAGGGATGAAAAAGAGATTGTAGCGAAGGCCTACCTGCCTTGAAAGTCAGCATTTGAAATCTGGCCACTTGTCCGTGTTCGAACACCGACGATTGGTGCCGGTAGAAAATAGGCAATTATCTCAGCCATCAAACTTTTATTTATTTTTTTTACCAAGCTTGATTTAATCTGTTGCTGGGCCAAATGTGTGACAAGAATATCAGCTAGCTTTTTTCGGGGTTTGAACATCGACCTCAGGAATCAATGGAAAATGCACAATTACCTGTGCCTTGACCGAGGCTTCAAGACAAAAACAGAAATGATGTAATTGGCTCTTTGAATGATGATTTGATATGACATATTAAAGTTTTTTCGTAGCTTAATTTGGTCTCGCACTCAACCACAGCCACGAAGCGTCATTGTTATCTGAAAGTATGCGAAGTAATAAAATGAATTGAAATTTAATTTTGTTTCATTTCAATTGGGACATTTTAAATGCGACCATATTGTCCCAATAGTCTTTTTTTTTTGTTATATAGCCCGGAGTCCGCTTGACCTTTTTCATAGTTCGTCTAGATTAGCCAGTTTTGCACAAAAATAATTATTATTTCGCGTATGAAAATCGATGATGAAGTATTTGTTTTGTTAGCAATTTCTTTAATATCTGACTATAAGAAATCTCTGTGTGTGCATGTGAGGATATCTATACACCGAGATAACTCGATATCTGGCCATTGAACGAAGTTTATATTCGCCATGTGTATTAGTCAGCACACAAGGTATTGCAGTGTTGAGTTTAAAGTTGTTTGGATCAGTGGTTAGAGAAGAGAAAAAATCTATTTAAAAAGGAACAAACAAATTATAAAAATCTAAATTGGCAAAAGCTCTAAATTTAGAAATAATATATCTGAATTATCCGGCATAAACAGAAGTAATTGAAATACTTCGGAGCCGTAGTTCCGTACGACGGACGGAATTTCATTTTACATTACTATTATTGCAGGCTGATCCACACGCCATTAAGTCCAGTCCTTTCCATACACGTATCTTTGAAACGGGCATTGTCCTAGCTATACACATTTTTGTTCTGAGTAATGGTAAAACCTAAACAATCTGAAATATATATATATATATATATATATATATATATATATATATATATACCACAACCTAAATGTCTAACTAGATGAATATTTCCTGGGGAAAATGTCTACTAGGATTAATATATCCCGTCATGATTTTGATTCTTCCAAATTAGGGAAATCTTTGCATTGAGCATCTTAATAGATTATTCTTGAAAGGGTTAATATATCACTAGGACAAACGTGGCGAAAGGAAGATTGTGTTGCACCAAGCAGGGAAATCAGGTCAGTCTGGAAAATCACAATTCGAAACCCTGGCTTCTAACAGGAATCGAACACCGATCCCTGACACTAGTGGTAGATATGTCACGAAGACGGCCACACGACCTTTATTATATTCCTTTCTCAAGACGGCAAATAGGGCAAGGTATTATGTCGGCTCAGATACCAATCAATATGGAATGGTGGGTGCTACCGGGGTTTGTTGGAGGGTCGGTCTGCTACTTTAGCAGAAGTGTGCAACGGACCGGTCAGAGAGTGCATTTCTGACCATTCCATTTCCGTGGCCCTCCTTCGTCGATGGTGCAAACAAGAGAAATAAAATAGGATTATTGAGTCTCTTAACGACTTGTGTGTCTTGAATCAGAAATGGTTTGATATGTAATAGAGGCTAAAGACCAACCCATCCTACAAAACAAACACACTCAATGAATTTAAACATATTATTCAGTAAACACACCAAACTGTTGCTCATATAGTGGATAAGTGCTGGTTGGGTCGGCCTTCCCGCCTCTGGATATTTACTAAGCTTAATTTAGTTTGATACCAGGTCACTGTATTGGGGAATCCACTGAAGATCAAAATTACTGAAGTAGTAATAGTCTGTTATATAAGCCTACTATATATTGTCCCATAGCGATATGATTTGTACATTGATATTCGAATGAGGAAAGACAGTTTTAGGAAATTGAATTTTGCTCGAACCGAATTATTTGCGGAAGTTAGCGAAACAACGAGTGGGATTCGAGCGCATACCCATAACCATGGAAGCACCTGTGTAGCCTAGGTCTACACTAACCGATTGAGCATCTAGCGTCAGAGTTCCGTTGGCTCAATCGGTTTGTGCAGTCGCACGCTACATAGGTGCCTCCATGGTA
>OY735216.1:15473926-15503926 GCA_963457665.1 Thysanoteuthis rhombus | reverse complement strand
TCTTGTAATAAAGATATTTGTCTTTCATTGAGTGATTCGACGCAAAAGAAAGGCTTTCTTCGCTGGGATCTATCGGGACCATTAGGAATCATCTGGTAGAAAATAAGACAGGGATTTGAAAAGCATCCATCACTGCCTTTGACGTCACAATACTACAAAGAAGGAAATCTTGTGAAAAACTTGGAATTACAGATGAAAGACGTTCAAAGGATAACCAAATAATGGGAATCAACGAATATGGCTGTGTATAAACCAATCTCATTTATAAGTCGACCCTTGATCTTTGGTCAGGGAATTATTCATTTACCTCAGTCAACAGAGTTGGAAAAAGTATATGTATTCACTTGTGTCGGGCTGTCTGTCTGACTGTCTGTCTGACTGTCTGTCCATACAATATCACCCAAATTCTCGATGAATTTCAATAAAAAAAATTGACGAGCTATGAGCTAATGAAGAATTAATTGAAAAGTCTTTTTATGGTGCAAAACTTCAACACTGCTAGGATTAGAGGAAACATGGTAAACCGTAATAGGAGGAGAAAAAGTGCAAATATCCATTGAATGAGTGTGCAAAGACATACAATGAAGACTGTTCTAAAGTTATCAACAGTGCAAGACTCTCCTTTCACCTGGGAGGGAATTAGACAACTGTCTTTTTACACTATAAAAATAACCACTCTTTCGTAAAAACTGATTTACTTAAAATCGAAATATGGGAAGCAGAATCACGTTGAAGAAGAAAAAAATCGATAAATGTTCAGGTCTGGAGAAATGGCAGGTCTAGTTGTTCGCTCAATAGAAACCGTCACATGTTCAAGGTCTGTTGGCAGCATGTCTTGTTGGGGTGATCAATCAAGAATTGGAATAAGAGGGGTTAAGTGAATAAATTACTCCTCTCCCCTTTTGTTGGATCACTGAAAAGTTCTAAATTTAAAAAACAAACAAACAAGAAGATACAAATAAGGGACCAGTTTAGCATAAACTTATGCTGTAAATTAAACCGACAACTCGCATGAAAGACTCATCGCAACCCATGCGTGTATCAGAAATAATATCTAAAAAAAATAACACTTTTTTGAAAAAGCAAAATCTGTTTTTAGTAGGGTAATGGCGCAAATTTTCAGGGTTTTAGTCCCCAACATGTAAACAGGAGTGAACACGCGTGCACACACACACACACACACACACACACACACACACACACACACACACACACACACACACACACAGGTCATTTGTGGGGCTACGTTATATTTAATAAATTTGCAACATGAACGGAGTAATTTTTTTTAGTTCTCTGTCTGTGACAATGTACTCTTTTTCTGAAAGGTGACAAAAATATCTTGAAAAGAACTCTGTGTGTGTGTGGACCGCGTTAACTTCAAAACTGGCCATTGTATAAATCTGACCATTTCCATTTTTGAACTGCGGCTCTCAAGAAATCAAATGAAGATAAATAAAATTAAAAAAAAAATAAATAAATAAAGGATCTTTCTTCACGGTTTCCATAAATTATCTCTGTTGACTCCCACTTTTCAGAATTATCTACATGTAGATATGAATATCTAAATGAAATAACGGAAATACTCTGAACCCGTTGTTTCGTACGATGGGTGGGAAATTATTTTCCATGACAATTATGACAGACTGTTCTACACATGATTCGACCTCTTCCAAACAATATTCTAAAAATAATTTCTAATCAAGCCAATAGATACAGAAAAAAACCCTTCAGCCGCAGGAGGGGTAAATTCCAGGTCTAGAAACTACTTCCCTTGTTAGGGTTGAGATGTAAAGTATCGTTCAGTTTATAAGATCGGTTGTTATGAAGAGAAAAAATCAAATCGAGGTGTCTCACCCAATGAAAATCGCATGCGATTTGAAGTGGTTGAGATGACGTCGCCATATTTGAAACTTTTTCAAAGATCGTTACACGCTAGAGTGACGTTCTTGGCATGTTGGGACAACCTGAATCTAATGGCTGAGTGTCTACAAATAGGACACGAGGGGGAAAAAAAAGGACGAGTCAAATAATCCTGTGAAGTAGTTGAGACTCCCGAAATTTCGCATTATTGAGGGTGGCAATAATAATAATAATAATAATAATAATAATAATAATAATAATAATAATAATAATAATAATAATAATGATGAAGGAATGGGATGTCGGTGTGTATGTGTATGTGTGTGTGTGTGGGGGGGGTAGATCTTTGGAGAGGCGGTGACGGTAACAGTGGGATAGGGGGGAAGGTCAAAAGAAGAATGCCGTGTTTCCAAAGGAGACACTGGAGCAGAGAGAATAAAGGAGGAGCTACGAATTGCTTCTCCCCTCATGTTCCCTATCTATCTATCTATCTATCTATCTATCTATCCATCTCAATTTATTCATATCTATCTATCTATCTATCTATCTATCTATCTATTTAACTCAATTTATTCATATCTATCTATCTATCTCTTCATATCTATCTATCTATCTATCTATCCATCTATCTATATATCTGTCTATCAATCTAAATTTCTTCATATCTATCTATCTATCTATCTATCTATCTATCTATCTATCTATCTATCTATCTATCACAGTCTGTTCAAATCTATCTATCAATCTATCTATCTGGCCTTATCATTTCAACGTTCAAGTTTCTAAAACGCTGTCAAAATAAGAATCAAATGATTTTGCACTGTTCAGAGGAGTCGCTTTAAATACATTTTTGTTATGTTCAAAGACGGAAAAAAAGAGTTCGTTTGAAGAACACAAAAGGCCAAAGTCATAAGTCATTCCATCTAACTTTGCAATTACCGCTTTTCTTTGTGAATCGCAGTCGCTTTTGGTCGCAGTACTTGACGCGTTGTCAGGCTGCCCATAAAAGTGTGTGCCAATGCGTGGTCGTCGCTTCCTTCCACTTGGGGAGGTATTAGGAGACCCTTTGTTGGTGGTGGTGTGGTTGTTTTCAGTATTTTCTTTTCTTCTTTCCCAGTTAGGGAAGGGTGGGCTTTTTTCATTTTTGAGATTCTGTTCTAGGGAACCTCAAGATGAATTATGGATTGGGCTTTCCCTTTTTTTTGTTTCCTTACCTGAATATTTTCATTACGTGATCTATTGACCGAGCGATGAAAGCTCTAAAAACAGGAAGGGTTTGTTAACCATTACCCAAACTGTGTTTCAAAGTATTTTAGTAACTGACTAGCTTGCTAACTATCGCTCTACAGCTGACATCCAAATCACAATTTCAAGTACACACACACACACACACACACACACACACACACACACACACACACATATATAAATCTATATTATTGTGTCATCCACAGACAGCTGTTTCGATGTATTACATCTCTTCAGTGTGGCTATAGACTTTCCATTATCCCATCCAGTACTGCAAGGCAGAATTGAAACTTTCACTTCAGTCAGTAAGGCTGAATTTAAGCGATATATCTATTTTCTCAGAAATTCCTCATCCATTTGAGTGCTCTATTCCTATGAAGAGCATTAAGTCGTTAGAGACCTTAAATAACGGGTGATTTCAATTTTACGAGTCGACTGTGTAGATATTGTCCAAGAGTTTGAGACCTGGCGTTTTCAATCATACTTGGCCATTATCAAGATCAGTCAGGGAAATAAAAATGTCTTCCGGGCAGGCAATGTGGTTCTTTCATCGAACATGGCACGATTTCACACAGCAACTTTCTCTCTTTTAACTAGGAATCGTCAACCTAAAGGTTTCTTCAATTTTTAAGTTGGTCCAGCTGGCTGACTTACAGGCTGGCTACGCATGTATGTATGTATCACACGGATAGCCCACACTAACTGAGCAAAAGGACTGAAAATTCAAGATTTACTCAAAATTGATCCCTTAGTTTATGTCCGTTTTTATTAAATCAGACTTTTTAGTGATCACTGCCCAATAAAAGGCGAAAAGAATAACTTTTTGATGATCCTTTTTCTTCCATATTTTTTGATTGATCACCTCCAACACGTCATCCTGCCAAAAGACATTGGTAGCATGACATTTTCTATTGAGTGACCAACCAGACCTGTTTGGATTAATATATATATATATATATATATATATATATATATATATATATATATATATATATATATATATATATATATATAGCGCAATACTTTGGCTTTCATCTACACACGAACATTGACTGATGAAGACAGAAAAAAAAATCGCTCCTGGTGAGTCCACAGTGGCACGCCCGCAACATGAGCTAGATGGACAGTTTGTGTCGAACCGCAAATTGATGGAGCGTTACATTTGTAGAATCTGCTGCATGCTCATCACCAGGACAACGCTAAAGATTTGCATACCGAGCAGGTTTCATGTTGCTAATTGCCGGCAGATGGTGCAAATAGGCATTCGTCTGTAAGGCACCCCCACTGGGTAACAGACAATTTGGAAGATGGTTGTCCACAAGAGTTTTTTTTTCCTTTTTTTAAAAAATTTGGTTTTTTGTTTTTGTTTACGTATTGTGTTACTTAATTGGTCAATGTATTTGTAGACTTTTATTTCGAATCGCCGATTGTCGGTGAATCAACTGTCTGTGTTCATTTGTGCTGTTTCTGACTGGCATGTCTGCTCGGTCATTCAATAGAAACCGTCACATGACGAGACGTTTTTTGGCATGTTGGGAGTGATCAGTTAAAACATTTGAAAAAAAGAAGTGATCAACAAATAGGTTACTTCTCCAGCCTTCTATTTGAGCAGTGATCACTAAAATAAAGTCTGAATTGAAAAAAACAAACAAACAAGCACCCCCCCAGATCATTACAAATTAAAAGACCAATTTAGCATAAAAGTTACATTGTCAAAGTGAAACCCCTATAAACCTACTTTGGGAATGGAGATTCAAGAGAGACAGAAGAACCGTTTTTTTCTGGATATATTGAGTAAATGTTCAAATTTCCATCCTTCTAGCTCCATTGATGCAGCCTGTCCGTACAATGCATACGTACGTAACCAGCCGGGCCAGTCAGCCAGCTGGGCCAGTCAGCAAGTCGAGACAGCTTGAAAACAGGAAAAAACCTAGGTTGACAGTTCAGGTGACAGTTCTGGTTGACAGTTTCTAATAGGGAAAGTGATAGAGATAGAGATAGAGATATATGGAAAGAGAGAGAGAGAGAGAGAGAGAAGTGGGGGCAAAGGAATATTATCAATGAGAAAAAGCATATAAACTTCTCGAGAGAAAAGATGAGACCACGGACAATTGAATTAATGTATGGAAATCCAGACACAGGAAGGAAGGAAGGAAGGAAGGATGAGGCAAAAATCTGCCAAGGTGTATGAGACAAGAGAGAGAGAGAGAGAGAGAGAGAGAGAGAGAGAGAGAGAGAGAGAGAGAGAGAGAGAGAGAGAGAGAGAGAGAGAGAAAGAGAGAGAGAGATATTAAACGAAATAAGGAAGATTTTATTGGAGGGATTGTCATGAAGAGAAAAAGGTGATACGATTCAAGTCCGAAGAAGGAAAGAAAAAATAAAAGGATTTGGAGGCGAAAGGATATTTTTAGGAAGGAAACAAAAATGAAGGCAAATCTGAAATTTCAGAAAGAGGATTACGAAAACAGCAATCATCAAAATTAAAAAAAAAACGTTTAAAAAGAAATTATATGTACTTTATTATAGACCTATTCTATCATTAATGCATGCCTTTATTTGTGACCATTGATGATATCTTCCCCTGATCAATACATTTCTATTGCAAAAACATTATCAATGCGTTTACATTATACATAGGAATAGCCCTATCCCTCCAATGATGATTGCCTTAATTCGTGAGCACTGATAATCCCCTTCTTCCTGATTTTCAATACATTTCTATAGTAAACTATTAGCACTGTATTTACATTATAGATATGATATCCCTTGTCTGTTAGTAATGCTTGCCTTAATTCTTGACCATTGATAATCTCTGTCTTCCTTGATTTTCGATGAATTTTTATACTAAAACCATTAACGATACATTTAGCTTATACGTATTATAGATCTATTTGTCAGTTACCCTTGACTTAATTCCTGACCACCGACAATCTCTTTCCTTTTGATTCTGCATGCATAACATATAGATTGAGCGCCGAAACTTGCTAGATATATTTTTGGTCAAAAAGTGCAAAATCCCCATGTATAACATACAGATTGAGTTCCTAAACTTGCTGAAAAATGATTTAATTAAAAAAAAACAGCCAAATTTATTGATTGATCATCAAATCCCCGCCAACCATCACTAATATTCAATTAGTTGGTGCAGAAAAAAGACCAATGTTAAGCAGGGTGGGATGGAGTCAATAGGTAGCGTTAAGAAAAGCTGAGACTTTGAGTATATCAGGTTCAAATGGAGTCAAATCTAAAATATAACAATGGTTATTGTAAAATTCCAGTACATAGTTTTGAATCGACTTGGTTTTCCTACCTTAACAAGAAAAAGTGCAACAAGAACAATTCCCTCCAAAATGACGAGTGTAAAACGATTTGCGAAAACCTACACCCTCCAAGTGTGATTTACTCTCAAGATCAACTGATTATCGGCTGGCTGTGCTTACTGACTGATCAGAATTACCACGTCCTAGATATCAGCGAAAAATTATTAATCAGATACGCAAGGGCTTCTTTCATTTGAATAAATAAACACAATCTCGCAAAAAAATTATTCTTTCATTTCTCTCCTCTTGCTGCCAGAATTTCCTCGGTCGCTAGATATGAAATCATCCATGTGAAGGAAAGATGTATTTGTTTGAAAAATTCAACCCGTGATGTCATGGGTTACATAAACTGGAAAACTATGACAATAAAACTACGTAAAATTAAAAATACAATGTGTTACGAGTAAATAAACGGGAGAAGTCTTGATTTCTTGGACCGATTCAAAGGATGACTGTAACTCCAAAATATATTCGCAGGTCGTCAAATATTCAATTAACACGTAATAGTCGTGTGGGACAGAGAGAGAATCGAACTTATTACAGCAGAAGTGGTCTGTCATACTTGCTAACCATTACACTGACGTGTGTTGCACTAAAGTCATGAGTGATATTTCAATGTTTTTTCACATCACTCGCATATCATTATGAACAGAAGTAATTTCCAGTCTATGTATGAAGAGGCAGAGAAAGTCACGTCCCCTTCTCTTCACACTTCGCTTGAGCCATACTTTGTTTCACAGCAGTGGTTTCGAAACTTTGAAATCTCGAGGATCACTTTCTATAAAGGAATTATTCTGACAGACCCCAATTTTAGGATTTCATTCTTAGGCCAATTAATGAACAACAATAAAAAAGCAATCATTTGACATTTACAAGTCCTATTCATTCAAAATGGATTACATTTATTCGAATTCTGTACGGTACATATCTGTGTACAATAATCGCATTTTTAAAGCTGTGAGACGTATCATGTTTCTTTGCTATATGATTCGTAATGTCAGGTTCAGAGGGAACGCTGCTGCAGACCCTATGAGCATTATTTGACGAACTCCTAGGGGTCCACACAACCCAGTTTCGAAACCACTGATTGAAAGGATTCTATCTGTTCCATTTGATTTACTTTGTCATTTATTTGCTTATTTTGTTTTCCTAATATCACCCCAGGGCACAATAAATGGTCATTAATGAATAGGAATATGAAATGTTAGATTTAGCAACAAGTACTGACGGATTCTTCTGCTTGATAAGGCCAGGTTCAATACTTATCCAAGTCAGTGTAAAAAAGCCGAAGCACTTGGGATATGAAGTTTTTGAAACTACTCCATATTACCATGACCATCATCTTCTCAAGTATTTCCATTTTTTTTTTAAAGATCTTGACCGGCTGGATTAACGCAGTCTATTTATTTCTGTTCTTATTTATCTATCTATCTATCTATCTATCTATCTATCTATCTATCTATCTATCTATCTATCTACCTATCTATCTATCTATCTATCTATCTATCTATGTTCTTCTCTGACTATCTATCTACGTTATGTATGTATGTATGTATGTATGTATGTATGTATCTATCTATCTATCTATCTATCTATCTATCTATCTATCTATCTATACGTCTGTCTGTCTGTCTGTCTATCTATCTATCTATCTATCTATCTATCTATCTATCTATCTATCTATACGTCTGTCTGTCTATCTATCTATGCCTGTCCATATCTATCTATCTATCTATCTATCTATCTATCTATCTATCTATCTATCTATACGTCTGTCTATCTATCTATGCCTGTCCATATCTATCTATCCATCTATCTATCTATCTATCTATCTATCTATCTATCTATACGTCTGTCTGTCTGTCTATCTATCTATCTATCTATCTATCTATCTATCTATCTATCTATCTATCTATCTACACATAAACATAATTAACAGAAACATTTCAATACAGACCATGTAAGATACACTTATATATACGCCTGCGTATACACAAGCCTTTACATAAAAAGGCAGAAGAAAAGTGCTGTCAAAAAAAATAATAAAAATATCCATTCTATTCAACGAACAAACGAGAAAAAGACACACTACGAAATTAATTCAGGCCCCAAAATGCCTATTTCAAGTTCTTTTTTAATATTTAGGTGCAAATAATTTTGATCCACGTACAACACAAAAGAAACCATTAATTAAATATACATTAGCAATAAAACGCCACAAGGATAGGTAACACAAGCAATTAATTAAGCCTCCTTTACACCCACCCCCACCGCTGATTTCTTTTTTTTTTTTGTACTCAAGATAAGTTGTGGGTCAAAGAAGATCTGTTGATGTTTTTCCCTTCTAGTTCGAATTGTGAGCGGAGTGTTTTATTGTGGGAGGAGTCAGAGAATTCCGTCGGCGCCAAAGGTGGTTCTTTACGATCAGACAGTCAGCTGGGGGCGGGGCTAGTTGAGAGGTGTGGCCTATACAAGTGTTTTTTTTTCTTCTTCTCCTCTCTCCGTCTTTGCTGTTGAAAGCAGTTAGCAGTGTCACTGTACAGGCTACACCCGGTTAATGTCGTAGTTAGGTTCCTGAAAACAGCGACTTCAACTGAAACAACGTTAAGTGGAAGGTTTTACCATAGAAATAATTAAAGAAATAACAGTTATGTACCTTCAGTACACAAAAAAAATAGCAAAAAAATGGACACGCCCCAAAATGGTAAAAAAATACGCTAAAAATGGCCAAAATGTTTAGGCGCGCTGAATTGGTGCTTTTTCACCTCGAAGAAACAAGAAACGCGCTGTGAAACGTACGAATTTGGCGACATTATAAACGTTACCGATATTTTTACTATAATTTGAAAACAAAAACAAAACAAAACAAACAAAACAAAACAGATAATGAAAAGAGTTGTGTAGTAGCAAGATGATAGCATACATAAAATATATTGATATACAGTGATATTTTCAGTTTGATTTTTTTCATTTCCGATTTTTAGATTTTAAATAACCGTAATTTAGACGTGAGACTACAATCTAATTGTTCTCAAAAATTAAAGATTTCTTTAAAAATAAGGAGTAACACTAGTGAAAGCATAAGGAATTTTTAAAAATGACGTTATAACGAAACGACGTAAATCGAGGAGTACTTGTAATTCCCGTGTAAAAGTCGAGTTCTTAAGACCGAATATTTTAGATTACAAAATTAGGACGAATATGATTAATAGCTTCGCGACGTTAAAATATATTTGCAATGAGAAGGGCTACAGGCAACTTTTAGCTGGAGACATAGAAGGTATTTACAAGTCACAAGAATTTTTTCTATAACAATAATATTCTATCGCAAGTGACTTCAATAAATGACGTACTTCACCATGTATAACCCACAACCATAGATAATCCACATCCCCCGATTTATCCAGTGTATACGATTATGTATATATATATAAGTATAACAATTACGTTTCCATAGATTTTTTAGCGCAAAACTTTCTGAAGAGTGCGGGTTATACATAGTGAATTATGGTAGGTAATGAACATACAGAGGAGGCCGCTTATTATAATCACAGGTAATGTTATCAAATAATTATTGTAATCAAAATCTGTCGGTCCCAAACACCTTTTACAAAGTGATCGCAATAAGCGGCTTTCTCTACGTGTTTGATGTTATCAGAGGATCCTGTCCCGAAGTGGTTACAATGTACGGCTCCCTTCGTATAAAATATTTTTGCTGAAAATCCTCATGTTCCAGCACAAATCCTAAATTCTATCTTTGGTTTTCGGTGCTTCGGGCTCAACGACCTTCAATCTATAGATTTCTATTTTCTTTTTTAAATGAAGTTGCTTTCTAAAAATATGAAAGTTTGACGAATGAAAATTCGGTGTATTTTCAAATTCGAATAGAGATAAGCTGTTCAGTGTTTACAACAGTTAAAGCCCATCAACGTACGTTCTCTCTTTAGTCAGTGGTTGCCAAGGGGCTATATAGGAAGTTATATTGGAGCTTAAAAGCTATCAGGTTAAAATAAAAGTCGGGAGTGAATATTTTTGGCTTCAGTGTAGTGGGAATGAGTTTCTCACCAAGAAACCCTCAAATCGGAGAACTTATAGCAAAAAATTGAAAACAGACATCACATTGATTTGTATATCAGTTACAAAAGCAGAATTCACCTTTTTTTGTAATATACTGGAATTTCGAATGATGTGTTCTTAATTATTTTGGCTTGTTTAATTTAAGTAACAAATACACAGCGGCGTCTGTGCAATTACAAAATTAAACTATTTTTTATTATAAAGATGTCTAATTATACGTCAAATGAAATAAATGAATTTTTGTTGCAACTTAGTTAAATGGAAGGTGGGGAGACTAGTAATCTTATTGACAAATTGGAGAATGACATTAAAAGGTTGGGAAACATTGGTCGACGTAAATTTTCAGCCCAGGTCAAATCATCATAGAAAACATGGTATCATATTTGCTATAGATCTCGGGAAAATAATGAAAAGCGTTTCGATATTTTCACGCTTATTATAATCGACACAAAGCGGATATTGCTTGTTGGACACAAAGGAACTTTTTGTGAGTTTGGTAAAATGTGTTCATTTGCCGTGAAAATGTATGTATGTATGTATGTATGTATGTATGTATGTATGTATGTATACCTATCTATCTATCTATCTATCTATCTATCTATCTATCTATCTATCAAACATCTTTCATTCCACCTAGGGTAAAGGCCCACGACAAAAAATCACGACTGATTTGCTCTGTTGGTCTATCGGCGTTTCTGTAAAAAGCGGATTTTTTTTTATGGGATGAGATGTTAACCCTACGTCCGACTCGTTTCACACACGGGCTCGGGACCTACATTGGCCGAGTTTATGCATTGGTACGTTACTCTGATTAAACAACAACAACAACAAAAACAACAACAACAACAACAACAACAACAACAAAAAGAACAAAACAAAACAAAACAATCTATTAGTCGATATATTCACGAGACTGGCATATCGATCACTGATTTTTCAAAAATCGATTCAGTTTACAGACTTTTATGTTTTTATTGTTCATCGAGAATTCGAACAATCGTTAACGAAACGCGGAGAGAAAAAATATCAATTTCAAAACATGGACATGCCCGTTAAATAGGTCCATGTTTAGAAGGGATCGGACTCGATGGCGTGTGGAGCTGCCTGTCATGATTTTCCGTCAGTCGTACGAAACTGTAACTTCGAATTATTTCGGTTACTTCTCCTTTTCGATTTAGATATTTTATATCTAAATTTAGATCTAAAAATAAAAAAGTGAAAAATATATTCTTTTATCTAAAGATTATTCCACACTGATGAAAATATAATGTCTCGTAAATTTCTTTTCCGTGGAAAGAACAAATAGTAAAGAAATCAGTCGAATAAGTAGAAAAGAGGAGAATATAATCCCTCGAATTGTATTTGACAAAATAAGCGAAACGAAAGGAATAGCTAGAATATTTCTATTGTTTATTCTTTGATTGGCAAGCTTTCGGCAGAACAAGTTCAAAGTTCGACTTTTAAGAACAAGAAAATACCACTTGTCCCGATGGTCACCTATGGAGCTTAAACATGGAACTTAACCAAAAGATTGACCCTCAAACTGAGACGCTGTTCTTTGTTTATGATATCGTTTATAGCAACAATCAAAACAGAAATATAGTCGTTAATAGTTATAACAATAGAACCAGATTAAAAAAAATGCCGTTACATCATCCTTACGATCATTTAATTTAATATTGTTCTATAGAAAAATGATTCCTTTTCTCTCTCTCTCTCTCTCTCATGCATCCACACATACCCTCTCTCTCTCTACCTATTCACCAAACATTTTGAATCAATAAATCCACACTCGTAAACGCTGGTGACATAATAATATTCCGGCCAAAAAACTATGTAGAGTTCATTTATGGATTTTCATTTTAAATCAAGCCACTTATTCTGTCCCATATCGAAAACTGCTGACCCAAACGCCCTCAAACTTAACACTGTAATGTTTGGTGCACGGACTAACATATCTGGCGGATATCAACTTCATGCAATGGCCAGTTGTCAAATCATTTCGGTGCAAACACATATACAGATTTGTCAAATCATAGCAAGTTTTTTCATTGCCAAATCAAATAGAGTAAATTCATCCATATAAATGAAGTCATTTGTGTGTGTGTGTGCATGCGCGTGTGTGTTTGTGTAAAACGTCCTTTACAACGCTTCATACGACATCATTATATTAACAAAGATACATATAAATATCAGTCGAAAGAACCTCGTTAATACATATTTAACACACACACACACACACACACATATACATATACACATATATATATATATATATATATTAACACTCCCCTATTCAGGGTTGAGCACTCTTCAAGTGAGGTAACTCGTTCATTGTAAGCTTATGCAATGCGCTTCCATAGGAATAGAGCGCTCTGGTGGATGGGGAATATATGCTAAATAAATATATCGCTTACAGTCAACCTTACTGACCGTCCAGTTCCGTAGCGCAGAGGTAGGAAGTGAATGTTTCAATCCTGCCATGTGGTACTGGATGAGATAATGGATAGTCTATAGCTACGCTGAAGAGTTGTAATACAACGAAACAGCTTTCTGTGGATGACAATATATATATATATATATATATATGTATATATATATATATATATGTATATATATATATATATACATATATATATATATATATATATATATATATATAAAGGCCATACATGCAAATTAGTATACTGAATTGTATGATTGTATGCTCATCTGTTTTGTCCGATTCTTGTTATAACCAAAAATTTATAATGGATTTGTCCTTTTCAAATAAATTGACATAGCTAAGAACAATTAAACGGTTGCATTGAAATGAGATAAGATGACAAAACGATGAAGAATACGTAACAGAATCGCTCGACGTTTGAAAGTAAAAATAACAGAGCCAAAATAGAGTGTAAGTGAATTCAAGAAATCTTTAATTTTGAGTCGAAACATGAAAAATAACTAAAAATTAGAATACTTGAATCATAAATATAAATTAGCTATTACCTAATAAAATAGCTTTGGGCTCCACGCATAGATAACACTGTCATTTTTTACGATACCAAAGTACGAATTAACAATACAATATCCAATGTTGATGGGTTTATTTCATGGAGTGCTTGAAACATCCAACATTGAACTTCAAGTTGAATTAAAGTAGAGCTTCTGAAGAAATGGATATGTAATCCAGCAGAATGATCATTGGATAAACAAAACGAGATTGAGTATGCAGCAGTTATTCGCGCCAATCGATTTACCTGTTGGCTGGTTGACTCAGCCAGTAAGAGCGGAGTCTCCTGGTGGACGCAGGTTTGATTCCTCTTGCAGCTAATTCCTTCGTTGTTTATCTATTTACGCTGTCTAGGCCAATCAGCACATATTCACCGTGTAAAAACGATATGTCGGTTCATGAAGAGTTTTTATTAAAAATAAGGGCTTTACGACGGTAGATCAGTTAGTCCGTAGCCTGACACTGTTATAAGCTCAATTTCGATACAAAATTCTCTCTGCGTGGTGTTCGATTTGTGCGATTGATAGAGGAGCACTTGATCAAGTATATTGACAAGGATAATGATGAAAAATGAAAAAATTATTGTGTACAATAAACAGAGTAATTGACTTAATCATACATACACAAATATATATGATTGAGCCAAACAATCGTAGGTAATGTAATGGCCCAAATAACTGTTTTAACTCTAAATCCTCATTTTGTTTATTCACGGTCTATATCTGCTCTATCTGTCTCTTTTAACGCGATAAATAGGATGGAGACAAACAATTCAACACAAATATTGGCAACACCGACCTTGTGCCAACTTTGCGAAAATTAAGACATTCTGTGTACTACAAACGGGAGCTATTTCGGTTATAGCCTTGCAACAGAATGACAAACACTTCTTAATATGAAATTTTGTAACGTTCTTAATTCAGTTTGAATTGAACGTGAAAATTCAAGTTAAAATATCGAGCGAGTAAACACAAGACTCGGAGTACTTGTGCTGAATTAACTGCTTTTGATAAAATTTACAGTTGAGATATAAGAATTTAGTTTCTGAAGATTGCCTTTCATCGAATACATGTATTGAATAATTGTACTCATTATTACAACTATATATATATATATATATATGTATATATATATATATATATATATATATATATATATATGTATACATATATAAGTATATATATAAATATGTATACATATACTTCTATGTAAATATGTATATTTAATAATGTATATATATCTATAAATATCTCTATATATACGTATACATATGTATATGATTTCAAAAATACTTCATCTGAAAATAATTTTAATGAAAAAATTGTTGAAAAAATGTCATCCAGTTGAACTTTCAAAATTTGATTATTTTTATTAAGTTAAAATTGCTCAATGTATCAATAATATAATATAGAGCAAAATTCAATCAAGATTCAGAGAAACACGTGTCAGATGTTTTTTCTCCCAAATCTTGAGTATATATATATATATATATATATATATATATATATATATATATATATATTGAAACAAAAGATCCGTGAAAAATCAAAAAGATGTCCGTCGTCATTTAAAATGAAAATTGTATTACAAAACAAATATATGTATATGTATTAATGTTAAATCCAGAACAGTGAATCTTTTTAAATAAACGTTCCACTTTCCCATCATCTCTCTTGTTAATTAAGTTTTAATAAATTACAAGTGTATTACTTTCAGCGTTTTCGGAATGAGTCGAGTAAGGGCGGTGAGGTGTTTTAGGTGCTTTGATCAATTGGTATCAGCTAACGAGATATCTTGCAAGAAATTTCTTAGCCTCAAGTACGAGTTAAAAAAAAATAAAAAATCAACGGTCTCAAATAGTTAAAAATTGCAACTGAATGTGTGTGGCTGAGCATTATTTATTTGTTTCGCCTCTCTTGGCAATCAGATACGTTTTTTCTTCTTTTCCATTTGCTATGGTAGACGGAAAGAATTTATGATTTAGTATACAAATGCTTATTGAAGGTGAAGATTTATGATTTGGTAATTGTGAAGAAAAGCATAAATTTCTTGCTGTAACTCTCTCTCTCCCCTCCCCCTCTCTCTCCCCTCTCTCTCTTTCTCACTCCCCTCTCTCTCTCAATATATATATATATACATATAATACGTGTTTACAATAGAGACCATAAATAAGTACACCCGTACCAATTGAGAAAAAAAAAGTTCATTTTCTTCTAAACCAAACATACCAAGATTTTATTATTTCTTTTGGGGCATTATGCAATCAAAGCGGGTATTAAAAGGTAATATTTATTACCAAACTCATAGCATTGAAACTTTGTTGCCAAAAATATGAATATAATACGGTCCAAAGACAAGTACACTCCTACGAAAAAAGTATATTTCATTATACATACTGAGTCTATTTTCAAACCAAACTTCATACAGAATTGGTGGGAGTGTACTTATTCATGTGTTATAATATATATATATATATATATATATATATATATATATATATATATATATATATATATATATATGTAAGTACGTATTTATGGATGAGAGAGAATTAACTCCCGTATTAGAAATTATACATAACTTCTGTAAATATTGCACTAAAGTGTATTACAATTTTCCCATAACGAGTTTGTCCTCCCTCATTCTCTCTCTCTCTCTCTCTAGATATATATATGTTGTGTGTGTGTGTGTGTGTGTGTGAGTGTGTGTATATATATATATATGTGTGTATATACATATATGTGCGTATATATATATATATATATATATATATATATATACTATTTTGAATGAGATAAACTCAGGAGTAAAAATTCATGGAAACTATATTTAGAAATTAATCAATACGCCGTACACATTTCATGAATGTGTATTTTCATGGGTTTAAATGTTTGGTTCCTAAAGAAAACCAAGTTAAAGCCGGATACGAGGCTCAGGAAAAGTAAAATTGGAAGTCTTTGTCGATGGCCTGTTTGTTTTCCGTGTGAGAAGAATTTTATACACGTACATGTTTAGTTCAATGGTAAGAGCAACGCTACCTAAGCATGGAAGATATATATATATATATATATATATATATATATATGTAATTTACAATTGCATCATCCACAGATAGCTGTTTCGTTGTATTACAACTTATCAGTGTGGCTATAGACAGTCCAATTGGTGGAAGGATCGAAAAATTCGCTTCAGACCCAGAGACTGACATTTTACTCTTACCCTGGACGGCCAGTAAGACCGAATTTGAGCGATGGATTCACTTGCGCACAATTCCCCATCCACCAGAGTGCTCCATTCTTGAGTTGGAAGAGGCTCTTCCGTAAGAATTGAGCACTCTGGTGGATGAGGGATTTCTGTGTAAAAACAAATATATCGCTTAAATCCAGCCTTACTGACTGTCCAGTTCCGTAGTCCAGAGGTAGGATATCGGCCTGCGGGTCTGAAGCGAAGGTATTGGATGGGATAACAGAAAGTCTGTCTATAGCCACAGTGAAGAGATGTAATACATCGAAACAGCTGTCTGTGGATGACACTATAATATATATATATATATATATATATATATATATATATATGTGTGTGTGTGTGTGTATGTGTGTGTGTGTGTGTAAATATATTTGTTTGCAGTTGACATTATTTACAGAAGATGGAGTCGTACTTTTTTCAACAAATGTTTGGGCACTTACAGTCTGAGTAATAATCATGGTTTCTACTGGGTGCCTAAATGTTGTCGTTTTGTGCCGGACTTGACTAATCTTAGAAGAAAATCTACTTTAGGAGCATGCTGTAGGGCAATGGTTACGAAGTGAGTGTTGTGAGTTCGATCCTCACTAGGCAGTTCATTCTTGTCGACCTGTATATAAAAGTCCAAAGTCTGATTCTGTTTGTCTGTTTGGACTTTTAGTTGCCGAAAGATGAAATATAGCATCGTAGCCTGATATGTTGAATCAAAGTACTCCTGGAATAAATCAACTTGATGAATATAACGAAATCTGGGAGATTTGCAACTTAGTGTTAATCGTGTTCGATTTGTCAAGGGAGATAACAATCAAAGGGTAATTATGGAGTAGTCTCCCTTATTATCTATTCATTTATTCGAAAATGCGCAAAAATCCAGGTTTCCGCTGGTCTCAGCAGATTGAACTAATTTTCTCTGTAGAGGTAATTTCACATGTCATAAGGTTGTTTTGTACACGTATGTGAGTACATTGATGTTAATGTAGGCATTTTTTTCGTGATAAAATTCAATGCACACACAAACACACACACACACACACATATATATATATATGTGTGTGTGTGTGTGTTATAGCGAAAAAATTCTTACGTTAACATCAAAGAAATCCCCCTCTGGGTCTCCATTTTGTCACTCAAGGAGCACTTCTCACAAAGGGTAGCGGCAAATTATGTGGGAGTAGGGTAAGGATAGTTTTGGTAGCATATTTCTTATCAGTCTATGCGATCGGTGCAGAATTTGACTGGAATTACTCAATTTGAAATAAAAGCATAAAACATGGCATTGTGATACTCTAGAGTGTACTGAACAATTTCAGATATTGAGGCAGTCTGAAACGGACTTTCCTTAGCAACGGTTGCCAGGCCGGGTAAGGGATGAGTGATTAAATCTCGAAGTGCATCCAAGAATATATCTATATAGTGAGTACTGCTCTATGAAAACATCCGTAACTCATGAAGTATGTCTGTAATAAGACCTTTGTCCGCCATCTTGAAAATCATATCTTTTCAGTGGTCAGACCGTGGAAGAATTTTAGTTGGCCATTGAGCACATGTGATTGTACACGCCTGATACTATAAGAATCATGGAGTAACCTTCTGTTGTGAAAATTTAAAACAGCTGATTTTAAGCAGTTGCCATGGAAAACGAATCCTTTGGCAACCGTTGCTATGGACGTACAGTTTGATAATGTCCCCATATCTGAAAATGAACATTTGTGCCAAATTTCACGCTTATATCACTGACTGAGCAGTATTTGAGCCGATTGTCTAGACTATATCAGTATCAGGGAAGAGTATTCAGTTTCCCGCTGTTTGACATGGTGCCTGAATGACAAACGTCTTTGTCTTGAATTGCATATTTTTACAATTCTGTACGTAAATACGTACATGTGAAATCAACAGTGCGTGCATTTCAAATAATTTTATTTGGTCAACATCAGTCTGGCGCAAGGACACAAGGTCAGAGCACCCTGTGAATATCGAACTCACAGCAGTAGTAATGATCCGCTTGACAAGTTTACTAGTCACTGCTCAAAGTGTCCATGTACATAAATACATACATACACGTGCATATGTGCGTAAATAAATACTGACAAGAATGATATTGTTATACTAACGTAGCTCCCGTCATATATGGTGGGATCAATTACTTAGGGAATTTGCACTTCAGCCTAGGATCAGAATACGTGTGCGTTCTATCGAAGATCAATTTGTTGCTTCCTGACACTTGTTGCTGCCCAGAATCAGAATACAGTATTTGTGTGATCATTGAAATTACCACCCTATTATTTTACTTCCTATCATTTACAAACTATTCTCGAAAACACTTGCAAATAGATTAACAAACACTTTAGATGACTACCAACCGTGCGAACAGGCAGGCCTTAGTAGAGGCTATTCGACAATATACCACCTAAACACATTAAACCAGGTAATGGAAAAGACATCAGTATACAACAGACCATTTTTTGCTTACGTAGATTATAAAAAGCCTTTGAATCAATAGACAATGCATTGTGTTAATATTAGAAATTGATGATCTTCAAAAGTTGATAAGTGATCTAAAAGCAGAGAACTTAAAATTTGGTTAAGGATAATCAGATAAAAAAAACAAAAAAATGTTCAATAATAAATTCCTGAAAAGGTCAAGGAATACATTTAAATTGTCCAGGGAATGAACCTTAAGAGAGAGCACAGGAATGAAGTAAGACGGCGCTTAACGATTGACGGGAACGCGTTTCGTATGAATAGATACGTACTGAAAAGCAGATTGCAACTATACATAACTCCAAGTTATGCAATGAATAATACCAGCTATAAAGTACACGGTCGGAACCTAGACACTTATAAAATCATTCGAAAACCAACTCAGTACCATTCAGAGGGCATTGTAAAATGCAATGTTAGGAATAATTCTTAGCGGTAGAAAAAAGATTCCGAGAGTGGACCAGAATGAGGGATATCGTACAAGTAATGGAAATGGGCAGGGCACATAGCGAGTAGAAGGGACGGCAGATGAAGCAAGAGGTTAAGCGATTGGTTCTCGTGGGACAGTAAACGCAGTGGGCAAAGACCAGACACAAAATGGAGAAACGTGATAGAAAAGCTTGCCGGTAAGGCTCAGCAAAGGCTAGTGCGATCACGCTCGTTATGGAAAGCCTTGGTTCAGCATCACACACTCTCTCTCTCTCTCTCTCTCTCTCTCTCTCACACACACACACACGATAATTTGGAGTTAAAAAAGTTTTTTTGACTTTTCATTACTGACGGCTGTTTAGCTCGATGGTAAGGGGCAACACTACATTGAAGCAGCTACCCTATCGATCGCAGGATCGAATCCTGCAGCAGCCCCGTTTTCTTTAATTGTTAATTCTATTTACATTGCCGATGCCATTCACCATGTAATAACGGGAGATCATTTCAATATAACTCTTTCTATTTATATATATATATATATAGAGAGAAAGATAAGCATATATTGCGTTTATATGAGGATTTTGAAATAAAGTAATCGTTTAAACAATGCATGTAGTTAAATGTGTTCTACTTATAAGACTTCAAAATAAATCTGAAATTATTGTGCAATCATTTAATCAAAAATCAGGTTTCAAAAATGTCATTTTATTTTCTGACAAACACCTGCGTATGAGTGGTTTTGCGTGGCCTAGTGGTTACCAGTACAGAGAGCTGAATTCGGGAACTGTGTTCGAATTTCAGCTATGTTCACTTTGTACCTATGCCCTTGTGAAAGGCATGAATCTACTTATCCCTGCTCTTTGTTCCGTTGCTAGATACTCCATTTTTTATCTTATCACAGGAATACCACGATATCCGGTGGGTGAGTGAGCCCAGGGGAAACGGCCCTCCTAGAAGTATCTCACTTGTCCAAGCTGAAGCAGCAAAATTTTGTAACCACCTAGGGTCAACCTTGGAAGCTATTACCCCCAATAATCAACCTTGAATAGGCATTCCACTATTTGCCTTTCTCTTGATAAACCTCTGATTGATTAAATTGGGAGGGGGGCTGGATGATGATATGAAAGGATCAGACGTTGGTTTTAAACGATTGTCTGAAGTTTTGCGTCGAAGACGTTTCATTACTCTACAGATTTTTTTCGGACTATCGTCTTCAACGCCAGTAAAAGCAATGATTTCAAACATCGATTCTTCGAGTCAGGAACTCTCTCTTACTCCCCCATCTCTTTCTCTCTCTACTCTCTGAAAGTTTGATGCAACCCAACATTGGGAGACGGAAGAACATTGGCAAAAATGTCGTGCTGGAAACAACAAGGATGAAGACAACAACCCGAAAAATTTCTGGAATTACCCATTTTATGAATGTATTTACTCAAATTTACATTTCCTTACTTGTTTCTTTGTCAATTTTACGCATAGCTTTGCAATATGCCCCTGTAATAAGCCACATACATGGCATAAATAACTTATTGTTAATGTCAGATACCGCTGAGTATGCCTAACTGCTTCGGCCATATTTCTTTCTCGTTATATTTTTCTCTTTGACATCAATTTCCTTTCAAAATATTCTTTTTTCCTTTTCCAATTCCAAGGCTGTCAACCTTCGGTTTCCTAAACTGCACTTTCGCTTTCAACGTTTCGTTCTCAGTTCCCGGCTGCCAAATTCTCCAACCCCCATCTTCACTCTTTCGAATTGTCTCTGTGCCTGAGTCATTTTTATCCTGTCATGGCCCGTCCGCTTGGTCTCTCACTGCACACAGTCGGCGAAAATGGCAGTATTTAAAAGACATTAATTTTCACAAAGCTCATTTACGATTTTTTTTTTCCCGATCCTCACACTTTTCGTCTGGTACGAAACGGTAGAGCGCCGTGAACGCTCTTCTGTAAAGGAGGTGAGGAAAGCATTGATAGGGAAAAGCTTGTCCTGGACCAGTGACGATCTATTCAAAATTTGCGAAAAGAAGAGACGACGCTGACAAAGTGAGATTAATAGAGACAAAGTCAAAAAAAGAAAGAAAAAAAGAGAGACTAAGACGAATATCTTACTAGATAATTGCTTACGTTCATAGATGGAAACTCGGACAGAGAATGACAGGCGAGGAAGAGAAAGATTTATATATTGAAAAAAACAAAAACAAAACAAAACCCCAAAACAAAAAAAAAAAACAAAAAAAAAACAAAACAAAACGCTTGAGAGAGAAAGAGGGAGAAATCCGGAATTAGCAAGAATAAATAAAATGGACGGCGTTGAAATGAGTAAGAAATTGATGGGTAGCAGACGGTAAGATTTCAAGAGAGTCTTCTTTATATAAATAAATAATGGCGCTAAGTGGCTACGTTTGTATAAAAATGGGGATGGAGACAGCATAATTACTGGACGCGCTTGATTGCGTATGGCTATGTTGGTAGGTAGGTAAGAAGATTAGCTTACGTGTAAAGGCCGAGAGATTTTGTGAAAAGATTTTCAAGAGACATAATAACTTTTACTTATATTTTCCTTTTTCTTTTACTAATTCTTTTCAGTCCCTTTCGTTCTTTCAGTCTCTCTTGCTCTCTCTACATATATCTATATATCTATCTCAATCTTTCTCTCCTCTCTCATTATACACACACACACACACACACACACACACACTCAGACAGATAGACAGACAGACAGACACACACACAGACACACACACACACACACATATATATAAGTATATCCCAGTCTGTTCATATCTATCTATCTATCTATCTGTCTGTCTCAATTTCTTGATAACTACCAATTTATTTATCTATCTATCTCAATTTCACCATATCTATCTATCTATCTATCTATCTATCTATCTATCTATCTATCTCAGTCTTTTTAAATCTTGCCTTATCATTTCAACGTTCAAGTTTCTAAAACGCTGTCAAAATAAGAATCAAATGATTTTGCACTGTTCAGAGGAGTCGCTTAAAATACATTTTTGTTATGTTCAAAGACGGAAAAAAAGAGTCCGTTTGAAGAACACAAAAGGCCAAAGTCATAAGTCATTCCATCTAACTTTGCAATTACCGCTTTTCTTTGTGAATCGCAGTAGCTTTGTCTGTTCACGTATACTTATCTATCTATCTATCTATCTATCTATCTATCGATCTATCTCAATTTCATCATGTCTATCTATCTATCTATCTATCACTTGGCAGAATTTAGAAAAATATTTTAAAATTCACACTCTTTAATATCGAATCTTTCAAAGTCCTTTTTCATGACATCTTATATGAAGGTTTTTTGATATTGGAGAACTATAACAAAATTCAACTTCTTTCTTTCAATTGGATAAATAGATCTTGAATTCTTTTTACGTGAAGACATTATATAATGATCCAGTCGAGAGGAGGAGACAGATGAAGAAACTGAAATAAGAAAAATAAGGATAATATTGCTGCTATTTTTATACTATTAGAATAAAAATAATAATAACTCGCCCTCACAGTCAATAATAGAACAAGCGTAGCGTCAGAATTTGAAGTCATGTAAAAAAAATCCACAGAAGAATAAAAATAGTCTGAATAAATTATATCTATGAGATCAATTAATTGATTCATACGTCAAATGTCAAAAAAGCCTTCTTTTACATCAGAAAAATTTTTTTTTAGAGGGGGTTTAGTGGAGTACTGATGCCAATTTTAAAATCTGTAGACGGAACGGTATGGCCAGGAGCTGTTCAACACGCAAAACTAATCAATTAACTTGTCAAAACAAGGCGACAAAAAGGTAAAAAAAGCTTTTTTAAAAAAAATTTCGGAAAGCATCTGGGGGAACCATGATGCCAATTTTCAAGTCTGTAGACAAAACGGCATGGCCCGGAGTGCTTAAACAAACAAGCAAACAAACAGATAAACGCAAACAAACACACGCACATATGAAAAAAAAATCTTTGATGGCTACTGTCAAACAACTCTTCGCCATCTTTGATGATCACGGAGGTTCGAAAACATTGCTGCTAGGAATATCTTTAGAGTAAAATCAATCAACAATATGGCGCCAAGATAGATCGTGTAAGAATAAAAGACAGGTTTAATGGTTTGATCTGACGTAGCTAAGGCCGTAAGAGCAGCTTGAACTGTTAACAAGGCCCCTTTTTAACAGAAGGGACGTGAGTTCAAGCCTCAGCGAGAGCTTATCCTTTATTTACAGTCCGCACTGTTTACACGCTAGTTGTTATTTGACGGCCCGAGTAAAGTTGGGATAAAGAGCAAATTAAGATATAAGAAAATAATAGTTGAAGATCGATAATAAAATTCTGATACTGAGAAATTGTTAGCAGCTTAGTGTAGACTCCGTATTGACGCATTATCAGGGTATTTGCGGGCCCGGGGGGCTTAGATACGCCTCCCCCTACCCTGTCCCTTAGCTACGCCTCTGCGCATGACCACAAGAGTCGATCCTGATTTCTAAAATTGATAAGGATGAAGGAAAGCAAAGAATATGAGCTCTTCGGAAGCGGTTTCGAAATAGAAATAGCTTCTCCATTATTTAAAAAATCAACAAAAAAAACTTAGTGATATTTTTACCCTGGTCGTAAGAATTTGAAATTTTATCAAATTAATTTTTAGAGATTTTTCAGAACGGGAAAATCAATCTTGTACGAAAGATTCGGAAAACTAAGATAATGAAGTCACGTTTACGATGAGATTTGAAGAAAGAAATCAGAGGGAAAATCTGGGAAGAGAATAGAATTAATAAGGATTCGCTATCACAGTCAATAATTGAACAACTGTAGCGTAAAAAGTCATGTAAAAAAATCCATTAAAGAATAGATATGATCAGAACAAAATAGATTTAGGATATCACTGGCGTATCCCCTGGAAAACATCTAATCTAGTGTAAAAAATACAATATCTAGATTCGAGAGAATCTAGATGTTATCAACGAACCTGTCAAAATGAACTTCCCGAAAGGTCAAAAAAAGCATTTAATAAAAAAATTTAGACAGGGTCTTGGGGAGTACTGATGCCAATTTACAAGTCTGTAGACAAAACAGTGTGTCCAGGAGCACTGGAACACGCAAACAAACACATGAAAAAACATACTTTCGTTCAAAAAAAAAAAAAATATAGAACCCTTCGTCATCTTTGATGGCCCCGGTCGTTCCAATCTTAGTCATCTTTGATGGCTACGGTTGTTGGCATGGAAATAATAATAATAATAATAATAATAATAATAATAATAATAATAATAATAATAATAATAATGATGATGATGATGATGATGATGATAATAATAATAATAATAATAATAATAATAATAGGTCTGGTTGGTCACTCAAGAGAAACCGCCACGCGAGCTAAGTCCTCTGGCAACATGCCTTGTGGCTGATGATTGACTGAAAAAAGGGGTGATCAATGAATAACTTCTCTTGCCCCCTTTTTTTTGCAGTGATCACTGAAAAAGACTTGATTGAAAAAACAAACAAACAAAAGCTGGCGGACACAAAGTATGAGATCAATTTGACAATAACTACAACGAAAAATTGAACACCCACTTATAATCTAATAAGGGGGGGGGGGTAAAAGAACGAACAAAAAAAAATGTTTATTCTAAACATAACAAGGAGTGAATGTTTAAATTTTTCAAAACTCTAGCTATAATGGTTTTGGCCTGTACGCGCTAAACATACATAACCAACCAGTAAAACCAGCTGAAGACTGAGAGAAACCAATGTTGACAGTTTTGGTTGACGGTTTCCAATAATAATAATAAGAATGATAATGATGATGATGATAATAATAACCAATCCCGAAAAAGGGTTGATATATTTGAAATACAATATGATGAACTTTATGATTATAAATGAAAATCGTTTGTTTTCTAATTCTTTCCAATTGATTGTACAGTATTTAGAATATTTTTTAAGATTAGGAAAAACAGTTCACAGTTATTCTATTTGTTTCAAAACCGCAGTTAGATTTTTATACTAAACGAGTCGGTATATTGATCGCTGATTCACGGTTCAAACCGTGGTTTTAAACCGAATCGGAAAGCTCTCGTAGCAGATATACAAACTAATGGAGACAGATTCAAACCATGCCCAACCATGGGAATTGCCAGGACACAGAGTGTCGGATTAAGGAACCTGCAATGATAATGGAACTCTTGATAGCCAAGATACTAACATTGGTGTCAGAAGTCGGTGTTGATCTTAGATAAGAAGTTAGGATTTTAAATGCTAAAGGCGGAGAGGTTTACCGTACTTGGAACACTGGCGCAACATAATCTTCCTTTTTTTCTTCTTCCGCTTGACTTTACTCCGTTGAACTTATCTAAGCTTAGTAAATGTCGCTCTTAATGATGAAACTGCATGGTGACTGAGGAAGTTCTTTGGCGCCAGCAGTCGGGGTTCCAGTCCAGATAAAAGCCAAGGTTTCGAATGCTGATTTTCAAGACGCGCTTCTCCCACCATTTGGAAGACTGGGAGAAAATAGTCTGCCTATCCCATATTTTCCATCTCAATTTGAGTGTGCTGCAAATAAGTTCAGCTTATTGAATATCTATATACGCTGGTGAGCGATAGATAAATTATTTGCTTTCACTCCCTCTCTCTCTCCCTCTCACACACATATACACACACAAAGATATATAATCCTTCTCTCTATAACTTTGCTCTCCTCTATTTTGCTCCCACTTTCTCTCTCTTTCTCTATTAGTTTCTTTCTATCACTCTTTCTCTATATCAAGTTCTTTCTTTCTCCGTCTCTTGGCTTATCTCCTCCTCGCGACCGTTTTCTTTTTTCTTTCCCTTTTTATCTCTTTCTTTCTGTCACTTTATTACCCTCCCTCTTTTACTCTCTTACATTTTCTCTGTCACTTTCTCTCTCTGTCCCTTTCTCTTCTTTCTCTCCTCTGTATCACTTTCTTTCACTCACTTTTTCTTTATCGCTTTCCGTAAATCCTTTTCTTTCTTACCGTCTTTCTCTTTTCCCTCTTCCTCTATATGACTTTGGTTCACCCCCTATCTAATACTTTCTCTCTATCTCTTCCTTTCTATCTCTTTCTCTGCCACTCTCTCTCTCTCTCTCTCTGTTTTTCTCTCCTTTTCTCTATATCACCTTCTATCACTCTCTTTCTTTTACTTTCACTCTTTTGTGTCACTTTTTCTCACAGAAAAGAAAGAATAAGAGAAAAAGTCAAATAAAGAAATGTTTGATTTGTATAGGGGCCGTTACATGACCAACATCTTCTGGCAGTATGCCGTGTTTGGGGATGATTAATTAAAAAAATTGAAAAGTGAGTGATCAATGAAAAAATTACTTCTCTCAACGTTTTTTTGAGCAGTGATCACTAAAAAAAAATCTGAATTTAAAAAAAAGAAAAACAAGCGTAAATGCTATTAGGCACAACCCTAGGGATCGATTTAGCATAAATTTGTATTGCAAATGGAACCTCACAAAAAATCATTCAGATCTAAAAAAAAAATAACCCCTCAAAACAACGTTTTTCTTGACCTAATAAGGAGTACATGTTTAAGTTTTCAGCACCCTAGCTTCATTGGTGCATGATACATAACCAGCCAGACGAACTTAAAAACTGGGGAAACCTCTGATTCTTACCTATTTTTTTTTTGCCACTAATTACCTTCATCTTAATTGTTGCATAATTATCGCAACAATTAAGAGGAAGGTAAATAATGGCAAAAAATTAATGATAACGATTTATATTACTTCATCTAATAGAATAAAATAAAACTGAAGAAACCAATGTTCACAGTTTTTGCGACAGTTTTCATTGACGGTTTCAGAAAGAAGGAAATCGAATGAGTTGCTAGAATGAGTTTTAGATAAGAATCAGGTGAGGCTGGGTGGGGGACGTGTGGCTGAGCTAATTAGGAATGACGATAGCAGAGACACAAGTCGAATGGCGATGTGAATAAGAAATGCCCTTTGTGGGGGGGGGGGCACTGGGAGAATTCGTTAGGGGTGGCGTGGTTGGTCGGGAGAGAAAGAGGGAATTTTCCCTCATCCTCTTTCATTAACTCTTCTAAGAGTTAATGAAAAGGGGATGAGAGTATGAATGTTCGTGAAAGCAAGAGCGAGAGAGAGAGAATGAGAGTTCACGAGAGCAAAAGAAAGAGAGAGAGAGAGAGAGAGAGAGGGAAGGGAGATTGAGGGGGAAAAGGGAAAGAGAGAGAATGTGAGTTGATGGAAGAAAGTGATAGAGAGAGGGAAAGAGAAAGGACGAAAGTTTATATAAGACAGAGAGAGGGAAGTAGGAGAGAGAATAGGAGTTCATGAAAATGAGAGAGAGAGAGGGGGGAATGAGTATATGAGTTTATTGAAGGAAGAGCTGGTAGAGAGAAGAATAGAAAGTACATCAGAGAGAGAAATTAGGAGAGCTGAAAAGAGAGAGAGAGAGAGAGAGAGAGAGAGAGAGAGAGAGAGAGAGAGAGAGAGAGAGAGAACAGTCTATGGGATAATAGTTCGGGAGATGGAAAGAAAGGAAGAGAATGAAAAAGGAACGAAAGGAAAGATAAAAAAAAAAGATAAAAAGAAAGATGGAATTAAAAGGGAAAAAAGAGAAACAAGGGAGGTAAAAGAGGGAAACATGAAAGAGAATGAGATAAATACCAAAACAGAAAAGAAAGTAACGAAAGCAAGCATGGTCTAGAGGATCCAGACGCTGAGTTATATCGCGTAATTTCGTCTTGCTTTCTAGAATTCACGAGTTCAATCCCAGAGTTGGGCAGTGTGGCGTTACATAAGTTCGGCAGAGGAGTAGCAGCAGAGAGAAATAAATTAATGTCTGCAAGTTCAAATGCATCGAGAGGATGTCGAACCTGATAGAAAGCAAAGGATGGGAATGACATGTAAGATCCCGTGATTCTCAAATGCAGTGGACAATTGAAGAAGGCGGGAAAATATATCGACCAAAATGTGATTGAAGCAATAAAGATGCCGTTTCTAGTCGGAAAGAATCGTTGATTAAGACCAAGCAAACGGTTGCAAACCAAAGTCAGAAGAGTAGTAGTGTATGTGTTAAGGAGAAATTGGAAGGAGAAAGAGGAGGGACAGAGAACAATAGTATATGAAAGAGAGAGAGAATGTACAGGAAAGGGTGAAATAATGGATGAGAGAGAAGGAGAGAAATAGATTAAAAAGAGGCAGAGAGGACAATAGTTTCTTAAAGAAAGAAGGGGGGAAAATGAGAAAGGATGGAAGGGAAAGAGAAAGATAGTAAATGGGAGAGGAAGAGAGGGATTTGCAAAGACCAAAGGAAGACTCACAGCAATGAGAGAGAGTGAGAGAGAGATTATTGCCAATAGAAAGATATTTAAAAGACGACAGAGGCAGCTACGAAGGCGTAGTTGGTGGGAAGCGAACAGATAGCAAATTGATTAATTCGTGCAAACACCATTTTGTATTTGTCATGTAAGGCAGAAAATTTCTTTTCTTGCTTCTTTTGTACGAAGAATGCAAATGAACATCATTTGCGCTTTTGGCAAATTTAGCGATAAGAAAGGCTGGGGATTTTTGTTATTAATCGAAAGAGCCGATTCACACACACACACACACATGCACATACACACACATTCACTGTAGCATAGACATAGGGACATTGACACACCTTCACATACTCATACACACACATACACAAATATACGCATGCGGCCAACAAGGTACACGCTCACGTACATAAACTTGGAGACTCACATTCAACAGCATATTCATCCACGCATGCGCACAGATAAGCGTACATCCACGCATACACACAGACATACATAAACACGCACGACCACAGACTCCTGCCTCCACACATATATCCATTCTTACACACGCAGAAGTAGAGATAGCGTGTATGAAGGAAACATTTATTTACTTGCATACGTATACTGTAACGTAGGGTACCTGATGCAGATTGATGACTAACAAGTTACTTCAGCAGGCAATTGTTTTTGAGAAAGATCCTCGTCGGATATTCCACTCCGGTGGCCTTGTGCCAAACTAGACTAGGATAGATAAACAAGATATATACTCATATATACTCTTGTCTTACGAATGATTAGAAAACGTCAACCAAAACTCAACAAAATTGTCCGCATAGGTTCCTACAGTTTTAAAGTCTTCCTGCCTAGCTGGTTAGCTGTGTATGTATCACATCACGCGTACAGGCTACACCAACGTACCACTTATTATGTCAACAAAGAAATTTTTTTTACCCCCTTCCCATTTATTTTCTGGTGGGTTCAGTTTGCAATCTAAGTTTATACTAAATTGGTGTCTAAGTTTGTGTTCGTTTGTTTTTTTTGTTTTTTTTCT
>OY735216.1:15453926-15468926 GCA_963457665.1 Thysanoteuthis rhombus | reverse complement strand
ATATATATATATATATATATATATATATATATATATATATATATATATATATATATATATATAATTCAACCCTGGCCTTCCATTCATATATCCTGGTTTCTCTTTAATTTTAGTTTCATTTCCCACTCCTTCCCATTTTTCTCCTCTTCCCTTCTTTCTTTTCTCATTTCTTCTTCAAGTTCATTCCAACAATTCATTCACTCCCCAAGGTACGAAATCTACACCCTAACAATAGTCTACAAGATTGATTTGCAGTGCATCGCTCTACGCCACGCACCTTGATAGATACTGACTAAACTGAGCCTTGCACAAGACCACAATAACGGGACATCCACTAATAATTTATCAAGTTTCGTTTAGCCAGGCCCAAAACAAAATAATCACCGAATGAGGATTGAACGCATTATTAACGTATTTCGAGACATTCTTGTCTCAAAAGACTATCGAAGATGTCCAAATAGAAATATTTTCTCCGATTTTCTTACTATTGATCGAGGCATCCAGTAAGGATGGAACTAACTTCCATAGGAAATGTTTCAATCCTAATCATTTTAAAGAATAAATAAAACATACTTGTCCTTACGACACTTTGAAATGTCATTCAGTCTGAACAACTGGGAGACTTTTGAACAATAGTCTGCTTACAAATAGCCAATGGTGTTGTTTCGAACATCATTGGGTGCTTTACTATTGAAATCTCCTATTAGACTAGTCTGAGCTTAATAACAACCTGGAGTAATTACCAATTCACTTGAGCATTAAGTTCATTACTCCCTAAGTGCAACCTAACTTTGACCTTGTGCCAGACGAAGGGAGGCTTTACCTACTTGTCCATTAGAACTAGCTCATCACACTGTTGTAATGTAGAGTTGAAATGCCCCTTAATATGGCCTTGTACTGGACTAAACTTAGTAAATACTATTCGAACGACAAAGTAAACTATATCTTTTTCCGAGCAAGTTTAGATGTAAGACGGGCAAATCAAAAATACAGCAAATAAGTTAACAAGTACGCCATGCAAATATGAACATATAACAATCAAATTTAAAATATGGCGACCAAATTTTAAAAATACAACATTCAAATTAAGAAATATACAAACCAACTTGTTGCAAATGTTCACTTTTTCAGTGAGATTAATCGAAACTTGTCTATTAATAAAATGGGTATTTTTGTTAGCCTCCATTAAAAGCTAACAAACAATATTTTGAAGTACAACATTCACCATAAAAAAAAACTGAATGGTATTTTTCCTCACCAAAAAAGCTCCCAAGGTCTTTATTGTTAGTCCTTACCACGATACCGAAAACCCTATTCATAACCCTAACCTCTTACTCGTACATATTTTTAGTTCCAGAATACAAGACTGCCCATTCAAGGGAAAGAACAGTCTTGTACATCTTGTTAGTTGGATTCCAGATCAGTCACTGTTGTTGCGTCACACAGAGAAGAAGCTAATGCTGTCGAAAGTTCGAAACAGGAAAAGATTACTCAATAGAATTCAGGGTCTTTTTCGTTAGTTTCCAATCGAGCCAGCAGTTGGGTTTACGTTTTTGTGTTGGGGAATAACAATAAAACCCTATTATTTTAGGTCTTTCTTCGGTGAGAAAAAACAAAAGCAATTTAATCTCTTTTTGAAGGTGAGTGGTCGGATGTCACACTTCAAAATCATGGATGTTAGCCATGAATTTTATTAAGAGAAATTTCAACTAACTTTACCTGAAAGATTAGCTGATGCAACGACTGTAGCAGTGCATTTATGTGATTATTCATGTTCACAGATTAAGTTATCTCGTCTTTTTAATTTGCTTAGTATATTTTTTCAATTCAGTCGGCGAATTTTTTGATATTTGCTAACTTTACTTTTAAACTTCTTCGACAAAAGATATAATATTGTAGAATTGTTCTGGTATAGATTTCGACGCTGGATGAGTGCTCCATTATTCTGGCCAGGCTAAGCTTGATAAATATATAACTTGGCGCCTGCCACAGAGCAATGATTAGTAAACTAGTCTTGGAGAATATTACCGAAGTTTCACTTAATGAGGCTTTGCACCAGACTAAGCTGGAGTTAATAAATATCATTGAGGATACCTGACGTTCAATTATGGTTAGAAAACTAGTATCGCCGAATATCACGATATCGAGTTCGGTCCAATCATTTTTGCCTTGTGCCGGACTAAAGTCATCTTACTTAATATTTAGAATCTAGGTAATGGTTCTATTTCTTTCTTTTCCAATAAAATCTTTGCAATTCATCCTGACTTTTCTCACATAGCGATCTGTTTTTCTTATCATGTTATCAAAAATCCGTCATCACTGATACCTTGGTTTTTATTGAGCCTTTGAGATGGTCTTTATGTAAGGCTTATCATAACTGCTGTTCAGTGGCGACGAGGAAAAAAAAGCAGTTATTCAGTAAATCCCGTCACGATTCTTGCTTGTCATTATTTCTTTGTTATTTTTTTATTTTTTATTTTTTTTTGCGACGAATCTCTATCTTTCCCCGCTTCTCCAGCCAAGATTGCAGTGCTAAGGAGTTGGTTCAATTTTATGTGGGGTTTTTGTTGGCCAATTACAGCATCAGTCACTTTCAATTGACGACATTGGCCTGACGGGTCGGCATTCGATGCCAGAGTTTGTACGGCGTCTTGATTCGCCCAAGAAGGAAAAACAGCGATGGCTTTATTAGATTGCAACTTTTCAAGACTTTGATTTCTTCTTCTTAGGATTTTAAATGTGATTATATATATATATATATATATATATATATATATATATATATATATATATATATACATATATATATATATGTGTGTGTGTGTGTGTGTGTGTAATCCATACTCTATGCACACACGTATATATTCTTTAAAATAATGCGTTTATACACGTGTGTGTACATGTATATGTTTTATGCCTCTTTTTTAGCTATATATTCTAGCAGCAAACGTCAAAAATGATAGGATTATTTACGTAAGAATCAGCACTTCTGTCTTGGATTAGAGTGTCTGTGCGTTTGGTCTTAAATAAAATTGTCATCCCACGACACTTCTACCATGGATCATAGGGTAATATCTGTGCACTAGTCCGGCTGGCCATTTGTTGTTGCAGTTTTGTGTTCGCCTAAGCTAATTGAAAAGTCTCTGCCAGTGGTCAACAAAATTGAACTTTTTTTTCTTATTAAGATTGCAGTGTAACTTTTTTTACGCCAATTTTCCTCGCAGATTACGAATTTAGACTCTGTTTCACTCTGGCACGTCTCATGTTTTGTTGCAGGAACGTTCTGTTTTCAATTCCACTGAATATGAGGCTATATAGACGAAAATTAAATGAAAACAAATTTTGTGTCGGTCAGAACTCTTCAATGAAGGAAATCAAAATGAGCATAAGATATACAAAGAAGGTACTTTACAGAGGGACAGGTTGAAAACGTTGAGCATTGGGTCCCCCTATGGTGCTTTATAGAGGTTTTATGCTAGGAAAAAACAACTTCCATAATGAAAAGTAAATATGATACAAGAAAGCGGATTACATTTTTTGAATCAGCATCCCAAACTACATAAAGTTCATCCCAACACATTCCCGATGAAAATGTGTTGTTGACCATTCAAATCATCGACGTTTAAGATTTTGATGTTACTGCGTACAACATAAAATTGTTCTCTTGAGCCTGTGTGCATGCCCGAATGTATGCCTATATCTGTGTGCTACACACACACACACACACAAACTAACACACATACACACACACACACGCACAAACACACACACACATATATATATATATATATATATATATATATATATATATATATATATATATATAGAGAGAGAGAGAGAGAGAGAGAGAGAGAGAGAGAAAGAGAGAGATGTGAACTTGGACTAGTCTTAGAATCCTTCATTCTGATCTTGATGTGAAATGGAAATGTGTGCATATATGTGATTGCCTATGGTGAATGAGTTATATATATATATATATATATATATATATATATATATATATATATAATTCAGATGCATTCCGTCATATTTTTGCCATTGTGGGTAATATCAGGTTTTGTAATTTTTGATAATCTCATGTGTCATGAAACGATCGAAAATTTAAGCGAACTTTTATTGCATATGGTTAGGAAAAGCTAATTCAATACACACCTGACCTTTGGACTGAGTTGATAGATAATACACCCGCTATAAACAAATGTACTTTCACTGTTTTTTCTCTGTAAAAAGCGACTAATGCTTTTTTTCAATATCTAGTAGAGAAATAATTTGATTAATTAATTTTCATCGATTGCTATATTTCTATGAGGGCCACTTCATTTTTAGAAGATTTTTAATTACTGAGTTTTAGTATCTCTGCAGACATCGATCGAGGTTAAATTTGGATAATAAAATCTGATAATAAAAAAAGTCTAAAATTGGCTCCAACCTATTCGGAGGGTATGTAAGCAAAATATGAAAGATGTATCTGGTCTACACTTTTAGATATGAAGAAAAACATATTGTGTTCCAAAGTAACGGACAACGGCTTATCTATCTAACTATTTATCTGTTTGTGTGTTTGTTTATGCATAATATATATATATATATATATATATATATATATATATATATATATATATATATATATATATATATATATATAATAAATTATGTTATATCATATAGAAACATTTTTGAAATTATCTCCCATCATTACATGGTTAATGTATCATTCATCCTAGACAACGTGAATAGAATAAACAATTAAATTAAATATGGCTGCTGTAGGAATCAGTCTAATAATCATTCCGTCGGATCATATAAGTCCTTTTCCTAATACACACACACACACACACACACACACACACACACACACACACACACACACACACACACATACATATATAGATATTGATATAGATATATGTGTATACAGTACTGATCACAATTGAATGTATAATTTGATTCTAAGAGTTAAAATCAGGAACTTGAAGCAAGAAGAACTGAATTTTATCGCAAATCAAGTCGTGCACTTGATTATGTTCTGTGATTGTAGACGATATATCCTAGGAAGAAAAGTAAACTTGAATTAAATTGTTATTCTATCTTGCTAAAATTTCGCACAGAATCCACCTGCAAAGAGATTAGAAAGACTAAAAACATTGCTATTTGGAAAATTTTAAAAACTAGTGAGTAAACCTTGAACTAGACCAGTGGTTCCGAAACTGGGGTCTGTTGGATATCATTTATAACCGTCAAATAATGCTCAGGGGTCTGCAGCAATGTTTCTTCTCAACCCGACATTTCGAATCTTGTGTCAGAGAAACATCATCCATTGCACTGCTATAAAAAACATATCTATTGTTCACAATCCAGTACCATATATAAGAATTCGAATCACTGTCATTCATTTTGAATGAATATTATCTTTAAAGGACAAAAATGTCTTTCTATTGAAGTTCATTAATTAGCTTAAGAACTAAAGTCCCAAAATAGAGGGTTTTTCAGAATGTTCCCTTTGTAGAAGAGGTTCTAAAGTTTTTAAGTTTCGGGGCCATTTAACTGGACCACTTCATGTATGGACAAGATGCAATCATAAGCACGAAAGCACTGAGCCTGTACTTGTTCAAATACTTATGAACAGTATGTATTAAAGTTGTACAGTGAAAGTTTCTGATTGGACTTATTGATCTATCCTCGCATATGTATTCATAATGCATAGTGTAAGTGTATGATTTTAGAGAGAGAGAGAGAGAGAGAGAGAGAGAGAGAGAGAGAGAGAGAGAGAGAGAGAGAGAGAGAGAGAGAGAGAGAGAGAGAAGCGTTACCAACAAAAAAGAAAGGTCTTATCTTTGTGAGAGGAGGGGATAATATAAGAGAGAAAGGAAAAAAGTACTTCTTTCTTTACGTCACACTACGTCATATTCCTTTTCTAAAAATCTATTCTCGAGATTAAAAAAATGAATAAAAGAAAGAGTGAAAGAAAGAAAGAAGGAAAGGGAAAAAAGCTGAATAATCAGTGTTTATAACTAATGTATACACTTCACACACACACACACACACACACGTATATATATATATATATATATATATATATATATATATATATATATATATATATATATATATATATATACTGCATATTTAGAACTTTTTTCCTCTATCTATGAATTATATTGCACTTGGAACGATAATTTTCCTTCTATTTTAGATGCAATCATTTTGTTTCGGATATTTTAACGGGGCTCAATTTAGAACATCAATTGGAAACAAACATGTTTTCATATTATTGATATTTTTTATAACAGAAGCAAATCAGGAGAAATGTTGCCAAATGATCTCAAAATTTGAATTTACAAAGTTTCAGGTTTTAAACGGTACTCGATTTTCTCCTCGTTTAAATATAGTGCAATTACAAAATTAATTCAATCCAGCTGTCATCTTTTGACGACATTGGTGGACAAGTATATATATAATGAATAATATAATCAACGGAATTTAGTTATGATAAAAATATCTAAATATAGTGATACGAATTCAAAGCCCGAACATGAAAAAAAAAAACACAATCATTATTCTAACAACAGTAACAATTATACGCCTGGAGTGAAATTCGAAACCGGTACTCATGGGTAACAGACCAGCAGGATACACCCCCCATTCTTCAATGCAGTATCTTATCTCGAAAGTTTTTTTGTTATTGAAGTCGTCTTAAGAGGGATTAGGAGAGGGTCAACCATGATTCATCGTACGGCATTGGCAAACTGAATCACTGTTAGTTGAATTGAATAATAAGATTTATATTTCTGTAAAAAAGAAAATTTATGCAAGATTCAAAATTGCCATTTTCCATTTGCAAACAATGAAGAGATATGCATTATTTATTCGGCCATTCTATCTATGTCAGCGTCTATTGACTGATAGATAGATAGATAGATAGATAGATAGATAGATAGATAGATAGATGTGAAACTATTGAGATAGATATGAACAATCTGAGACGGATAGATGGATACAGGTGCTGATCTAGGTTGCGGGTCCAGGGAGTCCTGACCCGGACCCCACTCGGATAAACCACAACTCCTGGAAAAATCATTGATCCACCCCTGTAGATATGTATAGGTTGAAACAGATAGATAAATATGAATAGACTGATATGTGAATACATACATACATACATACATACATACAAACACACATTTAAAGAAAGATATGAACAGAGACTGATAGACATACGGGCAGATGAATTTGAATAGACTGGGATAGATAGATAGATAGATAGATAGATAGATAGATAAGAACACACCAAGATAATACACACACACACACACACGCACACACACACATACACACACACACACACACACATATATATATATATATATATATATATATATATATATATATATATATATATGTATATATTTATATATATATATTTATACTGATACAGACGTGAAGAGATTGATATAGATATGAATAGGCTTTCATTTCAGACTGTTTATACCTATGTATCTATCTACCTACCTATCTATCAATCTATCTATCTATCTATCAATCAAAACACACACACACACACATATATATACATATATATATGTGTTGGACTGCGGTAGATGTGAACAGACTGCGATTGACAAATAGAAAAAGATTATGATCCAGTAATCGACCAAATGATACACATATAGATAGATTTCAGGTATGAAGAGACTGTATTGACCTAACGTTGGTATACTAGGTTTTATAAGTATTCAAATGTAAAGACTACTATGATGATGTATCATCATCATCATCATCATCATGCTTTTAGCATCCATCGTCGAAGACAGACCTTCCACAAAATCCACCAGACCATTTTATCATGGACTTTGCAGAGCCAATACTCTCTGAATTTAAAGGGTAGAAAAGACATGTTCTTCACTTGAATGGAAAAACTTGCAGTATATATATATATATATATATATATATATATATATATATATATATATATATATATATATATATATATATATATATATATATTCATATTCTAATAGAATATTTGATAGGGACTTGAGACTTTTTTTGATAAATGATCTAGTCGCGTGGTAAGGTATTCAAAACCCAACAATTTTTTTTGGAGACATCGCTTAATTCGGACGTATAAAGCAGAAGTTGAACAAGGGATACATTTTCTTCTTTCGTATGAGTCTAAAGAAGAAGCTTAATTCATCCCATTTCGTCTGACCACTTCCGATAGCACGGTAAGGTTTTCTTTAGATGCTTACTTGTCACTCTCTATATATTTGTCCCATGATCAAAGCTGCATAATCATGACGTGTACTTCGATCACGTGACTACTTTTACGAGTACTGCTTTCGTTCAATGACGTGATATCACTGACATATCATTTGAACACGCCATCCATAAGATTTATTATTATCAGCTTAGAACCTCGTAGTCGTTTTCTGAACTTTTTAAACCCTTTAAATAAAAGCCAAATATGCAAATTGGTATGTTTAACTGCACAGTAACTTTAGTTTCAGTCTTACTACAACTTGAAAATTATAACGGATTGGTCCATGTGAAATAGATTAACACAGCTAAAAACAATTAAAGGGTTGTAGAATATGATCGTCTGTTCGTCACAGAAAAGCTATTATAAATATTAATGTAACAAAGACAAAATTGCTCAAGATTTGAATATGGCAAAATAAAAAAAAAAAGAATTCCCAATTCTTTTTAATAAGTAATATTCAATTTTCTTTTGTAATGAAATAAGTCATATTTTAAAAAAAAGATAATTTTCTCCCAATGATTTTTTTTCATATCGCATGATATCAATGGTGATTTTCCTTACATAACATTTTGTCTACCTTATGTCCTAACAATCTTTAAAACAGTCAGAGTTGGTTGAAACTTTATAATGAACTTGAAATTAGAATGATTGAATAATTGAAAGTAAATTATCTAATAAATCATGTTAATGCTCTTTAATGCCTATCTGCACGTGAATAACCCTGACATTTTTGACGGGTATCATGCTAGTTTGAATAAAATACAAAACATCGCATGCATTTCTTCCCAAACCTTATTCTAACAAGTCTTCTTTATTAGGAAAAGATTTACATCATGAAACCGAGAAATTTCTGACAGGATTTTTTCTGGTGCAACTATTATTTCTCGTAAGTGAAAAAGATTTATTCTACAGTTAGAAGAGATTTGTTGGTTTACGTTCTTTATTATAACTCTTCTTTACAGCAAGAGTACACTTTGAGGGAATAACCATAAAAAGGGGCGTATACATATTTTTTACAAACACGCATACACACACACACACACACACACACACACACACACACAACACACGTATATTTATATATATAACGAAAGAAAGGGCGTGTGAAAGATACGGACGTCGGTTGGAATATATTTGGCCATTGAAATATGCTTTTGTGCATATATAAATACCAAATCTACTTTTTCTTTTAATGAAATCTGACAAAAACGTCGCTTGCAACATAATTTTAATTCTGTTCATGTCATTTTTCGGGTTTGTCAAATATATATATAAAAAACGTTAAAAGAATCAGAAATGTCCAGTCGACAGTTTTGCAATTCTTACAGCGATAAAACCCCCATCTTATATATATATATATGCATGCATACATACATACATTCATACATACACACACACACACACACACACACACACACACACACACACATATATATATATATATATATATATATATATATATATATATATATATATATATATATATATATAAGGTAATTATATATCATTTTATTTATCATTAAAAATACATTGATCGCGAGATAATTAAGCTTATAAAATGCATTTCAGTTGTCAATAGATAAATACAATGTCTTTGATAAATCGCTGGGAAACGTTAGAGATGTTATAGATAGATATGTTGTATATAGGACTTGGTATATATGTACATACACTCACTCACACATGCACGCATATATATATATGTACATAAAGTTCGTTCGGTTTATTAAGGAAAATTTAAAAAAAAATGACATTTTTCATCTTTAAGCGGAAATCTATTAAACAAAGTCTAAACCAAATAGTTCCGTTATCATCTGCCATTTCTCAGGCAACTTTATAATTCCATCCATCTACTTATATTTCTGGGCAAGCACTGCTCTCGGTTACTTTTGCAGTCTTTTTCTTATGGAAAATTCTATGACCCCCCCCCCCCCCCAATCAAATGTTATACTGAAGGTTCGATATCTACCAAATACGTCAGATGAGTGAAACTATGTCAGCCAAGCTGTAACAACTGGTCACTAAAGAGATTTGCGGTCGAGCGCAGTGATTCTGGAATTATTTCGAATCACAACGCCTTTAGTGTATGAATAGTTTTTCACAGTGCCCCGTGTCAGAAAATACAGAACAATTACATTCATACTCATGTGGTCAAGTTGGCTGAGTAAAAAAAAATAATGAATCATTTAAGTCAAATTCATAGAAAATTTGTACATTTATTTCCTCTTAAAATGATCATAATCAATTTCCAATGACAATCTCCAGTTATTCACATTTAAGTGCACCATCTAATGTTAAACCAATAAAGATCAACACTAGATGGGAAGAGTGATGCCTTATGTGCTATTCAAATGTCGCTTGATGTCATTTTGACCGTTCAACAACTCATTGAACTTCGATTTCTTGGAATTATCAGAAGTTTTGAATACCACACGGCACCCCTTGGAGCTAATCGCAGTGCCCCTGGGAGCCACGGTGCACGTTTTGGGGAATCACTGGTCTAGCGTTCTCCTGGTAGAATATTACGTCATTTTTCTTGACAAAATCTAACCGCTTCTCGTTGATTGCTGCCTTCAATTAGTCAGACTAAGTTTCCTTCCAATTCCATCATATATATTACCTGACCCTCCTTGAATGAAGATCAACGTTTGGTACGGGTAGTGGGGTTTCAATTCGATGTCTCTTAGTCCCCCTTTGTGATAAAATATCCAATTATTTTTCAACAAACGGTACATTTTCGTTGTTGGGGAACCACACATCAAAGCGATTAACAAAACCAAAATAATGCAAACGATTTTCATCGCTTGATTCGTATATTTTTGTATGATGGCTATCGTTAAACATCGGTAATTCACATTTGATATATTGATTCGATCGCAATCAACTTCAACTGGTCTACCTGACTTTGAAGCATCGTTTTACAATAAATCTTCACTTTTGACGTGTTTGATCATTCACAGTTCGGTTTCCATGAACTGAACAAAACTTTGTTTTGCGTTTGAGCTGCATTTTTACCTTTCTTAAAATGATAATGCATAATATGCTGAAAATATCATCATTTTCATCGCCTCTTCAATGTTGAAACCAATAAACAAAAATAAGACATTTTGAAAAATGCATGCTGATAAAGTGAAATCAATTGGGATCTTTTTAAGTGAAGTATGTTAATTCAGTACGTTCATATTGTCATCTAAAGATAAAATAACGAGGTTTTATATTTTGGGGGTCAACCTAAGAGTTTTGGAGAGGGAAGAGAATGGGAGTTGTGTTTTCTTGGAAGGTCAGAGCTGGGGCTTCAGCTCCACATTGAAAAATTAGTTGGAATTTGGTGCAGGTTTCGAAGTGTTAACGAGGTTTATTTCCTTTCTTCTTTTTTGAGCAACATTGTCTTTCATCCTCTCTTCTGAGCAGTGGAAAGTAATGTCCGGAAACAGAACCATATCAACCTTCCGAGAACATTTACGAAACCCGTTGAGGCTTTTTAAAAATTATTATACCCTAAAACCATAGCTAAAATGTTTGGCTCTCCTTTTTTCAATTTTTTCTCAAATTTATTCAACCCTTATTGTGGAATTTGACTCACAATCTTCATATATATATATATATATATATATATATATATATATATATATATATATAATCAGACCAGTAGTATAAACACACACCTGAAGCTGTGCTAAATAGAAAGAGATATTCGTAGATCTATTCATCGTTAACAAGGAGAAGAAAATTCCTCAAATGGTAGAAATTGAAAGGACGAAAATCTAGAACATCATCTGGACCTCGCCAGAAAACTAAAGAAAATATAGATCATAGAAGGAATAATGGTACCCATTATTATCGGAGTGCTTGGAAGAGCTTCCGAAGAATTGGAATTGTAAAGATGAGACGAAACCGTCAATATTAAGCTAGAATAATCTTGATAGCAGGAAACCTGTTGTCACTTGATCTCCAATGAAAGCCATACGATACGATTAGTATGTGAATTCGGAAACTATCATTGGATACTCAGGAGGGTACCGGGGGTATTGAGAACTTACTGTCTCTTGATCTCTAGTGAAAGTCATTTGATACCATGGGTTGAAAACTCAACAAGTGCATAATAATAATAATAATAATAATAATAATAATAATAATAATAATAATAATTTGGCTGAAGACCTGAGGAGACTTATTGTCACTCAGCCTCCAGCAATGACCACTGGGCAACCGGTGTGAAGCTGTAAACTGCAGTATTACTGTGGCCTATGAGAACTAAGAGAGAAGGGCTGGAGACTTGAGGAGACTTGCTGTCACTCAAACTCCATCGGTTACCACCAGGCAACTGGTGTGAGATTGCAAATAATAATAATAATAATAAATAATAATAATAAAAACAAAAAAGAACAAACAAACAAACAAACAGACAGGAATGGGGTGAAAAAGAAGTGTCGGTTATTGTTACAATAGTACAAAAGATCGCGACATAATCGAAGCAAAGCCTCAAGACATTAGAATAAGCAATAGATTAAAATAATATCAAGAAACAGTTCGGAGGGTTTTATGGCTGTGTTTCAATTTCGTTCGCTTCAGCAAGGTTTTTTTTCTTTTTCGGGTCTGAGGAAAATATCTAATAAATAACATGGTCTGAGAACAACCCTCACGTCATTGTTGGCCCGTTCCCAAGTGATTCTTCTTCTTCTTCTCCTTCTTCTTGTTGGGATGAAAACAATAAAGTCTTCGTCGTGTTGGGTGGCCATGACTTGGAAATGAAGCGGGAGGTTATCGTCGGCTGGCGGGAACAGAGGGCTTAATCTAAGGTCACATGACTAGCGACCTTTATTATACGCTTCGTAGCTTGTGACTTGGTTGAAGACAGGTAGAGTGTAGTCAATCAGTCGAAGGATTCCAACGATATATATATATATATATATATATATATATATATATATATATATATATATATATATATATATATATATTCAGTCACTGATGCATTGATTTCTTGTTCCAAACGAGAGACCAGAGATTAGCGATTATTTCAAACGAAACGTTGTTTTAATATGTATGTATGTATGTATGTATGTATGTGTCTATCTATGTGTGTACTCGTATGCACTTGTTTGCACAGGTGAACATACTTGTATCTATTATGAGGCGTATATACAGATATTCTTATATACATACACACACACACACACACATATATATTAATGCAAATATATGTATATATATATATATATGGAGAGAGAGAGAGTCATTATGCTCAGCTTCGTCTGGCACAAGGTGATAACAGTGGAGCATTCAGTGCAAATCGAATCCTCTGCACTAGCGATTTTTTCCCTTGAGACTAACTTTCCAGTCAATGCTCTACGCCAGTTACCCTTGTAGATATTCACTGATCTGGCACAGAGTCACAATAATGGGAACGCCCATTGTATATGTTAATGTCTTCATTAACGTACGAATAACATTCATTCTTTTATGAATGCCGTTGAGTATGTAAATATGCGGCAATGTAGGCCTTAAAATATTTTGTGTATTTCAGAACAGTGTAACGTCTCGTTTGCTCCATAATTCTCCTTTGTTAGTCAATAAAGTTAGAGAGAAGCAATAGGTATTCAATTGGGCCTCAAAGCCCGTTTGCTTTTTAACTTTCGAGGGTTCTCTTGCCATGACTGCCTGTCCTGTGTCGTGAGGGTGACTCTAGCGTCATTGTCGTCTTCGTCGTCGTCCCCTGGGTCATGGGTCAGTGGTCGCTCTCTGGAGATCCCCAGACGATAATTCGACTAATCGCAATCCAGTGGTCCTGAACAATGCAGATTAGATATTGTCGTAGCATTCGCTTTGTTTTCAAACATTCACACTGATTGCTATTATACATACATACACTGACATTTGCACGGGTGTTTGTTGGACTAAACCAACTTAGTCTCAAAGCCAGGTTTATTGGAACGCCCATTTATCTACGGTGTAGACCGCAGCTCATTTGACAGTGACGGCCCCCTTTTCTACTGGGAGCTACCCGAACTGATTGAGCTGGTGTTCGAGCCAATACGTACTGAGACTAAGTTTTGTCGCTAGGTTGGTGGCTGAGGTAGTTGCAGATCTCCTCGTCCAGAAATATTCATCCTTACAGCATTCAATATCGTTGAGGTTGAATCGCTATTTCCAATAAGTCGTTGTGATTGTTCCTGAAATATCTGTCCTGTAAAATTGCCAATCCTCCGTAGGGGAGTAAATCAGAATACTGCCTTAAGAAGGAGATCTGTTCAGCATCACCCTCACTGTCAGTTATATTCGAGATAAAAGGACAGATATGAGAGAAAAATAAGTTACTGTTTAAAGATTTACTGTATTTGTCATTCTATGAGACACACATAAATGAAAATCTGAATAGTAAAGCACTGGATGGGAAGTCTATCACCAAACCATACAATAAATATATGACGAAATGTACTGAACAATTCCAACCTCCAAAACATCTTTGTAAAATAGGGTTGCGTATCATTTGTGAATGCGTCTTTTAACCCAAAACAAAAATGTCTACTAGAAGCTCTCTGAAGATTAGTGGAAGTGACGGTCAATACATAGTGACCAAAATAACAAAGACGAAGATGTCAGTCCGAATATTTCATTGAATCATGACAGAACCTTATCCCAGAACTTCAGAAAATGCCAGAGAGGCTGGAGAGCGTATCTGCCGAAATGCTGTTGGAGGATTAGAATACTCGTCCGAATAACTCGTGGTATAATGACAA
>OY735216.1:15431426-15448926 GCA_963457665.1 Thysanoteuthis rhombus | reverse complement strand
TCACCTTCATGTTCCACAATTCTGTCATTTCTTTCTTTGGGCCTTTCACTTACTTCACTTTTTTTGATCAACTGGATCAGAGATATCCACCATCTGAGAGACAGTCTACTTTTCTTTTTTTTTTTTACGACGAATAGATTTAATGTTTTTGTCTGGATTCGATAATCCGTTTGAATATCTAAATCCCAGTTACGGATTCTGGATTAATGTTTGGTTTGCATGGTAAAATCTAAGCCATTTGCATAATTCCTAATGGATCACCTTTCCACCCAGCCATACCTACGTATACTCCTGATTCAACTTGCTGCATTCGTTTATCATACGACTGGCCCATCTCTATCTCAATTCACTATTTTGCTGTGTCCTATGAGCTTGGCTATGTAGTGTTTTCTCATATAATCATAGATGAGGAATTAGTTTCGCTTCTCAAATGTCCTCTTCGCAACCATATCCCTGTCATTTCGTTTGCAATATTTTTGTCTGTCTAATAAAATATCAATGAATTTGTTATTCTCCTTACTTTTGACCTGTTGTTTTAAAGTTTTTTTTATCGTTTTCTCCTCACAAGATATTGAAACTGTCTCCACTTTAAGATGAATTTTGTCGAACCTAACCAGTTCCAAATGATGTTTGTGAATCTCACGTATATCTTCGTAAATTGAAAAAGTTTTTAATTGTTGTATTCAAATCCTTACGATTTCTTTTCTCTCCTCCATCCAATCATGTGTGATTCTTTGGAGAAAAAAACACATTTTTACCAATATTTATGGATTTATGGATATTATGAATGTACAGTTCGTGAGATCACGGCTATCCGTAATTGACAGTAACAAATATCAATGAAAAGAAATTAGTTTCAATAATCTATCAATCTATCTGCAACTCTCTCTATCCTGTTTCATATATCTTTCTTCCCACTTTTCGGAGTCCAAACGGCTAATAAACTCTTCTGCCTTCACTTTAAACCAATGATTTTTCCCATTTCTGTTGATAGTACTTAATCAAAATCTCTTTTCTAAAAGAAATATTTCAAGACAGTTTGATGTTCAGCCATCCTAATATCAGTTAATTTTATTTTCACAGTACGAAATGGAAACGACAGTCAGCGGTGGGGCTTGAACTACTGGCCGAAGCCGGCAATTACGCTGCCGTGCAGAAACTTGTCCAGTGCAACCCCTACTGGAATATACACTACCCACGGACGGCGGCAGGCCTACTCTCCAGCCAAGCAATGACCGACAACGGATTGAGCTCCTCCATCCTGCAAGACGCCCGGGGTTTAACCACGCCTTCTTACCTACAGTCCTCGTCGGTGGACTTGGCCACAGTGGCAGCTGTAGCCGCCGCTGCAGCCGCTGCCGCCGGCCCGGGACATCCACTCTACCAATCGTCGACCAGCGCAGCCCAGAGCTATCCTTTCTCCCCTGGACATTCCTCTAGTGTTTGGATACCTGCATCAGTTGGCCTCACTCTGCACTGACACCTGAAGACAGGCCATGATTTTTTAAGTATGAGATTCAGAGCATGCGCTCTGAGCAGGAAGTTGAAAAAAACTTCAACTTGGGAGAAATGCTGGATGTCTCAATAGTCACTACATAATTTTTTTTCTCAAAACAAACAGACGAAATCTTTTGAAAATCGGTACACATAAACTAGAATGTTTGAGAATGTCATTATTTGAATTTTGCCAAGTTCAAATGATAATAATTACTTCACTAGCGGACTTCTACATGTTGGTCAGCTTCTCGATAGCAGTCCAGTTGAGCCAGAAGTTGACACCGACATCAACAGGTATTTTGAGTCAGACGTCTTCACAAAAATTTCTGATTCTTCTCATGAGTTCATAAAAGTCTCTTGATCTTGTCGTGTGCATTTTGCTCATGATTTAACTCTTCAGAGGCAAATTGCTGACCCTAAACCTTCCCAGACTGCGAGTTTGCACCTAAATTCTAACGAAATGATAATGAGGATAGATGTAGAGCTAAAGCGTCAAAATAATTCTCAGACATTGAACTATCAACTGATATCAATCTTTCTCAGATTGGACAGAAATATTAAAAGAAAACGTGTGGTCACTTTTGAGACACCCTGTATTGTTTTAAAAGTTCTTTGATGATTCAAAGATTCCCAGAGCAACAGAGACTTCTCCACGTCTTATTTTTTAACCCGAGCGATCGGTACATATTGGAAAAGCGCAGTTGAACTGTTTTTGAGTAGAAGTGTTTATCACTCAGCCAAATCGCAAAGTAAGATCAGTTGCAACCAGTTTACACAACGAATAAAAACAACACGATCTTTTGTCATGATAACAAAAAAAAAACAAACTTCTGTTTTTTGAAGTCAGTATAATCTGACGACAAAGATATCCTTCGTTTTCTATTTGACTTCTTTCATATTGCATAACATTCACAGCAAGATGTCATTTAAAATATTATGTTTTTAAGAAAAAATAAAGAAAGTTAAAAAATTGTATACTTTTTTTAAAATTTAGTTATCTTCTCATAAAATGAAAAAAAAAAAAGCAAAAAAAAAAAACCCCAACCAAAAATTAAAAGATATGTTTTTAGTTTTTGACCAATTTCTGTGATCTTAATGTTGCTCAGAGAGAAAAAAAAAGGTAAACCTTGCACCCTCACAGAAGAATTGATAATAGCCCACTTTTGAGTGTCTGTCTCGGCAAAAGAAAGTTGTTCACAGGGCAATGAACGAATGAAAATAACCAGAGTAACACAAGCGCTCAAAAATGGAATTTGATAAATTCCATAACTGAGTTTTACAGATTCTAACCTAAGATATGATTGACAAAATTTCGGCACCCAATGTTGTGCATTGAAATTAGGTAGATAGAATGTATTAGTGATCAGGAATGTTGGCAAACATTACTGATCCTGATTTTTCTATATACATGGATTGAAAATCAGGAAGAAAGAGATAGTCAGTAGTCAAGAATTGATACAAACTTTACCTACAGAAAAGGGCTATCACAAGTACAATATAAGTGCATTGAAAAATGATATGAATATAAAGACACATGCTTCCTTTTTTTTTAGTTTAATGCAAGTGTTACTGAAAGCATAGAGATATTGAATGAACAATGTATATGTATATATGTATATATATGATTAATGTGTCATCCACAGACAGCTGTTTCGATGTATTACATCTCTTCCGTGTGTCTATAGACTTTCCGTTATCCCATCCAGTACTGCAAGGCATAATTGAAACCTTCACTTCAGACCCGTAGGCCGATATCCTACCTATCGACTACGGAACTGGACAGGCAGTAAGGTTGAATTTAAGCGTTATATTTAAATTACAGAGAAACCCTTCATCCACTAGAGTGCTCAGTTCATATAGAAGAGCATTGCATATATATAACAGAAACTATGCTTATGTATATACGTATATATATGAAACTTATTATATCCATATGATATATTTACAAAAGAAATATACATCATATCAATATGTCAAGTGCAAAAGTTATGTACATAAAATGTAGAATACATAATGCACACACATATCAGTTATATGTACGTGCACACTAACATCTATATGGAAAATAGAATATATATCAAGAGGATATATCATAAATACAATATATATTTATATTCACGTACATATCGTCGGTTTTAGTAAATATATTAATGTAAGTATGAACTTTTATGTATGTATACGTGCATATATGTGTATGTATGTATGAAATTACCGAGAAAACTTACTATATATATATATATATATATATATATACGTATTAATATCCACACACATACAAACACACACACACACACACACACACACACACACACACTCATATATATGTGTGTGTGTAAGAATTAGAAATATGTACAAATCGTATATATTTATCTGAAATATCTTTATTCCACCAGTGCTCAATACTCTGGTTATGTACACACACACACACACACACACACACACATACACACATCCATCTATCTATATAGTTCATGATATATTTCTTATTTATAACAATACAAGAATAGATTTATCTGTTTTTGATGTTTAATATATATATATATATATATATATATATATATATATATATATATTCACGTTTGGACAGAAAAATACACGGATAGGCTTAAAACCACTTTTGGAGAATGCTATATACTTTTCCGTTTCATACTTGAGTGATGTTACTCACAGCAGAATGAATCGTCCCAGGGGAGACAACTCACAAAACTTAGTAAAACCCCGAACAAAAATCTTGCAATAATCGAACGCATTTACCCAAGGGACGATCGGTTTGAGTTAAGGTGCTACACTAGTCTGAAGAATAAGAATAAGAATAAGAATAAGAATAAGAATAAGAAGAAGAAGAAGAAGAAGAAGAAGAAGAAGAAGAAGAAGAAGAAGAAGAATGCAGTAAGGTAGAAGAGGATACAGAAATAAGATTTACATATGTAAATTCATTCAAAATTTGATTGACTGTAGCGCAACGAAAAGAAACTTTCAGATTCTCCCATCGTATTCACCCAACTTTTTTTCCTTTTCTCTCTTTTTTTCTTTCTTCTTCGATTTACCCTCTTTCTGTCAAACTTTAATAGAAATTTGGAGCTGTCTTGATTCTCGACCGTAACAAGAAATATAGGAACAACAACAGAAACAACAACAACCCTCACCAAATTTTGGGGAGTTAAAAATTGTCAATTGCGTATCATAACTTGAAATCACTACCAACTGATTGGTAGTCGTGTCTCTTACCGACTGAGCTAAATTGACAAGTCTAATATATCTATCTATATTTACATTAGGAACACAAAAGGGCTTATTCTATTCTGATAAATAAATACATTTATAAAATCAGCATTTCCTTACCATCACTTGAAATTACGACCAAATGATTGATAGTCGGCTCTCTTACCAACTGAGCCAAACACACATTCCGTTTCCACTTCTCCCTGCCTTTCTCTGTTTCCTTTCCCCTCCCCTTTTCAGCTGCCTATTCATAGTACCCCTGCATGGAATGCAACGTAATATCATTTTTTTTATTCAGAAAATGAATCTTTAAGTGTGTAATATCATAGATATGATAGATATGTAGAATATAGACATAATATGTAAGACTTCCTTGTTGTGGGTTCTGCTGAGGCTTTTTTGGAAAACAACTCATAAAAATTCTATTGGGACGAGAGCTGTCAACGAAGGGTCTTGTGCCCTCATATTTGGGGTTTTACATCAACCATCTGGGTTTATGTTTTGGATAAAAAATTATAATATGAATTTTTCATACCTCAAATGAATCAATGAACAATTTTTGAAAGTTTACTGATATATTTATATAAATGAGTTTTAAAAAACTTCAGAAATTTTAAACTAACTTTAGATAAAGTGTTTGATTGTTTAGTCATCAACAAAACGTGTTTGTATTTCGTCTGATACATGTACTGTTGTAGGATTAACTATTATCATGCAACAAACAAATGTATCAGCCGGGAGTTGACACCAGATGAAAAAAAAATGATTAAGTTGTCATCACAGTTAATAATTGGATAACTTTATCGTCGAAATTTAAAGTCAGGTTAAAAAAAAATTCCGTCGAAAAATGAATATGGTCAGAATGGATTCTAATAATCACATCACTGGCGTTTTCTACGGGAAAACATCGAAAATAGACTTGAAAAAACGTCTAGAAACATCTAGATTCTGGAGAAAATAAGAATATAATCATTTTTAGGAGTTTAGTGAAGTACTGATGAGAATTTTTAAGTCTGTAGAAAAAATAGTAGTTCCAACACACACGCACACACACACACACACACACACACACACACACACACACAAACACACACATAAAAACAGTCGAGCCCTTTGCCATCATCTCTGGTTATGGTTGCTCAACTCTTTTAAAAGTTAATCTATTGTCAAAATCTTCATTAATAACGAATCATTTACTCTTTCAAGAGAAATTGTAAAGGAGGAGGAGGAGGAGGAGGAGTGATCATCTTCTACATATATAAGTAAAATATATTCATATTCATATTTAAATGATATTTTTATAATCTGTTTTTCTTTCTTTCTTTTGAATCTATTTTTTTTGCGAGGCCTGATCTAGGGGGTCTTCTTAAAATCTTATTTTCAGTTTTGCTTGGGACCAAATCGTTCTGCAATTGGCCGTTGTCTACAACAACACGACAATCAATTTCACTTCTTCCACGAAAAGAACTCATTTCACTGAGGAAATCTTCCAATCTCCCACAATAACTATACGTTATGATTTAGAGCGTTACTTTTTAAACTGGGGTCCGCAGACCCTAAGGGGTACATCAAGTAATATTCAAAAGTCCGTGGCAGTGTTCCCACTTAACCTGACATTGCGATTCTTGTGGCAGAGGAACAACAGCGTCCATCGCACAACTATCAAAAACATCATTAATGTACAAAGACCTGTCTGCGTATATTGATAAACCGTTTTTTTTTAAAAGTTTGGCAAAAAACATTTCTAAGATTTTCAAAACTGTCATTATATTCATATCTTGTTGAATATATATATATATATATATATATATATATATATATATATAGAGAGAGAGAGAGAGAGAGAGAGAGAGAGTAGATTCGCAACACAAACACGCTTATGTTTCTGCCCTCTTTTCAGGCGAACGATTATAAGTGTTTTAAATCCCTGTTTAGGGAATTCAGCAAGAGTCTTGCGGGTATTGCAAACCTAATTTTTTCTAATATGCAATATATATATATATATATATATATATATATATATATATCATCTCTTCCGAAGTTGTCCGTTTGCCCTGTGTTGACACACAGTTTTACAAACAGTACCGATCACAAAGGCAGCCGGTCATATACAGATAAGAATTCGGATGAATGCAATTCATTTAAAGTGAATATGATGTTTAAGGGTTAAAAATTGCTTTTTTAGGAGTTTATTGATTAGTCTGATAACAAAATGCTAAAAATAGGGTTCCAAATTATTCAAAATAGGAAAGGGAAACGATCTATATAGGTATCTCCTTCCATTCCTATCTTAGGGTAGACTGACCGCTATTTTTTGAAGGTACTATATATACATACATATATATATATATATATATATATATATATATATATATATATATATATATAATGATATACGACAAGATACAAATATGACAGTTCTAAAAATCTTTGAATTATTTGTTATTTCTTTTTATTAAATTTTTTTATTGAAATTAGTTATCGATATCAAAAATTATCATTTAAAATTTTTTCCAAATTTATATATATATATATATATATATATATATATATATATATATATATATATATATATATATATATTAGTCCTTTTGCCTGGTGTTCGAAATACAGATTTACCAAGAGTACTGCTCATTAAGTTGGGCGGCAAAAGTCCGTACTACATTTGGTTTGCGCACACTTTTCAAATTCCTCGAATTAACACACACACACACACGCACACACACACACACACACACACACACACACATATATATATATATATATATATATATATATATATATATATATATATATATATATATTGTTAAAAATAGCAAACAAACTCTTTAAAACAATTTTTTTTTGATTTTCTCAGTTTGCGTTCAATCCTTTCATCAACGTCATCGAAGTTTAAAAAAAACAAACGAAAAAAATTTCCAAAATAGGTAGTTCTAGATCTTTCGGCCATCTCTGGTCATTATCAAGAAAATATGATAATTGCCGATGATGGTTGTAAAGTTCTCGAACCACCAACTATAAGCTCAATGCCTCTCCCAAGAGTATCGATGCAAAGTAAGTGGAGAGTCTCAACCAAAATCCGAACTCATTTACGCTGGATGCGTTTTCCATGCCAGTGACCGTTGCTCCACGCTGCGCATCCCGAAATGGAAAGGAAAATAATGTATCTATCTGGTTGGTGCAAAAATAATTGCGGTTCTTGTTATCTCAAACTTTGATTCTTATTTTGGAATAAAGTATTATTTAACTGGAATATTACACTTTAATGTGTTAATTCTTTAATTTATTTAAGCTGACCGTTTACATTCACTAATTTTTCTTGTTTATTTGAGGCTGTCAAATCAAATATGGAAAAAAAAGGCAAACTCGCGTAATTTTGTTACAGGAGTTCAAAATGGGACGTAAAGCAGCGGAAACTGCACGCAATATCAACAAAAAGTATTTGGCTAGGCGATCTTCAACGAACGTGCGACTCAACATCAGTTCCAGGGCCATTATCGAGGCGGACCCACACAAAACCCGGTTGTAGAGTAACTAAACCTTGCCTATTCAACAGTTGTTCGACTTTTTTACCGAATTGGAAAAGCAAAAAAAGCTCGAGATGTCGGTTGAATGATCCCAGCAGAAATTGAACGATCTAGGTTATAAAACTCTACCTCATCCTGCTAACTCACCCCAGACCTCTCTCCGACCAGCTACCATTTTTTTCAAGCATTTCGACCACTTTTTGCAAGAGAAGGTCTTCAATAACCTATTAGCAATTCGAAACGTCTTCGAAATAATGAAGAAACACATGATCTGATTCAACGGTATTCAAACTGTAATCTGCGTAATTTTGCAAGAGGTCAGCGAAACAGAGTGATATTTTTGCATATTTATACGCATGGTTTCGTATTCATTTATCTTGTGAGATAATTAATTGTGTATAATGTTCCTAACTCATAAAGACTCTTGACTAAAATTCAAATAATTATTTTTAACAGTTATGCTAAAATTAAAAACATCTTAGTTATGTACGTGACACGGACGCTGTTCAGTCAGTCTATTCTCCCCAGTGAGCTTCGTTCTCACTTTTCCATCCGAGTATGTGTTTTCTAGTTGAGTTAATACACATTCTGAAAATTCCATGAACAAGGCCAAAATCCAATTGTTACATACGTTTGTAAATGTATCTATGTAGAATTAAAAGATGTCTTTTGAAGGGGTACCCAATAAAAATTTGAGTCCCGTTTCCTCTCTTATGTACAACGCTGTCTTGTGATTTCTCCATGTGATGGTGAGCATGATTCTTTATTGCGCACGTTGAATGGTTCTAAGTTTGAGGGTGAATCTTTCGATTAGGTTACATGGTTCAGCCCCATAAGTGAATATCGGGAGGATGCGTTGATTATAGCACGAAGAGCAATTCTTTTAGGTTAGAGACCGTCAACCAAAACGGTCTGCATCAACATAGATGATATGATCATAAATTTCTTCTTCTGGCCGGCTATATATGTATCATATATACATGCCGCACCATTGGAGCTAGTGGGCTGAATATTTAAATATTTACTCTTTATCATGTGAAGAAAAAACTTTTGTAAAAAATTTCCCTCCAAAACAGATTTTAGTGGTGTTTTCAGGTCAATTTACAAGGTAAGTTTATGCTAATTTGGTACCTAAGTTTGTATTCACACTTTTTTTTTTTTTTGATTTGGCCTTTTTTGTGAGCTTTGGCCAACAAAAGGCGAAAGAAGTAATTTATTTATCGATCACGGGATTATTAAGTTTTTTAATTGATCATCGCTAACACTGTATGCTGTCAAAAAACATAATCTTTCTCTCTTTCGTCCCTTCTTTTCATCTCCCCAATTTCAGTTCTTCCGAACTCATAATCTTTCCTCCGGTCTTTCTCAAATCTCTTTCTTGTCTTCATTCGTTTGTATGCGAGTCGTAAACCCTTTCAAAAGCAACAGATACGCGTCCCTCAAATTCTCCGACCCTAACCAGTGCAAGGGACAGGGACTCAAGTCAAAACCAGCCTACCAAAAAATAATCGCAACGTGTGAGTTCAATAAGCCATTACCTTCTCCCAAACGAACGTGACCCACACAGTCGTTATGCGAGGTTTTGGGAAAGGCCTTTGTCCAGTAGTGGGCATGAAATGGCTGCATCTGTTGCTGCTGATGACATCACAATTGAATTTCTTAACCAAGAGACTTCTGACAACGTACTGTCGAGTAGTCTGATTTTCTTTTAATCCAACCAATTTTGTGATCAAAATACTTTATTCACGTAATATTTGTATGCGCTTCTATCAATCCATTGTATTGGTGTGTGTTCTGTAATCTGACTTTTCACCTGAAAAAAAAAATACGATCAAAACGATTTATTCACAATTACCATTTGTTTGTGTTCCGATGATATAGACACAGTCCTACAGATCAAGACACAATTCTACAGATCTTTTAATCCGACCATCCATTGTACAGATACTGCAGTCCCTATCTCTTTTAATCCGACTATATTTTGATCAAAACGGTTTAATCGCATTTAGTGTTGTAAAGTTTAAACTAGATAAACTCTTGTTGAAATCAACTGAAACTAAAGTGAACCAAAGAAGAAAACAACAACAACAACAACAACAACAACAACAACAACAACAACAACACCACCACCAACAATACCACCACCACCACCACCACGAAAAATGAATTCCAACAAATGCAGGGCTTTTTCCTGTCCATTTACTAAGTTCAACTTCGTGTGACATATCAGTGGTGTCTGGTACCTTTCAGTGGAGATCATGAGACAACAATTCCCCTCAAGACTCCAGCACTCTCCACAACATTCTATAGTATGATATTTGTAATACTGATTCTTCCAAACCAGTCAAATCTTGTAGCTTTCGCTGGAGATCAAGAGGCAGCAAGTCTCCTTGATACTTCAGCACTTTCATCAGTATTCTATCATTTGTACTCATTAGTTTTTCACATCGAAAGTAACATAATAATCGATACAGCAAAGATATATACATTCCAGTCTATAAAAATCGAAGTCTGTTCTTGTAATGTAAATATGTGTAGTTGGTGATTTCGCGCTTGAGTGCATACGAGAGAAAGAGAGAGAGGGGGGAGAGAGATTTTAAGGATTACTAAATAAGTCCTTTTTCGTCTTATTTGCTTCATTTACTTAGAATCTCGAAAACAATGATTTTACTGGATAGTCAAGGGTTCAACGCATTGATCAGATGGGGATAGTTTCAAGAGTCTGCGCACAGGTACCGGACGTGACGTGTACGGTTCATCAGAACAAAATTTGACGTACCCACTTAAAATAGATACACAGGGACGGCCAGAATAAAAGTGAAGAAGAAAAATAGCCCCAAAAAATGGAGAAATTTGAAATCACAATTTTATTGGGATCATTGTAATTATACAAGGTGTAAAAAACATGTACCATTGTGGCTATACGTTGAAAACGTATACCATTTCGACGATCAAAAAATTAATAAGAAGGTGTATTATTGTGACAATCAGAAAAATGACGAAGAACATATATTTTAGTACAATCAGAAATATGATGAAAACATGTAAGATTGTGACTATCAGAAACATAATAAAAACATGTGTTATCGTGATAATCAGAACTATGATAAATAAAGTATTATTGTGACAATCAAAACTATGATAAAACCATTTATTATTGTGACAATAAGAAATATAATAGAAAAACATGCATGATTTTGACAACCAGACATATAATAAAAATCATGTATTATTGTGACAATAAGAAATAAAGTATACAAAAATAAATTATACCTATATTTACAGTGTATTAACTATTGTCACGATCTAGTGTTTATCGAATTAGTTTCCTTTGGATCGTTGTTAATTCTGTCTTGATTATTTTACTTTACGCAATTATTGATTATATTATTTTTATAATTATTACGGAATTAATATAGATCTGATAGGCATACATCCAAATTTCGTTTTTGTGCATTTATCTCATTGGTTAATTTATCTTATTATGACATAGCAATGAAGATTACGCCAAAGAAACTCTTGATACTTTATATTTGGTCACACGTTAAAACAGCTTGAGTACAATGGCGACTAAAAAAAAGATTAAAGTTAGGATACCTGAATTATTGAAAATAAATTATCCAATGAAGAAGCTTTTGGCTCCTTTGCACTGATCCACATAACCCTGTAATTTTTTACGGGTATATTCTAATGTAAGTGCATAATTTATCTAACCAAACCAATGCAACGTAAGCTTTTGCTGAGTATAGACTTGAAAAGACTTTAATACCCGGTATGCGTTGAATCAACCGCCATTAGTTTCTAGATTTGACGGTTCTACGATTCGGTTTCAAACCGCCTTCAAACTGACTCGGTTAGTAAAACCGAATGTGTAAAAAACTAAATGCAGTTCGAAATTGAATCTTAATTCGACAACTTCCGATGCTTATTTTAGAATAAAATTCAATGTGTATTCATTATCATTTTCTGGGTTTTATAATTGATTTTCAGTTCTGTACAACCAAGTTAAAAGCGTAAGTAAACACAAATAGTTTTCATTTTTATAATCTGATTCATATTAAATGTATTATATTCAGAACAGGCCAGGTTGGTCACTCAATAGAAACCATCATATGACCAGTGTCTTTGGCAGCGTATCGTGTTCGTAGTGATCAATTGAAAATTTGGGAAAAGGAGTGATCAACGAATAGGTTATTTTTCTTGCCTTTTGTTTGGCAGTGATCAGTAAAAATTTTGAATTTTGAAAAAAAAAAAACTAGCGTGAATGCTGTCGGACACAAACTAAGGGATCAATTTAGCAAACACTTACATTGCTAATTGAGGCTAAACATAATTAGGAGTAAACGTTTACATTTTCAGCCCTCTATCTCCATTGTTTGCTCCAGGGACAATTCCCTGTTTGAACGTAGAGCGCGGAGAACTCTTCATTAGGGCAAAGAAACCGTCAACTAAAACCGTTACCGGAAATGACAACATAGTTTTCTTCAGTTTTTGAGCCGGTCTGGCTAGCTAGCTTTGCACCCAGCAGCTAAATGAGTACACCCTAAGCTGTGTGATTAGGGCGGAAAAATTGGGAAAGAAGTCGCGGGCCCCTCCCCTTTAAGTAAAAAGAGGAGCCTCCAATTACCATACGTATGGTCTTTGAATATGACTATCTCCGTTTGTCTGACCTGTATACGTAAAGAATACATACACGCATAGCCATCGAAACAGACCAACTCGAAAACTGAAGAAAACTTCGTTGACATTTTTGGTGATAGATTTGGTTGACAGTTTCTAATATATCCGTCTATTTTCAGCTGCAAAATGGTTAAAAATCGACGTATTCACATGGATGGATTCCTTGTGGATACGTTTCTGTTTTCTAGTATTTGCTATGATCCAGCAATGGCCAGGTCCTAAGTTTGCCGGAAATTTGGGGTACAACTGGATTTTATTATCAATCTATGTTAGAAAATTTGGTTTTTAGCAAATGGTGAGCGTTAGAGTGTCTAGTATTACAGTTACTCCTGGGGCAAAAGTATGGCTTAAGCCTAAACGTAAAATTAAATCAAAAGTCTTAGGGTTGACACAAGGTCAACTTTAAGCTGCAATATTCGGTTTTATAAAAAAATATATTTTTTCTCAATTAATTACAACGCAGACAAGCAGCAACTACAGACAAGAGCAGGTGTCTTCAGATGAAAGCGGAAGTCTTCAAGATGAACGTTTCCTGCTTATAGATTAGATAGATTAAAAAAAAAAGGGCGGGAGGTCACAGTCGATGGAAATTATTTCGGCAAACTTATTATCACTTGAACTCTACGTTTACTCATGAACACTGGACAGAACTAGCTGCTGATGAAGCAAGGGACTAAAGGTCCGATCAGAGATCCATATATTCGGTTGTTACGTATAAAATATCATTTTCAGAAATAAGATTAAGGAAGACAAAAAAATTGGTAAATATTTGATCAAAATATGATCCATATGAAGCAGAGTCATTTTTAATTAAACAATAAAATTAACTAAAAAAAAAAAAAAAAAAAGAAGTGGGTAGGGGAAAGAAAGAAAACTCTTCGGTTAATTCTTCCGTTCTGTGTTTACACTGAAGTCAATGGATTGAGATGTTTTATCTCATTTCGTTGGGTTTTATTTCTTTTTTTTTCTCTTTCTCCACTTTTGTCAGAGTCCCTTTTAAGAAGCCCGGGACGTCTTTGAAACACAGATATGATTCCTTCAGTTGACACACGTGGGGCCCTCATTTATATGCACGATCACGACTTTTCAGGTGAGAGACATTGCTTTTTTTTCTCTTACGTCGGTCATCGTCTTGTGTTCCTCCCCCTTGATACTCGTAGATCTACATTTATGTTTGCCCGAGGTGCTTTGCTTTCTTCTGTTCCAAAACCTTTGATTAATTCTTCTCTCTCTCCCTGACTGTTCCTCTCTCTCTCTCTCTGACTCACTCTCTTTTTTCGTTCCTTCTCTTTCTCTATCGCTCTCTTGTTCTCATTTTTTCTCTCTTTTGCTTCCCCCTTTCTTTTCCCTATTCTCTCATTTCCCTCTTTTGCTTGCTTTCTCTCTCTATTCATCTGCCTTTCTCTCGCTTATATATATATATATATATATATATATATATATATATATATATATATATATATATATATATATATATATATATATATATATACACACACATATATATAGATAGATGGATAGATAAATACGGATAAATACATGGAAGAGAGATGAACGGGAGTGAGTGTAAAAAATGAATTGATTTCATTTTATTGTATTTTGCACACACACACACACACACACATGCACATGCACATACACATATATATATGGTACAGCTCCGGCTAGCATTATGGTATAATATGATTATATAAAGCAACTTCTGTGATGTGATGGATTTATTTCAATATCAATATTTATTTCAATATTTCATTCGCCTAATAAGGACCAGAGAGGGCAGAAACATGAGCTAGTTTGTGTAGCGAATCCACATTCTAATATATATATATATATATATATATATATATATATATATATACATATATGTATGTGTGTGTGTGTGTGTGTGTGTGTGTGTTTGTTTGTGTGTGTTTGTGTGGAAAGGCAGTTTAAGGGACGAAATTTTGTTCGGACTGAATTATTCACGGTGAGTGAACAACGGCGATGATTGGAAAATAGAGTAATGAGTCCCGGAAGTGATTTGAACCTGCACACATTTTTTTCCATAGGAGCACCTATGTAACCTAGGTCTTTCTTAACCGATTGAGTCACCGGAACCCTGACGGTAGGTATGGGTCGAAATAACACCCTTTTCATTCCTTCTCTTCTCTGATAGCTGGTCGATTTTGCTATGCTTAGTAAATATCTAATAACCAATGCATCCTCCCAATAGTCACTTATGGAGCTGAAACATGGAACTTAACCAAGAGACAGACCCGTAAACTGAGAACCATGCAACGTGCACATGAAAGAATAATGCTGGGCCTCACATGGAGAGACCACAAAACAGCACAGTACATCCGAGAAAAGACAAGAGTTAGAGACATCATAGAATCCATAAAAAATATTAAATGGCAGTGGGCTGGCCATGTTGCAAGAATGGCAGACAATCGATGGACATCACGACTCACAACATGGATTCCCGAGACCACATGCGCAACCGAGGCCGGCAAAATGTTAGATGGAGAGACAAGCTAGACAAGTTCAGGAAGTACTGGCTCCGTGACGCCCATGATAGAGAAGTGTGGCAAATCCTGGGGAAAGGTCTATGTCCAACGACGGACGCTAAAAGACTGATGATGATGAATCTTCTGATTTCCGTACTGTGTCCTTCATAGCATTTCTAGGGTTAGGGGACTTACTTGGCAGTACCCATCTCCTCTTCGAGTAACATTAGGCATGTTGTAATAGTAATGACACCAGATGTTAGTATAAGAGATAATTGAGATGTCATTCTGGGACCTTTATAGTATCCCCAGCGCAAAAGGAGTAACTTGTCAGTGCCCATATTTCTAAGGTACATCGAATAGGTCGTACTCGGGTTACTTGGTACAATTAGCAAAGAAGAATCCTTAACATGATTACATTATTTTTCATAAAGACATCTGGGAGTAGATTCGTCCCTGTCCCAAAGAGCACTGGGACAAAGTAGACACGAGCCGTGCGAGATGGATATCGGACTTTCCCGATCCTATCTTTCGCACCTATAATCGTTACGCTACATAACAGCGTGGTTATAGCTGCTATATTGAAAAAAAATGGGAGGGAAGTAAATTATTGTAGTTATGTACTAAGCCTTGTTTATTCCAACTCAGTGAAGTCTCCAACTGAACTCAGAATATTCCCGAGAAAGTTAAAAAGAACCTTCAAACTTCATAATCGAAATAATGTATACGTACATATCTTTTCTTTTTCTTAAGAATTATACAATTTTACAAAAGAATATAAGATTACAGGAGAATTTCATGAAGAATCTGATCTTATGTCAATCAAATAATGAGTCTGGAGATTTTTATGGCTCAGTTGCATTTGCATTGTTTTTATCGAATCGTCTGATTGTGGCGAGGGCGAAGATAGTGTCCCTCTCGTCAGTACATCCAACTCGTGTAGTTGATTTCTTGTTTTGGTCTTTAATGAAATTCTTTGTCAAAACCTTCACGTTTTATGCAATACACACACACACACACACACACACACACACACACACACATATATATATATATATATATATATATATATATATATATATATATATATCAATGCTCTTTCAAGTCTGGAATGGTGCACTCTGGTGAATGGGGAATTGTGCGTAAGTAAATGTATCACTTTGGTCCTACTGCCAGTCTAGTTTTGCATAGGGCAGAGGTAAAATACCAACCTCTGGATCTAAAGCGAAGGTTCTAATCCTGCCTCGTGGTACTGGATGGTTATAGTACATAGCCACACTGATGAGTTGTAATACAACAAAACAGCTATATGCGGATGACACAATTATTAATCATTAAAATAAATCACCTAATATTAACAATTTTGATCAAGTTTCTCTATCGAACTTTACTGACGAACCTTTATATTTTCATGAGCTCACTTTTTTTTCACGGACACTTTGGGTTCGTACAAACCCAGGTTGGTGACCGCTGGATAGTTCACAAGTTGCTTAGGGTATCTACTGTTCCAAAGTGGTTACTCATCCAAGTACTGAGCTTGATTATCGCTGCTTAACTTCGTTGATATGGAGGGAACCGGTGCGTATGTCAAGTTGGTCATTTTAATTAATGCATAGGGACCAGAGGACACGGATCAAACGTTAACACGACGGTCGCCTTATGCAAATATTAATCGTTTCTCTTTAAGCAAATGCGGCTTCCAGTTTTTGCCTTACAGTTCCTGGTAAATTTCTGCTACCATTGCAACGAAAAACAAGACGGTGGATTCCCCAATCATAGGATTAGATGTTAAATAAACATTTCCGTCTTCGTTGAGATTGCAAAATTCTTCCTCTTTTTTTGTCGACAGCTTCTGTTGCGACCAAACGGATGTGTTTGTGTTTTGTGAGCCTGACAAGTAACGTTAATGTCCGCTCTTTGCAGCGTACGTGACTTCTCGCAATCTCTCGTAATCAAACGAACAGACGAGACTTAGATGACGCTTGCTTGTTTAGCCAGCATTGGAACCGTCCTTGGCTGAGATTTGTTGATGGAACGTCGACTTCTGACATTTCGTTTGTCAAAGGTTACGTTGACAAATCAGATGTG
>OY735216.1:15336426-15428926 GCA_963457665.1 Thysanoteuthis rhombus | reverse complement strand
ATTATTATTATCATTATTATTATTATTATTATTATTATTATTATTGAAGGGTTGTCTCATCTTTCATCTCGAACTCAAAATCAACTAGATTCTTGTTCAAGATGTTTATGATCATATATAAGGTCTTTGCGAGTACTGCCTTTCTCATTCAGTTGATGCTGATGTCCTTGGTGTTCAGTTTGAGGAGATAATTTTTGAGATTTGTTCTTATCACTTCTCATGCTACAATTACGATTGGAACGAACCTAATTGATTTTTTCCATAAGTTTTGCTGTTCCATCTTCAAGGTTTGTTTTTTCCCCCTTTTTCTTTCCGCTCAATATATTTGTCCGCTGGGCATGAGACGTCAATCAATATAGTCTGGATGTCTCCTTTATTAACAATAACAATGTTTGGCCTTCTAGCTGTAATTCTTCTTCTTCTTCTTCTTCTTCTTCTTCTTCTTCTTCTTCTTCTTCTTCTTATTATTATTATTATTATTATTATTATCATTATTATTATTATTATTATTATTAATAATGCATTTGCATGTTCGTACCAGATGTTTGTTGCGCTAGAGATTGAATGACAGCAAGTAAAATCTTCTGCATCTCTCATGAGATCCTCACAGACGCTACGGTCTAAACAGTTCAAGTTCTTCTTCAGATATATAATTCATTCAATCTACATTCTAGTGTTAATGGGATATCTAGATTTGTTTCTTTCAGCTTCAGCATCTTTGACCATCATAAAGTGAGAAAACCTTTGTTTTCTTTGTTGAGGATAACAAGTATTTCCTCCTTTTAGTGAATGTCATCAAGCCTGAAATAAATAGATTATTAGGTTCTCTAATTACATCTGGAAAGAAATGGTAATATACGTGCAAAAAATGCGTACTTTCTGGATGAAGCTGAATTACCTGGCTTTTCACATGCTTGAACATGAAAGATAAAGGCAACGACTTTTGTAGGTAAATGACTATCAGACACAAATTTTCTGAACTTGCAACAGAATTAAACGTTCTAAAACTGAGTTCTAATCGAACAATCATCATCATCATCATCATCATCATCATCCTGTTTTTTAACGTCCGTCGTTAAACATATACCTTCCCCAGGATTCGCTGCTATTCTCTATCATGAGCATCGCAGAGCCAGTATTTCCTGAATTTGTTTAGTTCATCTCTCCATGTTGTGTTCTGTCGGCCTCGGTTTCTAATGTGATCTCTGGGGATCAATGCTGTAAGATGTGATGTCCATCAGTTGTCTTTCATTCTTGCAACATCGCCTGCCCATTGCCATTTGAGTTTTTTTAATAGTTTCTATGATATCACAGACTCCTATTTTCGTCCTGATATACTGTGCTGTCTTGTGATCTCTCCAAGTGAGGTTGAGCACGATTCTCTCATGCGTGCGTTGCATGCTTCTCAGTTTGTGGGTTAGGTTCCATGTTTCAGCTCCATAAGTGACTATCGGGAGAATGCATTGGTTGTATACTCTTCTTTTTAAGCTCTCATAAATTATCAAAGTTAGCGAACGAAATTCGAGAAAACTAGAAAAAGTGATAAAACGAAATAATTGATCAGTTTTTAGATTTTTTTTCGAAAAGAAACAAAGGAATAAAAAAGCGAAATGACTTAATTAATCAAATTTTAACACGAGTTATAGATTGAATTTTTGAAAGAAAAAAAAACAACAAAACAAAAGATTTTGCAAATGCTCAATTTCTTCAAAGGGGGCTGTATAGGCCCATGTACGTTGTACGGTATATTAAATCCAAACTCAATTAAACACATCAAAACAAGGGCAATGCATGAATGATGGGCCAATCAGTTTTTAAGCTGGAAACTAACAGGTTGCCACAAATAATCATATTGAAATGGATCTGAGGTGACAAGCTTTTTATCTTGCCGCTCCGGATGTTGGTTCAGGGCGGATTTGAGTAAGTGTAAGAAGAGCGGTGGATGTTCTTTTTAGATCTGTTTTTTAAACACTAGTAATTTTATGTATGTTGATATATATATGGTTAATTACTCTACTTAGTCTGATACAGGGATACTAGAGCTGGGTGCCAAGTGAGGGTAGAAATTACTTGCAATAGACTGTGAGATTAGATAACTAATCATCGTTCTAGATCAAGCAATCATAACAGATATTCATTAAAATTAGCTAAGTCTGACACAAGGTCATAGAATTGGGACACCAAATGAGTATTGAACTCATTATAATAGCAGTTGGTTGAAATATTTTCTTTTCATCTTTCCTCTCTTGTTTATTTCTTTTCCATTTGTTTATTCTCAGATCTCCCACCTCTTCTTCTTCTTCATCTTGGTAATGTTCTTCTTTCTTTCTTTCTTTTCTTTTTTGTCTTTTTTTCTTTTAGTTTCTTCTCGCTTTCATTCCTTTTTTTTTAATCTTTCATTTTCTTCTCTTTTTGTACTTCTCTTCTTTTTTTCTTCTTTACTATTTCTCTCTCTCTTTCTTTATTCGGTTTTCTCTTTCTTTTCCTTTCATTATTTCGTTCTTTATACTTTTGTTACTCTTTCTTTCTTTCTTTCTTTATTTCATTTTCCCTTTTTCTTCTGATTCTTTTTCTTCACATATCATTCCACACTCTGTTTCTTTTTCTTTTTCTTTCCTTATCTCTCTCACACTCTCTTTCTTTATTGAGCACGTGTGAGCGTACAATCACTCCCAAATCTCTAGTTCTTACCTTTTTTTTTCAAATTATATATTTACCATCAAAACCAAACCAACCACCAATAATCGCCATGAATGGTGGCCCTGATTACAATCCCAACCGCTCCACATCAAACGATTTATACTCAACTTCCGCATGCGCACTCACAACAACTTGCTCATCCTTTTCATTTTTTGATACATACACACCCGTTTCCTCCACGCCGCCATCTTAACCCTATCTTTCTCCTTCAAACTTTCTCTAATTTGATAACCCCTTTTTTATTCCCGCTTAGCACAAACTCCGGTCGTCTGCTTCCTTTTTTTTTTGTTCAGCATTTCCTGCCTTAATCCATCACTTCTTCTTTTCTGATCTCGTCCTTTGCTGTGATCTTCTTTTCGGTATTTTACATGTTAGTGAGGTTATATATATATATATATATATATATATATATATATATATATATATATATACTTTTTTATCGCAACCCTTCCAAAATCTTTTTTCTTTCTTTCTCGTCACTTTTATCATTTCTCTTCGAAGGTCTTTCAAGTGATGCATTCTTCGTTTTCTTTTTATCTTTCCCTCTCCTCTTCTTTATACCCTTTCCCCCCTTTTTCTCTTCCTCCTCCTATTTCTATTTCTTTCCCAATATTATTTTCTGTTACCCTCTTTTTTGTTTTTCTTCCTCTATCTATTCAGTTTGTTCTCTTCTCTATAGTGTTTTTAAAAAATCTTTTACCCATTTTTTTTAAAGCAATTATTTTGTTATGTCCCTCTCTTTATTGCATTTTCTTTCTTTCTATTTGCATTTCTTTATATCCTTCTTCCTTTCCCCTTTTTATCATCTTTCTTTCTTTCTTTCTTTCTTTCTTTCTTTCTTCCTTTCTTTCTTTCATGGTATTTATTGTTCTTTTAAAAAAAGTTTTTGCTCAGTTTTTCTTTTCCATTCCTTTATTTCTTTCTCTTTTTATTTCTCAGAATCATTTTCTTTTTCTTCTCCCTTTCTTTTTTATCAAAATATCTCACCCTTTCAATTACTTCTAGTTTCTGCATTTTCATTCAACTCTACACATATTTCTTTCTTTCTTCTTTTTTCCTTCTTTCTTTCTATATTTTTCTTTCTTTCCTACTTCTTTCTTCATTTCTTTTTCTCTTCTTTATTTCATCCTTTCGCTTTCTCTTTCTTACGTTCTCTCTTTCTTTCCTCCTTTCTTCTTTCATTCTTTCTCCCTTTCTTTCTTTCTTCCTTCATTTATTTCTCCCTTTCTTTCTTCCTTTCTTTCTTTTTTCTTTCTTTTTCCCTTCCTTCCTTTCTTTCTTTCTTTCTTTCTTTCTTTCTTTCTTTCTTCCTTTCTTCCTTCCATCCTTTCTTTCTTTCTTTCTTTCTCATTTGCCCCATTCTACTCCGTATCTCACTAGACACATGCAAAACTCTCTTTCTTACCCTCGTCGTCCCAGACCCCCATCCCTCATCCACTACACCCGGGTCGTCCTCCACCCACTCTTGCCCCCCACGTCAACTCCAGGTCGTTCTCTTTCATTGTAACAATATTAAATCAACCTAATATCCCTGACTCGAAATACATCAGCTTCGCATCATAGTGTTTGTTTTTCATGCTGTCAAAACCAAATCACAGACGCAGAAGAGAACAAACTTTCTCTAATCTCAGCGCGCGTCCAACCCCTAATCCCACCGGTCAGGCATCAGTATTCAACCGGCGAGATACTTGATCGTCTATACCTATGTCTATATTTGCATATGGAAGTGTTTACTTGTGATTTGTTGGTGAATAAAATGTTTGCCAATATCAAGCTATTTATGCACCTGCTTGGTGGCCGAGACAGTTGTGTATCAGGATTACCAGATGTCTTTTACCGCACAAGAACACATGTATATGGTTTTGGGGGCCAAGTTAGGTAGTTTCAGTGCCAAAATAATCAAATGACTTAAAATCCCCCATCAGACAGGTTACAGGGAAATGGATTTATATGGATTTGATTTTTTAAAAAAAATTTGATTTTGAACACTTTGAACTCATTTTTCCATCTTGGTGTAGTCATGACGTTTCATCCGATTCATTTCTACGGCCTTCTTCTGGTGTAATATTTGTAAGGAATGGGAGTCTCTCCAGCTTCTCGTGACCACATCGAATATGAAAAAAAATAGTTCAAATTGTTTGAAAAAAAAGCTGGTATGTTAATGACTCTTCTCAAAACTATTGACAATATATATTTAGAAATTCATTATTCATGTTTGTTTATGTCGTATCATATTAGTCGCGTGTTATCTTTTGTAAATTTTCCTTCAGTACCAAATCAGTATTTTAGGAACCCGAAAGCCTTGTTTTGTACCTAATTAGTTCGATTTGGGTTTTGAAAAAATACTAGATGACAACCGTGTTGGCTATTTCACACTGGATTCTATGATCGGTGGTCGAAGAAGATAGGATCTCAAGAGCTGAACCTTTTTCTCCTCTCACACGATCATATACCTGACTAAACTAAGCTTGGTAAATATTTGGGTGCCTGCTGTAGAACGATATTTTGCAAACGTGCCTCGCTGGTCATTGCTGGTCATGTATAGGGATTTCGGTCCTTATCTGTAGTCCCACTATTGTAGCCTTGGGCCAGACTTAACCAAGCTTGGTAAATATCTGTACAGGTTGGCTGTCTGGTTAGCAAGCTAGTCTCGTAGATTATTGATGATGTAGTGAGTTGCGGCCTTCACAATACGTCCCACGGTTACAGCCTGTGCGAAACAAATGTACGCTTAATAAATATCTATAATAGTCTTTTCTGTATTAAAAGCGTGTATATAAATTAACTACCATAGTACCCGTCAAAAATGACTGAATCATTTTCATACAGAAAAATTATAGAATAGAAAGATAGATTGATGAAAATCTGATAGCATTTAATTTAAAAAGGAAAGAAAGAAAGAGAGTGGTCGAGAGAAAACTGAATTAAGTACATCAATTTAAATTATATTGTTTTTATCATTACTAGACTAAATACCCGCCCTAACGGGTGGAGAAAACTGATATCCAAAAAATGAATTCGTAAAATAGGAAGATCAATAGATGAAAATCAGATAGCATTTAATTAAAAAAAAGGAGAATTACTGAAAAAAAACCCCCAAAAAACAACAGAAAAATAGAAGTAAATTCATCAGTTTGAATCATATTGTAATTATTATTTCTGGTAATTACTTCCATCTCATTTTCATTGCAACTGAACTCAGGCTACATAAAGACTCAGATCCCTTTAAGTTCGGAAAAAAGGATAAGACAAAGATATGCCAGCTCACCTAGACTTTTCACGGCCTGCCTCAATATGATCTTCCGAAATCTAATCTGGGAAAAATAAAGGAATCAAAGTAGATGGCAAATACATAAGCAATCTCTCATTTGCAGACGACATCGTCCTTTTTTGCTGAGAGCTTTCATGGCCTCCAAATAACGCTAGTCAAACTGAATGATGAAGGCAAGATAATCTGTCTCCACGTGAACCTCAGTAAATAAATGTCATGTACAACGAACATGTTGAAAACAAAGACACAACAATTAAAATCGAAGACGCAGAACCGGAGAAAGTAGACCACTACATCTACATAGGACAACGAATCTTCATGAAATTTTTGAGAGAAGAAGAAATCAAGCAAAAAAATTTCTCTAGGTTGGCAAGCTTTTGGCAGAGCAAGCTCAACTTTCAAGGATAAGAAAATCCTGCTGATGCGAAAAAGAAGAGTATACAACCAATACATCCTCCCAATAATCTCCTATGTAGCTGAAACATGGAACCTAACCAAAAGATTGACTCTTAAACTAAGAACTATGCAACGTGCACAAGAGAGAATCATATTCAAGATAACATGGAGAGATCACCAGAAAGCACTATATATATGAGGGAAAAAGGAATCCTAGGCATCACTGAATCCATAAAATGGCAATGGGCCAGTCATGTTGCGAGAAAAGGAGACAGATGCTCTCTACGACCCTCTTCAGGTTCAATATCTGAGCCGTGTTGACTCACAACGTGGATCACTAAAGATCACATGCGAAGCCTAGTCCGATGAAACATAAAACGGCGTGACGAACCAGATAAGTTCGGAGAGTACTGGCTCTGTGACGCCCATGATAGAGAGATCTGGCGAATCTTGGGGAAGGTCTATGTCCAACGACGGACGCTAAAAGGCTTCTGCTGCTGCTGAAACTGGATACTGTTCAGCAGAGAGTGAATAAATCTACAGCGTGGATCGGAATAAAGAATAAGTTCCAGATTGGAATCGAACTCACAACTCTCTAATCTAGACTTTATCTCTATCTATTATGATGAAAATAAATTCTAACAAAACAAATAATATTTTTTTTACAATAATTCATCCGACAAAATAGATAGATGAAACAAAATTGGATAGAACTGAACAAACATTTAATAACTAACACAACGCCAGAAAGATCGGTGTAAGGTGTCAGTCGAAGGGTTTGATTTGGTCCGGTGCTTGCCACTGAGTTCCAATATTTCAGGGGCAAGAACGGTCGTGGGTTAAGCCACTGAGTTCGATTCTCACCTGGAATATATTCTTTACTCTGATCTGTGATGTTAATTCATTTACTCACTGTCAAAAGGAGTCTAGTCTGATCAAGTTGCGATTTTCTAATTGTTTATTCTGTTTACGTTGTCTAAATTGTGTGATATATTAACCGCGTAACAACAGGAGATAATTTTAAACAAGTTTCTATATAATATGACGCAATTTATAATTCATTTATTTTTTGACCAAATATGTCCATTCCTTAAATACATACATACATGTGTGTGTGTGTGTGCGTGTGTGTGTGTGTGTGCGTGTGTGTGTGTGTGTGCGTGTGTGTGTGTGTATGAAATGATGAACCAACACGATTTTCATCAATCTATCTTTGTATTTTTATAAATTCTTTTTTCTGGACGTCACACACACACACACACACACTCACACACACACACACACACACACACACACACATAGTTTATCCATCAGCTGTTTTACCATAGCTCTGTTTCAGTAGTATTGAAAACAGGACTTGTTCAATATACATATATATATATATATATATATATATATATATATATATATATATATAGGTTTATTTCGTAGAGTGCTCGATACATTCAACCTTAAATGTTCTGTTGGTTTTGAGTAGAGCTGGAGATATAGCAGAAAAGGGATTCGCTACACGAACATGTTTATGTTTCTGCCCTGTCTGGGCTTCTTTAGGGGAATCCTGATTCGCTTGAAAAAGCCCAGACAGCGCAGAAACATAAACGTGTTTGTTTAGCGAATCCCCATTCTGCTATATATATATATATATATATATATATATATATATATATATACGTGCATGAGTATTTATACACCCAACACATATATTTGTGCGTTTGTGTTTGTATGTATATATTCAGTTTATTGATTGAAGCACACACAAACGCACGTACACATATATGCATATATAGAGACATCCATATGTATGTACTTACATGGGGTGCTTATTGTGGCTCAATGATGAGCAAAATGACCTTACAGGAAAATTTGTTGGTTAATAAGTTTGATCTATTTCAGTCAACCTTGCGTTCATTCTTTCTCTATTTATTTCAGTCTGTCCATAGATATCAATATATCTATTCGTCAATCTATCTAAATGTTGTTGTGAATATCCATACACAGATGAATGCAGTTGTTAGCACAGATATTATTGTATATACACCTGTCGCTGCATGTGCATGTTAACCTGAGTGTAGAAATTTGCGCTATTTAGATGTTACTGGGACTGTGGGGCGAAGAAGAACTGGTAAGGCTAGAGAAATCGAGAGTTGGTAATAATAATAATAATAATAATAATAATAATAATAATAATAATAATAATAATAATAATAATAATAATAATAATAATAATGGCTGAAGACCTGTGTAGACTTATTGTCACTCAGCCTTCAGCAATGACCACCGGGCAACTGGTGTGAAACTGTAAACCGCAGAATTGCTGTGGTCTATGAGAATGTGGAAAGGAGAGCTGGAGACTTGAGGAGACTTGCTGTCACTCAACCACCAGCGGTAACCACCAGCGGTAACTACCAGGTAACTGGTGTGAGATTGCTAATAATAATAATGATAATAATAATAATGATAATAATAATAATAATGATGATGATGATGATGATGATGATGATTTAAAATAGCGGAACCGCCGAGAAGGAAAAGAAAAGAAAAGAAAAGAAAAGAAAAGAAGAGAGAAACAGATGACTGATGCAAAGCTACATTAATAGAAAGTGTTTCTCAAACTACATAAATCTGATCCATCATTTCCCACTTTTACTCCTTTGCAATCTTGATCGGCGTTTGCTACTCTCTCTCTCTTTTGATGTCTTTTCCGGTCAATGAATGAGACCTATTCCCCGTTCGTCGTTCATTTGTTTAACCCAGATGAGACCAGTCTGTGCACACAGTCACCGGACCTCATATTAAAGATGGCCGACTTATCCTAGCTCCGATCGTCAGCTTGTTCTTCCTTTGCCCGTTGCTCGTTCCCAGACACGAAGCGACACACGTTCTGTTACAGGGACGCGAAATGAAACAAAAGTGTGTCACCTCCTTCCGAATTTGTTTAAGGCACAAGCAGATTCTTTTTTTTTTTGTTTGTTTTGTTTTGCTTTACGTCTCTTATTACCCTTCTAGCGGCGTTCTTTTTCCTTCGCTCTCTAGCCAGACGCAGAAATAACGATCTGATGCGTGTTACGCCCTCGAATTGTGCGGTAACCTTCTGGACACGGAAGGCGTTTAATTGACCGCTAATTTGACAAGATGAAACCGTACAAGGCCGCTCCGTACGCGTTGTTTACATTGCTCAAACGATGGCGGCCATTATATGTGCTGTCTCTTTGATTTCTCACACCGTCGGATGAGGTATTTCCTATTGATAATTGATACATGTTATTAAATGCAGGAGAGAAAGGGGGAGGGCTAGCAGACCACACAGGTTTGTTGTTGGTAGAGACACGTACACATTCACACGCACACACACACACACACACAAATACATTTCCTCATATATACACACAAAAGTAAACACGATTTAACGCTTCCACTTGTGAACACTAAATGTAAACACCAATAAACGCGTACGTGATTACATACAAGCGTACGCTCATTTTTAACACCAAACTCGGGACAATACTTTAATAATGCACAAGCAGCCCCAAAAGTTAATTAAGCTTTTAAAAGAATCTAATTATATCTACTTATTAATTGTCTTTGCTTATTTATTTTCTTGGTGAATTTTTGCGAAGATGAATTTTCCGAATCTTTTTCAATGAATCTCACGAATTGTTTGATCAAAGAATTTGTCAATCAATTCGTTCAAGTAAGGGTTTTCACCGAAAATGTGGAGGTCTCCAATGTTACGGAAGGATCTATAACATCCAATAATATTTTTGCTAATGATAAGTAAAATTACCCGGAGTTAATGTCGGCAATTTCGATGAACAAATTAAGGAAAAAAAAAAAAAAGCGAAACCTCTGGAAAATTAAAGGAAAAAGAAGTCTGGTTTGTCGCTCAATCGAAACTGTCACACGACCAACGTATTTGGAGGTGTGAGTAGACATAACAAGGAGTAAATTTTGAAATTTTTAGCCTTCTAGCTCCATTGGTCTGTGCATGTGAGATATACATACATCGACAACCAGACCAACAAAGCCAATTTCGACACTTAAGGCTTACGGTTCATTAAATCCGATGTTTGATGATAACATTTCTAATTTTCGCTGTAAATATTTCCCAAGCTAGAACAGAAAATAACGAAAATTGAGCAAGTTAATAGTGGAGTATAGGTAAAGTCCGTGGGTAACGATGAGAAAAGCCGAAACCTTGGGTTACGTATACTTAGTTCAAACGCTGTCGGCGAGTGAATACGTTTCCTTTCTAACACCGTAATTTCTTGTGTTATGATATAAGCAAATAATATTGTTAATGGATGTTTTAACGTATTAATTATACCCCCAGATAATTATTCTAAACGGCTTAAATCAGTCAAAAGCTATCTTAACATTCATACTGACAAGATGTAAATTTATAAGAAGAAATGATCTTATCAATGCGTAACGAGCCTCTTCCCCCCACATGATAAATTCATTACATCTCATTAACAAAATATGAATAAATAAAAATCTATTTGAAATAGAGCAAATAATAATTCAATGAATAAAACATGGATTTTCACACATTTTTCAGAATTTTAAAGAATTCGATTCAATTTTTGGATGTCATTATAAAATCTTTTAGCGTGAATTGAACTATCGTAGCCACCAAAGGTGGCGAAGGGTTCTATACTTTCTTTTTTATATATATTTGTGTGTGTCTGTGTGTTCGCGTGTTTCAGTGCTCCTGGCCAAACCGTTTTGTGTACGGACTTGAAAATTGGCATTGATATCTTATTAACCCTCTTCTAAAAATGTTCTTTTGGACTTTAGAAGAAAAGTTTTTTGAATATTTCGGGGTCTTATATCGATGGGTTTATTAATAACACCTAGATTCTCCAGAATTTATGGATGTTTTTTTTTGTTCTCCGTTTTTTTTACTTTGTTCTGAATGTTTCTCTGTGGACAACGCCATAGAATTTATTCTGACTATATTTATTCTTTGATTGAATTTTTTATTTTTTTTCTACATGACTTCAAATTTTGACGCTACGGTCTTTCAATTATTGACTGTGATGGTGAGTATTTACATGCCTTACTTTTAAAACATGATTCAAGAAATAAAACTATAAAGTTGCCAAATAAATAATGTTACGATATTTTTTATTCCTAAATTTTCCAATTAGGTGCATAATTTTGACCTTTTCGCAAAAAAAAAAAAAAAAAATTATCAAGAATTCAATTCTCAAATTTTTCAATTCAGGTGTTTTCGCTAATGTATTTACTAGGAAACCTTTCAATCGATATATTCTATCCTCGATGCAATAAGCACAAAAAAGTTTGTTAAATTTTAATAATTATCGTCTATCACTATGTATAATCCACTACCATAGATAATCCGGATCCCCCAGCTTCAATTTCGAAAGAAACATGCATCATTATCCTGTGTATTCAATTATGTTTCTGTAGATAACACGCACCTTGAATTTTTGGCTATTGTCTTTCGAAAAATGCGCCCTATACATTGTGAAATACGATAGTTCAATTTTTGAATTTTTCAACACCTGGAAACCTTTCCAAAAACAAAAATTCCTGCTTCAGTGTGGTGAACGAATAATTTTTATGTTAGCATTTTCTCTGTTTTTTCCCCCTTCTAATACTTACTTGTCATAGTAAAGAAAAATTGAATCAATTCTCACATACGATTGAAATGGATTTTTGGTCACGGGTGTCTGTCTCGCAAATGTCCGTAAGAATAATAAAATCGTTTTTTTTTTTGTTTTTTTTTGTACTTACGTTGATATCAGTGATCTTAGGGAATCATAGATTTTTTTCAAATACTAGACTGGTCGCTATAGAATAAGGGCATTTTTCCTGGTTTGAAATTTATTTTGATCTCTTCTCTCTCCTTCATGAACGTGAATTAACGAGTTTCACCAATGTGTCATGAAAAACTCCCTCCCAGCCTCAATCCCACATCCCGAACTTACCATCCATCAATCCAAGCTATTGTCGCAAATACCTGATCCACGTTGGAACTGTTTCGTATAAACAAGAAAAAAAAAAGAAAAAAAAAGAAAAGCAGTCAGAACGGGTTTAAAACAACTGGGTAGAGTGTTGTTTTTTTTTTCTTTCTCCAATTATTTTCACATTCTTTGCTGTGAATTTGCTTAACGTTAGAGAATCGTGCAGTGCGTTCAAGTTCGACTGGGCACCACGCACGTCAACGCGTCAGTACTTAATATGCAAATGAGCCGACGACTTAAGTGGATGAGTCAATTAACGGGTCATATCGTTGTAACATACGCCATTCTGAAAATGATTTGTAAAGTGTTGACATTAGCAAATAACAGCATTTATTCACACATGTTTTTTTTGTTTGTTTGGGGAGGGCCTTTTTGTTTTGTTCACGAATTTCCAACCCCTCCCCTCTAGCCCCTCCCCCCGCCTTTGAGTTACAAATTGGAAGCTTTTCGATATCAAATTGTGAATCACAGAGAGAATATTCGTTCCTCAAAAATTCTTTTCTTATTTTAATTCGTTTAAAGAGCGTCGACGTTTTGCATTTTTAAGTAAGGAAGGAGGAAACTGTATAAACAGCTTCAAGATAAGCGTTTCTTGTTTGTCAGTGCAGACGGCCTGTCGAAAACAAAAACGGCGATACAAAAATTAAGACAAAAGTTATGTAAACACTATCATCAAAATATTGAGAAGGCGGCTTACAAATTGGAAAAGAACGACAGCTTTCGTACCTAAACGCCATCTGCTTATAATACAATACGGTTTCACCCAGGAGGATTTTCTTTCTTAATAGTTCAAGAAATAAAAGTAGGGAAAATGTTTGCCGTATAGCGACGGAGGTTGAGATAAATTTGACTTATAATTGAGGATGCAAATTGAGAGCAAATCAAAACTTCTATTCAAGGGGGAATGATAGCAGTAGAAATCATAACGGGAGAAAATGCGACCGTTTTTATGCTAAACTAAAATTTGCGAAAGAATTGGTGGGAATAACAGGTAGATGTGAGTGATGAAAATGCTGAGATTATTTAAAAACTGATAGCAGTAATGATTATTATTAAACTTCACAATGGCGTAAGTAAGAACTATCACAATTATAATTGCAATAACAATGATGATGACATCGATTTTGAGAGATCTGGAGTAAAGAGCGAGGAAAACAAGATCATCATAGCGTAAAACATTCATTGATATTTACAACATCATTTCTTATAGTCTAAGACAACAACAACAACAACAACAACAATAACAACAAATGGAAACGAAGATAATTCAAACCATTCACAGAATTCTACGAACAACTTATCTCACAGTCACAATCACCAATAAAACAAAGGCAAGGATGGTAAAAATAGCCATTAAACATTAACAGCAACTCATTTCAAAGTCTCAGAGAAATAAAACAACAATGAAGATGAGAATAGTTGAAAAAAATTCCTTTAATATTAACAACTCATCTCAAAGTCAGACAAAATCAGATGCCTGAATTGTAATGAGTGTAAATATTTTCCAAACGTGTTCGATCCAGTGCTTTCGATCATACTTCTGGTCATTATCGAAATAAGCATTAACCCTTTCAGGACTCGATACCCATATAGTATACATAAAAAAAGACATGTCATATATTTAGGGGGTAAAGTTTTACGGAAAATTCAAATTTTGCTATCATTTGATCAAAAATTTAAATTGAGGGCAAAACCGGGGGCCATATGGCCCTTACCATTCAAATTATGCAGTGTCAGATAGAACCTTTTTAATATATTCCATTGTTATGAGCCATATGGCCCTTCCCACCCTGAAAGGGTTAAAGCTTTTTTGTGTTAAGGTGCAAATAATATGATGCCAAAGAATCAAAAATCTAAAAAGCGACAAATATTCATAGTTTTCATTTAAAAACGTCTTTGTCTCGCTTTAAGAGGTTCTGTCTGTCGGTTGGTCGGCCCCCATATTGTTTCTCAGCAATTTAAAATCAGATTTACTTGAAACTTGGTGGAAAAGTGTCGCTTGGTAAGATGCTTCCTATACAAATCTTCAACTTACTGTCATGCTATCTATCAATAATGGCGTTTAAACTTAATGTTTTAAAATCGATTTTCTCAGCCGTTTCAAATCAGATTTACTTGAAACTCGACAGAGAGGTTTTTCCTGATAAGATGCATCTTACTTGAGAACAAAAAAAAATCTTCCACTAAGAGTCCTGTGATCTGGTAATAATGGCGTTTAAACTCTACTGTGAATGCCCTATGGAAGTTCTCGTCCATGTTTTCTTATGATCTTGATAGCAGCCTGAAATGCGAATGGAAGCACTAATTCCCAAATGTTCGGAAAATATTTGCTTTTATTGAATCCAGACATGTTTTCATGTACGTAAGCAAGAAAATTGCACAAACACACACACGCACACACGCACACGCACACACACAAACACACACACACACACACATATATATATATATATATACATATATATATATATATATATATATATATATATATATATATATATATATATATATATATATATATATACACACACATACATATATACATCGTATTGAATTATATCGTTATATTCTATACCTATTATATCACACGAGCCTCCAATCTGTATTACGCGATATCAGATGCCTCATCGTCAATAATCAAAGTAAAGTTCAACCCTGGAAATGCTATTAACACCTTGGAAAATGATATTTTCACAGTATTTCCCAAGTACCAAAGTCTTGTTTGTTTCTCCTGCGTAGATTTTTTCACAGTTTGTAAGTTGGTAACTGAACAATTCTATGAGCGTTTTTTAATCTTTACAAAAAGGTAATATTAAATTTACAAAAATGTTTCACACACGTCAGTATCCTTATTATGTGTGTCCTTCTGAGTGGGTAGCGTTCGAACCCAGGCAATATCGAATATTTTGAATGATGTTTTTCAAGGCTAGCCGATCATCTTTACTTAGAATGTTAGCGAAACACAATTGTTGCCATAAACAATGCATAAAACCATACACAAATAGCAAAAAGCAATAAAAAAAAATTGTGAAAAAATCTTGATACAGCATTTCGATGTTTAACACATCTTTCCAAGGAAATGGATTAATCTGTCTCTGGTTTGGGTTCATTGAAGAACAGTTTTCTTGACATAAATGGAACGATATAGTGTTTTCTTCGTTTTTTTTCACGTCTATTGAGTCAATGTGGTAGTAGCAAAGATCATATGGGGCTGAGTAATTTATAAACGCATTTTGTTGTATGGGTCACAAGGGTTGAGTGTTTTTCTTTATGTTACCGTATTCCAAGATTTTTGGTACGTGCTTATATCCTGATTCTGATTATAGTTATTTATTTATTTTTTTTATTTCCAGTGTTAATGTTTACTTTCCTTTGATTTTAATTTTGATTATAATTATTTTTAATATTGCTGATTTCCCGCCTATTGTGACCATTGTAGTTTGAACTTCTTATTTAAATTCTAAAGACTACATAATTGTTATTGTACCGTCTAAGTTCGAGTTTGGGTATCAAAGTTATATTGGTATCGAATCAATTGTAGTTTTTCGGAGTTGAGCATGAATTTGTATTAGATTAATACCTATGTGATTATAGGTTGGGGTTTAGATTGCAGTCTGTTATGAGTCTCTTCTCTATGTATAGTGTATTAAGTGGTATCATATATCTGTACATAGTTTTCTGCATTGATTGAATTCAATTTATAGTGTGACTTTTTAGAATTGTAGATGTGATTGTTTATTATCATTATTAGTTGTATTGAGTGTTATTGTTAATTATTATATTATTCTTTCATTCAGATGTAGTGTTAATGTGTGGCTAGCCAGGTTTACGTATAGATTTCACTTTGTGTTTACACTTTAACATTATTCCGTTTCTCCGGTCCAAAAGATTTGTTCAGTCTTTAAATCTCAAGATTCTTAGTTTCTCTTCTAGGCACAAGTAGCATTTGCCCTTAAGATTATTTGGAGGTCTGGAGTTACTAATGATAGCCCATTTAATAGAGTTTTCTTTCTTTGAGTTACCAGAACTATTTTGAGAGTACAGTTTGATATTTTAGTTTAAGAATTGAGAGGAATCTATTGTGCTTGTAGTATCTAGATTTCCATTTAGCTTTTGGGATACCAATATAGTATTATTGTAATGTGGTAGTTCAATTGTTACAATCCTTGCCAAGTATATGCAGCTCTAAGGTGTGCATTTGTTATTTACTAGGCACGTATTTTTATTTCTGCAGTCTTATTTGCTTTTGGTTATATCATTTCTGCTCTTAATTATTGTTGTTAGATTTCATTACTTTTTTATTTCGTGAGTTTAAAATTCTGCTTATATTTTTCAGTACAACTACAGCTGATTTTTAAAAGTGTTTCTGCTAAAAATCTCATGCATGGGATTTAATCGGGGGGAATATTTGTCGATGAGTTGGAGGAATTTTTTTCAGTAGTGATGTTAGTTTGCAATCAGGTTGTTTGAACCAACAATCTTTCTGTTCCTACTTCTCTTCTTGACGTTGGTGTCACTGTTATTGGTGCTGTTATCTATATTTTCTATGAATTTTAACTTATGATTTAAACCACATTTTTTACAAGACTCTTTCTTTTCTTCAAAATTCTATTTGTGGAAAGAATTATTAATAATTCTACTGTTGATGGAATTTGGGATCTGTTTAGTACTAATATTGGGTGATTTTATTTGATATCAATGTATGCGAGGTCTTGGTCATCTTTAGATTATGATCGGTATGTGTGATCGTCTAGGTTCATGTGTTCTGCATAATCCTAACCGAGAGTGGCGAGTTCCTATAAAGCGATGAAGTAAAAAAACATTAATTTATATGGGAAAATAGTTGATTGTTCCCAGACCTCTAAAATGGTGGTGATGGAATGTTAGGAAGTTATGGTTGTTATAGGAACAGGGGACTGTGGTGGTGGTAGCAGGAACAGGGGGCTAGTGTTCGAGAAGTTGAGGGGTGGACGCTAACTCTATAGCAGCTCAATTCAAAACAAAGGCCGTGGCGTAAAGCAAACATTCGAAAAGCAGGGGATACCTGTATATACATAACTTATATATGTATATATATATATATATATATATATATATATATATATATATATATATATATATATATATATATATAGTAGAATGTGGATTCGTTACACAAACTAGCTCATATTCATGCCCTCATCAGGCCTCATCAGGATTCGCCTGATGAGACCCGAAGAGGGCAAAAACATGTGCTAGTTTGTGTAGCAAATCCACATTCTACTATTTATTTCCAGCTCTACTCTAAAAAAACTTGACTTCATGAGTAAAAAGTTGTATGTATCGAGCACTCTATGAAATAAATCCATTACATTTCAGAAGTGGCTTTATATTATTGATATATTATTATGTCATGTTGTACTGCCAGCCTGATTTGTACCACATATACTGTGTATATATATATATATATATATATATATATATATATATATATATATATATATATATATATATATATATAATTTCCATCATTGGAAATTATATAGACTCTTATTTCTGTTCAATTCGGATACAGTAAAAATTTGTTCACAAGCGAAAAAAAACTCTCTTACAGGTTGGTACGTGAGTGAGTGTCGATAAAGGATGAGTTCATAACTTCTTACTTGCCTTTATGGTGATGTTAACTGAAAAGGGACTCAATGAGGCTTTTTAACACATTGAAAAGGCAATAAACAAATATTGAATGTGAAAATCAAAATTACGAAAGAAGGATCAAAGTTGTCTCATATCTAATGAAAGCATCCGCTTGCTATCGTGAAATTTACCGTGAAAAGAAAAAGGATTCGACAAAGCAGTTAACACTCGAATCCTCCATGAAAAAAATGGCAGCCATGAAAACAATAAAGAGAGAGACTGTATCATCAACACCAAGGGATTGACTTGAGATGATTAGTAAATTGTTACTTCTAAGTATTTTTTTTTTTCGTGTATTTTTCTTCCTACCAATTTTCTCTGTACTCCATTCCCTTTCTTCTCAGAACAATTGCTTGGGCATGGTTTTATTATTCCTTATCTATATAAAAATATTAGTGCAATAATATATATTGATTAAAATATTTCAAACTTATATCTATACTTGAATGAATTGTATGAAACATAATTTTGTCTTCTTAGAAGGTAACTTTATTTAATGCTTAGTTTTCGATGGATAACTATATCTCATTTTACGACCTCCTGATTTGCAAACTATGATTAGGAACGAATTGGTTCGTCAAGTTGAAATACATAGACACAGACACGTATTTATACACACACACACACACACACATATATATATATATATATATATGTGTGTGTGTCATCCACAGTCAGTTATTTCGGTGTATTACAACTCTTCAGTGTGGCTATAGACTATCCAGTATCCAATCCGGTACCACGTGGTAGGATTGAAACCTTTGCTTCAGACCCAGAGACCAGTATTCAACCTCTGTGACACGAAACTGGACTGTTAGTAAGGTTGAATATAAGCGATATATTTATTTAGTATGTATTCCCCATTCACCAGAGTGCTCTATTCCTATGGAAGAGCATTGCATAAGCTTGCATTGAACGAGTTACCTCACTAAAAGAGTTCTCAACCCTGAATAGGGGAGCGTTAATATATATATATATATATATATATATATATATATATATATATATATATATATATCCTTCTGTCTCGTTAGACATTGGAACTATACTGAGTCAAGCATATGGAAATCTTGGGATTCCCAGTCGACAGAATCCTCCACTCAGCCTCGCTGGTTCAGTCCAAGAATAGGGGAAAGCGAAACGTAATATGTTTGGCATGGAATCCAGGAGCTCCCGGAAAGATGTCAAAGTTAGTATCCGACTGCATTAAGAAAGCACCACTTCTTGTTATGGAATCAAAGCTGCTCTTCTCCTAGACTGCTTGCCTCTCCAAAGCTAAAGGGCACAGCAAGCCCTGCTATATCATCTATGGTTTGGAGAAGGAAAGATGGATTCATGCCTTTCTTGATGGCATTAGTACGAAGTGAACGTCAACAGCCTCGACCAGAGTTTGAATACGGCTCGCCAATTCCATTATTCATGCTGTCAAAGCGCACTTCTACACGCACACATATACACACACAAACGCATACGTATTCGTATGCATATATAAATGTGTATATCTATGAGTGTGTGTGTGTGTGTGCTTCCTATGCATTTTCTGGCTTACCCTGGATTTTTCCATTTGTTGGAAAATCATAAAATAGTCCGATAATATCCATATATAGCGAAGAATCCGCTTTTATCTATGTACATATCTTTCCCGCTTCTCATTTTATTTATATTGATGTACATCTTTGGATGCTTTGAGAAGGTTCCAGAAGGTTCCAGGAAAAAAAAAACCCAAACAACCCTCCCCCACTCAAGAAAAAAAAAAAGAAAAAAACAATCGCATATTTATACATACACTCACCCCCATAAATCGGGCGCCTACCTGAAAGCGATGGTTAGCAAGATCTCTGCATAAACCATATCTAAGAAGTTTGAATATCAACTCTGTCTGTCACAAACTAGACGGAGCTTTGTATTAGCGATAGAGACAAATAGATGAAATGAATTTCTTGTAAAAAAAAAATTAATATTGTTCAAGTAAACAAGGGCAGAATCAATTCCAAAGGTGCAAGCCTGGAAGGGTCCAGACTTTATGGTGTGCAGAGCAGCCATTTATCATCATAGAAAATAACTTTCCGTACGAAAACAAAGCTTCGAAGTATCTAGGTCACCTCTTTTCAGTGTTGCAAATTTAGATATTTTATATCTAAATTCAAGCGAAGAATCACTCTAGGATGGCAAGCCTTCAACAGAGCAAGCCCAACTTTCAAAAACCAGACAATCCCTATAATCCTAAAAAGAAGAGTATACAACCAATGCATTCTTCCGATAGTCACTTATGGAGCTGAAACATAGAACATAACCAAGAGACTGACCTGCAAACTGAGAAACATTCAACATGCGCTTGAGAGAATCATTCTTAACATTACATGGAAAGATTAGAAGACAGCACAGTATATCAGGAATAAATCAGGAGTCTGAGACATCATAGAAACTATCAAAAAACTCAAATGGCCATGGGCAGGCCATGTTGCAAGAATGAAAGACAACCGATGGACATCATGCCTCACAACATGGATCCCAAGAGATCATATGCGAAACTGAGGCCGACAGAATACAAGATGGAGAGACTAACTAATCAAATTCAGGATATACTGGCTCCACGACGGCCATGATAGAGAATTGTGGAGAATTCTGGGGAAGGTTTAAGTCCAACAACGGACGTTAGAAGACTGATGATGATGATGATGATGATGATGATGATGATGAAAGATCAGAAGTAAAGGGGGATAATTTATAGAAGTTACGAAGAAAGATATATCATCTTTCAAAATTTTATTTTCATCAGATTCCTCGAGAACTGCCGATCCAAACATCTCCAAACTCGACATTCAGCTGCGTTGTAGGCTAACTAACATATCTGGAGAATATGAAGATATTTCTGTAACATTAAGTACCACTGTTGCAGAGCAATAGTCTCATGAGCCTTATGAGTTCAATTCATTTTGCTTGCAAAAATGCTATGCTTAGTAATTAAGATAGGGTCACGATATGATTCGTCCTCTGCCGAGGAAGGCAATACGAGTAACAGCTTTTGGGTAGGCAAGGTAATTTTAAGAGAGGGTGTTTTTTTAAACATTCAATCAGCAACACGCTGAACCGGCAACCAGTTTGTCGATTCCGTTTCCCACGAGGGGTAACCATCACGCTTCTCCTCATTAGATGTCCCCCATCTGTTGCCTTGTGCTGCACCAAGCTAAACTTTGTAAATAGCCGTATATTTATCAACGGAGGCCCTTTCTAGAGAGCGATGGTTAAGGAACAAGTCCCGCAATTCATTCGTTAGTATAACAGCTTTGATCATCATCGGGTGTCCCGAACTTGCGACCTCGTGTAATATTAAACTAAGCTTAGTAGATATCAATAAATGATAAAACTAATATTAAAAAGATGTTGAAAATGGCCCAAATGTTCATAAAAGGCATCCATCGATAAAAAAAACAAGGTGGACTTACATCTGTAAGAATTTTAAGTTTTTATGCTTAAAGAAAAAATAATTTTTAGAATTCAGAGAACTATTTCAAGATAAATGTCTGAGAACACTGAGACAAAAAAAAAAGAAAAAAAGAAAAGGAAATTATCTCCATAATTCATAATTTGTCAAAAATGATACACTTTTTCCCTTCATGAACATTTGTTTAAAAGGCTCCATGTGGCCATTACGAACAGGAATTAGAGTTGAAAATACTTAAAAACATATGAATCTCGGACTAAAACTTGTGCAGTCAGAATTTCCATTATCTCAAAGAAAAATATCCGCATGGATCCCAGAGAAAATTATAGTGACGGATATCATACAATTAGGCGACAAAGGTGGAGATGGGCGGGGCACTTGACGAGAAGTTTGATCCGAGGTTTAACCGATTGGTGCACATGGGACAGTGAACGCTGTAGGAAAAGATCCGACACGAGATGGAAGGAGGAGATGGAAAGGTTCGCCTGAGAGTCAATTATATGTGTGCCGATTTATGATTGTGAGGGCGTAACCGAGTTTGGAAAAGGGGGAAGTAGCGAACGAAAAAGAGAGAAATAACAGGTGGGGTGGTTTGTTATGCGCCTAGGTATCTGTGCGCTTGCGTAAGAGCAGTTGTGTATTTGCCCAGATTAAACCTAGATTTGAACTCAGACTTTTTGCGACAGAAACCGATTCCCAATAATGGAATCTTAATTCTGATCATTTTTCAAGCAAATTTTTTGCGTACTGTACGCAATAATAATGTTTTTTGATAGCTTAGCGATGGTTGGTGTTTCCTTGTCATATAATTCGCAATGTCAGATCCAGAGGAAAAACTGCTGTGAACCCCCTCCCCCGAGCGTTGTTTGACGAACCCACAGGGGTCCGCAGACCTCAGTTTCGAAACCACTGCTCTACAGCGTACGCCATTATAGATGTTTACCAAGCTTTACGTAGTTTGGCAAAGAGTCACAGTATGTAGAGACTCAGTGAGGATCTGAACTTTATTGTATCCACAGCCTGTGAGATTAGCTTATTATCCATCGCTCTACGGTTGGCACCTTGGATATTTTCAACGCACATAGGGACACAATTGTTAGGCACACAGAAAGGATCAACTTCACTAGTAATCCTCTATGAGGCCAACCATCGCTCTGATCATCTCTGTGAATAAGTGTGTGTATATGTTTGGGTAAAGATGCAAGCGAAGGAGAGAAATATATTTGGAGGTGTGGGACGGGGTTCGGGTGAGGCAGAGTCGGTTTTAGGTTGGAGGGGTTGTCGGCCTGATTCCAAGGTCCAGATAGCGCTCAAGTAGCAATATATATGCTGATATCAACGAAATCAAGATTTGCGGAAATGTAGAGAGAATAATTTCAATAAATCGCAGCAGATAGCATCAGCCTCTCTCGATAGACGGTCGTCAGTGGCGACAATCGAGAGACTAACGCCTCTACTGGTTCTACAAACCCACCTCTTCATCTCTCTTGCTCTCTCTCTCGCTCTCTCTCTCGCTTAGCCGCCATAATGACCCCGCCCACTTCTACAAACAGCTTTTTTCCCGCGTGTTTGCTTTGCCACAACCCACGCCTATTCGCATAAGCGGAGGATTTTGTGGAAGGGTCCATACATTCTCCAAATTTCTACAGAAGTAATTATATGTTTATAGCCTCGCTTACACACATACCCACTCGCACACACACACACACACACACACACATATATATATAGAGAGATATATATACCTCTTTATATTGATACATACATATATGAATACATTATATATATATATATATATATATATATATATATATATATATATATATATATATTTCTGTATCATTACGTCCCTTTATATAGGCATAGCTGCCGTAATAAATATATACATATATATTACATTGAAACTCCATCTCACATGATCTATTTGAAATGTATAATTTGGCCCAGACAGCGTAATAAGAATAAACAATTAAATGAAATAGGCCTGCCTGTGGAATTGGCGGCTGTTCAGCTAAGTGGTAAGAGCCAAGCTACGTTGAAGCGGCTACCTTATCTGTCACAGGTTTGATTTTTGCTGCAGCCCCATTTTCTTCAATTGTTTATTCTATTAATGCTGTCTAGTCCAAATGATGCATCTACTGTGTAATAACGGAATATCATTACAAGTAAAGTTTTAAAGTAATAAAACGCACTTGTAATTATTTTCATCGGATCATATATGTATTTCTTTATAATAATAATAATAATAATAATAATAATGATAATAATAATAATAATAATAATAATAGAAATAAGTTACTGTATTTTCCAGGAGGTATTCCCCGGAAAAATTAGTTAAATCGTTTTTTGGTAATGATAATTTTATGAAAAATCATTAATAGGAGTGCTCAATGACAATTTATAATAAATGAATGTTTTCAAATGAATTTTGTCAAATCAAATATTAATAAAAAGCCAAAAGAAAAAAAAACGGAAAAAAGTTTCAAATCTGTATTTCGATTCGCTTACATTTCGTCTTCCATCTTTCTCGAAATTAATGAATATTGATATTGAAAAAAATTTCCTCAGATTAATCAACGTACGTTTCCCTAAAGAAAACCCATTTCCTAAGATTCTTAACAGCAATACCTTAAGAATTAGCTTCAGCTGTATCGAAAATAACAGCAGAATTATAAATCCACATAATGAATCAGTAATTGAGTCTAACAGCAATGATGATTAAAATCAAGTGATTAAAAAATGTATTACTTCAGAAATAAGAACACACGCTCTGTAGACAACGAATGCACAACTGTAAACAGCATATACTTTGCAACAATAGCAACAACTTAACAGTCAAACAATAACAAAAATTACAATTTAATCTTGAGACTTCAATGGAAATATAGTCAGTAAAACCATAATAGACCCTTTTCAAATAAAGAACTAAAAAAATGACTGAGCACTTTCAAAATATTTTGGCAAGAAAGGATGAAAACTAGCACCTTCTGTCAAATGGGATATTATTTACAACTCCAGAACCCCAAATAGCTTTCAAGGCAGATTTTTCTTGTGTCTAGAAGAAAAACTAAAAATCTTAAAATCTAGAAATAAAAAACTTTTCTAAATCAAAGAAATGATTTCAAAATGCAGACACAAAAATAAATTAAAACTAAAAACTGACTAACAATACACATACACAGCATTGAATGAAAAATTGAAATAAATAATAACTCTAACTTCCACATATCTAAATTCATACTAACAATCTCATACATATATAAAATAATGTATAACCAAATATATGATATGCCTGAATATACTTATTATTGGCTTTATCAATAACAATTCTAAAGTATTCCCGAACTTTAAATCAGTTGGGGTAAAATCAAACAATCTCTCTCTCTCTCTCTCTCTCTCTCTCTCTCTCTATATATATATATATATATATATATATACGTACATCTTATGTATGTGTATATATACATCTACTAATCAAAATTATCTTATTGGTCAATACCACCATTATAAGAATTAATAACATTAATTCACCTTTGCCTCGGTGTTTAATAACTGATCTAAAACGTTTCACATTCAACCTGGAGAAACTTCAAGTCATACTAAAATATACTTAAAAATTGAATCAATCATCATCAAATTTGAATAAAATCAACCACACATACACACACACACACACACATGTATATATGCGTGTGTTTTGGGACATATATTTATACATAGCAATAAATATCGAATTATATTGACTTTCATTGCAATCTTTTTCCACGTTATGTTTTTCAACCCATTTGATCGAATTTCCCGACCAAAATTTCGTTCCGGGTGATGGCTTGAATTTTAAATTTACCCCCAAAGTGAGTCAACTCTGTTCTTCCTGGTGAGATGTAAGTACATTGAAATACAGAACTGAGAATTTTCTCATTTTTATTTTTTAAAGTTTCATTTTTCCATTTATTTTCCTGTGGCACAGCATTGAAAACATGACCAGATATCTGCCAATCATCAAAATTAGAGAACATTTTGATCACCTTACCAATCCAATCTATGGCGACAAAATATCTTATATATCCATTGCCAGTCTTGACAGATATAAGCTAAAGTGTAATATTCACATACTTATATGTACATTCATATACAACTGGATCTGGTTCATATTCCGAAAATAACTTTCCAATACACCGTTATCTCGAACGTTGGCTCCAATTTGCGATAGTTATTTCTCCAAGTTAGACAGATCCCAACACTGGAATTAGGATTTTACCGCAAGGTTTTGCTATGGTAGAACATGGCTATGAATTACTGGATCCTTGTGAAACCATCACCACAGACTTTATTGTCAAAATCCCAAACATGTCGATGGTACATTACACTGGAAATAGGATACTGAAAAAAGTCGTTGGATATTAAGAAGATTTGGTGTCACTTGATCTCTAGTAAAAAAAATAACAACAAAAAACAGATTGAATTGTGTGAAAACGCAATGAGTACAAATGATAGAAAACGGGAGAGATTGCTGTAATATTGAGGACACTTGCTGTCGCTTGATCTCCACCGAAAGTCATCAGATACTAGCGGTGTTAAAATTTAATGAGTACAGTTGCCATTTCACCGATTAATAAATTTTGAATAATAGATATAAACAGTAGGAGCACAGCTACTTGTGTATGAAACTCCTTAAAATTGTATGCAAATATTATTCTGGATGAGTTTGTATTATAGACAGAAGACTGTACACAGAAGATAACGGCGAGGTGGTTGGTCTGAGTTATAATGAGCTGTAGCCCCTCCCCGAAAAACAAACAAACAAACAAACAAACAAACAAACAGAATATCCATTTTATTGACCGGTAAATATTATATATCATATCTATGTTTTTTCTATTATATCACTCATCTTTACTGACTTATAAGACATTCTCGAAATGTAGCTCAGTATTAAACCGTGTCCATTGTGTTGGTAATATGGATTCGAGACTTATTCCCGAAGACTCAAGTTGTATGGTCAGACAGTTACGTATATCAAAAAATATGCGTCTTGTAGACTTGTGAACCCGTTAATGAAAGACAGAAAAATGTTATTTTCTGAAATTCGTATCAAGTAAGATCATAACCGACATTTGTTTTCTTGCATCCGTCTGCTCTTGAAGTAGCAGGAAATTATGAGGGCGAAATAAGGTTGACCGTGGAAAAGCCTGTGGCTATCTCAACTTATCTGAGCCAACGATGCTAATAAGCGGAGATCAAGTGTCTGTCAGTTTTTCGGCAGTGATAATTTCTTTCAACAAATACGAATGTCGGATCTTTCAATCGTGATGTCTTCACATTTTTTTCCAGAAATGTCAAATGAAGCGCATTTGCATAATCCAATATTCATTGCCTCGTTCTGGATTTTTTTTCGTGTCGCCAGGAAATATCTGGCTTCTGAGCGGACAGCCAAATAAGATTTGATTAACTCAATTAAATGTTGATAAATCGTCACTCTTTTTATCAAATAATATAAAATTATCATTATCATTATTAGAGAAAAAAAAAACTTACTCATCTCTTATTGTATTCCTTCCTGCATACGTACCTTACGTTCCCATTGTGCGTTTCATTATCTAATCTATTAGGTGGCAGATAGGATACTTCGATATTCATAGCATTATACTATATGGAAATTATGATAAACTAATAATAATCTTCTAGCTCATAGGTTCGTTCATTTAAATGTAAGTACGTTATGCTTTCATTTTTATTTTCCCACGTCTAATCTACTAAATGTTAAACAGAATATCATAATATCCAGAACATTATTTCATATCTTATATCTAAATGATGATAAACTATATTATTATCATTATTGTTAATTGTTTAATTCGTTTCATTGTACGTACGTTATTCTTTCATTGTATATACCATTGTATAATCTGGTAGATAAAATAATATAATATTCAAAGCAACAAAAACTTAACGAATGCAAGCAAGAATGAAATGGGGAGAACAACGGCAATAATCTTATTGATTTTTAAGTTCAATTGAATAATAAGATTAAAATTCCTGAACAACTAATTTGTAGATTAGATACTCAAAGATGCAATGAAAACATAACGTACTCATGTAGAAACGAATGAAACAAAGTACAAAAAGGATATTATAGATAGTCGCAGTAAGATAATTAAACGCTTTGTCCCAACGAACAAATAAATGAGAAGTCAGACAAATACCAAGATGTTTCTCGAGAGAATAAACATTTGTGGAATATTAAGGTGATGGTGGTTTCCATTAGCACTGGAAGACTGGGAATGGTCTCAGACTTAGCTTATGCAAGGCCATAACGGCAGGTCAGCCAGAACAAAGTAATGTTCTGTTCTGTAATGTTCTGAAGAATCAGATTCCTAAACACATCAATCTATTAATTTGTAAACTAAAATGTTTATCAGTACGTGTGCATATGCGTGATTCTATTTTTGTATTGATATAGAATAAAACGATCTACATACTTGTATTTTCCATTCCCCTTCTCTCTGTGCATCGTTTTCTTTTGTTCTCTCTCTCTCTCCCTCCCTCTCTCTCTCTCTCTCTCTCTCTCTCTCTCTATATATATATATATATATATATATATATATATATATATATATCATAGGTAGTACTATATTTCCAGCTCTATTCTAAACCAACTCAAGTCTTTGAGTTTAAAGTTGAATATATCGAGCACTCTACAAAATAAATCCCTCACAAATCAGACATTGCTTTGTATTATATTATATATATATATTGTAAACCTGATTTGTACTATATATATATATATATATATATATATATATATATATATATATATATATATATATATATATATATATATGTGTATATATATATATGTGTGTGTGTGTGTGTGTGTGTGTGAGTGTGTAATAAGATGCTGCTCAAATGTTTGGAGGAACTTAACCATAAAGAAAACCATAACACCAAGTTTCCATTGTTTCCCTCGAAGTATTTACCCGTTGTTAGGTGTACAGTGATCTCACAAATTGTAGCAAAAGTCTGTACTACATTAGATTTGTACGTATGTAGCTCAAATTCAAACCACCATGTATGTATGTATATATATGTATATATGTATATATATATATATATATATATATATATATATATATATATATATATATATATATATATATATATATATGTGTGTGTGTGTGTGTGTGAGTGTGTGTGTGTGTGTGTGTGTGTGTATGTGTGCGCATGCACAAATCAATTTTCAGTTTCAGTAGCGGAAATATCAATTCACCGGCCGTAAAGTTATTACAAAATAAAAATAGAACATAAAGGAGCTTTTCAGACATCTTCTGGTTCCATTTCCCCATTCCATATCGAGGCTTGCTCATGAATATTGATAAGACATACGTCATAGACCGCTTCTCTATCATAGCCATCGTAGCGGAAGTTGGTCCACTGGGAGGAAACGACACAACGTCAACCTGATTGGTTGTTAATGGCCACTGGGACTGTGACAAAATTCGCTCTTCAAGATGATTCACTTTTGTTTAGTGTTTTGCTGTCTTCTTTAGGAACGATCTGTCTTCTTGGGAGTTTTTTTTTTTTTGTAAATCTTATTTATTGTTTTCGTGTTGTTTTTTTTTTACTATGGCATTTTTTTTGTTGTAGTTTTGGAGTATTATTTTGCTGTTCATTCTGTAGTTTTTCCTTTGTTGCTGTTTAAATAAATTTCTGTTCGTGATTTTAAACGAAGAAATATTTGTTCGCTTTTGTGTGAAAGCGAAAAATGTGAACGGAACGCCGCCTCGATTTCTAGTTTGATTACGTTGGCTACAAAGTAAAGAAAGAGAGAAAAGAAAGATGACGAGACCAGTTTGGCGAATTCAGAAACAGTTTTTGTTCATCACAAAACAAGAAATAGACAAAACAAAGAAAAAAAACCGAGAGGTCGAAAGAGAAAAAGAAAAAGAGGGAACAATAAAGGTTAAAGAGTGAGACAGAAAATGAAAGAAGGAAGGGGGAAAGAAACAAAGAACGAAGCAAAGGAAATAGAGAGAAATAGAAAGAAAAAGAGCGGGGTGAGTGTAAAATAGAAATTTCAGAAAGAAAGTCAGAAGGTGAAAGACGGAGAGAGAGATAGAGAGAGAGAGAGAGAGGGGGGAGAGAGAGGGGGAGAGAGAGGGGAGGATGTAAATAAAAGAGAAGAAGAATGAAAGACACACAAATAAAGTGATAGGGTGGTTGAAAAGAAATATCGTCGTAAGAACGATAAAGAGATAAAGATAAAAGAGAAGAAAAGCGAAAGAGAGAAGGCGAGAAGTGGAGGGAAAATGACAGAGTTAAGGGAAAGAAATCTGTTAAAGGAAGAGAGAGGGAGAGATCAAATCAAATTTTTAAAAAAAGGAAAGAAAGACAAAGAGAGGAATAAAAATAGAATGAAATAGAAAAGGGAGAAATGAAAGACATGCAATACGAAAATAAGGAAAAGAAAAAAAAAACAATGAAAGAAGAAAGATCTAAAATAAAAAAATTTGGAAAGGAAAAGATAAAAGTAAAAATGAAAAGAAAAAATGATAGAAGTAAAAGAAAGGAAGGAAGAAGAAATAGGGAAAAAATGGGAAGAAAAATAGTGAAAGAAAAAGACGAAAGGAAAAAGTAAGAAAGAGAGTATATAAATAGGAGAGACAAAGGAAGAAGAAAAGAAGAAAGAAAAAAGAAAGAAAGAAAGAAAGAAAGAATGAAGGAAAGAAAAGGAGTGTGATGAATGTATTGTCAAAAGAGGTGAAAAGGAGGAGAAAGAGATTGAGAGAATAACCGAGGTAAAAGAATAACTGAAAGATCGGGGAAAAAAAAGGAAGGAAAGAGAGAGAGAGAGAGAGAGAGAGAGAGAGAGAGAGAGAGAGAGAGAGAGAGAGAGAGAGAGGGAGGGAGAGAAGGAGAGGAAGAGATACGTAAAAGAGAGGAAGAACAAAATATGAAGCGAGGATATGCAAGAAAAAATGAGGGAGAAAGAGGTGAAAATGGAAGAAGAATGAGGATAAAAGTAAGACCGAAAGAAAAGAGAGGGGGAAATAAAGTAATCGGGATAGAAGAAGTTGAAAAAAATTGGATAAATTCCGAGTGAGGAGAAATAATAGTAATAATAATAATAATAATAATAATAATAATAATAATAATAATAATAATAATAATAATAATAATAATAATATCAACAACCACGACAACTTGCTCACGAACAAACCACAAAATAGAAAAATGTTTTGGTTGTATTGCGTCGTCTGACGACGAAATCTAGTTTTCCCGTGAGCCTCTAGTTTAACTTTTGCCGCCAATAACTGCATTATATTTATCTTGTAAGAAGGCGAATTTTTTCTCCACCATTCACACAATTCATTAGTTTCAACAAAATTCTGTCCCAATAGAATCGTCCTCTCTGTTCCGAGATTGTAGGCCCAACCGATGTGCTTATGTAAAGGTGCTTTTGCTTTTTTTTTTTTTTTTTTTTTGTGCGTGTATTTGGATAAACATGTTGAATTCCGTATCTTGAAATCTGAGTCTCTCTGGCCTATTTTTGAAACGATGGAATCGGTTTGGGGCGTATTAGCATTTGGACATGTCAAAAAGTAAAAAGTGACAACATTTTAATGCGACGGAAAATGGATCTGTCACAACTCGCTCTCTAATTACAACTGACAAAATTCCTTAGACTCTACAAAAGGACAAGAAAAAGAAATGGCTAAACCTACATTGGATTAATACACATCGGAAACATAAATCAAATAACACATCTTGCAGAGAGACCAAAGATGAACTACATCTGGATTTCTAAATAACTCTTTTTATTCATTGTTTGTATATTATTCGATAATAGTGTTCTTGGCAGATTAAACAAATCTTTATGTTGTATTGTATTGGGATGATAACCGCCAAAATGCAGCAATCGAGATTACAAAGATGAGGATGGTAGTTCGTATAATCCATGGAACAATGACAACATCTTATCTCAGAGCTTTAGTCGAAACAACGAAGATGAGAAAATCTAAGTTCAAATAAGTTATTGAATATCCAGGTAGAGACGCCAAAATGCATAGATTTTGGACATTGAGGGCGAGGCCACGTTTGGAAACGGTACAAAATAAAGGTATAACTGCCTAGCTGAGGGCTGAGTATCAGCACGTGGCCTCACTCCCAAAGTTCAAAATCGGTGCATTTTAACGCCTCTACCAGGTTAAATTATAGGAATACGTTTTAAAATTTTGAAAACTTACATGATCATGGCTACAATTTGTAATGTTTTTTGGGTACCTTTCAAGTTGAAATTATCAAGATATGAATTATTCCATTCTAAGCGGACATATCTTTGGATTTTGTGCAAAACATGAAAGGTACATTTATTCTAAAAATACAAAAATACAGGATGACATATTTTGTGCGTTACAAAGCAATGGAAACTATTCCTTTTAGATAGATACATTGATACTTCATCGTTAAGTGATGGCTAACAGGCTGGTGTCGCTGACTATTTCAACAGTACTCTATAGACGATAAATATATGGGTGCTTCTCAGTGGTTGGCAGCTCGTCTTGTAGAGTACTCGAGTCTCACTGGTTTGCACTACTGATCAAATCGTACCAATGTTTTTACTACTCGCGCGTGAGTGTATGAAACCAGGTCTATTTTTATTAATCGGCCAAGGCATCCCTCTTCTGAATAGAAACTGTAAATTTGAAATGCCTTGCAGGGAGAAATTTAAAGATGGTCATGTTTCTTAATGATTCTCACCTCACCAGGAAGTTATCCCGATCTGCGAAGAGCATCCCTAGAGACAATTGCTATGAAAGTGTCTGGTTCATTAATAGAAAGATAAGAGGTCAAACACTTACATACTTTTATTCGAACAGGCTAATATGTTCTGGAATATGATCAATATAAACACCCACGGAAAATCTTCAGATTTGCTAGATTTCCTATTCCCAACTGCTTATCACTGAACTATGCAAATATTCCCGCTGCAAACAAATGCAAAAACAACAGCCGAATGTATTTAATTAGAATTTGCCAACTGTTTTATATTATTTGACCCTTAGCAATCGATGGTGAACAACGTCCTAATTTGCCCAGATAGGTAGAACTGCGCGCAAAACATCTTATCTAGATACATTCAATTTAGCTGCGAACGAATCTATATAATACAAAAGTCTGGCTTTGTGTGTCTCTGTGTGACGTCTAAAAGTACCCGGAACGGTTTTGAATTAAAGTACAACGAAGATGCGCCAACTTTGAGGATGCAAAAAAAAAAAAAAAAAAAAAAAAATTCCGGGTGATTTGCAACTGAATAATAATAGTGTGGGCCGCTATTCCCACTCTCTCCTCTCTATATCATAATAAATGATTTTTCAAAGGAGATAACTATTAAATGCTTATTATTAAGTAATATCCCTTTCTGGGCTGGCCATGTTGCAAGAATGGCTGACAACCGATGGACATCGTGACTCACGACATGGATCCCCAGAGATCACATGCGGAACCGAGGCCGGTAGAATATTAGATGGAGAGACAAGCTAGACTAATTCATAAAGTACTGGCTCCGCGAGGCCCACGATAGAGGAGTGTGGCGAATCCTGGGGAAGGTCTATGTCTAACAACGGACGTTAAAAGACATGATGATGATGATGATGATGATGATAATGATGATGATGATGATGATGAATCTTCCTTATTAATTTATTTGAGAATGCATGAAAGATCTGTGGTAATTCTGGTTTCATCAGTTCTAATTTCATCTCAAAGTGTGACCCAACGGGTCTCAGGGTGTAAAGCAATAGTTAGCATACTTCGTACTTTGTAGGCCAATGCTAGTGAGTTCGATTCTCACTCATCATAATGACCTTGTACCAGACTAATTCGAGCTTACAACAGAAAATTGCCGTGGAACTGTGGTAAACAAGCAAATATCACAGACCATTGTTAGTGAGCTCTGTCCTAATATGGAGCTGCAACATCGCGGCTTTGTGTCAGGCTATGTTAAGCTTAGTAAACATCTTTAAATGTGTTCAAATCAAATCAACAAAAAATAGGTTTATCCAACTTGTTGATGTAGAGCAAGTGACAATGATAGTAAGAAAGGAAACAGTAAATTATTGCATTCTTCAAACCCAGTGGTATTCAAGGGTTTCATGCGACCTTTCCAGGGTTTCCACAGAACGAAGTGACATTTTTGCAATATACTTAATAATTGTTCATTACATAAACAATTACTTCATATTTGGGTTTATGCTCATTCGGATAATTCCATCAATAAGGCCAAAGATCACTGTTCTAACCTATAAGACACACATATTTATTAAGCTTACTTCTTTTTTTTTTTTTACGGGGATTTGCCACCACAACTCATTTCAAACCACGAGTGTTGAAACTGATCCACAGATAGATCTATCTATCTATCTATCTATCTATCTATCTATCTATCTATCTATCTATCATGGCTAACAAATGCATTACAACAATATCGATATTCGCCCCAGCTCACTATCAGCATCGTCAGGAAAAGCATCTTTTAATTTCTATTCCGAGTTTCGTTCCAAGTTCGCAGTGGACCGAACGTCTTTTGAAATTCCGCGCCTATTCTCAGCGGACATTTCGAGCTGTCCGCCTTTGTGCTGGCGAGCACCATTATGATCTGCGGACGTCAGATCGTGTCTGACAGCGGTCAAGCTGCCAACTGCCAAATGGACAAGGGACCATGCACGGGAGATAATTAGGCCGGACTGTACTACTGAGAGACTGGCAGGTTCGGTTGGCTAACGGCGACCAGCATAAACAAGATGTCGGCTGGTTGTTAAGAAAGAGAGACGTGTAAAAAAAAAAAAGGAAAGCAGGAGAAAAACGAGGGGGGAAAGTCAATGGAGATAGAGAGGGAGAGAGAGAGGGAGAGAGAAAAGAAAAAAGAAGTGTAAAAGAGAGAAAAAATGGAGGAGGGAAAGGAAGACAAAATAGAAGAAAAATGAATGATGAAAAAAAGAAGGAAACAAAAAGGAGGAAGAGGGAATGATTACAAACAAAAAGGAAGTGCAGCACACAAGAAAAGAATGAAAAGTCGAGTGAAGGGAGCGGAGATGGGAGAAAAAAAAGAAGAAAATAGATCAAAAGAAAGAAAGAAAGAAAGAAGAAGAAGAAGGAACGTAGGAAGGAAAGGAGGAAGGAGGATAAGGATAAAGATATATGATCAGCAGGGAATAAAAACACTAAAAAAAAAAAAAATAGACGACGAAGAAAGGGAAGAGGGAAGCTCGCATCAATATAAGATTTGAAGATTTACAGTAAGTAGGATAAACATTCAGCAATGAAATATATATATATATATATATATATATATATATATATATATATATATATATATATATATATATATATATATATGAGAGAGAGAGGGGGGATAAGGAAATAGGAGATAAAATCAGAACATCTACCAAACGTAATATAGCAAGCAGAGTTGAAACAGAGGAGAGAAGGGAAAGAAAGAAGTGGAGAAAGAGAGAGAGAGAGAGAGAGAGAGAGAGAGAGAGAGAGAGAGAGAGAGAGAGAGAGAGAGAGAGGGGAAATAAAAAGTAGAGAGAAAGGAGAAAAAGAATGTATGGGAAGAAAGAAGGAAAGAGAGAGAAAAGAAGAAAAAAAAAGATGATCGATGCAGGAGGGAGAGAAAGACGGCAAATAGGAGGGGAGAGAGAGAGAGAGAGAAGGAGAGAGGGGAAATAAAGAAAACGAAAAAGAGAGAGAGAAGTTGAATGAAGGAGAAGAGAGTGAGAGAGAGCGAGAGAGAGAAGGAAAAAGAGAAGGGAGAATAAAAGAGGGTATTAAAGGAGAAAACAAAGTCAGTGAAAGGCGTGGTCTTATTATTTTTCCATTTCAACCCATCAAACACATTAAAGATGGCAGACAACATTGTTTGCGCATGCGCCTAATTTTGCTGGCCGACGAATGAATTTGGCGCTGCTTGTCACTAGGAAAAGGATTTTTTTCGTTTATTAATGAAATTACATTCACCGCTTTTATAATGAGGAATCACTTAATTTTGAGAGGCGCGAAATATTAAAAGGGGTGGGGGAATAAAGGTTGGGAAATTAATGGAGGTGGGTGCATGAAAGTGTGGGATGGGGATTGACTGTCAGGTTTAACGTGGTGTACGTGAATTATTCGGGGTGAAAATTTGGTTGTAGGGGGGCAACGCCTTTCCGTTTTCTAATTGAACAATAATTATTATTATAGGGGCGCACAAACAGAGTCACAAATGTTAGCTCTGTGTGTGTGTGAAAGGAATTGGAAAGAAAAGTGGGGCTGAGAGAGAGAGAGAGGTGAGAGAGTAAGGATAAGAAAGAGAAGAAGAGAAAGAAAGAAATGATAGGGAAAGGAAGAGAAGAAATATGTAAGGATAAGTATATTGAGAGAAAGAGATGAAGATAGAGAAAAGGTAAGAAAGAGGGGGAGAGATAGAGAGCACTGAAAGAAAGAGAGAGAATGTAAAAGAAAGAAAGGAAGAAATGAAATGAAGAGAGAAAGCGAAAAGGAAAAGGAGAAAGCTAGAAACGGTGCAAAAAGCAGAGAAAGAAAAACGAGGAAAAAAGAAAGAGCGGGAGAAAGAGAAGAAGCAATAAACATTGAGAGAAATGTATAAAAAATGTATGGGAGACAAAGTGAAACGGTGAAAGATAGAAAGACAGAAGGGCAGAGTGAGAATAGGGGTGAGTTAGATAAAGAGCTGATTCGTGAGAAGGAAACACAAAACATGTAAAGTAGATGAAGATAAGATGAAAATAACTATCTGCCTGGCTGCAGACTCATTGATTCAACATTACATATATATATATATATACAGTCTAGAAAGTTTTACAGCTTTAAACACTAAAAAACTTTTAAAAAATCTTTTTGTGTCACTTCAGTCACTTATTTCCCAATATCTGTTATTTATGTAATTCTTTTCAATGTTTTTTTTATATATATTCTATGTATACTTTGTTATTATGGTGCTCTGTGTAAATTTGTTTTTGTTTGGATCATCAGTCGTCTATCATGTAACCGTTTCGGATATTTTGAAAACAAAACAGTTATATCAACATAGTACCCCAGCAGTATTGATCAAACACCAACTCCCTTTCAATTTTATTTTATCATATAGCTTATGTCATACATGTAGTTTGTTATTTTATATCGGGTATTATGTGTATTGCATGTAGATATTATTTTATACTATTCATCATTCATTTTTTTTTAAACAGGGTTTACTTACATAGGTTACCAAAAACGGATTCAACAATGAGGAATCAGTGAGTATAATGACAGACGTGACTCGTTGTTCGTGTCACTTCTATTGAGAGTTCACCCATGTGAATATTAAATCCGTTGTGCTGGATTTAATCTCAGACTGCATGCAAACCAACTTATATCATCTTTAAGAATAATAATTACAGAAAAAAATTTCATCGAGTTGATTCTCTACCAACATATTCTACCAAAGAGTTTGACAATTTTTTTCAGTAACCTGAAAGTTAATTTTCCCATATATATATATATATATATATATATATATATATTGTGTCATCCACAGGCAGCTGTTTCGATGAATTACATCTCTTCAGTGTTGCTATAGACTTTCCATTATCCCATCCAGAACTGCTAGGCAGGATTGAAACCTTCACTTCAGACCCGAAAGCGGATATCCTACGGAACTGGACGGTCAGTAAGGCTGAATTTAAGTGATATATTTATTTACACAGAAATTCCTCATCAACCAGAATGCTCCATTCCTATGGAAGATACATATATATAAAGTAGAATGGATAGTTTATGTCTGACAGAATGTGATAAGATATAGGGGAACTATATTTCTTCCAATACCTGTGTTAGCTGGGTAGCAAATCAAACAGCCCTAGACTAAAAGAATGAGTGTCCACGGAGGAAGCAGGCTATACACAGTCTTGCTCTTACCGTCTTAGTTAATGACACACCGATAAAATCAGCAGTCCAGTCTTTTCCATAAAGTATATCATAGATAGAGGAGATGGCATGTTAATATAAAGCAGTATCTTGTAGTTAGTGGAATTATTAAGTGGATTCTTAGTGTATAGAGAAATCAGAACAAGGTTGGGTTGTGTGTAAGGCCATCAGAGGGATATCAGATGACATCCTGGTGTAATAAAATAAAGAAAGTACATAAGTCCAATGATGAAAAAAAGCATTTATCTTAAACAACAAATCGTTTCTGTAATCATGTAAGTACTTAATCCCCAAATTCTAGAACGATTTAAGGGAGTTGAGAAAAAAAAAGAGAAAAATCAAAGATAAGAAGGTGTGTTGAATAAAAATGAAATTGAGAGGGGAAGAAGAAATGAATGGAAAAAAAAATTTTTTTTCCTCATTGCAGCAACATAGAAAGTGAACGAAAAAGAGAAAATGAGAAGGTTGAAATTGCCAGAAAGGAGTTATCGTTCGTGAAAGAAAGTAAAATGAAAATGTTGCGAGAGTAATATCCGTATCGATGGGAAGGGTAAAGTAATGAACAAATTCGTAAGACCAACATCGAATAGAGAATGAAAGGGGAGCGGGGAAAAGGGACCAATATAAAATCGAAGAAGGGCTCAATTTCGAGTTAATTCCACTAAAAGACGTGCCGGGTCAAACGGCAATGGCTGCCAACCAGTATTAGCCCTTTTGAGAATTTTCTCCTTACGCGTTAATTTGATTGGTACAATAAATAGAACGTCAATAGAAACTCCGGGAGAAACATGCGCTTCAGATACTTCGAGATTCCTGTGTTTTCGTCCCGCTAAGAATAACCTTTTCTCTCTTGTTCTTTTTTGCTTTCTATTCCCAGGAGATTTCTTGTCGGCTGTCTCAGCTGGATTCTCGCTTTATGTAGTCTTTATTAGCAGACGCGAAACAAAGCAATCAGACCGCATTGCTTAATTTGTTATATTTCAACTTGTGAACAGTGTCATCTCCAATTGGCGTTGTTTTTATGACTGAACCGGAAGGTCATCATAGCTCCCGCAGAATTGATATTATATTATTGATATTTAGTAAACTCGTCTGGGAGAAGGATGAAATTAAGGGGCACTATGTATGGGTGGATTTTTTTAATGTGTCGACATCAGCTTTTTTTCTGCTCATTGATTCTCGCATTGAAGATGGAAGAAAATAAGGAACATTTTTGAGGTCTAAAGATTTTTCGGATACGCAAGCGTCTTTAAGTAGCGATGACTGTCACTGAGAAACTGACTGAGAGACTGACAAATCGGTAACCTTCCACCATCTACTGTTTTCTCCCGTTCTTTCTATATATGTCTGAAAGTGCAAGGGAGTGGACACACACACACACACACACACACATCTATATATATATGTATATATATGGTCTGACTTTCAGGCCTGTTTATTTCATTCGTAAAAATGCAACTTGATCGAAAAAAAAGAAAGATATTTGCAGTTTATGGAGAAGGTTCTGCGAATGATCAAACATGTCAAAAGCGGGGATTTTTCATTCATCGGTACCCCACGGTCAAGTGGACCAGTTCGGTTCAGTTATAGGACGTGAGAGATAGCTAACATACTCAAAATATCCTAATCAAGCACCAGAAGCCATTTGCTCCAATTTGGTTATGTTAGTCGCTTTAATGTGTTTCTTTGTTGATCAGGAAGAAGATGGTTGCAGCTCAACTTACTTATTTGCCGTATTCACTAGATATTGTATCTTTGGATTTTCATTCATTCTAGTCTTCACAGAATTCTTTTCATGAAAAAAAAAACAAAAACAACAACAACAAAAAAACAAACAAAAAACAACAACAAAGATTCCCTTGAAGATTGCAAAAGGCACCTAAAGCAGTTCTTTGAGGAAAAAAAATAACAGGTTCTGGTAAGATGGAATTATAAAGTTGTCTGAATGATTGCAGATGATAAATAATGAATGTAAATATGTTTTTGTTTAAATTTTGTTATATTGGATGTATTAGTTATTATATACGATATGGTCGGACTATTTAACACGTCTATGTTTTCATTTCATACTTTTTTCAGTGGGACCAGTCAGTAGACCGCCCAAGCGTGTGTGTCTGGGCGCTTCTGGTCACATTTTCAGGGCTACAATCATGGAAACATCGTTTAAAAAAGAATTAGGACGAACATTGCTCAAATCTTGTGCTGGTATTTTTTTTCAGAAATTTTGGATAAAAGATTTATTTTTCAAAGACAATTTTCGATAATTTTTCAATAAAAAGTTCTGGTACTCGAACGGTCTGTGGTAATTTATTTATGCGAGCTACTGGTATCAGTTTACAAAGTCAGAAGAAAAAACTCAATCACTTAATGTACATGAATTGATTGATTCATTTCTGATCGCTCGCAGCCAGGCCAATCAAAGTGTTTAGGGTAGGGGGGCTATGGAGAAGCATGAAATGCCGATGAGGAACATATGAAAACGAGTAGCAACAAAAGGAATTGAACATCAAATGGAAAACTAACTCACTAGTAAATAATAGAGGGGAATCGCTGAGTCATGATTGAATTAAGTAGCAATAAGCTAGTTAAACAGCTCTTTATCCATCATTCTATCACCCACAAGCAATTTCATCGTAAATAGCGGTTTTTAGAGATGAAGAAGTCTGTCAGTCAGTTAAAGTAAAACAAAAAAAAAAGGAAGAAAGTGATGTTTGCATGTGCCCTAACCAGGAACTCCTTAACCAAACATTTACAAGTCTCCATGTCAGGAATCGGCAAGAGACTGTAATTTTAATGCTTTTTCGATTGGGAGACGCGTGTGCAAACCCAAACCCACCCTGACTGGTGAGGGGAATTGGGTGTGAAGAGACTTGATAATTCGACTCTATTAATAAACTTAAACAAAACACGTTTTTGCAAAAAAAAGACAATTTAGTTTTTGTGGGGCTGATTGGTGGCGGGACGGGGCTGGGCGTAAGACCTTTCAGAATTTTGTGGCAAGGAAAAGAAACAATCGGCTTTTCAGTTCATGGACTTCATTTTATTTTATTCTTCATCGTTTGAAACACACCATTGATGCACAGAGAGAGAGAGAGAGAGAGAGAGAGAGAGAGAGAGAGAGAGAGAGAGATGTAGAGAGTTGTGAAAAATAGACGCTAGAAAGAGAGAGAGAGAGAGAGAGAGAGAGAGAGACAGGGGTAAAGAGAGAGAGAGAGAGAGAGAGAGAGAAAGAAAGAAAGAAACATGGAATGTGGACTTGGAAGAGAGAGAAAGGACCAACAAAAGCGTGATTCATTGACGTGAGGGAGAAGCGACAGACATGCAGCGAGTTGACGTGAAATAAAGAAGGAAAGAGAGAAAGAGAGGAGGGCAGAGTGAGAGAAAGACGATGGGCAGGAGAAACTAGGGATGTTGATGAGAGAGAGAGAGAGAGAGAGAGTGAGAGAGAGAGAGAGAGAGAGAGAGAGAGAGAGAGAGAGGGGGGGGACAGAGAGACGGTAATAAGGAAATTCATTTGAAAAGTGAGAGAAAGATGGAAAGAAAGAAAGAAAGAAAGAGAGGAGGAACAATCAAAGGAAAAAGGAGAAAGAAAGAATGATAGAAGAAAACGGGAAATGGGGATATAAAGAGTTGACAAAAATGATCCGGAAGAAAAAAGTCGAATCTAGAGATTCATTTGAAAAAAGATTAAAAAACAAACAACGTCGATGATAGATCGATAGAGATGAGTGAAGGTGTTTATAAAAGTTTGAATAATAATAACAATGATGATAATGATAATGATGATGATAATAATGATAATAATAATAGTAATAATAACAGTGATAATAATGATAATAATGATAATAGGCGAATCGGTTGGCAAGCTGATTGCTTTCACTATTACTAAAGGTTGGTTTGTAAGAAAACTGACCTTTCTATCGCGGGATATTCTGCCCCGTAAAGATTATGCATACGACTCTTGGTTGAACCTGTCTCTATTGACAATCGTGCACATGGTCTTCTCGGATATTTCTGACGTTTCTGGTTACGCACCTCATGCGAGCAGGGCACAAAAAGAAATGTTTGCCTTTTTGGAGGGGGGTTTGATGTCCGACAAATCGGTAAAGAAACAGATCTCGTGTGTCGTGGTCGCAGCAGCGCACGGGTTGGGAAATCTTGATTTTTTTTCCAAAATAATGGAGTTGGCAGATGGCCAGAAGATGCGTCGAGAATCTTGGAGCCATCATGAATGATCCTACTGAAGATGTCCTCTTGGAACTGTCCAAAGAACTGTAGCTTTCTCGACAGCATTCGACGCGGATGATTTTTGCAGGAATTGAAAGGTGAGCAATTGGTGTTTAAAACTAGGTCAGAATTAGTCGAGGCTTCTGGGGTGAAGTTAAGAAAAAAACAAAAAAACATTGATAGTGCGTTGAAGCTTGCAAGAATAACTTCCATTATTAGCCACTGCTTACTGTATTGTTAAGTTCAAGCCTCACTGGATACTCTAAACGTTTGGTCCTGTGCCTGTCTAAACTCAATCTAGTAACAAAGCGTATGGTCCGGTGATGCTGAAAGCATAGATTCCTGTCTGATTATTACAGTGTTAATTTTTTGTTTGGGAACACTGTGTACAGCCATAGATCATTACCTTGTGCCAGACTTAGCAAATAAATGATATGGAGAAATCGATGCAAAAAAGAAAGATTGAAATGAAATGGAACTGGGCAGATTTAGAATTTAGGAGAACGTCATGAAACGAGAGGGAGGGGAAACAAATATAGTAAAAAGGAGAGAAAAAGAAGATAAAGAGAGAGTGAGGTAGAAGAATATAGAGAGAGGGGTGTAGAGAGAGGAGGAGAGAACGAGCGAGAGAAAGAGTGTGAAAAAAATGAAACTATATCAATTAGGACTGCTCTGCTGCTCCAGATATTTACCAATTTTCCAGTGGCACCAATGATCGGTGTTCGAAACCGAGTAAAAGCCAGCATATGGAATGCTGATTTTCAAGACAGGCTGGAACTCTTTATTCGGAAGGATAGCGTAAGACAATCTCTCTACTACCATTCAAGCTATACTGAATAATTCACGAAGCACTTAATAAAACAGTTTCTTGTATGACCTCAGTTCTTGACGACGGAATGTCGAAATAAAGAATCACCTGCAAGCCTTTTGATATCATTACATTCTAATATTGTCAGATCAACCATAATCTATACCATTGCATTAATCATACTTAATGGACAAAGATGGCGCTGTTTGGCTGGGATAGTTGCATATTTCCCGAATGTGTCAATGGTTAGTGACCCAGTCTTCGTGATCCCAGGATTCCGAATGCTTTTCAAAGTAAAACCTCCTAGTTGAAAATACAGGCAGCAACATTTCTACCCGATATTCGGCGTTGTGTTATATAAAGTGACTCATAGAATTTACCATTAGTAAAAAGTCAGGATTTTGAATGCTGATTTTCAAGGCTTTACTTGGAAGCTTTGTGCAACACAATCACGTATCCATCCCCTTAATTTAGCCCTGAGCCGAACTGAGCTATCTCAAGTATCAACTTACAATGTGGTCAGCTTGATGGTTGATATTGCTTGTTATTTTTATTTTTTGTTTTTTTCTTTCGTGAGTGGTCAGTGTATGAGCCTGGGAAAAAGAAGAGAGATTTTCAAATGAGGGCTCGTAGCCTTCCCCACGTTACCTTGCAGCTAGCTGGTGAGGGTGAGGGGAACTAGATGAAATAGTTAACAAGATAGTGTCTGATCGGGATGGAAGACTGAACGACCAACTATGAACAATAGTAGAATTCCAGACACACAATTTTCACCATTTCCCCTATTTCCGTCTGAATTTGAACTTCTCGTTTTCCCCTCTCAAATATTTGATCAGCTTTAGTTTTCGCATGTTGTTTTCATCTTCGTTCTTCAGAAGCCGTTCTTGTGACTTCAACGAATCTTTTAATTCACAATAGCTTTTCATCAGTTTTGTCACATGCGAATGCGTTAATACCACAAATCTTCATTTTCTTTCAGAGAGAGAGAGAGAGAGAGAGAGAGAGAGAGAGAAAGAGAGAGAGAGAAAAAGATACTGGTATTTGGTCTCGCACTGCTCTAAGCTAACCTTGGTAAATGTCGTATAGTAGAGATAATCTTCTTCACTGGGAAAATTAACTGCATGGCCAGGTTCGGATTCTGATAGAGGCCAAAACTGGAATTAGGGTTTGTTTTTTTTGTAAGGTAGGCAAAATCTCCCTAGTTGATAATTGGCACAACACGATCTTTATATCTTATCATATTACATGATATTCCCTCTCAACTGGCTTTATCGTGATAATGTAATCATAGTAAATATCTTTACCAGAAAAAGAACAAGAGAGGGAGAGAGAGAAGGAGGAAAAAAATCAGAAAAAGAAGAAAAAATTAAACTCACTGAAATGCCGAATGTGTTGACGCTTTGTACAACGAGTTCGCTAATAAATGCGATGGCTGCCAAGGCGTATTAGCGGTATGAAGGATTTTTCAAGTCGACCATATTACAACCGTTGTTAACCTCTCTGTAAGGCCCACCTCAGTCCCGACTCTTCCATGGAAAACACCAGTCCCCGTACAATAGGTTGATGTTTGCCCAAGCCGGCCCTTGGTGTCTTGGGAGGCACACCAGGCCGCCATTTCCCTCATCCGCCCCCATATTACGTCTTTTGTCTTTGTCGAGGAGCGGGCAGAAGAACCTCTTGGGGAAAACCGGTGACTCGACTAGCTTTGTATCGTCTGCTCTTCTTTTTTTTTCTTGATTAATTGTTTACCAGGGCACCGGCCGTGGACATAACACGATATGACGTTGCAGAAAGGCCTAATTTGGATGTCCGAATTTGTTATTTCACCCCGAGGCGATAATTTTGTTTGTTTGTTACGGATGCTAAAGGTTCGATTTAAAAACAAAATGTCCCACATTATTTTTTTCCCCATATTATTATTATTCTTTGAACTTTTATAAACATCCAATTGTTTGTTTCGGAGCTGATAATGGCGGTTTGAACGAGAAAGAAATTGGCTTGAACAGGGCGATCATCTTTGTGCTTTTCAAAAATCTGTTCGTTCTTTGCATCAGAAAATGTAGCTGTTGTTGTTTAGAACGTAAGTCGTATACCATGTAAATAGATTGTCCTACTTGGTCGCTCGTACATCCCACAAACACCGGTGATTAGTGTGAGAGCCCAGGCAGAAGCCATCATTTTGAATTTTACCAATGAAGGTAGGCAGAGAGAAAAATGGAAGAAACAGGCTTCGATAGAATAATGCGGAATATACCTTGCCATTCCACTCACACCCTCTCACACATGCACACACATATATTTATATATATGCACACAACACACACAAGCTCAATGTGGTACGGGTATTTGTCACTAACCGTAGTGAGCAGTACTCTTTGTGAGCAAACATACTCGTTAATATGGGGACTTACGGGTTTATACAGGAGATGTAGAACAAATAGATGTTAGGTATTTTCCATGGTGAGTATGTGGTTCAGCGCACTGGTGCTCCCGAATATATATACATATATAGATATATATGTATGTGTATAATGAATTAATTGATTCTTTTCACAGGCACACTTGTTTTTCAGCCCCTTAATAAATATATATATATATATACTTATAAAAAAAATCTAAAAAACTTTGAATACAAAAGATACAAAATATATATTTTTTCAATTTATGACATTCCTGTCAATTATTTCCGAATGTCTTTCCATAAAATTTGTGTAAAATTTTCAAAAGGTTTTATAATTTACACAGAATTAGATATTATGGTACTATACGTGAATTTTTATTGTTGGAATCGTCAGTTTTATATCACATGACATGGTATATATATATATATATATATATATATATATATATATATATATATATATATATATATATATATATATATATATGTAAAATATTTATGTAAAAAAAAGCACTGACGAAAATTACATAAATTACATTAACAGATATTGGAAAACAAGAGACTAGAGTGACAAATTTTTGAAATGTTTCAATGTTTAGTATTTAAAGCTGTGAAGCTTTTTAGACTATATAGAAATGACACAAACAGCGAGTTACGTCCAGCGAGTTAACAATTGGTGATCACAACGAGAGAGAATTAATACATCATACCATAATAACAAAGTATACGTAAAAGGGTAGGGGGGAATATCGAAGAAAATTACAAAAATTTCATTAATAGATATTAGGAAATAAGTGGCTTGAGTGATACAAAAAGTTTTTTGAAAGAGTTTTTTAATATTTAGTATTAAAAGCTGTTAAGCTCTCTCTCTCTCTCTCTCTCTCTCTCTCTCTATATATATATATATATATATATATATATATATATATATATATATATATAACCAATGCATTCTCCCGATAGTCACTTATGGGGTTGAAACATGGAACCTAACAAAGAGACAGACTCGCACACTGAGAAGCATGCAGCGTGCGCATGAGAGAATCATGCTCAACTTTACATGGAGAGATCACGACAGCACAGTACATAAGGGAGAAAATGGGAGTCCAAGACATCATAGAAACTATTTAAAAAAAGTGGCAATGGGCAGGCTATGTTGCAAGAATGAAAGACAGCTGATGAATATCACGACTCACAAAATGGATCATGATGAAGGCCTCTTGACGGTTCTAAGTAACATCCAGTGAGCTTGATAACATTAAGGTTGCTACAATCCTAGAAACGTAATATTTTCAAGATGGATGCGAATCAAATCCTTAAAAATACTCATCATTAGTTCATAATGCATACCTAGACGAGGTTTTTGAATGGCACTTTATCTTATAAAGAGTGGTCAATAATATGATAAAGGTAATCTTGATCACCATACTGAGAAAGCACACTGAATGAACCTGGGGACTTTTAATATATTGTTCCTCGCTTTATCAGGGAACTATTTAGCTCCCCTACATCAGTTTCCAGATTTGACACTTTTTTTCTTGCTCTTTGACTAGTTGGTAGGTGAGCACCTCGGTAGATAATTCCTCCATAGCTACTTTACTTGTCAAGGCAGCTATAGATGAAAGCTGTTACCCCGTAGTAAACCTTGAGAAGTTAAACATAGAACTACACGTTAGGGCGTACATATACGCTTCTCACTCTGAGCGGTAAAATATCAGCGACGGACAAAATATCCATTACGGGTTGAGGATATCATTTACATTTTTATGGATTTTGGCAAGATCCGCAGATTTGTCATTCGCGACATTTTCTTCTCTTAAAAGTCAGATTTTCTTCAGTGCAAATAGAACTATACCTTTGACCCCCTCGTGTTGGCCAGGGTTGCTTTGCGGAACAACCAAATGGGCTTCTTCTTATCTCTTTTAACCATGATTGCTGTCCAATTACTGATCGTTCAACACAGTCAGTATCTGACCGAAACCCACCCTCTGTCTTCCACCGACAAAAATAAAGTGATTCTCTTGCATAACCCCGTCAGATCTGATTTTATTAATAGTGCTGAATTACGCTCTTTGTTCACGCCCTTTCCTACCTTCGCTTTCGTTGGTGCCGGGTCCGCACACGCGACCCTCGATCGGACATCAAAATTATGTTCTCTTCCCGATTACTGTCATGGAGATTTGCCATCATTAAGTTATATCCGAACATGATTGAAGCATGCGCACACGATTCCGACGGTAAGTCGTTCCCGTGAAGCTAGCCTCGTTTTTAAGAGGCTGAGTCCATCTGGGAATAATGTCGGAACATTCTGATATCATTTTATTAAAATGGTCGTCCGTTTGTTGGCAGATGACCCAAATTTTTGGATGAACACGAGATGGGGACAAGTATATTTGCATCTATTTTGTTCGTCTTACATTATCCAACCATTCGATTCCAAGTTTTATAACCATAAATTTAAAGACTAAACTTGTCCTTTCTTTCTTTCTCCCTTCCCTTCTTTCTCCCTTCTTTCTTTTCTTTCTTCCTTCACTTTTCTCTTTCTTTCTTTCTTTCTTCTATTCTTTCTTTCTTTCTTCTATTCTTTCTTTCTTTCTTTCTTCTATTCTTTCTTCCTTTCTTTCTTTCTTCTATTCTTTCTTTCTTTCTTCTATTCTTTCTTTCTTTCTTTCTTCTATTCTTTCTTTCTTTCTTTCTTCCTTTCTTTCTTTCTTTCTTTCTTTCTTTCTTTCTTTCTTTCCCACCTGTCCTTTCTTTCTTTCCCACTTGTCCTTTCTTTCTTCCGTCTCCTGGTACCCCTCGTGCATACTCATCTCTTACGAGAAACGCCCGTGCAATCTCAAGTGTCCACTTAATTTGCATATCTTTGCATTGACCACAATTAGCTTAAGACTAGAGTTAAGTGAAACATAACATTTTACAATCACCAAGACTTACATAGCAGCTCGAAATCCTATCGCACCCTGACAAATACGAATCTTAATTTGTTCAAATTTCTCAGATGAAGCTTTGTCTTATTAGTTTTTCTCTCGTCTTACTTTTTGATGCTTTTTATTACAATGATCAGGTCATTTTTACCTTCTACAACCGTCAGTGACATGAATCGGATTGAAAATAATGGATAAAATTCCGACGGGCTTTTAAATGGTTTGATGTGACTAAAATTTCCACTTATCAATAAAATGCAAGGTGTCAGGTCCTTCCAAACTTTGTTAATTACAGCTTCGGTAGTTACCTGAGAGTTGATTGAACATGTTCTTAACGGATCTGGTTTGTCACTTAACGAAAAACCGTCATGTGACCAACATCTTTTGACAGCGTGCCTTGTTAGTGGTGATCAATTAAAAGATTTTGAAAAGCGGTTGATCAACAAATTAGTTGATTCTCTCGTCATTTGTTGGGTAGTGATCTCTAATAAGTCTGAATTTTCCAAAAAAAAAAACCAAACTAAGGGACCAATTTAGCATAGACATAGATTGCAAACCGAACCCTCCACCAATATATATTTGGGGGATTTTCGAAGAACAACATTTTCTGGACGGAATAAAGATCTAGTGTCGAGATTTTCTTTCGTTTAGCTTCATTACCACGGTTTGTATGCATAATACATACATACATACATTGCCAGCTGGCCAGCCAGGCCAACTTGAAAACTGTAGAAACATATGGTGACACTTTTGGTCGAATAAATGAAACCAGATTTCAGAGAGAAACGCATTTAATATTCATGTCAAAATAAAACTTTATTTGAAGAGTTCAAAATGGTCAGAAAAAGGGCCCTACAAAGTTATAGACCAATAAACTGTGAAGATGATTTCTGTGAATAAAATTTTGTTCCAGTTGAAGATAATGATCACACAACTAGAAGAGATACGTAACTCAATGTTCATTAAAACACTAGACTACGTAAAAAAAATGACGGCATGTATGGAATATACAGATTCATTGCATTTATGTACGTGGATAACAGAGATTCGCATTGCAGTGAGCTTGAAGAATTGTGTTCCGTTGATAACAAATGAATTTTTATTATTTGCTTTGGTTGAAATGTCAGCGCAAATAATTCATCTTTAAATCTCGAAATCTACGCATCCAATCTTAGCCACTTCCATGAACACAGTTTAACACATTTATTTCATTCATGATATTTATCAAGCTTAACTTGACAAGGAGTTAATCCAACTTAGAAGTTAGACGATTTTATAGCGTCAGTCTTTAAAGTGAATAGGGCCTGTCTACCTTTGAAAAATCATCATCCGGAATCTGGGCTAGAACACAGATCTTTAGCACTAATAGGATATTTGCAACTATCACAGTGCTGGACGGATCCTTAAATTCAAATGATCTTTGTCAATATATAGAGAGACAACCCCCAATGGAGTATGACATAACAAAATCCGAGCGTACTTAGTCAACATCGAACTCACAAAATGGTATAAACCGATCGGTAAGCATCTGAAAGGGGGCCAAATAGGGAGGTGGTGTTCACACTCTGGGGAGCATTTTGAGAAACATTCGTTTGTCTCAGTGCTTTTTTTCTGTGTGGGGTCGGGTGCAATAACCCACAATGTTGAAAGTGCTCAGAAGATAAGAAATAAGGAAATTCTCATCCTTGTTCCGCTTCTCTTCCTCTGTTCTTTCCACTACCCGAATAAAAGCGAGGGTCCTCAACTCGAGAAATGTAAGTTGCGTTGTATTTTTGGTCATTTTTTTATTAATGATATTACCCTCCTAGCTCAACTTTTGCACCCCCACACACACTGAGAAGGACTGCTCTAGATCATCTAACCAGGCCTGTTGCATTTCATTTTTATTTTTCTTCTATGGAATTTATATCTAAATAACAATGAAATTAACTTTTAGTTGGAAAAAAAATCAAAATAATGAAATATTTTAATCTTTAAAGTAACTGTATTGTTAGGCTGTATTGTTCAAATGTAAAAAAAATATGCAAAGAAAAAAGTTTACTTTGGTTTTAGTTGTTTTAAATAAGTTTAACACAACATTATTATTCGAAAAATAAACGAAAAGAAATAAATATAAATGACTAATTCGAGCAATCGCAAACATTGGAAAAATAACAACACATAACCTAGAATTTCCAAATTGTTTGCCCGCTACATTTAACCGGCAGAACGCTAGCCCGATAGATTCATGTGGACATGGATTTGCCTGCTTACCACCAAGTCGGACGTTCGAATCATGGCAAGATTCGTTGAATTACATATATTTTTTTGCTTTGAAGTGGCCACCAAAACAACAAAACAAACAAGCATCCAAAGAAGCTAAAGAGCAGACAAAACAACACTGACACGGACTTTTATATAATGGAATACACACACGCACGTGCACACACGCGCGCAGGGTTTTTCGTAAAGTACATAACGTAAGGGATAAGAAGTTAGAATTTACACACACGTAAATTTCATGCAACAATATTAGTCACGTGACAACGCTATCCTCAAAAGATATTCAGAAAAAGAAAACAGTATCGAGCATTTTAGCGTCCATTCCTTTGTTTCAAGTTAGCTATGTCGTTTTTCAATGTGATGAAACGTTTATGTAATGAAACAGTACCGAAAGTACATACAGGTTAAGGACACTCACTTTCAAAATCCATGGTAAAGTTGTATATGTGTTACTAACATCGTTCTGTAATTTGCGTGTTTGTAAAATAGTTTTTAGATTTGAAATAGTTCAAATACTGAATTGTCAACCCCTCCAAAAAAAAAAAACAACAACAAACGTTTACATCTTTTTTGGAACGCCTGCCTGAAGAAGTCCATACAGGAGAGAATTATTAATATATATATATATATATATATATATATATATATATATATATATATATATATATATATATATATATATATAAAGATTTACAATGATGTATATATACCCAGCGAAAGTCAGCAGTTCATGCTTAACACTCTCTTCAGCAACCGTAATATGTTTTGTTCTTGTTTTTCAATCTTGTAACTATGTCCTCGGAATTACATGTATTCTTGTGAATCTTATAGGTATAGATAGAGTGTTACAAAAGTAACGCCCGATTTGTCTCGAAATTAATGCCATGTCCAAGAGAAGCAGCTAATGGATGATTTATATCATATTTATACTACATAGTTGCTTCCCTTAGATCGACAAGATGGGGCGAAAATGGCGTTACTTTTGTGACACCCTGTATATTTGAATAAATTGTCGTGCTATCCCTAAATCCTTTTGCTTACTTTCATATTTGACCGTGCCCCTTCTTGTCTTGTCCCGTCAGTTTGTCCATCTGAGCGTCTTCAGATTCTGAATTCATTTTCTCAAACCCCACCACCCGAATCCTCCATCCAGAGGGTCACGAGTGCGTCCTGCCAATCTAACAACGGCTCTCCTCTTCTCTTCCTCTTCCTCTCCTCTTCCTCTCCTCTTCCTCTCCTCCTCTTTCCCTCGTTCTCTGATCGACGGACTTTTGTTTGATGATGGAAATATATCCGTTAACGCCGGTTCGGACCATCTTGTCATTCCCTGCTGACCTATCGCCCGGAAATGGAATGAGTGGTTAACAGCAATGCAGTCATAAGGGAATTTCGGCAGCGATTTCACAAGAGGGCGCTATGAGATGAATAATTAGTCCTGACAGACTCGGAGGGAACAAGTCGTAGATTCGTCACTGCTTGCTTGGTAAAATGGCCGTCTTCCGCCATCACTACACGGATGAGATCATTTCTTACATGCGTGAAATCTTCGACAGAAGACTTTGCGTGTATTCCTCTGTGTAGTGGCTGAGTAAATAAGAATGTAAGTTCCTGTCTTTGTCTCTCTCTCTCTCTCACTATATATATATATATATATATATATATATATATATATATATATATAGTACTGGTCATAAGTATTTGAATACAAACTTTGTGATTAATTTCTATGCTTGCATTCTTTCCATATGTGTATTGGTCAGCAAGTCTTCCGGTCATTTCTTGAGCCTTTCTGAAAACATCTGGAGATACTTCCATGATTATAAGATACTTTTTTTTTTCTACCGTGACAAAAACGATCAATATTAAAACTGTGGTTTGAAATCATGATCAACTGATTTGTTGTAGTGTCTCTTACTAACCGAACTAAATTGACAGGTCTTACATATCAACAAAATTAATGTTAGAAATAATGAAGGGCTTACTTCATTCTAATAAATAAATGTGTTCATACTAAAAATATGTAATTTTATATTTTTTCAAAAATTTATTACGTGTAGAATACGGAAGTAACCATCTTCAGTCAGAATAGAGTTGCAGTAGATTTTGATCCTACAACAGCCAGACTTATTATTATTATTATTATTTTTATTATTATTATTATTATTATTATTATTTGGAATTATTATTATTATTATTATTATTTGGAATTATTATTATTATTATTATTATTATTATTATTATTATTATTATTATTATTATTATTATTATTATTATTATTTTACCGAGTTTGGTTCAATTCTTGTTTACAGTGATTGGTGCCATTTTGCAGAAAATTTGCATTGAGTACATACACGAATCTAAAGGTTATTCAACTAAGCTTTTTTTTTTTCAACTTTCCCGAATAACAATCTTTACCTTTCGAATTGCCTTGCTGATTGGTTCTGAAACCAACCTATTCATAAAAGATTTCCTGTTTGTTCAAATACTTACAAGAAGTGCTCTCTCTTATAAATATGCATGTATTTGCTCTGCAGACCATGACATGACACAAATAACATCACACCGACACTAGAGTCCCACGAAGATAGTTGGATTTTGCAAGTAGAAACCCTACTCCAACAACTGAATACAGAAAAAACTTTCTAAAATTGTATTTGAATATAACAAATTGTAACTTTAATATGAATCATCATCATCATCATCATCATCATCATCATCATTTAACGTCCGTTGTTGGACATAGACCTTCCCCAGGATTCGCCACACTTCCCTATCGTGAGCGTCGCGAAGTCAGTACTTTCTAAATTTGTCCAGTTCATCTTGTATTTTGTCGGCCTCGGTTCCGAATGTGATCTCTGGGGATCCATGTTCTGAGTCGTGATGTTCATCGATTGTCTGTCATTCTTGCTACATGGCCAGCCCATTTCCATTTAAGTTTTCTAATAGATTCTATAATGTCCCTGCCTCCTATTTTCTTCCTTATATACTGTGCTGTCTTGTGATCTCTCCATGTGAGGTTGAACATGATTCTCTCGTGCGCACGCTGCATGCTTCTCAGTTTGCGAGTCTGTCTCTTGGTTTGTGTCCATGTTTCAGCTCCATAAGTGACTATTGGGAGGATAATCATTAATACACATATTCAACTTTAAACTGAATCGAATAATCAAACGAATTAGCAGACAAAATTACTATTGGATATTGTTCATCTTCTCCTAGTCATCATACAGTATTCTCTATAGCCTTTGAAATTCAATACAATACCATATCCATGAAATACACCACCCACACGCAAACACTTGGAAACTTTTCTCCGTGGAATATATCAAATGAGGCCAGGCTGCGATCTACAAAAATCGAATATGGGTAGTAGACACCTCATCTGTCCATTCATATATATATATATAAACACCAGTTGCTCCAATGATGACTTGAAAAAAAAACAACTTTAGAGATTGATCGAATCCTCAGTTGAAGCAGGTAAATGAAATATCAAATGGCTCGCCGGTAGAAGATAGGTCATACCCTACCATCAAAACGATAAATGAAATATGAGATGCCTACTGATAAGGGATAGGACATAAATAATATGAATTGGATGTACCGCACATACTGAACTTCAATTTACTTAATTTCCTTCTGACAATGACCAAAGGTTGGAACTATCAAGGATGTAGGAAAATGGAATAAAACCATTTTTACTCTTACTTCTTTGAGTCTGCCACATGTTCACCAATACATATCTATTTATCTATCTATCTAGAGTCATACACTTTACACTTTGGACGAAAAATAAATTTGGATTAGAAATTTCGTGATATTAATACGAACAGTCATCGGAATCATCTTACGATGTCTCGTCATTCACATCAATAACTTTCCGATTCTTGTTAATGTACTAACGTTCATATATTCTGCGTTAGGTACAGGATATAGAATTTGATCATAGTTGTTTACATTTGGATTCTAATGTTGTGCGTTAAATATTTTTTTGGGGATCATCAGCTGTTTAACCACGGACCTGCTTATATATATATATATATATATATATATATATATATATATATATATATTACCATCAAAACAGGGTGAGGGTTAAACAGCCGACGAACTCCCTGATAGAGTATAAAATTTCAAACAGAATTATGAATATAACTGAATAACCAGAAACAAGAACCAAAAAATATAATAAACAGTTAGAAGACAATTCATTGAAAGTACGGATCAGATTAAAAGTGGCTCGCGTGACTTATGGTCGTAGATACTTTGGGACAATATAATAAAATTGACTAAAAGAATTTTTTTTTTCAGTGTTACAATATGAAAAGTTTACATGATTCTCTCTCTCTCTCTCTTTCTCTCTCTCTCTCTCTCTCTCTCTCTCTCTATATATATATATATATATATATATATATATATATATATATATTATTAGTAGATGGAACATTTATATCTGACAAAATGTGATTATTATAAAGGTGTATGTTGGAACTATATTTTGCTTGGTTACACTCCAGCAAATCGAGCAGCTTCAGATCATGTGAATAAAGAAAGAAATGTGTGTGGGTCGAAATGTTTCCTGGTGGACGTACATGTCTTTGTAATTATATATATATATATATATATATATATATATATATATATATATATATATATATATATATTGTACGGTATGGTAATGATTCTTGTAATTTGAAGAAGGAATCTTTGAGAGCTAATACGTTTAGCTCTGTACGACATAAAAGAAACAATACTTAGATGTCTGTATGTTGTCCTTCTTTCTCCACACAGGATTTCATTATTCTCAGCGTTTGTTTCTTTCTGAATCTTCGAAGCTGGTGGTTTGAATTCAGGGAAAACCTTTAGTCGAAACAGAAGTAGGAATAGACTTTGAGACTGGAGCAACCATGCTTGTGGTCTTCTATTTTTATCTAATGAACTGAATTAATTTTGAGAGCTACTCAATATTATGCATTCGACAAATAATGAAACACGTCTTACCACAGATCCCGTTACCAAGAATTGTCAAGTTATTCTTTTCATTGTCAACAATCTGAATAATTTCCAAGACTATACTCCCGAAGAAGTTAAATGAAAAAAAAACTGAACCGTTATACAACTTAGTGGGCTATTTTTTTCTGGTTGAATAGAGTTTTAGGTAATGAAAAATTCTCATTTAGTCAGAATGTAGTTGTACGTGCTCGCAGTTGGACATAAGGATTAGGGTAGAACTAACACGCACGTGAATTTTACGTCACAATATCAGTCACGTGGCAACATAGTACTCAGAGACAACAGTATTTAGCAGTTGGATGGATGACATCATGAGCTATTCTCACCCAGGCATCCAATCATTTGTATTACGTAAGTTTCGTCGTTTTCAAGTGTATGAAATGTTTTGGCAGAGAAACAGATACTAAGTGTTTCTAGGTTAGAGAAAATCACTTTTAACATCTATTACGAGGTTAAAATGTACGTGTAATTAGCTACTGATTCATATTCGACGCATAGATATGAAGGTACTTGAGACTGAAGTCATAGTCACCGCTCATAGATCGAAATTAAACAAATGGTCACATAGCGTAGTGGTTAGAGAATCAGACGGAAATACTGCAAGTAATCTAATGGTTCAATCCCCATGTGAGACAATAATAATTCGAAAATACTACTACTGCGAAGGGGGGAGTGCGGTCAACATACCTCTGTCGGTTAAATAAAGGGTTCGGTCCGTTACTTCCCCCACACCTACCTGATGAAGGCCGTAGAGTACAACGGCCGAAATGTTGTATGCTAAACAACCAAGATGAGGATAGTCCGAATATCAATAGAAATAATGATAATACCACATCTCGAAAATTCAGAGAAACGTTAAAATATTACTTTGCTTGAAATTTCTCGCATTATATGGTTGTTTTTAGGAAATGAAAAAAAAAAAGCATGTGTTTTAATATTAATGTGTATTTTCCTAATTTGGGCCCCTATCATAACATATGCTACAGGACTCGTGCTGGCTTAACCCAGTCCTGGTTTCTACGATGGCTGAACAAGAACTAAACATAGAATCCCATTAGACGTGTTAGTACTCCACATCACAGAGCTTTACCCCATTATAGATGCACATAGTCCAAAATAAGATAATAGGTCAGTTGATTCACCCAGGTAGACTGTATGAATATCAAATAGCAGAGGATTAAAAAAAAACAATCATAATTATATATACCTTCTATATACCTCAATTCTTAACTTTTCAGATCCTTCAGTCCAAATCTTTGTCCTCTAACCTTCACCCTGTACAGTGCTACGTACACCCGGACCTGTTTGCTTACCCACCAGGAGCAGGTAGTTGGCGTTAAGAGCCGATGGACCTCTAAGGTCACTCTGAACGACACCAGCAGTGACCAATTCATCAGACATCCTACCAACACGTCATGGGCTAGGGTGGCAGGGCATGGCCCAACACTCTCCATGTTTCGCACAATGAAAAGCCCATATCTAAGAACAACTAATCACAAATCGTTAAGTCTGGATTTTGAGATGTCTTACCTGATGTACATTTGTTGTTTCTATATTCTGAAATTCTCTTAAAAGGAATCTGAAATGCGCCGACGCCTTTCGGATTTCTCCTGTGCAGCTGTGAAATAAACCAGAGTTCCTTTCAATCATGGCCTCTTTTGATGAGGCGAAAATTTTCGGTACCCCTCACTCGCTGTTATAAAAGCAATACACCAAACATAATTACTCCATATATTATTGGTCTTTCGTCGTAATCTAACAGATACTAAACGCAGAAATAGAAAACTACCAAAAAATTATATAATTTATTAAAATTTATATTAAGTTTTACGGTGTTTATCATGGGAAAAAATAAAACATTTTTTGAAAATTGTTTATTAAAACATAACAAAAACGAAATTTGCTCTTGAAACAATTCGTGAACAGCATCGGCCATTTTTTACAATAAACACCGAGAAGACTAGATTTTTGTAAAGATATAATAATAAAAAAACACTTGTTACATAATTCGACTAAAAGGAAATTCTAAAATATTTTTGCGACTCCCAATACTTTTTACGTTATCCTCAAAGAGGTCAAGACCCCTACTTTGAGAAACCCAGAAAAAAAAACATTGTTTGTAGTTAGGACGAATAAGTTGACTAATGGTTAAGTTGGAAAAACATATTTACTGATATGATAATCAGCGGAAATAATTTTATTGCAAAACATAAAATTCAATCAATGGAGTTCGTGCTAATCATGGAGAATAAAAGTCACAGGAGCAACTGGCCCCACCCAAATCCTCGTTTAACACCTTTATTGACGAAATATACGACACAAAACTGTGGCAATATTCTTCGACAGCAAATACTTCTCATGAAATTTGAGATTCTGGGCCATGTTCTTAGATTTTTGCCATCTCAAAAGTCAATTTCAGACAACCTTTGTCGATACGAGAACACAATAGTGTGAGGTGTGATACATGTAAGAACATTAGAGTTATGTGCTTACACTTGAGTGTATGTGTATAGATACGCGTGTATATGTGTGCATACGTGTGTATTCGTTTACATGCGTATGTGTAAACCCTTCAAGTATGTGCATATGTGCGTGTATGTCTGTATATGCTTGTTAGTGATTGAATGAGTGTTTATATGTGTGTAGATTGAAGATGTGTTTTTACGATCGCCTGTCTTCGATAATGAAGGTGTGTGCGTGACACTAAATTCAAAACCGATAAGCCATTCGTGTGTGACAGGAAGTTTCCAAGCTAATGTCCCCCGCGCAGCGTAGAAACTGCAAAAAGACTTTTTTTCCAACGTTTTGTTTTCTTTGCTTCCGATCTGTTGCTATTAAAAGTGGCCAATATAAAATAAAGATGAAAATAAAACTGGAAAGATAAGACAATGAGAGAGAACGGAAAAAATCTTGGAAAAAAAGAATTCAGAATTGGATGGTAGATTTCTACCTCACCATCTTATCGGCGGATTAAATAATCGATAAACTGAGTGGTTATATACCATTAAAGTATACATAAATAAATAAATATATGTGTGTGTGTGTGTGTGTGTGTGTGTGTGTGAATGTGTGTATGGAAGAAAAGAGGGACAGAAAAAGAAAGACAGAAAAAAATGAGTGAAAGAGTCAATGACAGATATAAACATCATAAAAAAAAACATCCCGATAAGTGGTGTGAAGTTTATATCAGTGCTCATCAAAATACCAGTCATTCCATTTATATATCGATACATATATAAGCATGTGCATATAATATCACCCGCGCGCGAATGAACAGTTTTCGCGAGTCACATTGGGCACGTGTGCCATAGGTTCACCACCCCTGGAATAGCTTCAGCTGGAATTACAACTAATTTTGCAAATTGCATTTGCTGAGCTGATAACTGTTAGGCTATTACTCACACACTCTCTCACTCTCAAATATACACACGTACACTCACATACATACATACATACATACATACATACATACATACACACATACATTTTCATGCATATGTTTACACGTACACACACAATTGCCAAAACTACTGCTCTACAAGAGGGCTCCTCCACAAATGCATAAGTGTGTATGTATAGAAATACGGCGTATTTAATTTCTAGATAGAATAGAAAATTGAAGGAATTGAATTATATATATATATATATATATATATATATATATATATATATATATATATATATATATATATATATATATATTCATGCTGACTCAATCATATGACACATTCTCTGTGTAATAACAGGAGGTCATTTCAGATAGAGTTTCAAATAATTTAACGTATCCATAATTATTCTCCCTGATTATATATCTATTTCTTGATAGTTTATATAAGTATATACCAACTTTGCTTAGATCTCTTTATCACATGGAGAGATCGTAAGATGGAAAAACAGGAGTGCGAGATATTACAGAATCCATTTGAAAACTCAAATGGCAATGGGCTGGAATGTTGCAAGAATATCAGATAACTGCTTGATGTCATGATTCACAGTGTGAATCCCAAGATATCACATGAGAAACTGTGACCGGCAAAATATAAGATGACGTGAGATAGAGAGGTCTGGCAAATCTTGGGGAGTGTCTATGTCCAACGATGGGCACTAAAAGGCCGCCGCTACTGTGATATATGTATATATTTAGTACATACAGCACAAATCAGGTTTGCAATAAGACAAAATAAAATACAATATAAAGCAATGTCTCTTTTGTGATAGATTTATTTCATAGAGTGCTCTATACATTCAACTATAAACTCTTTGCGTTAAATTGATTTGGAGTAGAGCTGGAAATATAGTAGAATGTAGATTCGCTACACAAACACGTTTATGTTTCTGCCCTAAACAGAGCAGAGACATAAACGTGTTTATGTAGCAAATCTACTCTCTAATATATATATATATATATATATATATATATATATATATATATATTCAATGTTTCGCGGTGATTCCAAGTTTCATACAAGTGATATTGTCAGACAGAAGCACAGAATTGTCTGTTTTATGTATATATATATATATATATATATATATATATATATATATATATATATATATATATATGAACATACACAGAAAATTCAGTGTCTCGTGGTGATTCCAAGTTTCATACTAGTGATTTTGTCAGACGGAAGCACTGAATTGTCTGTTATATATATATATATATATATATATATATATATATATATATATAAGAGATCTACACAAAGTAAGTTTGGAATATCTTTGCAAATACTTAAAGACACTTATCGTTCTCAATTTGCATCGATTCAATTTGGCGTGAATCACGCAACGCTAAAAACTCAATCTTGTGACTGTTTTTTTTTTCTCTCTTTCTTTTGTCGGAAGTTCTGTCAAATTTCCTTTCTTAAACTTTTTCTCTTTTCTTTTCCTGTACATATTTGGAGTTCTCAGGAACACGCATACAGATACACACAGACACACAGACACACAAGGACATACACACATATACTTTGTTGAGTATATCGAACACACACACACACACATACATGCTCACATATATGTACACACGTATACAGACACATAGACATAGAATTGTCTCCAGATATTTAGCTCGGACATACGTTGTACACATACATACGCATACATATACACACAATTAGAGATACTGGGTATACAAACGTATATGCGTGTACATACGCATAGAATGAGTTCGGAATAATGAACACACACAAGCACATACACACACATACACACATATACTTTGTTGGGTATACTGATCACACACACACATATACAGGCTCACATACATGCTTAGATACACACAGGCAGAGATCTATTTCCATATATTAAGCACAAATATGCGTACACATATATACCGATACATTTGCACAAAATCAGAGATATCGGGTGCACACGCATGTACATACACATGTGCAAATAATTAGATTGAGATATTGAACGCACACACACACACGTACACACTCTTACGCACACGCATACATATACAGAGCCAATCCGTGGTTGATAGGATCGCCTGCAGACACGTACTCTTCGAGTCCCCTTTACCCTTTTAAGCAGTGCGTTGGGTTGAGAAGTATCTTAGAACTCTCAAGCTTTTATTTGTGAACGAATATTTTTTGTGTCAACAATTATGTTATACACACTCAGCGTGGAACGCTTAACTCAAGAATAATACTCGTTGGTAATAAGTTGTTTTTTTTTCTTCAAAAATCTTCCGTGTTTTTTATTTTTTATTTTTATTTATTTCTATTTTTTTTCGTTTTTGTTGTTGTATGTGTTGTATTATTTCTGCTCGTGAAAGACTGATTCGTTCGTTGGGTCTTTTATTAGAACATTAATATCAACGTTCTACACGGTATCTTGCCTTACTCTACCAAGAGAATGAATTAGATTCGAGTCTGTATTGTGTTGATATTTGAAAAAGGTTACATTAGTCTCACAAGAGGTCAAATTGGAGTAGTAAGACAGTGTTGCGCCAATTTTCCGAATTAAGCGAGCTTGCCTACTTGTCTTGCAAATCAGCATTTGGGCCCGAACTCCAATCACTCGTGTGTGTGTGAAATTCAAACTGAATACTGAACTTTACTCAATCTTCCAAATGGCGTGGGTCTCCCTTGAAAATCTGCATTAAAAATTCTGGATTTTTTTCTCATTTATCATTTCCTAAGCTAAGCATAGTCTATCACGAGGCCTATCTTCCAAATGGAGCAACCTGCCTAGAAATCCTGTATTCAAAATCCTATTTTCATCAACTTATCAATAATTAGAAAGCATAGTCTCATACAATACTACAGACAGAGCAAGATAATTGTGTTGCGCCAGTCCTCTAAGTATCAGGTGGTGATAGTGCGCATCTCTGAAAATCAGCATCCGAAATACTAGCTTTCACGATGACCATTGACACCAGAAGAAAATATAAAAATGTATCCTCTACCAAGAAAGCCTCAAAGTACACGTGTGTACACCTAATGTGCATTTGTATGTACACTATTTTACTTATTGTTCTGCTAACGGTATACAAGAAGAGGGGAGATTCTAGAGCACCACAATAGGAAAGACCGGGGTAAGTTGGGCACCGGGGCAGGTTGAATCACTTGCTTTGATTTCTATTTCTACCACTTGATGGCACCACTGTTTGCCTCATTTTGAACTGTAGCAATTCTTCGTACTAAGTTTGTGTCGCATGCGTTGTAAGCACGGAAAGTTCTACATGAAACATGTTTCTTCGGGTAACTATTTCAAATAGACAAACGAGTCCCTAGTTTGAGCTACAATGTGCGGTAGATGATAGCACAATCTGACAGTGTAGGCCACGAAAGCGGTGACCTTTCAGCTATTCTGTTGCCTCTCTGTGATCTCCTCTAGTCCCTTAGACCCCCAGAAGATGTTATTAAGATTGTTGATTGCAACGTATCTTTTGAAAAGTGCCTTATCTGAGAACCAGATGTGGTGATTCTTACTGGGATGTGTTCGAGTTTTTGGCTGAACCAATTGCACACGGCGTATCTTCTTCGTGTCCTCGGCTGTTATTTCATGCTGCACGCATATGATATAAGGAAATAGCTATATTCAAGAGAAATGGCAATGAACAGCATATACACTACATTTCAAACATCTTCTATCAGAATTTTTTCTCTTGGAATAGAACGTAGAAGAACAACAACGCTTGTTTGGGGCTGATTGGCGCACTGTAAGTGGGACAACTTGGTGCACTTTAATTGCTTTCAATTGAGGCTGAAGAAATTAAAAAAAAAAAAAGCATACGAAATAGCAAAACAAACTTCAAACAAGGCAAAAAGTATCCAGAGTAAAAAGTGAAAAGGGGATCAGAAACAAAAGAAAAGAGAAAACTTATAATCCTGATGAACCCATGTGGTCATTACATTCCTAAAATCTTTCTTCTTACTCAAATACATTTTCAAATACTGGTAATACTTTTGCCTAGTTGAAAAAAAGGCTACATTTCTCAGTTATAACAATATATTCTCCCCATCTGTACCTACTAATAAGAGAACTAACTTGCCTGATCAAATTGTACTGACTATCCTCACTCTTAGAATAGGTTAGTTCACTAAATTCCCTTATGTCTAAATGATAAGATAATAAACTTAACTACTATTTCATTCTTAAACAACCCAAAGAAAGTTTCTTTCATATGGTAACTTTTGGTGATATTTGTGTTTCAATGAATTAATTTCCGAGGAAGTTACGGCCATCTAAGGGGGAAATATATCAACCTGTCCTGGTCTCCCCAACCTGAAAAGGTTGAGTGCTGATCGGAGTTGCCTGAAGCGACCATCCTCGGCACTTGACCAAGTCTTCTGCCCGTAGACACTCGAAAGCAAATTCAGTTCCTCCTCATTTTACTTTCTCGTTTTTCTTTTTTTTTTCAATGACCGAGTTTAGTCATTCTCCTTTAGCGAATATCTTTATGTAACGCCCCTTACTCTTTTGCAGGTTCGTGCTGGGACTGCATTTTCAGATCCTCTCCTTAACCCCCCACCAACTTATTTTTAAAGTGTGACGGACGGACACGTTGATTTTCATAATGTCGATATGCGTGCGGGTGTATAAGAGAGAGAGAGAGAGAGAGAGAGAGAGAGAGAGAGAGAGAGAGAGAGAGAGAGAGACTCAAGAATAGTCTGACAGATGTTGACATGTTGACAAATAATAATTCTGCCCCAGGGTTGCCAGATGTCTTTGGCCACGAAAAGAAAAATTGTATTCAAGTTTAGCCTAGTCGAACGAAACCAGCTTACCACCATTATGGATAGTAATTTACAACTAAAAGTAGATTAGATGTGGAACAAGGCCACAGATTTTTGGCATCCAGCGAGGATTGAACTCGGTATTAAGATATGTAAGCACCCAATATTATTATAGCCATCAATGTAGAACTATAATTGGTTAGTATGGCACATGGCCACTAGAATAGGACACACAGCGATGATCAAACCTACTACACAAACAATCCTGCGAAACATCGCTCTACGCCAGGTATCTTAAAGTAATGTCAGGCACAAGGCCAAGACAATGGTACTGGCGATAAAGATCGAACTCATTACCCAAGCAATTCTTTGCGAGATGAACTTACTAATCTTCACTTCATGGCAATAGAATAATGACTGGTTAAAAACATCCCGTTAGTTTTGAAAAGAAGGGCATACAACCAATGTGCAACCCCGATAGTCACCTATGGAGCTGGAACATGTAACCTGAGTGAAATATTAGAAGATTGTAATGCATAAAAGTGGGCAAATTGCCTATCATCGCCGTTTTCTATGAATAAAATATAAGTGTTAAACATGTGTGTATATATAAAGAGAGTGATACATTAATCGTGTAATAACGGTACGTAATCTCAAATAAGTTTCTACATAATACAACGCATTTTATATCGGATCATAATTATCCACATCTTATAATATATATATATATATATATATACATATATATATATATATATATATATATATATATATATATATATATAAGGATTCAAACGTACGATCTGCATGTGTGAATCTGGCGACCAAATCACTGACCCACAATTATATACATAATGAGTTTGCACAGATTTAATGACCGGGGTAAGTTGGGCACTGGGGCAGGTTGAATCACTTGCTCAGATTTCTATTTCTACCACTTGATGGCACCACTGTTCGCCTCATTTTGAACTGTAGCAATTCTTCGTACTAAGTTTGAGTTGCATGCGATTATATGCGTTTATATCACGTTTTTATGAACCTTTAATGTTATAGATAACATTCATTATCAAAAACTCTTCGAAAGAAATTAGATTATTTTTCAAGCCATCAGGAGTTTAAAAGTACTACATTGTAACAACATATACTACTAAACTAGACCGTCATTGGTAAAAAAAGAAAATGTATCGTTTAGGGTGGAAAGTAATTGTTTTGTAGATTTATAATTATTGGAATTTTAAACCGAAACCGTTCCATCACTTTCAAATATTTCATAAACAGTAGCACGAAAAGCTGCACAGGAAAAGTTGACCTGTCCGATGGTGGATGTAGACATGCACAGGTAGGCCCCGGGAGTGTGTTCGAACCTGCCCAAAGGTGTGCGATACCCATGCCAAGATTCTATAGCACAACCTGACAGTTACTATACTCAGCACGTTCAAACCAATTGAATTGTGCAAGAAAACATTTATTTGCAAACATGTTTTATTTCTGTATTTTCAGAAGTTATGTTAATTTACCTCAGGAACACGCACACACACACACACACACACACATATATATATATATATATACGCCAGGATCCCCTACAAGAATATATATATATATATATATATATATATATATATATATATATATGTGTGTGTGTGTGCGTGTGTGTATGTGTGTATGTGTTTTGCTCCTTAAAAGTTACAAATGAAATCCAACGATTTGAATAATTATGTCGTTTTTTTATGTATTGTCCGATGTTCTGTTATTTTCCACCGGGCACACACACACACACACACACACACACACACACTTATATTGATATAAATATATACGCCAGCATCCCCTCATATATATATATGTATATGTGTGTGTGTGTGCGTGCGTGTGTGTGTGCATGTATGTTTTTCTCCTAAGAAGTCACAAATGATATCCAACCATTGAGTAGTTATGCCGTTTAATTCATGAACTTTAACGAAGCACAAAAATTCAATATCCACTTCACCACTCTCTTCGTAATGTATAAAAGTGTTACACGCACAGTATATATGTAGATACATATTGCGTTTTATATGAGTTATTCATATCAAATTATGATATCATAAGAAAAAATACAACAGACAGCAAGATTATATTTAATCACTGTTTTTATTCACAGAAGGAAAATGATCGGTAATTCACGTGTTAGAGTTTTCAATTTAGTGTAGTAAGTGTGTTTATTCCGTTTCTCTCAGTCCGACTTCCATGCGGGTCAGGCCGCTAACTGGCCTGTTTGGAGATTGATGGGGTGGGGCTTTCGGTCAACCCCCAGCCATTCAATTTGACAGTTGTTATTAAACCGACTTGGTCGTTCGTAAAATGGCCACTTAAGATGGCGGTAAACCACGAAAGAATCGTGCGGTTTTTGATTCCTTGTCATGATTGAGATTCTCGTTCGTTATTGTCTTCAAACAGCCTTCGTGTCCCAGTGGCCGTTGTCCAGTGTTTTCAAGAACCATGTAAACAAAAATTTTCTGCAGAAACAAAGAGAGGAAAATGTAATTCTCAACACCCGCACAAGGTTCATCGCTTTCTGATGTGCCTCGATTAAAACCGATAACCTTTGGCTTTTTCCCGCTACCAAACCGAGATCATCGAAATAATATATTCCGAGTGTTACTGCTGGTGGCGTTTTTTTTTTCTAACATTCAATTCTGTTACGGTAATCTGTTTCTCAAGTGCTACATACCATATATGCCGGACGAATGATTTACAAGGGTATTTAGAGGACTACCACTCAATGCAACTCATCCAGGCCCCATAGCTGTCCATATCAAGCTTCATATTCATCCAGCTTCATAATACCAGCTCATTGAACACAATTTACTATTTACATATTTATTTCAAATTAAAAGCCCATCTTATGTACCGGTATATACGGGTATTAGTGTTCGTTCTGGGCCCTGGAAAGGTGGAAAATGAAAGAAAGCCAAGACTGTCGAAGCTACTGTCTTGGCTTAGCTTTCCCCACCTTCTCTGATATTTCACGCATTTGTTCTGGGGACTGCGTATTTTGCTTCCAAAGAGGGGAAAGATCCTTCTCGGTCGGTGAAGAAAATTTTCAGTCTTGGTTTCAACCAGCGACAATGACAGATTCTTTCTTGGACTTGTGATCTTCCTATTATTTCTTCGATTGTTTCGACGCCTAACGAACCAACTACACGCCTGACGAAATTTTATCTCAAAAAGGCTGGAGAAAGGACCTGGGCGAACTTTCATGAAGAAAAAAATTACCCACTGTGCTCTGCTGTGCTGGTTTTAAAGATAATTTGAATTGATTAACTTTTTTTGTTACAATTTGTTCTGAAACGTTCTCCAAAGTAAATCATGTGCATAAGTAATTCAATATTTTCCAGTTTGTACCTAATTTAATTCCCACCTGCTTCTTAAGTCTCCATTGCATCTTCCAATATCCAATTTACAAAAAGGTTGACGGGTTATTATGATATTTTATTTCCTAATATTCAATCTAGTAATTGGTACCAAAGGTAAAATGGCTCCCTGTATCGCATATAGACTTTTTCCATTTCTTTCTCCCTTTTTGTAAAGAGGTATGTGTATTCAGTTGTGTCTTTTCGTCTGTTAGTTCGTCTTGTCAATTTTGGAGCGGTTCCAGGGATCATTTCCTGGTTGAGAGAAATTTTTTCTTTCAATTACATTTGTATATACATAGTCGAGGAAAATGGAGACTTAACAACAGACAGAGAAAGGATTGTCCAACGTGCCAGAGAATTTTTGCCCAAAACTCTATTCATCCAAACATGGACTACAAAACAATGAACAGGATACGCAAGACGAGAATTTCCAAGGAGTAACCCCGTGAGAGGTGGAACAAGCCATCGAAGAAAGAAAGAAAGGAAAGACGCCTGGACCAGACAACATCACCAATGACCTACACAGAAAAGCGGGTAAGATCATTACTAAGAAAATACCCGCACCATTCAACTTGTGTCTGAGAAAAGTAAGTCCCAGATGATTGGAACACTGCAATCATAATGCTCTTATATTAAAAAAGGAACCCAAAAGATCAAAACAACTACAGGCCTATAAGCCTACTCAACTGCGTATACAAACTTTTCACAAAAATCATCACCAACCGGATCACAAAAACACTTGATGAAAACCATCCACGAAAGCAAGCTGGCTTTAGAGGAAGCTAATCGACCATGGACCACCTGCATTCGATAAATCAGCTGAAAGAAAAAGCAGCAGAATATAAGCTACCACTCGCTGTAACATTTATCGACTTAGACTCGGTAGAAATCCCTAAAGTCGTGGAGGCTATCACTCTACAAGGATTAGATCCAGTATATTTCAAAGTGCTGCAACATGTATACAGTTACAGTGGCTCATTTACCAGGCTACATAAAGATTCGGGGCCCTTTCAGCTCCCCAAAAGGGTAAGACGAGGTGATGCCAGCTCACTCAAACTCTTCACAGCTTGCCTTGAGATGATCTTCCAAAGATTAGACTGGGAGAATGAAGAAATCAAAATAGATGGCGAGTATCTGAACAACCTCAGATTCGCAGACATTGCCCTTTTCGCAAAGAACCTACACGACCTTCAACTAATGCTACATGAACTAAATGAAGAGAGTAAGAAAGTCGGCCTACTCATGAACTTCAGCAAAACAAAGATCATGTGTAGCAACCACATCGGAAATAAAAACACCAAGATCAAACTCGAGAACACAGAACTGGAGAAATTAGACCATTACATCTACCGAGGACAACGAATCTCCATATGACCCTCAAAAGATGAAGAAATCTAGCGAAGAATTACGCTAGGATGGCGAGCCTTTGGCAGAGCAAGCTCAATCTTCAAAAACAAGAAGATCCCATTAATCATAAAAATAAGGGTATATAACCAATGCATCCTCCCTATAGTCACTTATGGAGCTGAAACATGGAACCTAACCAAGAGACAGAACCATGCAGCGAGCACATGAAAGAACTATGCTCAACCTCACATGGAGAGACCACAAGACAGCACAATATATCCAGGAGTCAGGGAATCATAGAATCCATTAAAAAAACTCAAATGGCAATGGGCTGGCCGTGTTGCAAGAATGACAGGCAACCGATGGACATCACGACCCACGTCATAGATCCCCAGAGATCACATGCGAAACCGAGGCCAGCAGAGTATTAGATGGAGAGATGAGCTAGACAAATTCAGAAAGTACTCGCTCCGCGACGCTTACGATAGAAAAGTGTGGCAAATCCTGGGGAAGGTCTACGTCCAACGACAGACATCAAGTGACTGATGATGGTAATGACAATGATGATAATATTATACACTCATGAGTGTCTGCATGGTATCTCAAAAATTATCAATCAATTTCTATGAAGATCCATGGAGGGCTTGACAATAGGTTATGGTAGGACTGGTTACATTTTTGGAGCGGATCCACGTACAATTACCTCCTCTACGTCGTAATTATAAGTCCAAACTACATGATATCATCATGATTTCATGTCTGTCCACACGATATCGCTAAAAATTCTCAATGAATTTCATTGACATATTTTGTGGGTTAGACAATAGGCAACGAGAGAACCGATTAAACTTTAGAGCGGATCCACAAACAGTTACCTCCCCTACATCGTAATTATATGTTCCAATTTTCATGTCTGTCCTTACGATATTTCCAAAAAAGACTGAATGGATTTCAATGATATTTTGTGGAAGTTCGGGCAATGGGGGTACGTTTTTTGGAGGGAGAGGGTTGGATCAAAGAATCTTATTTTGATTCAGAGATACTTTTCCCGCGTTTTCAAAATATGCATTTATGTATACACTCATGACTGTCCACACGATTACTTCCCCTGTCAATGGCGTGGATAGAGATATGCACTCTATGGGTGCTATCTTGTTTTGATTTCTTATTCATTCATCTTTCTTTATCTTCATTTGTCTTGTCTTCTTTCTCTACCCTTTTTTCCCCTTTTCTCTCTTTATAATTCGTTTCTTTATCTTTCTTTCTCTCTTCACTCTCCCCATTTCTTTTTTTAATTTTTCTTTCTCTTTATTTTTTCTGTCTCGCTTGATTTCTTTCTTTCTCTCTTTTTTTTCTATCGCTTTATTCTTTCATTATTTCTACGATTCTCTCCATTCTTTGTTCTTTTTTGTTTCTTTCTCTTTATTCTTTTTGGCTTTCTCTTTATTTTTTATACCTTTCATTCATTCTTTCTTTCTTTCTCTCTTTCTTTCTCCATTCCCTCTCAGCGATGCCTTCTTTCCTTCCTTTTGTCGGGTTCTCACGGCCATATTGTAATTAGTTCCTTCTTTCTCGCTTGTCACTTGTTTCTATTTCTCCATTTCACGTCTGCGTCCCAGAGGAACGCCTCATGTTGTTGCTTTCGACCAAAAGGGCGATTTATTAGCAACGGCCAACCGAATCAGGTGGAGGCCAGCCCAACTCATTATCTAAACAAGCGCTCACATCCGATATCTCTTCACATAACCAAACTGTTGGCCATCTTATGAATATATTTGTGCTTAATCCTCAACGGGACACCGACCCATCGCCCTGCATCTATTGTGATTGGCCACTTGCAATTGTTTTCGACCGCTCTCGAGTGAAACTGCCTTTCTAATTTCACGTCTCTCTCTCTCCCTCACTCTATCTCTCTGTCGGTCTCTCATACACACACACGTCAAATATTCGCATACATAGACTCACAATTGTGCGTATATGTATATATATATATATATATATATATATATATATATATATATATATATATATATATATATATATATATATATGTACGAGCGTGTGTGTATATATTTATACACATACACGCACGTGCATGTTCACTCTCACAGACGCTATCACACAGACACTCACATATATACAGGATATCTAAAAAAGGATGCAACCGTCTGTTTGACAGCTTGTATTTAAACCTATTTCAATTCTAAAATAACTGTATCAAAAGTATTACAAACAGATGTTAATTACACTCACATTTAAACTTTATAATAGATATTAAAAATGATTAAACCTGCATGTAAGTTCGTATCCGTTTCATTACAAAAACGTTTCATTACATTGGAAAATGACATAGCAGACACATCACGAAGAAAAGGATGCTCATATGAGGCTAGCGCATGATGTAATCCTTTCAACTACTAAACACTGTTGTCTTTGAGTACAATCTTGCCACGTGACTAATATTGTGGCATAAACTGTACGTGCTCATTAATTCTACCCTATTATCGTTACAGCCAATTGCAAAGACATACTATTACATACTGACTAAATGAGAATTCTCATTGCCTTGAAACCAATTCAACAAGCATGAATCGCCCAGGAATATCTACAAGGGATTCAAATCTTTGATTAAACTTATTCGGGAGGATAGTTTAGAACATTAGTCAGATAGTTGATTATGAAAAGAATAACACAACAATACAAGGTATCAGGATCCGTGGTAAGACGAGATTCATTATTTGTTGAATGCAAAATATCAAGTAAGCTCCAAAATTCATTTGTTTTTAAAAAAATAATCATAGAAGCCAACAAGCCTGGCTGTTGCGGGATCAAATTCCTCATCTACCTCTATTCTGACTAAAGATGACTACGGCAATCTATGTGTTCTATAAATATGATAAATAAAAAATGTATTTTTTTAGTATGAATGTATTATTAGGATGAAATAAGCCCTTGTATATTTGTAAGATAAATTTCGTAGGTATTTGAGATTTTTCAGTTTGGCCCTGTCAGTAGGTGAACTGGCTATTACTCATTTGATCATGATTTGAAATCATGATCAGGAAATGTTAATTCTATAAATGTATTTATTTATCAGAATGAAATGAACCCTTGCGTAATTATAATATAAATTTTCGCAGAAATGTGAGACTTGTCAATTCAGCTCAGTCGATAAGAGACACGGCCATCAATCAATTGATTCTAAATCACAGTATGGAGATGTTGTTTACACAAATTTTATCCCCCTAAGTTTGCCTGGGATTGTTCTTATCGTTCTTGTTGCTTATATAATGATAACGAAAGATACATATGTATAATGTGTAATGTACAAATTACTTTCAAAATACAAATAGACATGTAAATTATGTAATAAATAAATAATCTAACCGTATAGTGAGCTTATACGCAATTTTTTAAAATTATTTATATGTTTGTTTGTTTCTGCTCAAATTGGAAGATTTTATTGGTTATTTTACCATCTTATTATAACAATGAAAATTACGTCTTTGAAACGCTCTAGTATACATATCTGCTCACACATTGAAACAGTTTCAGGCGGGCTGAGACTTTGAAAAACTCAAAATTAGGATACTTGAGCTATTTAGAAGAAATTACCAAATAAAATAACTTTAGACTCCTTAGGGCCGATCTATACATAAATAACCACGTCATTTTGAACGGGTATATCCTAGTCGTATTATAATTCACTATATGTCCATCTGTCTATCTTTCGGAAATAAGCATTTAGATACTAGATATGAATCTAGATAGTTATTAATAAAATCTAGATGATTCTAGATAATTTGATGGAATTCATCGTTTTTTTTTTCGTCGACTGAAAATATATCGCTAAGAGATCTTTTTGGCTATCAAGCCCTCTCGCTATATAATTAAATGGGAAACACTCTGTATATTTTCCAGAAGGCTGTATTCAGCTTTATCACTTTTAACCCAATGGTACTACGGTGTATATCATACACCTGGGGAAGACCGGAGTGTATATTCGTCGAAACGTTGTATGAAAAAACAACGTTGTAAATTCAATAATTCCAAAAAATATTGGAATAGAGTGATAGAAATACAGAATCTCAGAATTCAAGACACTGCAGGAAGGCTGAAGAATGTATCGGTTGGAACACTGAGTTGAAATCCTCAAAGTCAGAAAAAAAATGGAGGATATAATGCAGAAATAATCTCAGAACTAGAGAACAACAGGGACGGTTGTGTGAGTCTTATTAGTCAATAATTTTTTTCATTTTTCTAAATCTTTTTATCTATTTATTGTTTTTCTTTCCTTGCACTTTCTTTCTTCTTTTCAAACTTTTTCGTTCGATTAATTCTCTCGACCCCCCCCCCTTTTATTGTTTGAAGATGTTTTTACTTCGCTTTCTTTCTATTTTTTTCATTTCTTTCTCTCTGAATTGAAAACCTGTCTACATTCATTATACTTATATCTCATCGAATAACCAGAACACATTCATATTCAGATCCAATAATTATGACATCACCGATACCGTCATATTGATCCACATGGATTCACTGTTCGATGAAGTCCATTTTGTTGCAAACTTGATTATTTAAAGGAGAAAAATATTTGCTAAAAAATATTATAGAAGTAATTTCGTCCCTTTTTTCACGATTGACACGTATTTCCAAGGTCTTGTGTATTCTTTAAAAATCGTTTTCGCTTGTAAAGTGTTCAAATCGATCAATTAATCAATCAATTAAAGAATCTACGTGTGATTAATAAGTGATTTGTTCACTTACAACCTTTTTGCATTTTTCAAGTTCTGAGGGAAAATTTCATAATAAGACCACATTTGAATAGCTTAATGGCGTTTGTAAGGAATTGAGTGACCCAGAGAGAGAGAGAGAGAGAGAGAGAGAGAGAGAGAGAGAGAGAGAGACAGACAGACAGACAGACAGACAGACAGACAGACAGACAGAAACAGCAGGGTGGATGAAGAGATGTAGAGAGAATAAAAGAGCAGAGAGGGGTAATAAAAAGAAAACAGTCTAAACAGTGCTTATAACTAATGTATACACCTCATATATATATATATATAACACGAATTATAATGCATTTCAAACGATGATCTTCCATTTATTTTACATACAACGGTCATTTATTTCTGTTTCGGATGTTTCAATGGGGATTAACTAAATCAAAAATCAATTGGGTGCAAATATTCTTTAAAATCATCAACATTTTTATTACAGAAACAAATGTTGACAAATGCTTGTCAAAAATTCAGCAGGTGAATTCAACCAACCTTTTTCGATTGTCCCTATCAAAGTTCCAAGCAGGGGTGTACTTATTACAACATCTGTGGCAGATGTTCTCAACCAGGGGCAATTCTGGAGGGGTAGAGCTTTTTTTTGGGGGGGGGGGGAATAATTGGGACCTCAGATTGGCAGATTTTCTTTTTTTTTCAAGAATAATCTAAGCAAATTTATATGTGCTAAAAAAGAGAAAAAAATGAAAGATTTTTTATGCTATATGCATCTTTTGAGACATGGAATGATATTCTGGAAGATGGTGAAAAGGGTTCATGGGCGATAAAGGTTGTGTACGATTGATCAATGGTATCACTTTGAGCAGAGATCTACAGAAATGATAAAGACCCTTTATTATCACACTTGATATTTTGATCCTTCTAGATGATATTATTTATTGTTTATTCCGATACACGATGCCCAAGAAGCTGTTGAATTTTAGGACTATTACAAAGGCAGACCTACTGCCTCAACATAGCAAGCCCCAAGTAGCGTAGTGTAATGTTTTGTTAGATTAACAAGTAAAATACCCGTTTCTTTGTCGAAGATATACCCAAGGGTGGAAATATAAAGCATTGTTGTATCTGAAAGAAAAAAGTCAAGGGAGTTGTCTGAAGCGACAACCCCCGGCATTTGACCAAACCTTCCGCCCAAGGACAATCGAGAACAAATTCAATTCCACCCCTGTTTGCTTTCTCAACTCACTTCTTTTCTCGACGACCAATTCCAATAGATGAATTCATGCTTCACCTTTTGCGTACCCGTACCCTGCTTCTACCCCTCTCTTCACAGTCTTTGTATCACAATTCCATTCTCTGAACCTTTCCTCTCTCTCATCCCTGTCCACATGGAATACTTATTTTTGAAATGGGACGAACCGGTGGACAGACGGAAAGTGTGGCAGACAGACAGGCGGAAAGTGTGACAGACGGACGGCCGAACATGTTGCTTATTATGATGTAGATTTATTTGGATTAGCCGAAAAAAATACAATCATAATACTTTATGGGCCAAATACCAATATCAACTTATACACGAGTATACAATACAGGGTTTGTTTGTTTGTTTGTTTGTGTGTGTGTGTGTGTGTGTGTGTGTGTGTGCGTGTGTGTGTACATATGTGAGCAAATGGATTTGCTTGTATTTCTTTCAGTCTCTCCACCCACTTCTTGTCCACTGTTATTCTTTCACCAACTTTCCTCCAGAACAGTTTCTGTTTTTGGCGACTCTTCATTCATTGTCTTCCATTCTTCTTGGCAAGGTTATTCAACCATTCCAGCGATTCTTTTTCTTTGATTCTTTCTTTCTTTGGTTCTTTCTTTCTGCCTTTCCTCACTTTATTACCCAGCTTATTTCTTTCCCTTCTGATTTCTTTCTTTCTTTTTTCTCTCCTCTATCTCTCAATTTCCCGCTTTCTCTCTTTCTTTTCCTGCTATCCTCCTTTCTTTCCCGTCTTTTCCTGATTTCTCTTTCTTATTTTCTTTTCCTTTCTTTCTTACCTGTATTCCTCCTATTCTCATTTTCTTTCTTTTTCTTTCTTTCTTTCTTCCTCTAAACCATTACATTCGATTGCATTCAACATGATCCTACTTTATTGAGCTCAATAAATATCCATACAGAAAAGCAACCTGACTCCTGAACATGTTTAACATGAATCCTTGTAACTACTCAATATAACACGCAGGTTGCGACCCATACAATCACTTATTTAGTTTTTGAGTCTCACCCTCTTGACGGTCAGTAACATGAGCGTTTGGGCTTTCTTATCTTTTTTACACGCCTTCAAAATTTTCACACGGCCTTTTCTTGCCGTCTTTCTTTTGTTTTTCCTTCTCTTTTTTCCCCTCCAATGTTTCCTTTAGGAGGTGAGGAGTGGCTGCGTGAGTTACAGCACGGTGAATGGTAATCGGTTCGACCTGAGTTCGAACTCCGGATAGGACAATGTCGTTGCGTAGGAAATGATTACACCCATCTTCCATCGATGTGTAGATTATCGCGAAGTGAAGTGAAAAACGTCAACCTAGGTGTCTTTTTCACATATCGCGAACCAGGGGCTTGTAGGTAGTTTTGTGACACGTTGAGTCTAAGCAGAGATAGTTGAAGCCGTTGCCAGCATAAGGACACTGTCATTTTTTTTCACTCTTTTGCTAAACTCATGTCCTCGTTGGAGTTGACTTCATTCCTCCCCGTGTCAAAAACAACAAGAACAAGAACAATCCTCACCAAATTCAGGGAAATAAACGCTTTGCTGCTAATCTACCGGGTTACGATAAACCAAACATATAAAATGAAGATTTCCCAACTGCGATTTGAAATTGCAGCAAAGTGAATAGGTAGGCGACTGTCTAACCAACTGAGCTAAACTGACAGACGTTATATACCACCGAATTTATTTATCAAATATGCAATCCGAAAGTTGCAGTAATCATCTCCAGTCGGAATAGAAGTTGGAGTGGAGTTTGACCCTACAGTAGACAGGCTTGTTTTTTTATCCTTTTTCTTTTTTCTCTTCATCTTTTTTCAACTTCATTTCTCATCTCTATCATCCTTTGTTTTTTGAATGAACAACCGTAGTAATCCGAAGAAATCAGTGTGTGTGTGTGTGTGTGTGTGTGTGTGTTTATCTATGTACTTGTGTGTTCCAGTGCTCCTGGCTTTACCGTTTTGTATTCAGGCTTGAAAATTGGCATCAGTACTCGATTAAACCCCTTCTGAAAATGTTTCATTTCCATCTGGAAAGAAGGCCCTTTTGACCTTTTGTGCCTTATTCTGACGGGTTTATCCTTAACGTTTAGATTCTACCGAATCTAGATGTTTTTTTTTCTCTGTTTTTGATGCCATTGATGTCATAAATACACACGCCAGTAATGTCTTAGATATAATTTATTCTGACCATATTTATTCCTTAACGTATTCTTTTTTGCATGATTTTGAATTTTGACGCTACGGTCGTTCAATCATTGACTGTGATGGCCGAGTCTCATTTTATTCTATTTCTTTAAAAAAAAAAATCTTTTTCCTTCCCTTTAATTCTTCATCAATTGTTTCTTCATTTTCTCCTTTACCACCATTACTTCTTCCCAATCATCCTCTTCAATATCTCTTTCATCTTTTTTGTGCTCTGTTTTCTTTTTTCTACCCTTTCTTTGTCTTTCTATTTGGCCTCTTTTTCGTCTCTTCTCATTAGTCCATGCATCTCTATTAGGCACTTTTCGGTCGGTCGGTTGTAGGTCGGTCAGTCAGCCTGTCGACCTCTAGCATGCTCAATATCAATTTTCTCTCTTGGATTGAGATGAAACTTGGTCCAGACGTTCGGATGAATAATCCTCATCATCATCCTCCTTTTCATCACTACTACTACTACTACTACTACTACTACTATTACAACTACTACTACAACCACAGATAGTGGACGTATCGTTGGACTTATGGTTTTTTCTTTCTTTCCCTTTTAAAACTTCTTTGTCTTCTTTCTTTCTTTCTTTCTTTCTTTCTTTCTTTCTTTCTTTCTTTCTTTTTATAGGGTTCGATTTTAAAAGCTAGCTTTTGGCCTTCATCCAAATGTAAAATTCTTTTTCGTCTTCTCCTCCTCTTCTTTTTTTCTCTCTTTCTTCTCATAAATCTTCTTTTTCTCCTAAATATTCTCTTATTTTCCTTTCGCTTTCTGTCTATTTCTTTCATATCCTCATCCCCCTCTCTCCGTCTCTCCTTCTCTATTTCTCTCCCGGTCTCACACCTTCTTTCCACAAACTCCACCATCGCTCTTCTCGATATCTCCACCCCCCAGCTCACACACTCTTGACACCCACCCACCATCCCCTTCCCATTGTTGAAGTCCCTCACGAAACACCTTAACCCTGTTAGCTGATCCGTTACGTCTAACCGCTTATTCAAACTTCACCGACAAATACACAGCCCGTTCGACATCTCACCATGGCGCCCGCACTTAGAACGCAGGAAGCCGTTTCTTTTTCTCAATGCTTAAACCCTCATCCCCCAAACACTGGTATCTCACCCCCCGACTTGTCAACCCCCTCATCACCGGTTCTTTTGCATCCCGTCTCCTTCATATTTGTGTATCGGCCGCTGAATGTTGCCGAAAGCTTTTCGCAAATCAAATCCAAGTATGTCGGCTCGGCCTTTCTGTTGGTCCGTTACGTATCTTTGCTTCGTGTAAGCTGTGTCGCTAACATTTCGCTAATTGGGGTTGTCAGCGATAACGAGTCAACTTGCACGGGCTCATTGTGATCGTCAATTTTCGTTCATTTTCGTCGATCTCCGCTCATTGTCGGCAATTTACGTTGATTATCTAATTACAAAAGGCAGACCCACCGAAGCCGATCCGAACTCGAAATTAGATTAGATGCGAAAGCTGATCAATAACGCGAACAAAGAAGCCAACAGAATGGAATAGAGGTTGGGGAAGATGGCGTCTTGGTTTGGGTTTGATTATCAATGGACACCAATGTAAACACTCGCGCACACACATACACAACAACAACAACAACGACGACAACAACAAAACAAGAGTTACAATAACTCACAAGACGCCATTATAAACAGATTTAGGTTGAAAGAGAGACAGTGAAATGCTGTCTACGTGTCAGCTTTATTTGGAGATTTGTGCGCTGAGCCCTGCGCATGCGTACACGATGATGTACAAAAACGTCTGTCCAATTGTATGGTTCATGTGTATATTTAACATTTTATCTGAATATATGTGTACAATCTCTTATCGCTTATGCTTATATGATTACCCGGACAGATATGTTGTCGAACTTGTCTAAGTGCTTTTTTTGTAGGGCTAGGAAGTTGTTGTTGTTGTTGTTCTTGCTATTGTTGTTATTATTATTATTATTATTATTATTATTATTATTATTATCATTATTATTAATTTTTTCTTCTTTTCTTCCTCTTTTGTCGAGTATTTAAGTCAATGAAATACTTTCTCCTTCCGTTCGTCTATTTGTATTACTTGCGGCGGACATAGTGATACGTCAGCGATTTTAACCTGTTCGCAGCTAACTATGTTTTTCAACAGTATTACTCTCATGCTGGGGTTTTCTTGTAAAAGAAAAATGGATGAGAATAGAAAAAATTCATGTTTAAAACGGTATTTTCCAACAGAAGCATTTTGATGATTTATACGAGTTTGAATTATCTTAAAACATAATCTCCACAACCCCCAACGAAGGCTAGATGAATTGAATAAAAAAAAAAAAACAAGAAAGTTGGCATTCCCATGAAGTTTTGCAAAACAAAGGCCGTGTACAACCATCACGTCTTGAATAAACACAGAACAATAAAAATTGAAAACGTAGAACTGGGAAAAGTAGACCATTACATCTACCTTCCACAACGAATCTCCATGAAATCCTCAAAAGGAGAAGGAATCAGGTGAAGAATCATTCTAGGATTGCAAGCCTTCGGAAGAGCAAGCTCAACCTTCAAGTACAAGTAAATTCCATTAGTCCTAAAAAGATTATACAACCAATGAATCCTCCCGATAGTCACCTAGAGAACTGAAGCATGGAATCTAACCAAGAAACTGGCTTGCAAACTGAGAACCATGCAACGTGTACAGCAGAGAATCATGCTCAACATCATGTGGAAAGACCACAAGACAGTACAGTATATTCAGGGAAAACAGGAGTTCGAGACATCGTGGAAACCATTAGGAAACTCAAATGGTATTGGACTGGTTATGTTGCAAGAATGGCAGACAACCGATGGACATCACGACTCACAACATGGATACCCAGAGATCAAGTGAGGAACGAAGGCCGGTAGAATTCAAGATGGAGAGACGAACGAGACAAGTTCAGAAAGTATTGGCTCTGCGACGCCCATGATAGAGAGGTGATGATGATGTTCAGTACATTTGTATCTACTCGGTCACCATTTTTCTTTTTGTATACTCTGTACTCAACACGTTCGAGCTGGATTTTACAGTCTTGCACGTGTAAAACGAGTTATATCGTCAGTGGTAGCAAACTGGTATATATATATATATATATATATATATATATATATATATATATATATATATATATATATATATATAGTAGGATGTGGATTCGCTACACAAACTAGCTCATGTTTCTGCCCTCTCCGGGCTTCATCATATTCGCCTGATGAGGACCGGAGAATGTAGATGTTGGAAGTGAAGATCAATTTCAAACTCTGACAATGGTTAGGGTTAGCAATATTTTTCGAGTGGCAACATGAATAACAAAGTTTATGCAACAAGATCAAGAAACATTTACATAACCCGGGAAAGAATCAGAAATAAGTTTATCCCTTCTTTATCGATAATTAGTGGGCGAATTTTTCCTTCTCAGATCAGCTTCTGAACATATCACTCGTAATGCCTGCTGATGCTGTGAATGCTTGTGTCAATCGCTGGCTCAACTTGAGTGCCATGAAGAAGTTGATTGACATGTAAAAGTTTACCAGAGAAGCAATTCTTATTTGAATCTTGCGAAATTTGAATAACATGATTCTCAGACATTTTAGTGTATGCGTACCAATTTTCAGAAGTTTCTATCCGTCTATTCTGGAAGAGAATTGAAAAATAAGTGTATAGTGACTCCTCTGGAAGAGCATTATCAGAAAATAGATTTTTAGTTCTGTATTAAACTAATCTAGTTCAGTTAGCATTACCATAACGTTTACATGTTTTTTGCTAGAATGACCTTGTGCCAGACTAAGTTAAGCTTTTTAATTATTTATCTATTTATTTGTCTTTCGTGACATTTCAGAGGGGGGGGGGCGGTTACCTTGCAACATCCATCTCTTCACGTATTAACATGCAATAGAGGGGTCTGGTTAGTTATTGAATAGATACCGTCATATGAGTGACGTCTTTTGGCAGTATGTTGCGTTGGGGGTTATCAATTAAAAAATTCGAAAAAAGGGGTGATCGATGGATGAGTTACTTTTCTCACCTTTTGTTAATTGTGATCACTAAAAAGTCTGCTGCACACAAACTAGGGAATCAATTTAGCATAAACTTAAATTGCAAATTGAACCCTCAACTCAAAATCTATTTAGGGGTGAATTGAAAAAAGCAACGTCAACAAACTGTTTTTTCTATGTACAATAAAGAGTAAATGTTCAATTTTTTTCAGCCTTCTAGCTCTATGGGTGCGGCCTATACGCATGATACACACATACGTACATACATACATAACCAGCCAGCCGGACCAATTTCACTTTGACTGTTTTGATTAATTCATATATATATATATATATATATATATATATATATATATATATATATATATATATATATATATATATAACGCTCCCTTATTCAGGGTTGAGCACTCTCTAAGTGAGGTAACTCGTTCATTGTAGCTTATGCAATGCACTTCCAACATGGAATGGAGCACTCTGGTGGATGAGGAATTTATACGATGAATAAATATATCGCTTAAATTCAGCCTCACTGACCGTCCAGTTCCATGGAGTAGAGGGAGGATACCAACCTTTGGGTTTACCTCGTAAATATTAGGGGGTGGAGGCGTCGTCCGTGACTTTATTAGTCTTGCCAGTCTCTCGTACCATAATCACCTTTCCCTCCTTCCCTAAGCCCCTCCTTTCATATCCACTCACCCCCCGCCCTGGAAGCCCCTCCCATATCTTTAGTTCAACTAGGTTATTGCTGTTGAAAGATAGAAAAACAAATATAACGATATTGATAATTGCTTCGTCCGAGACATCTCACCGAAACAGTTCATCTAGATTTTTCATGGGTTTTATGACATTTGCATGTATGTATGTATCTATCTATCTATCTATCTATCTATCTATCTATCTACGTATGTGTTGAGAGATAATCTAAATTTCTTTTTTTTTTTAAATTTTCCATGAATGTTCCCGTTCCCTTTCATTCACACAGACACACAAACACGCAGACACGCACGAATGCAGACACACATTCGCGTGCGCACGCACATACACACACACACTCAAACAAACACACACACACACACACACACGCACACACACACACATATATATATATATATATATATATTGGTAGAAATAACTATACATTCCCCAACGCAGAAACAAATCATCTTCTTTATTATATGTCTTTTTGTGGGCGGGATGGTGCGAGCCTAGATATAGATTGAGTACATCAAGTGTACAAACTGGTAGCTTGTACGATCGAATCTTGATATGGATGTCGTTCACCCTTGGTCAAGTTCGAGCAGACCCGTGTGGGCCCCTACGCACCTTCGAACAGTTCAACGTAATTTGCACAGCTTTTCCTGTGACTATTATTTAGATGTTCGACAGTAGGAGTTTGTCCTTTTAGATTCCGATGATAAGAAATTCATTAAAAAATATTTCTATCTCAAATGTAATTTAGCAATCCAAAAATTTCATTCACAGTCGACCACGGTTGTAGTAAAGGACAAAGTGACTGAAATCGTACGAGTGACTAATCGTATCAAACAATGATCGTAAATAGTAAAGTTCCCCTAACTCACTCTCCCGATGTTAAAATTCAACTTATATTGTTATTGCTTTGGATATCACCTGGTGTAACAATTTTTTTGTCTTTTTCTGTATCCGTAGTCAATTTTGACCCGTGGTTAAAATTTTCACATTCACGAAAAACGAAGGATTGTCTAATTAATTTTTTTGCGAAGAAGGAAGCAACGGTTCAGTTTTGCACTGTAGTTACAATGTAAATACAAACAAAAATCTAAAGTCTTAAAAAATACTGTAAATACTGATTGTGACCTTTATTTTTTTCGGAATTATTGATTTTTCCGGAAAATTAATGCCTGCTAAAGTTTCCGTTGCGACTAATCTTCTGGAAAATGCTTTCAGAATTGTATGTTCAAATCCGAGTACCTTCGCTACGTTTTAAAAATATCTCATGGGAGATAACTCCCATTATCCAATCAGTTGGTTTTGTGCTGACTAACCTAAACTTAGTATCTATCTATCTATCTATCCACTGATTATCTTTCTTCTTCCTTTCCTGTGCATGAACCCTTTTTCCGATTTCATCTTTACAATTTCTGTCCTTAGCCTCGTTTTCCATCATTTTTCCTATCTTTGAGGAAGCTATTTTGCAGCTGAAGTTCCTACAACTTCAGGGACACTCATTACATATATGTGTGTGTGTGTGTGTGTGTGTGTGTGTGTGTGTGTGTGTGTGTGTGTGTGTGTGTGTGTGTGTGTTTGTGTGTATGTGCGTGAGCAATCATGAGAGAGGTAAATATACATATTTATCTTCAAACAAGAGCATTTACATGCATATTTTGTGATGAAAATCTTAAATTTGGTTGACTCACAAATACTTCAATTTGTTTTGTTCTTTCAGACATTGAATTTATCAGATCTGCCATTTTCTCTTGAGGGATATCCGACCAGGCTGAAGCAAATCTTTTGATGAAGGTTTTCTTGACAATTCCCTCCTTCCATAATAAGAAAAAAAACTCAGATATGTTCAGAATGATCCCTATCAGGAATCTGATTTGGCTATGAGAGTTGGGACCTGTCATTCCAGCTGTACGACGTGAAGCTCTGTCCTTCATAAACAGAATCATGTCTGAGAAAAATGCCACCTGCAGAATGGATACACATTTTACCTTATCACCTTCCCCCAATATAACGTTTTGTTCCGGGAATTCACTCTTATATGCAGTACCTCCTCATTGCACTCAGTGGGATGAAGTCAGAGCATTCCTTGTTGCCTACGGAGTGCCAAAATGCAAACTGAATAAATTAGACACTTTTTGTCCGTATCCACTAATTCGCTATACGCCACTTTTTTTTACTTTTCCGCAAAAAGGCGAAAAGCAAAAGTATTGTTCAGCTTTTGCTCAGCAGTGAGCCATTGTAGAGCTAGTGTGCACCTTCTGCCTTTATGCTTTACATCGTAGTCTCCTGTAATTCTAACTGCACAACCACCGATTACCCATCCTGACATACCATCATCACAATTTGGATGGTCTGGGGATACTGAAAAAAATGTTCCCGTATAAGTTAATGGTAACTGCTTCCCCATTTCACGCTATTCCCGCTAACGAAAGGCTTTTATATGAACGCTCTACTCTTAGATAGCGGAGCAACCTATATATCCGTGATTTTTTCATAGGCATTAACTGGTGTTCAGACAACAGTAATCTCAAAACCTATACTAATACACTCCTCCTTTATAATTTGTCCATCAATCAATATGGACATATTTGTAGCCATTAATGATTTGAACCAAAAACCTTCTGTATGTAGAAGGAAGACACTCAACACTGAACCACGGTCGCTTATTACGTATTCCAGCATATAACGATAAAGTGAGACGAACCGGCATACCTATTCAATCAACTTGTCCCACCGAACAAAATAAAATGTCTTGCTCAGAACTTCATGGGTTATAATTTATATTTGTATATTTCTGCAACTGGAGCAGATTTTTTTTGTTCTTGAAAAGAACATATGATGCGAGACAATTGAATGTACATTCAGAGGATCATTAAATACTTAATCCAACAATAGATTCGAATTTAAAGATGAAACATCATTTCATTTTATCCCATTCGACTTATCATTTAGGAAGTATATCTTTTTACCTTTATCAATTTCTCTATTTATGTGACATTTTATTAAAATTACTCTTTCGTCTCAATGATACGCAGCAAGCAAGTAAACATTTATCTCCGAGCTGTCGTCTTAAAAATCATTTGAATGTAAAATATTATAGCATCCTGTTTACCACTTAGTAAACTAAAAAGTGTTCAGAATGCACACACATCTGCCAACGCAGTTATTCCTAAGAACTGAACGAAAACAAGTTCTTATACAGCAACGATGCAAGGGAGGTAACTGTGAAAAATTTCTAGATCCATCCAAAAATTTAATCAATTCTTCATTTACCAATGGCACACCTTCTCACCGAATGAGAAGATATTTGAGGATATTGAGTGGAGTATAACTACGATGCAGGGAAGGTAACTTTAAAATTCCTGGATTTGCACCTAAATTGAATAAATTCTTCCTTGGCCCAAGACCCCACCTTCCATATGACGTCATAAGAATTTATGGAGAACTTTTGGAGATGTTGTGTAGAGAGACCGACATACAAACAAAAAAATTCGAGGGAATGCATATAACTGACTTTGCAAGACACTATGAAAGCATAACATTCGTACGCAGGAACAATACAGTAAGGAACAAGAAGAGTTTTTTTTAGAATATAATTGTTTAAATACAATCGTTTAGATACAAAAGGGTGCACTGAATATTATACAATGATACAACTTTGTAGATGAAACACTGCAAGATAGAATGAATGCATTAAGTACGTATACATGAACAAACAGAGTAAGATTAATCTTATTCGCACATATAACACTTGGCAGTGTATATTTGTACTCTGTAGCGCTAAGGGATACTACTGATGTTGTAACATAGAATTTTATGTTCTGATGACGTAGTAAACATACTGAATTTGAAGAATAATTAAAACGAAAAAAATAATGGGAACAAAAACAACTTTAAAAAAGACCGTTTTGGGTCAACATAACGCTTTTCTCCAATCTCGCTGCGATGCAAATTTCTATTATCTACGTCAACAAAATGCAACTTATATCAATATATTTCACATACGCAGCCATTTATGGAGGATCGGGTAAACTGGTTGATAACAATTAAATCAATTGATATCGTTATTTCTGTTGTTTTCGTTGTTTCAGTGCAAGTTTTTTTTTATTAAATTCAACTCAATGATCGATAATGCCCTCAATAAATGAAGTGTCAACTCTCTCAGCGATTCCTTTCTGTCCTCAAAATTTGAGCCGGTCTCTGCCGTCCGGAACGAAACCAGTACGCGTCATCCTCCTCAAGAGATGACTGTCAATTTAGTCCATTATCCTCTTCGCCACTTGTGAATCAATTCATGCGTGAATGGGCATCTGTGTTTTGTGCAACGTTGGTTCTAAGGCGACAATTGTTTCGTGAGTCCGATTAATGCTCACCCTGCTCGTTGATGGTCTCGGCACTTACACTACCAAGCTCATAAAAATAAGAATAACTGCAAAGTGGCTGGGGGATCTCAATAATTTGAACTTGGAAACACAAGATTTGGAGAGCTAGAGGGCTGAAAATGCATACAGTTATCCCTTATGTATAGAAAACATTTTTTTTGTTTTGTCATCCCCCCACTCCCAATAGGTTTCCAGTGAGGGTTCAGTTTATTCACGCTTGTCTTTTGAGAATTCAGATTTTTTTTTAGTGATCACTATCCAAAAATGGCAAAAAGTACCTTGTTCATTGATAATCCCTTTTTTCAATTTTTTGATAGATCACCCCCAATATGGTATGTCACGGTTGCGTAACGGTTTGTATTGAGTGACTAACCAGACTTGATTTAATTTTTTAAAAATCATTGTTAGTAATTTGAATTTGAATTGAAACTTCGAATAATAAATCAGTGTTGATCCGATAAATGAACTTCAATTGAACCGAAGAAAAAAATCTAATGGAAATATGAATGAATTTCAGACATTTTTATCCGCTATAATCAGGTTGGAGCAAAAATAATTGTGGTTTTTCGCCATCAACTTTGAAGCAGCTGAGAATAAAAGTTATTGATCGAAATAAGGACCTTCAGAATCTACACATTTTTGCCAACTAATAATAAATCCATTCATTTCGTAAGCATAGTATTCTAGGGTCCTGGAACCAACTGATCATTTGAAGGCCTTTTAAATGGCTGCCCGGTTGTTGAAGACCTTCCATGAAATGGTCGAAATGCTTGAAAAGGGTTAGTTGATCGGAAAAGGATCTGGTGAATAAGATAGGTGAGGTAGAGTTTCGTAGTCTTGTTCGGTCAATTTCTGCAGGAACAATCACGCGACATGTCAAGCATTTTTTTTTTTTGTATTTCCGATTTGAACCAAAAATTGAACAACTGTCGAATGGTGAATCAAATAAACTCTATTGCTCCCTATTTGATCTCAGTTTTCGTCCTGTTCTGCTTCTCGACTCAAATCAATCATGTAAAACCAGAAGATCATCATCATCATCATCATCATCATCATCATCATCATCATCAATCTTTTAACATCCGTCATTGGACATAGACCTTCCATTGGATTCACCACACTTCTCTATCGTGGGCGTCACAGAGCCAGTACTTTCTGAATTTGTCTTGCTCGTCTCTCCATGTAATACTCTGCCGGCCTCAGTTCTGCATTTGATCTCTGGGGATCCATGTTGTAAGTCGTGATGTCCATCGGTTGTCTGCCATTCTTGCAACATGACCAGCCCATTGCCATTTGAGTTTTTTAATAGATTCTATGAGGTTCCTGTCTACTGTCTTCTCCCACATGTATTGTGCTGTCTTGTGGTCTCTCTATGTGAGGTTGAGCATAATTCATTCATGTGCTTGTTGTATGGCTTCCTAAGGGTTTTTATAATGTCTTGGACTCCTGTTTTCCTTCTAAAAAACTATGCAGTCTTGTGGTCTTTTTGTGTGATGTTGAGCATGATTCTCTCCTGTGCACGTTGCACGCATCTCAGTTTGCAGCTCAGTCTCTTGGTTAGGTTTCACGATTCAGCTCTCTAGGTGACTATCAGAGAATACAATGGCTGCATATTCTTTTTAGGACAAATGAAATTTTCTTGTGTTTGAAGGTTGAGCTTTCTCTGAACGTTTATCAAATATAAACCATACCTGATTGTGATATTCAGTCTCTAACACTGCTGTATCATTCTGCAATTATGATCATTGGTAAATAAAGACTTTTATTCCTTATCCAAGCCTCCATCTTGTTACATTTATGAGCCTTTTTGAGTTGAACTTTGTACTTCCACTTGTTCGTCGTTTCTTTCTCTAAAACCGACTCAATCCGAAGACTAACTGAACTGTAAGATCGGTTCAATTTTTAAAATCGACTCAGTTCTACGAACCGACTAATATGCATGAAACCCTTGCAATGAAAATTCATTTCTTTTCAAGGTTTCTGCGTTGAATTTTTCACCTTACTACAGTTGTTTTTTTGTTTTGCTTTTGCTCCTTTATTTTTGTCTGAGGAATGGTCCTCTCTTGTTCTGCTTCTTGACTTTATCAAACACGTGAACCCAGCATATAATGTTTATCAAAAATAAACCATTTCTGATTGTGATATTCTGTCTCTGAATCAGCTACATGATTCTGTGATTATAATTATTAATGAATGAATATTTTTATTCTTTATAGTCACCTTCGTTTTCAGGAATTACCAGCTCTTTGCTCGTCATCAAATTCCATAAGTAAAATCAATTCTCTTCTCAGGACTGTCATAGGCAGAGTAGCTATCGATGTACCTACCGAAGCACATAACGACTTAGAAATGAAGGGAAGAGAAAATTCTTTAGTGTGTGGGTGTGTGTTTGTGTGTGTGTGTGCGTGTGGAGGTGCAGTCCTCTATTCATCAATAGTTGAGGAAGAAGTTTATTTACCGTTCACCTGATCCACCCTGTTAACATTGTCTGGAGTCATATCAAATGGTATCAAGTACACAGAAGTTAAGAAGCGTTTATTATAGGGGCAAGAGCAACAATGAGCAGAGGAAGTGGACATCACAGACACGTGGTCAGTCAGAGGCTTTTGGACGTCGACTTGAATGGAGAGAGTAAAGACCTAATTCTGCACAGCACAACCCAGTGTCCTTGTAAACATTGCACCGTTTGGACAATATCAAGGCCACGACAACAATGGCCTCCGACAATTAATACACATGAATGCGTGGGTTCTTATCTCTAGATTTTGGACGTGTTTATGACACAACGAATGCTGTACATGGGGGGTTGGCACTTGTTTTCAGCGGGTCTCGTTAATGATTCATGTAAATATACACCTGTCTGCTTACCTGTGCCTTTCTCTCCATCCCATTTACGAACCAGCATTAATGCACACATAGGATCCTATTTGCATTGTGTCTTTTGTACTAAATTCTCCACGTATTCTTTGTATTTGATAAATCATTGTCTAACAATGAAATCAAATAAGCTTTATAAGCCATTGATTTGAAGGAGACTTAAATGGCGCCCATTCCCGGATGAGGGTCAATTAGTTCGAATTTACTGAATGATTTTCTCCTATTCTTTTGCTTACTTCTATGGTTTTGCGTCTTTCTTTCTTTTTCTCTTATCCGTACTATCATTTATCTATCTATCTATCTATCTATTTATCTATTCATATCTATCTACTTCAACCAATTCATATCTATCTATCTATCTATCTATCTATCTATCTATCTATCTATCTATCTATCTATCTATCTATCTATTTCAACCCATTCATATCTATCTACTTCAACCCATTCATATCTATCTCAACCCATTCATATCTGCCAATCTATATTAACCCATTCATACAAATCTGTCTATATCAACCAATGCATAACAATCTATCTATCTATCTATCTATCTATCTATCTATCTATCATCCCATCTATACCTACACTTTATATTTATCTATCTACGCTCTACATCTATTTTTCAATCTATCTATTTACGTCTTACATCTTTCTTTCTGTCTTTCTGCCTTCCTTCCTTACTTTTTTTAATTGATTTCTATGGATATCTTTCGTTTTTTTATGACCTTTTTCTTGATTTTTTTGTGTTTATTTGTCTACCTCTTTCGATCAGATTTCTTCTCATTTTCTTTTTTTCTTTCTTTCTTTTTTTCTTTCTTTCTTTCTTTCTTCCTTTCTTTCTCCCTTCCTCTGTTTCTTTCCTTCAACTTTCCTTCTTTGATTTTTTCAGCCTGTTTCTATTCTTTCCCTCCTCACTCTTTCACTTCTTTCCTTTCATTTATGCCATCTTTCTCTCGACTTTCTTACCTATCCCTTTTCTCTCCTACAAGTTCCATTGAAAATATTGTTTTGTATTCACATCTGAAAATATTATCAATTGACAATAAAAGCACTCATTAAATTTAAATACGCTTAAATATTCCATTTGAAGTCGCACCTGTTTTTAATAACGCCTGAAATTTAAACAATGAATAATTTTAAGTCTCCTTATTTTCGTATCTCTTTTGTTCAACAGGGACTAATACTCTAAGTAAAAAAAAAATTCATTTTTGAACGAAAATTGCATTAAATCTAATTAAATATTTAGAATAATTAAAAGTCGGACAGTTTAGTGAATATCATCTCTTTATTTAAGCAAAATAAATGACTAGTTTCTCCCATGAGACCCTGAGCGGAATAATCGGTGTCTCCGAAAACCAGCGTTTCCAATAACGCATCTTATAGTAGAGAAACCGTTTACAGAAATGGAAAAACGAAAATCAGAATAAAGATATAGAGAGCATTTGATGAAAAGACACCTTCTCCCCCGTTAACGTCGTGTTTAAGTTCCTGAAACAACGTAAAGAGAAACTGTTTTTACCACGGACTCAATTATATGAATGTAGTTCATGTTCCTTCGGGACCAGAAGGAATTTTGCGACTAACTCATGTCGAGTCAGAAAAATTGCTTAATTTGCAATTCCACTTATATTTTGTATGATTGTATATTGATATCTTTTTCTCTACAACTTCATAACGAGAATATGTTGAATGAGAGGTGAGGATGGTATGTCAGGCTGAGTCATTGGAGGTCGAAGTGGTGGGAGACTGTGGTGTAGAAGAGAGAGAAGGAGGGTGTATGCTGTCTCTATAACGGCTTAATGCAAAATAAAAGCTGAACACCATTTTCGCTTTTGGCCTTTTTTCGCAAAAGTGAAAAAGTGGCACAAAGCGAACTTTCGAAAAGCAGTCTCTACATGTTTTTTTTTAAAATTCTATCAGAGGATTTTTTTTTAGAAAGAAACAGAAAAGACACCTTGTAGTGCAAAAGTCCATTGTTCCAAATAGTGGGTAGAGATATTTCTATCAGCAAAATTGTTACCTCCAAGATGACCATTTAAATGGGGCAATTCATAAAAGGTGGCCATTAAAAGCTAATCCTTAAAAGGCGTCTATTAAAAGGTAGCCATTAAAAGATAGCCGTTAAAAGATGGGTACCAAGCAAAAATGATAGCAGATATATTTTACTCATCATACTTTGGAAAGAAACAGAAAAAACGCCTTGTAGTTGTTCCAGATAGTAGGTAGTGATATCTTTATCGGCATAATTGTTACCTCCAAGATGACCATTAAAATGAGGCTATTCGTGAAAGTTTGCCATTAAAAGTTTATCATTATAAGGCGTCAATTAAAAGATCGCAATTTAAAAGATGGGTTCCAGGCAAAAATAAACAGCAGATATGTTTTACGCGTCATGCTATGAGCATAACCTGCAAACTCTTCAAGATAGTTTAGTTTCGAATCTCTCCCAATGATTTTCCTGCTCACTAGTTATCCTATCAATTATTCGGATAAGTATCATCATATTTTTATTTTGATCACTACAATTCATAGCCTTCCTAGTGTCGTCTGAATTTCTAAGATGAAATATTGTCATTATTCCATTAAGTACTCGGCTAGTGTACTCTCTGTCCTTCCTTATTGCTTGAAGTTCCAAGATGAAATTGTATTATACTACAAATTGTTTGGACTAATATCCTCATCTGTTTAGGTCTATCACTCGTAATTTTCTACAGCCCCAGAATATGTCTTAAGAATTTAGATTCCCTTCTGCTTTTGACTAGAGAATTAAAAAAGGAAGGGATAAGGAGCGGCAATGAAAGGTATGTAAGACGAAGGAGTCAGCGGATATGATCTTGACAAAAGGCTGCATAGACAAACTTTGTATGAAATTCGATATTCAGTGATACAAAAAAAAAACAATACAAAAAAAAACAGTGAAGTTTAACTGAAAATTGTATCGTCAGATTGTCGCTTATGTATAGAAAAAATTTTTCTGATGTACTTCGTATATGTAGCCAGATTTTTCTGGTAGAAATGAAAATCCGTGCCACCAGAAATTATACATCTGGTGAACGCATCGATAAAAAGGTAGCGATCAAAACAACAAGGATTGGGATATTAGTCTGAATCTCTCATGGGATAGTGACAATGAAAACAGCCGAATAACAAGTAAAAAAAAAATGTGATAATAAGAGCAAAAAATGAGGACACTAGAGATTCAACATAGAATTGCTGATGGTGAGGAAAGCCAAAGAACGCATCGTCCGGAACAGAAATATAAACCAATCAGAACGGGGATATTAGAGTGAACAACTCGTAGAATAATGACAAAGACTCATCTCAAAATTGCAAATTGTGAAGAAAGCTATAGAACGCATCGGCCAAATCAGTAGCAGAATACAAGTATAAGGATATCAGCCTGAACGGATCGTGGAATGATAGCAATGACTCGTCGTAAAATTGCAAACTGTGAGGGAAAAAGGAGGACACCAAAACGGAGGCGAAAAACAAGTCCGATTAGTCACTCACTAGAAACCATCACGTGATCAACGCCTTTTGTTGGGAGTGATCAATTAAAAAAATTTGAAAAGGATGATCAATGAATGAGTTACTTCTCTCGTCTCTAGTTGGGCAGTGGTCACTAAAGAACAAGCGTGCGCGTTGTCGGGCACAAACTGAGGGATCAATTCAGCATGAACCTCCATCGCATTTTGAACCCCACACTACAAACCTTTAAAGTTCTTTTTAGACATTATAAGGAGTAAATATTAAAATTTTTGGCCTCCACTTCGATCGAAGAAGCCTATACGAGTGATTGATAAGTACGTAGCCAGCCTGCCTACCAGCCAGCCTACCAGCCAGCCAGCCAGCCAGCCAGCCAGATCAACTTAAAAACTGAATAAACATATGTTGACAGTTTTGGTTGACGGTTTCTAACACCAGGGATGGAGATATTAGTCTAAACAACGCGTACAAAAATCACAATGATTCATCTCCGAATTTCAAATAAAAACAAAAAAATGTACATTTTTTATTGAGAGACTCAAACGGATCCGAGTTTATTCTGTGTTCGTTGCTCGAATCTTGCCAATACCGACTCGTTATTAACGTGGAGCGATGAAATCTCGTTAAGAGGAACAAATCTCGTTTGAACGCTATTCTTGAGTTGATGACAGCCGATCGGCGAATTCCCCCCGGAGGTGCTGCTCGATGCCTCGGGCTGTATTACGCTCCAAGCTATTTGGCTCTCGACCAAAGCAGCACAATGGCTGTAAATACTTGACATGTTTAATCACAATCACATCTTTCGCCACCCCATCGTCCTATATTCCCGCTCATTT
>OY735216.1:15268926-15331426 GCA_963457665.1 Thysanoteuthis rhombus | reverse complement strand
AAGCAAAAAACTATTAAACTCATATCTATGAAAATATTATTAAAAGAAAGAATTTAAAAAAAGAGATTTATTATTCTATTTGAATATCTAAAAAAAATCATTCAAAATTGTCCTCAAATTTAGCTATATGAATTATGTGCCAGCACATAGGTAATATAATTCGCTTCTGCTCCCATATTCTAAAATAAATAAATATAGGCGGCGCTGAATAGCCAGGCGCTGAAAAGTCAGAGGTTGAATTGTGTAGCATTGAAATGTTAGTGCTGTATAAGTGGTGCTGAACTCAGGCTCTCCCCGATGGAGTGATGCTGAGAGTCAAATTTGCATGTACACTATTATAGATATACAGTTAGTTACAACATATCTTTATATAGGGAGTGATTGAGAGATTCATATAGAGAGTTAGTAAAAAATAGAGAGTCAGTAAAAAAACAAAAAAAACTTACTGGGCAAATCACATTTGAGTGGCGAGCAATTCATTGAAACAGACGATAAGTAAGGATCGTTTTATAGTTTTCCATTCATTTAAAATAGTAGAAAATTATTGTTAATGTCATTGAAAGACTTTCATTGTATTCGTTTCATTTTATGCGCTTCAATGAGTTCAGGTGTGGGGATCTTTTTCTTTTCCTTCTTTTTCTTGATTCTGGTATTCAAATTTACCTCGGTGAAATCGTTAGTCTTCACCTTTTTTTCTCCCCCAAATTGAACAACAAAAAAATATTTTTTAATGAAAAAAAAAGAAATGAAAAACAAAAACAAAAACAAAACTTATTTCTACATTTTCCCTTTCCATTTTATAACCTAACCCATTTTTCCCCCTCTTCTTCTCCCCGCTATTGTGTCGAGCTGATTTTGAAAGCGTCACGATACCAATTTCGACGATTCATTCCGGTCATACTTCGTTCGGTTCTTCATTCATACACTAAACGATTTCTACTCTGGTCGGAGAGACGTGGGAGGAAGAGAATGGCTCACACCAGGAAATAAAAAAAAGCATAAGGCATTGTGCATGGGGGAGGATGAACTGGGTGGAATCGGTGCCGGGCGGATGTAGGTAGAGGGAAGGGTACAATGGACATGCCTCATAGCCAGAGATCAAAAGCCGATAGCAATTGGTGTCTGTGACCAATACAAATTCGATTCCAATGAAATCAAAAACAATAACAAAAGAAACAATTATTCTATCAGTATTGTCAATAACTTGATAAATTAGAGTTATTGATAACATTATTAATGACTCTGCTATAATTACCATTATGGATTCTCTATTATAACACTATTTCTGCTTGGTGGCTGAAGCCATTGTGTACTTCCCATCGAGACCAGTTCAAGCAAAGATAAAAAGCTTGGACTCAGGATGCTGATTTTCAAGGCAGACAGGCCCTCTCCGTATGGAAGACTGGCGTAATACAACCTTTCTAATATCATTTCCTTTTGATTTAGCCTTGTGTTGGTAAAATTTGGTATGATAGTCCGGTTCATGGCTGAAATAGCGCCAATTAACAGTGTTCAAGTTCAGGTTAGAATAAATTAGGATTTGGGATGCTGATTTTTGAGGCAGGGAGAAATCACTCTATAAAAGACTGGCGTAACACAATCTTTGTGCTCCAAACTCCTCCACTTATCCTTATGACTGAAAGAATTGCGTGTTCCCCCACTGGAGATCCTTATGAAGCTTAGCTGAATCGGGGATGAGGTCAAATAAACAGAATGAGAGTAAAAGTGTTGTGTTATGCCAGTCTTCCAAGCGGGGAGATTCAACTTGCTTTCAAAATCAGCATTAGGAATGCTGGCGTCTTACCTGAGCTCGATCATCGACCATTGACACCTGTTGGAAATATGTAATTACTGTAAATGCGTCGAGACAGGCATACCTAGATATATTAGTAAGCTGATCGTAGTCTGGGACATGGTTTCAATAGTACAACATCCAGAGAGATTAAGATTCACTACACTAGGGAATAGTCAGCCAGATTAGCTTGTTAACCATCGCTGTATGGTAGGTACCTGTAAAGGTTTGAGATAATATATTGTAACAGGTTGGTGCCATAATGGAAACGTCAGGAACGAATCAGTCTTGGTTGCAAAACAAGTATATAAATAGATAGAATTTAAAACAGATTCAACGAATGGTTAGAAATAGCATTCTCATCATTATCATTTTCATCACAGCATGTTTGCCATTCTATTCTCGACGTACGTTCGAGGGGGACCTCTAGCATACGTCGCGTCTCATTGAACAATCCCTGAAGGATATTTGGTATTTTTTTCATTAAACATATCACTTCCTCTGCTGGATCAACATATTTAAGCGTCGAATTTTTGTGTTGACACCAAACACGAAATTTGTGTAGACCTCAAACATGAAATTTGTGTTGACACCAAACACGAAATTTGTGTTGACACCAAACACGAAATTTGTGTTGACACCAAACACTATTTGTGCTGCCACCAAATTAGCAATTTTGTAACTCAGGTCTGCGACTTGCTCCGTTGAGGAAATGGCAACATTTGGAAAAATAAATAAATAATAAAAAATAAGATAAAATCTATGTGTGTAATCTAAATTTGAAGAAGGCAGAAACTTATCAATTGAAACGCTGTTTCAAAATCAAAGATGATGATACTAGTCCTCAAAATGATAATGAAAGTAAAATCTACAATACTTCCAAAATAAATTGTGTGTCTTTTGCAACCATCAACATGAACTGCACACACTTACGCATTGGCGATCGATGACGAATTGGTGAATGATTAAGAAGAGGCTTGTGTGAAAAGACCATCCAGAAAACTGCTTCTCCTTTGTCTTTTTCTCTTGTAATTGATGAACTATTTCCTGACAAGCGGAACTTTCTCTTTGCCAAGAAAGTCGGCCAGAAGACGAAGATAGAGAAAAGTTCTGCGTAAATCCGGGGAACAAAGCGGGTGATAGTCGTGCTTGTCATTCAGTTTAAATCAACGAAGACATTATGATTTCAATTGTGGACAATATTGCATAGATGTAATCACGGACATGTGAATCAGATTGGTGTCTGGATTAAGTAGGTGTTGGGTGTTAGGATAATGTCGGTGAGCAAATACATTCCAGGAAAAAGTGGTTGGGAGTGTAGAGAAAAGTTTTATGTCGAGTGAATCAAACCCGTGTAATGTCTGTCGTAGTAAAAAGAATTGTTTCTAACATATATATATATATATATATATATATATATATATATATATATATATATATATATATATATATATATATAAAAAAAGTAAAAATAAAAAAAGAAGAAGAATTATATATTGCATTATATTATACAGAGACTCATTTGAAATGATCTCCTATCGTTACAGGGTTAATATATCATTCAACTTTGACAACATAAATAGAATGAAACATTAAAGAAAATAGGGCTGCCGCTGGAATCGAACCTACCACCGTTAATGTAGCTGCTTCAACGTAGCGATGCTCTTACCATTGAGCTAAACAACCCCCGGGAACGCAGTGGCCAAATAAAATGAGCGCTTTCAACCAAAATTCTCATCAAGCCTATCCCCGGTCTTTTCCGTCTCTTTCAACGCGGCAGTACGTATTTAAGAAATGGACATATTTGGTCCGACAGAATGAATTAAAAATTGCGTTATGTCACATAGAAACCTATTTGGAATGTTCTTCCATCCTTACACGATTATTATACCATTCAATTTAGACGATGTAAAAAGAATAAATTATTAGAGAAAATGGGGCAGCTGCAGGGATTGAACCTGCTACCAATAGGGTTTACCTTAGTCTGGCATAGGGCCACAACAAAGGAGCACTCATCAAAAATGGAACTCATTGTAATAAAAGAGATTTAAGAGGATTAGCTTGCTAATCATTGCTCTACCGTAGGCGACTAAGGTATGTGTTGTTTTGGCTATGTACCAGGATTCTGACACAGAGACGAATTTATTGAATATTTCTTACTTCGTAAGAATATGCATGTGAGTTAAAACTTTATAAGAATGAGTATGTAAGGTGAAATTCTAATTTAGACGAGTGCTCCTCTGTTGCAGCCCTATGCCAGACTAAGGTAAACCCTATTGGTAGCAGGTTCGATTCCTGCAGCTGCCCCATTTTCTTTAATGTACTTAATTCTTGAATATAAAACGCATTTTTTTAAACAAAAATTGGTCTTAGATCAACAGTCCGACGTACTCAATTCCTTACCATGGTTTTGTATGGAATGCTGTGTATGTAATACACGGTGTACATTGTACAATATCTTTTTAGAATGATATCAGCACTGTTGATAATTTCACTTTTACAACCTGTTTACATTGGTTGGTATGTTGAAGATGAAAGAGAAAGAAATTCATGGTTCAGATACAACTGACCGGTGAATCCTTGAGATGTGGATACCTTCCATGAAGAGATTATGGAAAAAAATGGACACGACTTATATTCGAGTCAGTAGGTTTTCCTTAATTTTATGGGCAATGCTGAACTCATCTCATACTGACGGTCGACTTATATACGAAAATATATGGTATATCTTTTTTTCAGCGACTGCAACCCTCGCTGGGTGCTCCATACTTGTGGCCTTGTGCGTGAGTCAGTTAAACTTGATTCTTGTGGGTGTCTTTCAATGTAGTGATGGTTAGCAGGTTAGTCGATCGGATAATTACGTCTTCGGTGAATTTGATTCTCACTGGGTGCCCATACTTGTGCGAGACTGAGCTGAACTTGACCACTTGGGACTGGAATGTACTTTTAACTCGTTTTGTACACAGATTGTTTGGGGATTTAAAAAAAAAGCTCCAAGTCAAGTATCACTTTTCGTCTTGAGTTCTCTGAGTACTATTAATATCAATGTGAGACATAATATCGGTGAATTATCTCGTCAGCCACCCCAAGGCAAGCATTGCTTTCACTATCTCCATCACTCATGAAGCATCTTCAATCAGTATCTGATTCCCCACAATAGTAAGAAGGCCAAAGATAATCAAATGTCTCGTTACATATCTCGTCAGTCTTTCTAGTACAACCATAGCCTTGATTACCTTCATCCTAATCTATAGATAGTCTTGAATCGCTCTTCACTTCACAGTCAGAATAAGGAGACCCGGAACTACAAAAATAATGCAAGTTCTCCATAAGTATATGTACAACCTTTATTCATGGGTGCTACCATTTTCAAATGCTAGGATATGGTTTATCATCATCATCATCATCATCATCATCATCATCATCATCATCATCATCAGTCTTTTAGCGTCCGTCGTTGGACATGGACCTTCCCCAGGATTTGCCACACTTCTCTATCATGGGCGTCACGGAGCCAGTACTTCCTGAACCTGTCTAGCTCGTCTCTCCATCTAACATTTTGCCGGCCTCGGTTGCGCATGTGGTCTCGGGGAATCCATGTCGTGAGTCGTGATGTCCATCGATTGTCTGCCATTCTTGCAACATGGCCAGCCGACTGCCATTTGAAATTTTTTATGGATTCTATGATGTCTCTAACTCTTGTCTTTTCTCGAATGTACTGTGCTGTTTTGTGGTCTCTCCATGTGAGGCCCAGCATTATCCTTTCCGCCAGACCTCTTGTCGATCGTTTCCGAGTGGTCAAATCTTCCGACAAGGCTTGTTGAATCGTGATGAGTCCTTCGTCTTGTTTGTAGAGACGAAGAGGACATCACTATAACGAGGAGAGAAATAAGCACATGCAATAAATGAACGAGATAAGAACGAAGGGGAAAAAAAAAACGACTTTTTTATCACCATTAAACGAAAGCTAAATGTAACCCATTTCTATTATTTCAAAAGTGGGAGAATTTTCCAAATTTGTGAAGACAAATTACGTCGGCATGAGAAGCCATCCCCAGATGGAGTTGGAGGTAGAGAAACGGAAGATTTGTGTTAAAGAATGTAAAATTTATTGGAAATCAATGCAGATAAGCAAACGCTTTTCTTTTTGGGAGGAGGGAAGAAAAGGACGAGAGAGAAGATGGAAAGAGTGTGTGTGTGTGTGAGAGAGAGAGGGGGTGAGATGGCTAAATAGAGAGAAATGAGTGTAAAGAAACAGGTTGAAATCGTCTCTGTTCCTATTTATCTATCTATAAGAAATCGTCAACCAACATTGTCACCAAAACTGTCAACATAGGTTTCTTCAGTTTTCAAGTTAGTCTGGCTGGCTGGCTGGCTATGTATATATGATGTATCACACATGCAGGCAACATTAACGGTGTTTACTTGGGAGTTCGATTTGCAATGTGAGTTTATGCTAAATTGATCCCTGAGTTTGAGTCCAGCAAGCTAGTTTTTGTTTTTCGGACTTTTTCTAGTCTCTACTGATCACCCTTTTTTCCGATTTTTAATTGACCCCCACCCCAGTATAGTTGGTCACGTGACGCTTCCTATTGAATAACCAACCAGGCCTATCTATCTGTTCATATTCATCTATGTATGTGTCTATTTCAGCCTGTTTATATCTATCTATCTATCGATCTATTTATCTATTGTGGTGAAAGAAGAGAAAAAAAGCAAGTCATATCGCTAAAAGCACCAAGGAGCGGTGAGAATATTAATCTAGAATTATTCTGCCGAAACGTAATTATCGAAACAATAAAGATGAAGATAGTCTTTTGAATAATTCATGGAACAATCTTAATACTTCATCTCTGAGCCGTAGATAATTCGGACGGAAACAACAAGGATTAGGATAGTATTTCCGAATATTTCTTGGAATAATGAGGATATTTCTTTCATTGGGAAAGCCAGGAGAGTATTGGTCAAAAAGTACTGACCCAAATTACTATAATGGTCATACTAGTCCAGATAATTCATGAATAAAGCTTCGTCTCATAACTCCAGAAAGTATACACATGTATGTAACCTGAAGAGAGAGAGAGAGAGAGAGAGAGAGAGAGAGAGAGAGAGAGAGAGAGAGAGAGAGAGAGAGAGAGAGTAATGGTGAAAAGATAGGGAAACTCCTCGTGAGAGAAAGAAGGAGAGATGAGCTTTAGAGACGGGAAAAAAGACAAGACAGGTTGCAGGAAGAGGAGCTGTGAAATTAGACGAGGAAGAAAATGTATTTAAAACAACATTAAGACAGGTCTGGTTATTCACGCAATAGGAACTGTCACGTGATCAATGTCATTTGGCAGCGTTTAGTGTTGGGGTTGATCTGAGGGAAAATTTGGAGAAAGGAGAGATCAATGAATAAATAAAAAAATCCGATTTTTATCGGATCACTAAAAAAGTCAGAACTTGAAAAAACAAAACAAAAAACAACAAGCTTGGTCACAGCTGGTACGAACTAAGGGACCAATTTACCATAAACTTACGTTGAAAACTGAGTCCCCTCTAAAAACCTATTTCAGCGAAGAATTTATTGAAAACAGAAAGCAAAAAAAACGTTTTTACAAGACATTATAAGTAGATGTTTCAATGATCATCCCTCTGGTTCTATTGGTACAACTTATACGCGTGATACGTACTTAGCCAGTCGGACAGACAGACAGACTAGCTATAAAACTGAAGAAACCTTAGTTGCCAGTTTTGCTGATACTTTTGGTTGACGGTTTAAAAAAAAGCCCAATGTTTGAAATAGATTCGCTCTTGTTTTCAATGGGAAAAAAAGCTTTGAATAATTCACGTTTGGGCGAACTTCCTTGTTTATTTTTTTCCACAACGACGATTCAGTCTCTCTTCAGATGTTAATTTGGAAATGCAAACTCGCTCTTAAACAGTTCTGCCTAGTCACTCAACAGAGACCGTCACGGGACCCACATCTTTTAAGAGTTCTATTTTATACCTGTGTACGTAAAATATTGGAGATTACCATCTATTTTTCTTTTATGATAAACAATATGTTTTTTTTTATCTAAAAAGAAGGGTGTATAACCAATGTATCCTCCCAATAGTCACTAATGTAGCTGAAACATGGAACCTAACCAAGAGACGGATCCGCAAATTGAGAACTATGCAACGTGCACATGAGAGAATTATGCTGGGTCTCAAATGGAGAGACCACAAGACTGCACAGTACATCCAGGAAAAGACAAGAGTCAGGGACATTATAGAATCCATTAAAAAGCTCAAGTGGCAGTGGGCTGGCCATGTTGCACGAATGGCAGACAACCGATGGACATCATGACTCACGACATGGACTCCCTAAGATCACATGCGCAACCGAAGCCGGCAGATTATTAGATGGAGAGACGAGCCAGACAAATTCAGAAAGTTCTGGCTCCGCGACGCTCATGACAGAGAAGTGTGGCGAATCCTGGAGAAGGTGTATGTCCAACGACAGACGTTGAAAGACTGATGGTGATGATAAAAATATATCTTATTCATGCAACAATCGGTCTGAATGATAGATTTTAGATGAAATTTTGGGTTCTCGACCTAAGGGTTAAGAACCATTGCGCTACACTGTCTTAAGAGCCAGAAAATGTTTTATATTCTTCATTATGATTCAACTTCATATTTTACACTGTATGTTGTATTTTATTACAATTTTATTTTACAGTAGAAGAAAATGGCCTTCTAGCATATGTTTGGATTTAACTGACTTTTAACATTAAGGGATATCTCTTCGACCTATTAGTTCGTTAAATCGAGCCTTTACCTATATTTCTCTTCATCATCGTGATGCCTAATCGCGGAGAAATGGTTTGGAAGCTGATCAGCCAAATTATTACCTTTGTAGTGAATTTAATCTCACTGTGTGCCAAACGATTGTGGGTTTATGGCGAATCAAGTTAGGCTTTGTAAATAGCCCTAAAAACAGGTGCTTTCCCTATGTTTAGAGAGCTTATCTCACCGACCATACGCCAGTATAGTGAGTTTGATCCTCAGAGCGCTCTTTGTACCTCTGACCTCGCACCAGACTCTTTAGTTTAGAAAATAATAACCACCGGACATCTATAATAGACGCAGATTAGCAATCCTTTCTCGCAGTCCTATTTTCTAGAATATTCGTTCCAATTTTCGCTTGATGTCCCACTAAAGTGTTCCTGTGTCTGATTATTATGAGGTTATCGTATGACCTCACACATATTCTGACAAACATTGAGAAACATAGACTTTAATTTTTCAACACTCTTTCTGTTTCTGAAGCACGAGACAAAGCAACAGTTTTCATGCAGATACTTGTACAGTCAATGGGTTTGCGTCAGGATCTCCGCACACCACACACACACACACTCACATACTCACAAATGAAAACATACAGTTCCGTACAGAGAGGAACATTTACATTTATAACTGATAGGATTTACATAAACGAAGGGCGTACTTCATGTGTTGCTAGCCATTTTATGAACCTTCTCTACCAAATCGGCGTTTCAGATTCTCCCATGTTCCCACATCGATTGCAACAGTTAATCGACTTTTACGCGAATTAGACACAAAGCTGTCAGGAAATGCCCGGCCTGAACGTTTTAACCTCTGATTGCTTCTCACTCTTTCTTGTTATGGCGTTGTTGTTTTTTTCTCTCGTTTTGTAACACTTTCTCTTGATCTTTCTCGTTTTTTCTCGTTCCACTCCACTTTCTCTAGTTCAGTCTCGCCTTCTCTCGTTCTATCTCCGTCTTTTCTCGTTTTTTCACGTTTTGCTTGACTTTCTTTCGTTCTGTCTCGTTTTCTCTCGTTCTGGCTTCGCTTTCTCTCGTTCTTTTTCGTTCTCTTATTATGTCTCGCTTTCTCCCGTTTTATTTCTCTCTCTCTCTCTCTCTCTCTCTCTCGCACTTTCTCTAGTTCTTTTTTTCTTTTTTTTTTCGCGTTCTCTCATTCTTTTCTTTTCGCTTTCTCTCGTTCTTTTTTCCATTTTTTTTTTTCGTTTCCTCTCATCTTTTTTAATATTCCTCTGTCTTGCTTCACTTTCTCTTGTTCTTTTTCACTTTCTCTCGTTCTGGCTCTGCTTTCTCCCGTTCTCGTTTCGCTCTCACCCGTTAGCTTCCTCACTTCATGTCATTTATTCTTGCTTTCTCTCGTCCTTTCTCGTTTCAATTCGCTTTCTCTCGTTTTCTCTCGTTCTTTCTCGCTTCCTCTCGTTCTGATTCTGCTTTCCTACTTCGGGTAGCCGTCTCTATGGCAGAACTCCCACCATTACCACCAACCTCTTCTTCTGATTAACTTGTTAATTTTGTTATCAGCATCGGCTTCCGCCCGTTGCTACCTTCCAATAAAATTCTTTATAGTCTTTACCCAGACCCGCATTTCGCTCCACCAGGGGATTGTGACGAGGAATGAGCGCCGAAGTAGAATTTAATGTTTCAGGCATCGGAAAAAGATAATTTCGTGAATAATAGCAAAAAAAAAAAAAAAAAAAAAAAGATGGAGGTCGATGGGGAGGCTGAGATGAGAAAACACAAACTAGCGTATTTATCGGCGTATAAACGTATAAGACATGTTTATTTCCCCACAAAATTCATTGAAAGTTATCTCGTGTCTAAATTATGTATAATGGATTAAAAGCCGGAGGCACTTGAGACGGGATAATTTAAGTTGCTATTTTGACTGCCTGTTGCATGTGGTAAGAATCAGCGCATCCAATACGATTGTAAATCTGAAGTAATTACTTAAAATATAACAAAAATGGAAATTCTTTAAAAAAACAAAAACAAAAACAAAACAAAATCGAACTCACGAACACGTTCGTTCGTCTTATCTTAACTTTATGAATAAAACTAGTATTATGGGGTCTCTAAACATCCCCGTTAAAACATCATCGAAACAAGAATTGTTAGTTGTTGTGCTTTTAAAGATCGTCACTAAAACCGTCACTATCAACATTTCTTTAGTTTTTAAGCTAGTCTAGCTGACTGTGTATGTATCAAGCGTACAGGCTGCAGTAATAGAGCTAAAGGGCTGGAACTTTAAACAGCTACTCCTTATTACATCTAGAACACAAAAAAAAAAAAACTTTTTCACTCCTCTCTCCGCCCTGGATAGACTTTTATGGGTGGAGGTTCAATATACAACGTGAGTTTATGCTAAATTGATCCCTTAGTTTATGTCCGGCAGTGTTTACGCATGTTTTTTTCTTTCTTTTTCTAAAAATTCAGACAACAGAGGGTGTGAGAAGAAACTCATTTATCACCCCTTTTTCTAATTGTTTGATTGATCACCCCAACAGGGCATGCTGTCAAAAGACGTTAATCAGGTGACAGTTTCTATTGAATGACTGAGTTGCATTTCTTTTCTCATTCCTAACAATTCCTGCATTAGCATAAAGACATGGACAGAAAGCTAGTCCCACAGACGATTTGTAGTGTAGTATCTTCAATCCTCACCAACATGGCTCCCTGGGAATCACATACGAAATCGAGGACGGCAGAATACAACATGGAGAGACGAACTAAATAAGTTCAGAAAGTATTGGCTCCGCGATGCATATGATAAAGAAATCTGGTGAATCCTGGGGAAGGTCTATGTCCAACAACGGACAATAAAAGACTGATGATGAATGACCTCTCAAGCGAAGAATCACCCTAGGATGGCAAGACTTCGGCAGAGCAAGCTCAGTCTTCAAAGACAAGTCGATCTCAATAATCCTAAAAAGTAGAATATACAACCAATACATCCTCGCAAAAGTCACCTATAGGGCTGAAACATGGAACCTAATCAATAGACTTACCTGCAAACTGAGAAGCATGCAACGCGCACATAAGAGAATCATTCTCAACGTGGAGAGATCACAAAACGGCACAGTATATCAGGAAGAAAACATGTCTGAGAGATCATAGAATCTATTAGAAAACTTAAATGGCAATGGGCAGGCCATGTTGCAAGAATGACAGACAGCCAATGGAAATCAATACTCACAACATGGATCCCCAGAGACCACGTGAAAACTGAGGCCGGCAAAGAACAAGATGGAGAGATGAACTAAGCAAATTTAGAAAATAATGGCTCTACGACGCTCACAATAGAGAAGTATGGAGAATCCTGGGGAAGATCTACGTCCAACGACGGACGTTTAAAGACTGATAATGAATGACCTACCTAAGCTACGCAAATATCTCCCTAAAAGTCTACCACAATTGATGGTAAGCAAATTAATCCCATTGACTATTGCTCAGGTAGTGACTTCGATCCTTACTATGTCTGCCCTTAATGGGGCCTTGCACCTGTCTAATCTAAGGTTAGTTGATATCTACATAGGTTCCTGTCGTAGAGTGTTATTAAGTAAGGTAGTCTTGGAGATGACTGGTATTGCAATGAGTCAAATTTTCACTAGTGCTCCATTTTTGGAGTCTAGTGTCAGATTAGGCTCATCTTTGAAAATCTTTTGAAAATGTCTAAATGCATGATCACACACGCATATACACACGCAAATACATACATACATGCATACACACATTGAATTTGAAATAACAATGTTTTATGGAAAATTAGTCTATTTTCATTTTTTTCAAAAAAACCCAAACAGTTGCATGGTGAACAACTGATGTTTCCAACGAGGGAAAATTTTCACATTTTACCATGATAACAAAGTATATGTGAAACAGGATCAAAGAACATACAAACGAAAAAACCTGAAGAAAATTACATAAATTGCATTGATAGATATAGGGAAATAGGTGACCTAGGCGACGCAAAAAAAATATTTTTGAAATTTTTTTTCGCTGTCTAGTGTTTAAAGCTTTCTAGACAATATACGTATACTTCATATACATACACACACACATATATATATATATATATATATATATATATATATATATATATATATATATATATATATATATATATATATATGCGTAAACGTTTACAGTAAAGTGGTGGTTAGTAAACTAAACTTGCAAATAATTGCTGTTATGGTGAAGTCGACCGTCACTGAGTGCCCCATTGTTATGGAACTGTACTAGGCTGAGCCTAGGTTAGTAAATATCTACCTATCTTCCAAGATTTTAGTTTGTCACATTACGTGGCTGATCTTTACTCAACACTGACGTACATCAAATGAAAACATGAATCTACGACTTGTCCTTTCTACGTGCATGGCAGTGACTGACGAGGATTGAACCCACGATCAATGGTTGCACGCCAACCTCTGCGTCTCGAGACACTTGCAATTTCTTGTAGTCGCCCGGAACTCGATTTTGACCGTTGAACCGCAGTCCACAGTTAGACTAGCTTACTTACAAATGCTCTTTTCCTTTCCCTCCTATTTCGACTGTCGTCTCTTATGGGATTTTTGTTTTTGCACATGCGCGAATCAAAGCGTAAGCAAAGAAGATAATGTATTGTTAAAAAAAAGTGATGTAATATTATCTCCGACGATGTAAGGTTATTTCTAATGAATGTTTTGCGATTCAAATTTAGATCGAAGACTTTTGTAGATAAAAAAATGAAACAATCGACACGCCAAGAAAAAAAAATCAAACCTTCGGTCTATCTTGAACTTGAAGTTTCATTGTTTCTGTTATTTTCTTAATCATTATTACAAGCTGTTAATGTTAGCCACGATTTCACTGGTAGGATTTATTTAAGACACGCGTTTAAGCTTCCATTCTCTCTGAAGATTACACAGAACAATATGGCAGAGGGGAGAGATGTGTTTTAGCACGAACTGCATTTGAACGCCACTGCGGAGATGCACTCAGACGACAAACTAAATATTTTAGCTGTAAGGAAAAACGAATGATTTAACTGCAAATTCTCAATTGTTAACCTAAAATGTGTTTTCATAAGTTTCGGTAACGGGTCTGTAAGTTGGAAGAAAAAGGATTTACAGTGGTCAGGAATTCAGGCGGAGCTTTACTGACAGAATAAAGCTATTATATTTAATCTAATCAATTCAATTTTACTTATTGATACAATGTAAATGCATTGTTGATGAATCTTCTATAGAAATGCGTTGCAAATCAAGAAGAAAGGGATTGTCAGTGTTCAGGAATTGAAGTTAGAGTTAGCAATAGAATAGAGCCATCGTATGCATAATGTAGATGCATTGCTAATGATTTTTCAATAGAAATGCCATCCAACTAAAGAATAAAGGTATCGACGGTGGCTTTACTGACGATCTTTTCGAAAAAAAAAAATTTCCTTGAATAATGTTCGGTAGGTCAAGGTACTAATTTGTAATCCTGTAATTAATGCCACATATGAAGTACATTTCAAAGACGATTTAGAAATATCCAACTCCTGGCCACACTGGAAAATTCAGTGAGAATATAGATATGTATAATTCAATACCCATGCTGTTGCATACTGTATAGCCAGTAATGGCCTTCATCAAATGATAGCCCTGGAGTCAGTTATGGTTTCGGGGCCAAAGCATCATTACCACTAACCAAGAGCGCCCCAGCGGTACCTAACAATACCATCCGACTTTGTTGGATTTTCGTCACAGTATGATGACAAATACAAATACATCCTTAACTTATCTAATAATACTCTATAATACTCATCACTGGATTAAGTGTATACAAAAGGAATAAAAACACGTTGAAAAATGAATATCTGTTGTGTAAAATAAATACTTTTCACTTATTGGGCTGTGGGATTATTACCTTGGCTACGTGTTTGTGTGTGTATGTATATAAGATACAACTGTACCATAGAATTAAACAGTAATACTACAACCTAATATTCAAAATGGCAGAAGATATTGCCGGAAGGGCCTTACCTTTTGGGGAGTATTTATATATATTGTAACCGGAGATTCGTTCGAGAAAAGAACAGTGAAAAATTTAAAACTATTTGTGTGCCATTTTGAATGAAATATGTATTAAAAAGAATATGCAGCCTGATTATATACATATATATATACACACATATATATATATACATATGTATATATATATATATATATATATATATATATACATATATATATATATATATATATATATATATATATATATATATACACATGTATGTATGTATGTATGTATATATATATATATATATATATATATATATATATATAATCATAAATCGTGTTATATTATATTGCAACACCAATATGAAATGATCTCCCGTTAGTGCGCGGTGGGTGTATCATTTGGCGTAGACAATGTAAATAGAATAAACAATTAAAGAAAATGGGCCTCTGGAGTTTCAATATGATATAACGCAATTTATCATCATTCTGTCGGATCACATATCCATTTCTATACAGCATGTGTATATACACACACAAAAACATGTAAATATATACATAGAGAGAGAGAGAGAGGAGAGAGAGCGAAAGCGACAGAGACAGAGAGATAGATAGACAGACAGAGGGAGAAGGGAGGAGAGGGAGAGAGATTCATTTCCGAATTCAGTACGTGTATATTTATACACACTTCAGATTAGAATTGAACCACAAAACTTATGTGATTTTCTTTTATAAACTCTTTTGTGTATTTAAGCAGTATTTAGAGTATGTTTCAATGAACTGTAGATATCTGCGTCTTTTCATCTCTTTGTGAGTTGGTCGTGCTTTTTTTTCATAGTCAGTTCGAATGGATGTAGATATATATATATCTTACACGAGCAGTGCAGCCAAAGTGAGCTTTATATGGTCCGCAGTACAAAAGTACATCTTGAGAGTAGGGACTTTTGACATCGATTTCAGGTGGCAGAGGGGGGAGGGGGTTATGTGTGTGAGTGTCTAAGGGATGAAATGGGACGCTGGCCTGACGACATTTTGTTGAAACCGTGCACTCAAAAAATTAGACAAAAGGCCAGCGGGAAGGAAATGGCAAAATGTGCGAGGGATGGGGTGGGGGTAACGCAGGGGCTATCGTCGTGTTGGATGAGACTAGCTAATAAAAAGGTGTGAAGAAACCAAAAGAAAAGAAAGCAAGAGAAAAAACAAAAAAACGCCGAGAATCAAATGGGAGTGAAGAGGCAATGGGAAAAGAATATGAATAAAAAAGAAAGCTAGAATTGGCGATAGAAAATAATAGTTATATATATATATATACACACACACACATACACACACACACATATATATATGTATATATATATATATATATATATATATGTGAATGTGAGTGTGTGTATGTGTGTGTGTGTGTGTGTATGTATGTGTGTTTATATATATATGACAATTTTTATAATAATAATGATAGGTTTTAAACAACGGCTTTATTCAACATACAAACTATTCAGGTGATAAATGGAACAGTTCATCATTTCACGTGATAGGGGCGCCAACTGCTTCCAACGTGGAGAGAGCAACTATGGAGAGATCACAAGACAGCACAGTACATGAGGAAGAAAAATAGGAATCCGAGACATCATAGAAACTATTAAAACACTAAAATGGCAATGGGCTGGCCATGTTGCAAGAATGGAAGACAACCGATGGACATCATGACTTACAACATGGATCCCCTGAGATCACATGAGAAACCGAGGACGACAGAACACAAGATGGAGAGATGAACTAGACAAATTCAGGAACTACTGGCTCCGCGACGCCCATGATAGAGAATTGTGGAGGATCCTGGGGAAGCTCTATGTCTAACGACGGACGTTAAAAGACTGATGATGATGATGATGATGATGTCATCTTCGAAATAGAATTTGATCGTAGGAGATCTTATTTGGAGTTTGAACCTGGCCTGCTGACTCCATTTTCCATGTTGCAAAGCGATTGGCCACCAGCATCTCCCATGATTATTTCTAGAAATAAATCTTTCCAGACAGTACATAGAATTTGCAATCAATGCACTTCCGGCTCATGTTTTGTCTCGTGAAAAAAATGAAAGCCCCAGATTTCCATAACTGGGGAAGATCTTATTTAGTTCGAGATTTTATGATTTTATGATGAGTGCTTCAAGAATTAGAATTTTTGTTTTTCAAAAAAACAATTAATGTTGTTTAGTTTACACGTATTGTCCACGAGTATTTGCCTACCATCAGTCTATGTTTATTAATATGAGCACAAATAGCACTTTGATCTGACTTATAGCAAGTTAACCTACGGAGTCCGGTGGTAGTTGTATGTCTAATTTATAAATTTAATATTTGTACATCATAGGGGACTCAGTCCCCAAAACGACAAGAGAGCACCTTGGTAAAAATTGATTTCAAAATTGAATTTCCCATCTATTTTTTCATATAACGAAATCTGTTATGCTCTTCGGCCAATATTTGAAATTTACAAGCTATATTTGTAATAATTATTTCCATCACTTTAGATAGATGAATAGATAGATATGAATAGACTGATAAGGAAATTAATGAGATCGTGAGAAGGAGAGAGATACGCAGATAGCTATAATTAAATTGAAATGAAAAATATGCTCTGCAGCGTAAGTTGAGATTTGTTGGCACAGAAACGAATTCGTATTTGAACTGAAGCTGCTTATTCTCACTTTGCATTAATTCGTTGGGAGAGTCATGAATCCACCTCTTCCTGCGTTGCAAGTTATCTGGACTAAACTTTACCGTCACTGGAATGGCTTGGTTGTTGACGGAGAAGACCGAGGATAAATGAACACTCGAGGAAACCGCTTGCATGATATATATATATACATATATATATATATATATATATATATATATATATATATATATATATATATATATATCAAATAAATATCTAGACCAATTCCTGAATGTAATGAGTTCGATACTTACCAGTCCTTCTGTCGAGGCCCAGTGTCAGACTTGACTAAAATAAGTAAATGATTTTATATGATATCAAACAGCCCTGTAACCCAGTGGATTACTACTTAATGTGAGCGAGAATGCAGATCGCACAATTACTTTTCAATTGCAAATCACGCGAACCTTTTTAGCATTCTTCAAGTTAACTCATTGTAGGGATACTCTAATTGACAATGCACCGTTTTGGGCTACTTAGTGGTCACATGTAGATAAAACGGAATCAAACTCTTAGTACTGTATAAATAGATAGATATTAGATCATTGTTATTGGGCCCCAGTCAGTGCAAATCACTCCAACATTTTTTGCATTCTTCAAAATGTCGCATAGAAGGGCTACTTTGATTCAATCAAGTACACACAGATGAACAAACAAAATTTCATTGGCAAAGAATGGGCCAAACCAAAAACTGAAAAAAGAAAAATGGGCCAAGCCTCAAAATGAAAAATATTAAGCTTTTAAAGCGATCAAATGCTCAAATACAGAGCTTTCAAAGCTCTTGAATTGAACCAGAATAGAACAAGGAGAGATCTTTTGTATGCAATATTGTGAGTTCCACTGTAGATTTTAGTTGAACGGTGATGCTCCAGAGAGGTGTCTTCGAAGATCTTATGAGAAATTCAATAGTGAGTGTATTTCTGCCGCAGCTGAAGATGAAAGAAAAGGTGCCATAGTGTGGCAATTACTCAATTACTGATTTAAATGAGCTGCTTCACTGTGAAGAGCCAATCAATGCAGAAAGGTTTGTGACCAACGATTGAAAAGTTGTTTTCTCAAGATAGATGTCATTTCATGTGTTATTTTCACAAGACAAGACATGACAATGCACCGGCCTACACCGTGAATACCACCAAAAAGTTGCTTGAAAACAAGTCCACCAGGCTCAGGGTCCAGATGTTGACCCTTTGGTTTCACATTGAACTCAAACTATCTTGGGGACATTGCTCATCCGATCGACTATTCAAAGACATTAATTATTGACCCTTTCTGTACGAAGCTATCTGCAAGTTTACCCAAAAGGGAAAAATTATCTCATATTGTTACTTCATCTATTTGTGACCAATGATTTAATGTTAAAACCATTGAAAGGTTGACATTTTGCCATTTGGGTCTTGGCCCATTCTTTTGCCCCGAAGTATAAATGTATATTATCTTATATATATATATATATATATATATATATATATATATATATATATATATGTCAGATAAAGAGTTTCATTTTTTCATGTACATATTTCTTTCCGTGAATACGTTTGTGAGTTGTATGCGCATATTTGTTTCGTGATATATATATATATGTGTGTGTGTGTGTGTGTGTGTTTGTGTGTGTGCGTGTGTGTGTGTGTGTGTGTGAATGTGTATGTGTCATTGTTCCCTGTGTTTGGCATAGCAAAATAGAAACGTATTTTTCTGAATACATATGTTGTGTATATCTTTTGGTCTAAAAATGAGATCTCCATGCAGTGTGCATTAGTGAGCCGAAGTTGTTATTCCTGCATTTTTTTCTCTCCTATTAATAATAATATTATATTTCTTCATTTTCTGTATGTTTCCCCCCTAGAAAAAAAAGCAACAACTGGCTAACACCAATAGAAAGACAGTGTGCAGTGTTCCATTTTGAAAATGGAAGCCAGAGACGCCGACAAAGTTTGTCGATTGAAAGCGACGAAGATCGAAGGGGACGTTGGGAAGCGGAAGACGTTATGACAAAACCATCTCATTCGTCTTGTAACAAGGTCCGTGCACATTTAGAGCTGGTCTGAATAGCGAAAATATATACGCCATGAAACGGGCTAGGTATAAAGCAGACACACCAACAAAGATGATAAATAAATAAATATATATATATATATATATATATATATATATAACTATATATATATATATATATATATATATATATATATATATAACTATATATATATATATATGTCTGTGTATAATATAAAAATGATATATACTTGCATATATGTGTGTGTGTGTGTGTGTGTGTGTGTGCGTTTGTGTTTTTGTGACTGCTGTACATATGTACATATATATAAGCATATACAGTACTTGTCATAGGTATTTGAACAAACAGCCATTTTTCTTCTGATCGCTTGCTTTTGAGAGTTGAAAGTGGGGACTTTATGCAAGAAGAACCAAATGTTTTGCAACATAACAAGGTATGCATGAAAAAAAATTCATCCTTCTAAAATCTTATTCAGAACCTATCAAAGAGATTAAAGAAAAGTGACCTCACACTGCTATATGGAATAGCTGCAAAACCAGTGAGTTAATTTTGATTCATCCCTACTCAAAATCCATGGTGATCCCTGCAATCTCAGGAAATAAGACAGATTCTGTGCTTGTTCAAATACTCTTGAGCAATACTTTTTTTTATCATCAATGATAGTTTCAAACCCAAGCGATCAGAAGTGAAATGATTGTTTACGCAGTGTATATATTCAATTGCTTATGACCAAAGTCTATCTGCCTTCATGATTGTTACAACAGAATCTACGAACTTGAAATACTCTCTGTTAAACCGTATACTATACACAATACTAAGATAAATTTCGTAAAGGACAGTTGTGGTATATGTTGTAGATGTGTATTCTTCCCCAGTGCTGTAGCCAAAGGTCTCAAATTCTGATTTTCAAGATAGGCAGGTTTTCCCCAATCAGAAAACGGGCGCAACGCGATATCCCTATCCACATTTTCCTCTCGTTTAGCTTTGTGTCAAGTTGAGCTTTGTAAATATCATAATAAAAAGTTCTATTTTATTTGATCATATCTGACGTATCGTAGATGGTCGAGGTTGAAACCTCTGAAAGGCGGTGAGAATCGCCTTCAAATTGACTCGGAAAAATCGGACCAACAAAATTTGCTTTCAATGGTAAAATAAAGAAATGATACTTTTGGGGAATTTAGTGATTCCTTCAGGAATTCTTGAACTAGATTTTTTCGAAATCTTTTAGTCCAGCTTGCCTTACTCAAGTGTTTGGCAAGAAATACAGAGAAACAATAATTGTAAAGAAATTACATAAAATATCTATTGTTTCACGTGAATTTTCTCATGATATATTCATGTTTCTTCGGGTAGGAGGTCCTATACCAGAAAATCGTTATAATTCCATGTTGAACTTATGTCCATTATGACATCTCAGAGGTCAGGGGAGTTTTTGACAGTGCACATCTCCTCTCCAGTTAACATGTGATACATAGTATTAGATTGATACAAGAAAGAATCCCTGGCCTGACTGAGTCCACTTCTCCAGCTATCACCGTAGCTTAACAGAAACACGGCAAGATAGCTGGCACAGGAAGAAGTGGATTTTAGTCTTTCTCAAAAGCATTAGTGCGAAGTGAACGTAAACATCCTCGGCCAGAACTCGAACTCTGTCTGCCTATTGTTTTGTCACACATTACCTAAATCCTCAAACGCACATGATCTGTTATATAAGCATTAACTAAATTTACTTAGATGAAGCATTTTCATCGTTATGTGAATTATTTATACTATCATCTTCCTTTTCATGTTGATATCAGACCGAATAATTCTTAGTATATAAGTCTTACTCCCTTGAGACATTTGACAGCATAAATACACCCTTATAAAGTTACTCGTGCACTTGAAGACACGATAGAAAATGTTAATGCCCAACAGGGCTGAATTTAACTTTAATAAGGTCCAATACATAACATTTCTTCTATTTGGCTATTATTTTCAAACAAATCATACAATATTAAGCATTCATAAGATGATGATCTTTGAATTACCTAAAAATCTTTGTGGATCAATAATCTATCTCTACGTGACATAATAGATCCTCAAACAAATTTTTCGAGGAATTCTACAATAGAAAAAATACGATATTTTCCAAGACATTTTCAGGCACTTGAAATCTTGGAGCCCTATGCAGCTGCAGAGTTCGTACTGCCTTATGTACGGCCGATGTGCCCAAACGTACGCACATTAAAATCTATGTAAATTTTTATTGCTGCTATCACAGTGCGCATGCTCACACACACAATTTAGCGCATGCGCATTCGTATACAAATTCCTGCCTAGTTAGAGCGCAATTTTACGGCCTTTCTCAAGACTAACAAGTCGAATGATTCCTTGCGCGATTCGTTCCACCAGCGATGGCTTTAAGCGGACCAGTTTTCGGTAAACAGCCATCTTTATCACCTGAGATTCTTCCCCCCCTTCTCTGCCTCTTTGTTCACTCTTCCCGTCCACACTGCACACCCCAGCCCCGTGGCTTTTAGCTCATCCTTCACCGACTTTCTTAATCATCGGATTCACCTTCCGGGCACGTTGAGAATAAAGACGTCATGAAATGTATGCAAAATGGCGAAGAAAACGAAGCAGAAATTAGAACAAAAAAAAAAAAGAATAGAGAAAGAATGTCAGTAAATGAGAGAAAGAGAGAGAGAGAGAGGGGAAGAAAATGGGGAGAAGAAGAAGGAAAGGGAAGAGGAGAATTATATGAAAAGGGTGAAGAAGGAAAAGAAAAAGTAAGGAGATGGAGAGAAAGAAATAGAAAGAAAAAAGACGTGGGAGAGAAGCAGACAGAGAAGAAAAATCAAAAGAAAGAGGATATACAAGGAAGGAGTAAAGAAGAAAAAGAAGCAGAAAAATAAAATGATAATGATAAAAAGAAAAACAAGACAAGATGAAGAAAATAGTTGGAAAGAAAGAGAAAAATGAAGAAGATAAAGGAGCAAAACAAATAATAATAATAATGATAATAATAATAATAATAATAATAATAATAATAATAATAAGAAGAAGAAGAAGAAGAAGAAGAAGAAGAAGATGAAAAAGAAGAAGAAGAAGGAATGATAGCGTGAAGCATAGTCCCAACAAGAAGGAAGGAAAAGTAGCGATGGATTGAATAGTACAGAAAGGAACAAAGAAAGGAAGGAAAAAAAGAAGAAAAAAACACACGTCATACTGCAATACGAAGTGAGAGAGAAAGAGAAAATAGAAGAGTTCTTTTCTTCTGATTTTTCCTTCTTTGTCATTCTTTTCCCATTCCTTTCTTCAATTTTCTTCTCTCCTCTGTCTTCTCTTCTCTCCAACGTTTCTTCTTCTTCTTCTTCTTCTTCTTCTTCTTCTTCTTCTTCTTCTTCTTCTTCTTCTTCTTCTTCAGCGTAAATGAGTTTTGATGAGAGCAGAACAAGGATGGAGAGTGCAGAGAAAAAGGATAAGTGATGACGGAGAGAAAAAGAGAAGGAATGAAATTGAGAGATTGATAGAAAGAGAGATAAAGATCGAGAGAGATGGGGAAAGTGAGAGTCGGAGAGAAGGAAAGAGATGAAGGAAAGGACAAGAAAAAGATAGAGAGATAGATAGGGAGTAAGAGAGGCAATTTTATGTGGAGTCTCGTTATTTGCTTCCCTGGTTTTCGATGGCCGCTGGTCGTGCGTTAATACAAGCATTAGGTCTGCTACTTCGCGATGTGAACGCTTTTCCCGTGAGCCGTCAGAGGGCGCCACCAGCCACACAGTACTGATAAGGGGAGACGTGAGCGCGGACAGCCGTGAACGTTGGCTCCTGCCTTGCTCTCCAAAGTCGAAGCCAATCAAGAAGGTTACCGTGAAAAGCCACATTCTACAGTCTGTTACACAAACACACATTCCATCGTGTGTACACATCTGTCTCGCACACGAGCCTGTGTGTTCGTTCTTATGAAAATATTTAGCTAACGATGAATTTGCGCAATTACATTTGTGTAAACATATGTGTAAATGCTCTATTGACTACGTTTCCGAATATAACCGGTTTTAATAGATCGAAGCGGTTTCTTGTTTAATCGCCTCTGAAGTTTCCAAAATACGCGTTTATTTATCTTCGTATGCTTTCAATAGGAGTTAAATCATAACAATTTTTTTTGGAGACAAATTTAAAAACCTGATCAAACTACATATTTGTTGTTTCACGGATTCAGCACTTTGAATGTTACCGAGAATTCGGATTTATAGAATAAAATTGCATTTTATGTTACTGCGCAACGAAATTTTAAAAAAACAAAAAGCAAAAACAGAAATGAGCCAGGCTTCACTCCTATTTCTTTTCCGATCGAAGATGATTACCAAAACTTTTCAACCAATAATTGAACAACCGTAGCGACAAAATTTTTACAAAAAGTCCGCTGAAGAATAAATATGGTCATAATAAATTCCATGTATGACATCAGTGCCACTTTACACTGGAGAACATCTAGGCTAGAGTAAAAAAAAACCATCCAGATATAGCTAGATTCTGGAGAATCTAGATGCTATTAATAAATCTGTCATATTAAGGCCCACAAAAGCTTTTTTTCCCTAAAATCATCTTTAGAAAATGTCTACAGGAATATTGATGCCAATTTTATAGTCTGTAGACACAACAGTATGGCCAAGGGGCACTTGAAGAAACAATGATTGGGGAAGGTTTATTTTATATATCGATTTGGTTTAACATGACGGGATAGACAAACAGTGAGGGGTTTACTACCTTAAATCTGGTGAGGATTGTTCTTGTTCATGATACAGTTTTTATAAACCCAAAGGACTGGAGTTTGACAATTGTTTAATATGGAGAAGTGCCGTGTTCCAATCGATACGTTTTCAAGCCTTCTCTTCTATTTGAATTTCTGGAATGAAACAATGGAAGTTCTCTTTGAATTACTCGGACTTTTATCAGTTAAAGGGTTAAGATTAAAAAAAACAACCTTAAATGAGGACAGTAGACCACACTATACATGGAATTATGAAAATAATCCTCCTCAGAACTCCAGACTGACGAATGTATAGATCGGAACGTTCTGTTAAAAAAACCCAATATAGATGGAGAATTCTAATATAGAATAGTACCATTAGATTTTTTTTCAAACAATCTCAGAACTATCCTTTCCCAATATTCTTTTTTAGTTTTTCGAGACAAAATAAAAAATTACGATAATTATTTTCGTTAAAGTCTCATAGTTTTAATTACACGTTTTTTTTAGAGAGCGAATATTTCATAATCGTAGAAATGTTTTCTTTACTTAGATTCCCCGGCATTCATTAGACAATACCATGAACAATCTCTCATGATACCAACTTAGAACCAGCGAACCCAATCTGCGGTTTTGTGAGTGGACATGCATGCTTATTACCAAGGGTCATTGAGATAAGCTCGTACACAACTGCTCTACAGCAGGCCCTCTATGGAGATATTTTCTATCCTCAGTTTAATTTGTCACTGACCAACAGTTCTGGAACACCCAGTGAACGCACTACTTACCTTCCTCTGATTTGTCTACGAGAACAGCTTGTTAAACTATGCTTTACAACAGACACATTCATTGATATTTACTGTCTGGTGCAAGGCCTCAGTGAGGATCGAGCTCATACACTATTAATTGTAGGGGTGATTAGCTTACTAACCATAATTTTACAGAGAGGAGTTTTGTATATTCCAGCTCCGTCTTCCACAAAGTCATAATAGTTTGGCACTCGGTGGATATAGGACTTACTATCAATGGTCTGTGTGACTATATTGCTAGTTATCTTTATACAGCAGACACTTTATTTCATATTCACAAAAACTTGGATCGGGCAGGCACAAGGTCACAGTGAAATTGAACACACTTGGATAGTCCAGGGAACATCTTTCTATCACTTTTTGCCAGGTACCTAAAAGAGATGGTCATTGTGCATGTTTGCACACGCATGTGTGTGTATGTGTGTGTGTGTGTGTGTGAGAGAGAGAGAGGGGGGGAGAGAGAGGGAGAGAGAGAATATATTTATGTGAGTGTGTGCTGGAAAAAAAAGAGTAAGAACTTTAAAACGTAGAATAGAAGGACAGAGAAAGAGGGGGGGGGGAGAAACAAAGAATAGGACATGCATTTACTGAAAGGAGAAAAGATAAAGAGGGAACAGGTTGTAGAGAATGAAATGGAGGTAAGTAAAATAAAAAAAATATGCAGAAAATGACAAGAAAATAGAAAATGTTGAATGAATTTTTGAAACAGAAAAGACTGAAAAATTACTGGAGAGAAAGGAATAAGAGCGTAGATGAGTCGGTAAAATCTTCTGATTGAACGCCCTCTGTCGGTCGGATTGTATCGTTTAGAAAGTCGTGAATATTCATGAGTCGTTGAATAAGTCGGTTCGAGCAATCGCTGAAGTATTGAACAATAAATAAATTGACTGAGATCTACACCAGAGCGACCGAAGAGAGGAAGAAAAATTAGAAAAGTGTGGAGGAAAGATGAACGCAGAAAGATGAACGGAAGATAAAGACAAAGAAAAGAGTGAATTAAGATGGCGGATAAAGAGGGAAACAGGATTCAACTAGGGAAATAGTTTTTACCAATTACGCATAGAGAAAAACAGACGAAAATACTTGAACGAAAAAAAAGGGTGAGAGAGAGAGAGAGAGAGAGAGAGAGAGAGAGAGAGAGAGAGAGAGAGAGAAAGAGACATGGTTGTGAGAATAGGAAGAAAAAGGGATGGATATATTTTGAACAAGAAAGAGAATTTTTTGGCAAGAATTCTAAGTGCATGCGAGTTGTATTTGTGCATATATATATATATATATATATATATATATATATATATATATATATATATATTGATGAGCCAAAACATGATGATCATCTGCCTAATGAGGCGTCGGTCCATCGTGGTTTTTCATTGGTCTCGAACGACGACCTCTAACTACATAATATCCCACAGTTGACCTCCCAGTCATCCAACCAGACTCCAGAAATATCTTTATAACATTTACAGAGATAAGATTAATCTGGCAGAAGGCTCAACAACAAGATGTTGAAGCAATCATCCAGCCAGATGAATCTTGTTTGTCTTGAAAATTAGCATTCGAAACAAATGGAACTGCCTGGACTTGAACACTGACTTCTTGAACTAATTGGAAATCCGTATCACATCATGCACGGCATCATACACCCCCTTTCACTTTCTCTCTCTCTCTCTCTCTCTCTCTCTACACATACGCACACACACACACACATGCACTCACACACACATGCATATATGTATATATGTATGTGTATGTGTGTACGTATACAATTTGGCAGCATATTCTCTCGATTATATCTTTCATTAAAACAGGGGCATCTTGTCAATTTTTTTTTACTAATCTTTTCTTCTTTTCGTACGACTCTACCATGAAATTGAACAGTACATCTCCACCCTGATATTGAAAATGATCGAAGATACTTCTGAAAGCTATCCATCTTTTGGAAAATATCAGTGTACATTGAAACCAAAGATCCGTTCATTTACACAAAAATAAGAAAAGTGAAAAGATGCTTCTTGTCCGTCATTACATATATATCATAATAATTATTGATAATTGTGACATCCATAGACAGCTGTTTGATTGTATTAAAACTCTTTGGTGTGGCTATAGACTATCCAAAATCCATGCAGTATCACCAAGTAAGTTCGAAACCTTCGCTTCAGACCAAGAGGCAGAATTCTAACCCTGCCATCCGCAGAACTAGACGGTCAGCATGACCGAATTTTAGCGATATATTTATTTACGCAGAATTCCCCATCTACAAAAGTGCTCCATTCTAGAGTTGGAAGAACTTCGCATTATAACAGTGATAAACGGGTGCCCTACCTAACAGAACTCAACCCTAAAGAAGGGAGCGTTGATTATAATAATGATAATCAATAATTTCGTCATCCATAGATAGCTCTTCAGATTTTAACTTATTTTGGTTTTTACAGAATTCTCTTCATGGAAAACAGAATTCAATTCCCTGGAATACCGAAAAAGGCACGTAGAACTATCCTTTGTGGAGAAAGATAAAACATATTTGGGGGTGGGGGAGATGGAAACTACCTGAAATATAGGCATAAAGTAATAGAATAGGACGATAGATGTTATTCAATGAAATTAATGTCGGAAAATCTCTTTTACTTCCATTTCGTAAGGAGTTGGGCCAACCCTGAAATTCTTATTAATGAATTAATAGCACTATGTACTTTGATAAATATCGAGCACCGTGATTAGATATCATCAACAGTAGATTAAAAAATCCTGTTTCTTTTTTGCAATCTTACGAATTAGTGCAAAGTTAAAAGTAAAAACAAAACAAAACAAATGATACGGATAAAAAGTTGATTTGGTTTCAGGGAAGACGTCAATAAACAAGAAGCATTTAAAAAGATGATCATTCACTGTTATTCATCAGTAATCGAATTCCTGTATTCATATTTTTCGGAGTTACCTTTATCATTTGCCTCTTGAAATTGATGGACACGGTTTCATGTATGAAAATATTAAAGATATGGAGTAGTAACAAAAATATCTCAGGAATATCAATGTATCTTTCTTTACAAGTCAATTCATATCTATCTATCTATCTATCTATCGATCTATCTACACACACTGTGTGTGTGTGTGTGTGTGTGAGAGAGAGAGAGAGAGAGAGAGAGAGAGAGAGAGAGATTTATCTTTGTTGGTTGTGCGTGAGAATTCTCGTCGGACAATTCTCCTGGTTATTTGGATGCATGTGAGTTTACTGTAAAAATTCTTGGAAAAGCCAGCGATAAAAAGAATCGGCCATCAACGTCAAGGGTTTAAAAAACAAAACAAACAACCCCAAAACAAACAACAAACAACAAAAAAAAACAAACTAATAAAAACCGTCTTTCTTTCCCTCTTCCTTCTTTTCATCCTCCTCCTCCTCGTCCTCCTAAACAACACCACACACCCATCTTCGCTTATTCAATCAACTGGGGGTTGCTTTTCACTGCATTGCTCCCGAGCCACAACTTTCCCACCTCGACAATGCTTTCTCGCGTAAACTTCGTCAGAAAAATCATCTCGGCTCCGTGTCTAAAGATTCCAGAGGCGATGGCCAAACAACGTTACTCTCAGCCAATTCTTTCTTCCATTTTGGAAGCCATATTGTTTTCTCCGTTTCTTTTTCGGCGAATTTTTCAATCGCTTCGCACACATTCAAACGAGTTCTTTCTTTATTTTCGCGCCTTTCGCTCACCACCCATTCGTTTTGTTGCTTTTATACAACTCCCAACAAGTTTTCTTTCTTACCCTTTTTAAAAATTTTTCTTCCTGAATATCCAATATGTCTTTCCGACACCCCTTTCTCGTGAACCTTCTCTTATGGTTTTTTTTTTCAATGTCTTTTTCGGTGTCTTGTATCCATATTACGTTTTTATGATTTCCTCTTTTTTTTACTCCGCCAATATATGTTTTTTTTCTACTTTATATTTTATTTCTTTTTTCTTCGTTGTTCCTTTCTTTACTTTGTCATTCTTCTTAATCTATCTATCTAGCTGTCAATTCATATCTATCCATCCAAGTCTATTCATATCTATCTATCTATCTATCTATCTATCTATCTATCTATTCATTCATATCTAGAAATCCTGATCTGTTAATTATCTATCTATCTATCTATCTATCTATCTATCTATCTATCTGACCAATATATCTATCCCATTTATATCTAGCTACTCAAGTCTATTGATATCTATCTATCTATGCCTCATTGTATCTGTATAGGTCTCTATTCATCTCTTTCTCTCTCTCTCTCCCTGTCTATCTATCTCTATCTCTCTGCATATGTCTCTATCTAAGTCTGTTCATATCTATATACCCATTCAAATCTCTGTCTATTCATATCTATCTATGTATCTATGTATCTATGTATGCATCTATCTATTCGTTTTCATCAATTTTCTTTTTGTTCTTTCTTTCTTTCTTTCTTTTTGTTCTTTCTTTCTTTCTTTCTTTCTTTCTTTCTTTCTTTCTTTCTTTCTTTCTCCTCTCTCTTTCTCTTCTTCATTGTGTTCACTTCTCAACCCAATCAACATTCTCTCCTTCCATTTTTCTTTATCGATCTTATCCTTTCCGCGATCAACATCCCTCAGCTTTCTTTTCCTCTCTTTCTTTCTTTTCTCTCTCTTTTCATTTATTTTGTTTTTTCTCTTTCCCTCTTTTTTCTACCTTTCTTTTTTTAAATAAAATTGATTTCTCCCTTCTTCCTTCAATTCATTCCCTTCCACTCTCTCTCTTTCTACCCTTTTCTTTCTTTCTTCGCCTTCCCTCCCAATTTCTTGGTCTAAATGCAAACATTTCTCATCGAAGCAATTGTAAGAAAGATAAGCAATTAAGAGCGAATTAATCGGCATAAGTTAAAGTAACAGAAGCGCTTACGGCAAAAACAGTGATTGACGGGGTTGGAGAGCCTCCGTCTTTAGAGAGGTCGATATCCATATCTGCACTCCCCACACACCAACGTTTGAACATTTACAAGCACACCAACGAAAATTTAACTCCATTATTTCTCCTCTAATGTTTTTGGTTGAGGACATAACGTTAAAAAAATTTAGAACCCTGAAATTTCGCCATTTTTTTTTTTTTTTTACAAATTTTCAATTTCTAGTTTGCATTTTATAGCTCTTCAATTTTCATTGTACAGATTTATTTGTTTCTTATTTTCATTATTCATCTTTTTTCATTTCATTTTCAAAACTCGAAATTAAAGATTTTTTTATTTTTTCTGATAAAAAAAATATCTAACTTTATTTATTTTCATTTGATTTTTTTCACCTTAGGTCTCACTTTTCTGCCGTGACTGTTCCTTTTTTCCACTTTGACCTTCCCTGAAACCTGCATTTTAAATTTATCCCCATTTTCACACTTTTTTCAAGTTTTTCTCACTTCATATCTATCTATCTATCTATCTATCTATCTATCTATCTATCATTTTCTTTCTGCATTTTCGTTCTCATATATCTTCACCTTCTTCATCCTCTCTATCTCCCGCTTTCTCTTTCTTGATATCCTCGTCTTTTCTCTCTGTTTCTCACTCTCCCTCCCCTTTGGAGGGGGTAGGGGGCGTGTCTGCTCATATCCAAAATTAGCTTTTTTTTCGCGTACTGAAGCAGCAAGTCCATTCCACGGATCTTTTTGTTTGTTTTTTCGTTTTATCTGAAAAATCCTTTAACCTTTTCCCCACTGACGATGATATAGAGATGGAGCTCGAAATATGACCCTCAAGCAATTCGTTGGCTACCTGGTCAGAGTTTTGTCATGATTTCACCATTCCAACGTTCTTTAGTGTTTGTGAGCATGATCACACCCCAACACGCACGCACGCACACACGCACGCACACACGCACGCATACATACACACACACTCAGGTATATTATATGCATCGACTATGAATTTGCTAAGACCATCAAATTGTTTTCCAACAAAATACGCCTTTTTTTTTAGGACAGAACAGAACTTTGAATGATGGTTTTTGTAGCATTCAAAGCCAGAATGGTCTTTAGGGTGAAATATTTTTCAGAGTTAAAATAATAATTTCATATCTTTCATTTCAGGTCTGGCACGCTTTAAAACTCTCTTCTCCTCCTCTTCTCTCTCTCTCTCTCTATATATATATATTGTTATTGTGTCATCCACAGACAGCTGTTTCGTTGTATTAAAACTCTTCAGTGTAGCTATAGACTATCCATTATCCCATCCAGTACCATAAAGCAGGATCGAAACCTTTGCTTCAGACACGGGGCTGGTATCCTCCCTCTACTCCACCGAACTGGACGATCAGTAAGGTTGAATTTAAGCGATATATTCATTTATCGTATATATTTCTCATCTACCAGATTGCTCCATTCCATGTTGGAAGAGCATTGCATAAGCTTGCTATGAACGAGTTACCTCACTTAGAGAGTGCTCAACCCTGAATAGAGGAGCGTTAATTATTGTGTCATATGGAGCTACATATATGAAATACAATTTAAAAAGATATATATCCGTTAAATGTCATCGTTTCCTGCCTAACACTCTCGATATTGCAGTCATCAGCAACCGACGATTTGTTTTGATTGCCGGTCGCTGAAGAGTGCGTTAGGCAGAAAACGATGACATTAACCGGGTATATATCCTTTTGAATTGTATTTTATATACGTAGCTCTATTTACTTTGATAAATCTTTCTGGTTAAATATCATCAACGACGGAAAAATATGTTTTCCTTATGTTATCCTTAAAAACATAATGAATTAAATATACATACCAAAGTACAAATCAGTTATTCAATAGACTGGTTGGTTTATTTCAAGTGAAAATAAAGCTTTATAGAAATTAGTAGGAAAACACTTCTCTCCAAGCAGCCCACTACGTAGAATATTTAACAAGGACGAACACAAAATTAGTTGTCGATGTTTGGACAGTTTCCAAAGAATCATACAGAACATAACAATAGAGTAATTAAAGATAAGATTGCAATTGTATAAATAGCAACAGGTGCCCTTTGCAAAACAAATGTCTCAAATCAAATATTCTTTATCAAGCTTAAATGTCAACCCTGGAGAAACCCATAGAAGCGAAATATTACATAGGAATATCAAAAACACCTTTCAAATTAAGATTAGCCAACCATACATAATCCTTTTGAAACGATAAATACAAAAATAATGTATCGCTATCCACACATTACTAAGATCTAAAAAGACAGCAATCTCACACCCACAGAAAATATTGAAACAAACGGACACATGCAAGAACATTGAAACCCATGCTACTTATGCCTGAATAAGGAATCAAAGATTCTCACTTTCACCAAAGAAATAGAATTACTAAATAGCAAAAAATGAAGTAGCTGTAAAATCTCAGCACCGCTCAATTTTTTTTTAATCAAAAGACATTATTTAACACCCCACATACAGGAACTCAAAAATCAACTATCATAGATATCTTATTCTTCCGTTATTATTTTAGTTAAAGAAGTAGCAGCACCAATATTTACATTATTATTAGTATCATCATACATCCAGCCATCTCAAATTTATGTCAAATATATAGATGCAAACTCACAAAGAGTATTAAGAGAATTAAACATAAACGACTAAGGTAATGTAAAAGTGAACCCTAACACGGGAGGGGGTAGATTAAAAGAGGATATACTTCTACAAACAAAAAAACATATTACAAATCTGATGGATGAACAACACACCGATGAAAAAAGTATCAGAAACATTCCAAGTGATGTATAACCAGTCAAGAATCCACTTCCTCTATGGAGATTAAAATACAAAAAGAGACCAACAACTAAACAAGAAAAAAATATAGATAGATGGAATAAGACAAAGGTTTCCGACCCCGAAAAAAGACCCCCAATCACGTCCTAAATTGGATCATTCGCCTGATGAAACCCCAAAAGGGCAGAAATATAAACGTGTTCGTATAGCAAATCCATTATTCTCCTCTCTATCTCGCTCTTTATATATATATATATATATATATATATATATATATATATATATATATATATATATATTGGTGAACTTGTTGGAATAAAGTCTCTGAGACTTGCAAGAATAGCTGAACTGACGCATGCAATAGAAACTGGCACTTCATGACCGGTCTCCATACTCCATTTATATATATATATATATATATATATATATATGCATGGAGTATATGTGAAGTATTTTGTATATATATATATATATATATATATATATATATATATATATATATATATATGTTTAGCAATGTTATGTATATATGACATGTTTATATCATATATATATATATATATATATATATATATATATATATATATGACCTGTTATATATATGTGTGTGTGCATCTGTGTGTGTATGTGTTATCTCTCTTTATATGATATGGTATGAATAAAAGAGTGAAATTTAATGAACTAAATTTTAGCTTAGACCTAATTACTTAATGGAGTGAGCGAAACAATAGTGATGATCGGGAAACAAAAGAATAAACCGGTGGGATTTGAACCCACGACCTTTTCCATTGGAGAGCCTATGTAACTTGGGTCTGTTCTGACCGCTTGAGTTACTCTCTCATGCTCTCTCTCTCTCTTGTGTGCTCTCTCTCTCTCTCTCTCTCTTTCTCTCTCTCTCTACATATATATCTCTTTACGCAGTAACCTTGCTTCGTCCCACAACGCCCATATGCTCTGAGATGGCTCTTAAAACCAGCTTCTGATCTGCAAGGCCCAAACCACACATCAGTCAAAAGTCAGTCTGCTCTAAGGAATGATAGAATACATCTGTAAAATGGAAGTCTTACGTCTCTTCAGTCCAGGGCTCTTGCTCACCTTGCCGAATACTGTACTCTCAGTAAAAGGATGTAAAATATTCTGTATATACAGTATGTTCCAGTAGTTTTTGTGTGATTTAATCTGATTCACAAAGCCTTCATTTGAAAGAAGAGTATTTCCAATTATTTACATTCTCCGACAGATCCACAGAAGGTCTTTTATGCAGGGCCCATTCCAGCTCAACGTGCTTGATTTGCCTTTCTTCAAACATGCTGCACCCTTCCTTAACAGGTCACCTCCATTCACTTCGATCCAATCCTAGCTCTTTCCAGATTCCCATTCTCATTCCCACGTCCCAGACGCTTGGGATTACTCTCTATTCAGTACCTTAACCTCTTCTTGTATAGTGGACGCTTTCCAGACAGGAACTCGCCATACAAAAACTTGTTTGAGTCGTTTATTGCTAATGCGTACAGCATGTCTTATCCAACGCAAAATCACTCGAGCAGTTTTAGATGCTGATCATGTGATGTCCACGTCTTTGATGAATACGAAAGTGTCGTCAGAACACGTCTCATTGACTCTGACTTCAGTTCGATTCGAATTTAAACTATCTGACAATACCCTCTTTCCTAATTTACCAAAAGCTGAGCTAGCTTTTTTAATTCTTGAGTAGATTTCAGCATCTTAATTTCCATCCATTGATAAGGCGCTCCCCTGAGTATAAGAAAATGTCTACAACTTCTACTCCCTTTTTCTTTTTCTTTTTTTCAGAAATATACATGACTCAATGTGGGGTTCACTCTGCCATCTCAAAATTTTGCCATCTTAACATTTATTGCGCACCCACATGCAGCATAAGCCACTGAAAATTGATCCATTATAAACGGCATATCTTCTCTAGTATGGGCTACAAGAGCAGCAGCATCTGCATTAAGTGGTTCTGTAATCAAGTCTGAATTTCTTGGACTTACAGTTGAATCGCCTCTGATCAGAAACCATTCCCGTTGTTCGAGACCTCGAGTTTATACCCCTATAACAATCTTAAAAAGTATATAGTATTTATAAAAGTATATTGAGGATGGAGTCGAAAATGTGATATCAACCTGTCTTATCCCATCGTCAACAACAATTTCTTCAGAGAGTTCCCCGTTAAATGCTACCCAAACATTCATGTTTCGGTTTAATTACATGAGCATGTTAACAAATTTTGGAGGATGGCCCAACCTGCCAAGAAATTTCCACAACGTCTTTCCATTATCGGTATCAAAAGCCTTTTGTCTAATCAACGAAGACCAGATAGAGAGGCACTTGCTACTGGACACATTTCTCTTGGAAACGCCATGTACCCCTCACTATCCTGAAACCATACCACGTTTCTGGCAGAACCATGGGACAAAATATCCTTCGTTAAACGATTGACCTTGAGCCTAGACAGGGTATTGCCAACAGACTCTATAATAGAAATACCATGCGAATCATCACAAATAGATTTAAAGCCATTTTCACTTGTGAATAGAAACCAAATATTACCAATCCAGTCTTGAGGTATAGTAGTTCCTTCCAATCATTTTATTATCAATTTACGTATAGCAGATAAAACCGTACCACCTTTGGCCTTCACCAGCTCCATCACTTTACTATCCAATCCTGATGCCTTGCCTGAATTTATCTGCCTCATCGCCAAGATGACTTCATTGCTTGTAGGAACATTGTCCATATTATAAAGTGTATCTCTTTGGGTTAAGCCGTTAATAACCGCTCCATAAACCAGTTAAGGGTTAAAAAATACCAGTGAAGTGTTCTTTCCAGCACTGCGTGATATTTGCTGGGTCATATCCACCTTTTGATTCTAGGTGAATTACGGGAGATGATTGTGGGTCAAGGACCAAGAAACCATAAAAGTTTTTTTTTAATTTTTTTATTAAAAGGACCTTAAACATCTCCCGAAATATTTGACCACCACTCATTTCTAATTCCTCTCAACTCATACAGTTGCACAGTTACTTTGTGTGATTTATATTAATTCTCCAAAGCTGGTCAGTTTTTTTGTTATTTTTTTTTAAGATTCGGGTCTAATGAAGACTGAAAAAAGTAAGCGTTTTGTACCCTAAAGCAAGGTCATAAGAGAATCGTTTTTTTCAAACCAGCATATATGTACATAAATTCCCAAAATGTTCGACAGGTCCCTAAAATCTTTCCCAAGCACCGTCATTAATAAGATCTTCGAACTTATAGTATTCATTTTTAGAAATATCCGGCTGTGCCTCTTTAGTCACGTCGATGCATTTAGGAGATTTCTCACCATTTACGTGTACATTCTGCTCTAAGTAGATGTAAACTGTAAACGTCCTGGATATCAGTTTTTTCGGGTTATTATGAAGTCAGTCACCTTGGATGAGACCACGTGACCTCGTGTTTCAGTTTCTGATAGAAAAAGTTGTTACAGATTGCTCAGCCAAGTCCCGAGCAGAATCCAAGTAAGAGTAACCCATTGCTATTTCCGTTTCCAATTCCATAACAGTCAAGTGTGAACCAGACCAAGCGCTGTCTCTCATCTTGTGCATAAAAGTAACCAAGAACAGCAAATCCAGTACTGTATACCAAGCCGCCGCCAAATCCGAAGACACAAAAACGTGCATAGAAATAACAGAAAGAACATTCAAACGAAAGGTTTACCAACAGAAACAGTTATTTACAAACATAGAATATTAAAACAATGTGAGACAATATCAGCATACACACGGGAACCAGAAAGAAATATTTAAAAAAAACCAAAAAAAAAAACCACTAGAAATAACATTTAAAGTGAAAGAAAAACTGTCCCAGCTAATAACAAATAAAAAGAAATATATCCTTCCTCTAGAAGATAAGTGAGCAATCATAAGTTACTCCAACCCCAAATTACTCCTTACCAAAAGATCAGAACTAATACCAAAATGTCAGCATGAAAATGAATTCCTATTACGTTATAAATCAAAAGATAACGACTAAAAAAACAAACCAGCACTGAAAAAAAATATAAGAAAAACAAATTAAGACATGAAGATCCTTCACCAAAAAGCCAAACATAACTTCAGAAACTGAGACACCAAAAGAATCAATAAGGCCCCAACAACATGGCCACACACAAACTACAAACCAACCACCCAACTTCAGCCCACCCGAATCCATGAACAAGCACAAACACCCTGCGCCTGCTTACACGCAAGCAAAATTACTAATATTCTAACTCAGGTCATCCCCATCCCGAACCTATACCCACACAATCCAAACCCCTATACTTATTTAGCTACTCACGGGGCAATTCGACCGATGTTAATTAAATGTAAATTCAACCCCAACGAATCCCAACCACACCTTCCTGCAAGATATCTTAGTCACATCCACACCTCCTATCAATATTACTATCTGAAACCTGCGTTCGTCCTACTCAATTCGACTCATGTAAAAAGTCCACTGCGTCTGACTAATTACTAATTCTAATTAATTTAGATTAAATTTATTTCATCAATAAATGTATCTTCACCCTAATCTCCATGTAAACCATCCAAATACATACTAATGAATTTATTCTTCCCTCCTACCCTCCATATGAATCCTCCAATAAACAAAATAACCATAGAGGCGTTATTCAATAATGATAAAAATAATAATAATAATAATAATAATAATAATAATAATAAGAAGAACAACAACAACAACAACAAGAACAAAAACAACAACAATAACAACAACAATCATAATAATAGTAAAAAAGAACAACAATCAATAATGATAAAAAGAACAACAATCATAATAATAACATTAATAACGATGATAATAATGATAATGATAATAATTGTAATAATAATAATGATCTATATAAAAATCCCATTTAACATCATCAATGTTGACTTATTTTGAACTTATTGTATTTGAAATTTCACTCGCATTTCCCCTCACACCATAAAAAAAAACAACTATACAATCCAAACAAAGTCAAACCTATCAGCCATTCCATCTTCCTCTAGATTACACGCTTCCAAGATCTGACCCAGCAAAAATACCAATCCATCATGCATACAACACGATTAACTAATCAAACACTAATCAAATAACAATACCCCTATCCAACACTCATACACAGGGACAGAACAATAAAAAAATATATAACCCTCAAAAATAAAAAAAATACCTCACAACAGCACTACCGTTGCATATAAAGCAGAAATGAAAACTAGGAAAACAACAGTTGTCTGTTGATCGCAGTGACGTGAAAGTGATTAGTAGCAACAAAACTGAATATTTATCGATGCATTTACGCTCTATTTTAAAAAATTGATATATTGAGCACTATTGCCATAGAAAAAAAAATGGAACCCCTAAAAATTATATATATATATATATATATATATATATATATATATATATATATATATATATATACACACACACACATACAGTATATGTGGTACAAATCAGGCAAGCAGTATAACATATAATAATATATCAATAATATAAAGCCACTTCTGAAATGTAATGGACTTATTTCATTCGCCTGATGAGGCCCTAAGAGGGCAGAAACATTAGCTAATTTGTGTAGCGAATCCACATTCTACTACATACACACACACACACACACACACACACACATATATATATATATATATATATATATATATATATATATATATATATATATTTGTTTACATATTATTATCCTGTAAAGAATGTGCAATGAAATGCCAGTCTATTTATTACTTGGAGACTAAGCTTGCGCCAAACAAGAGTTCGGCTGCAAGACAAGCCGAGAAATGCGCCAACAGCTTGAAGAAAAGTCAGAAATAAAAGAACGAAACATGGGTGGGAAAGGGGTGGTGAATGGGAAAGTTGTTGAAACTGACGAATGGCAGGGAGAATCAAAATAAAATAAACAGGGACAAAACACAAGGCCTAGTGTGGCAAGAGAATGAGAATCTGTTGGAGAGAGAGAGAGAGAGAGAGAGAGAGAGAGAGAGAGGGGGGGAGAGAGAGAGTTTCAGCAGAAGGACAAATGAAAGAAGTAACAGGAGAGGAAAATAGAGGAAAATCGACGAGCGATGCAATTTTGAATGAAAAAAGAAAATGAAGAGAGAAAGGAAGAAACAAAAAGAAAAGAAAGAAAGAAAGAAAGAAAGAACGAAAGAGATGGGTGAAATAGAGAGTGAAAGGAAGAAGGGTGTAGAGGGAAAAATTGAAGAGAGAAATTTGTTAAAGAAAGGCAATTATAGGAAAGAGAGTGAGAGTCACGAAAAGTTGGAAAAAATGAGAAAAAAAGGAACGGATGAAGAGAGAAAATGAAAATTTCGGAAAAAAAGAACGAAGAAAATGTAAAAAAAGAAAGAAATGGGGAAAAGAGATTTTAATGGAAGAAAAACGGAAGAAAAAAAATATGAGTATAGTCTACCGAGCGAGAAAGAGACGGACCAGGATTAAACAAAAAAGAAATGAATGAAGAAAAAAGGAAAGAAAGTCATAAGAAATAAAGAAAGAAATTGCAAGAGATGTAGTGAAAGAAAATGAAGGTTTTGAAATATCAATAAAAAAAAAAGATTAAATGAAATAAGTAAATAAGAATGAATATTGAGGAGAACTGCCGTCGTCGTAATTGCAAAAAAAAAATGGCTCAAGCAACGATATGAGACAAAAGTAAAAAAGACGGATAAAAGTGTAAATAGAGCAGGAAAAACAAAATTTGAAAGAAAGACAGAGATTATAACTCAGAAGAGAAAAATAGATTAAAAAAATGACAACTTGAAATAGATAAATAAAAACAAATGAGGAATTTAGGAAAGAGAGATTTTCAAAACAGTGGAATGATGAAAGCCAAGAAGAGAGGTGAGACTAACCGTAAGAAGAAGGAAGATTGGACAGAAAACAGAACAAAACGAAACAAAAAACAGCACCAAAGATTAAGAGAAAGAAAAGAGAAAAAAAAAAGACGAATAGAGAATAACAATGTCCAAATGCTAGCGGCAAAAGCCATACCAAATTGATCGCAAAAGCCGAAGTAAAAAAATGTCGATAGTGAGAAAAAGAAATTTCAGACCAGAACAAAGACATAAAATAGAATGAAGTTGAGTGCCGACAGTGAAGAGGTCGAATAAAATAAGGCTTTCTTAGTTTTGCACCAATAGTTTTTGGCAAACGACTCGGTTCTGGCTACTAGCCGATGCCAAGCGATGAATTTCAGCCATTTCGCCTCCAATCGTCCAATAATGTTGTGTTGGTCATCCATTAAATAAGACGCTTCGGCAGACGAACGACTGAGACGCATGCGCAGTCTGTCGGTCGGTCAGTCGGTCGGTCAGTCGGTCGGCTGCCTCTTTGGAATTTAACCTCTACATTTGCCGCTTTCAATCTCCTTTCTTAATTTTCATCCTTTTATTTTCTTCTTCATGATTCCAACTTTTATCGTTTTCGTGCGGTTTATAACAGTGTTCCTTAGTTATTAATTTTTCAGGGCAAAGATACCACCATTGATAATTGAGTAGGTGAGAAAAAGGAACGGCCGTAACGTTGTATCAGAAATAAAAAAAAGATGGCAGTATCAGTCCAAATAATTTAAGGACTGGTGCCAACATTTCACTGCAGAACTTTAGACAATACTAAGAGTGTCCTGACTGTAACGCTTTAATTAAGATTAAAAAAAGGTACTAAGCCGAATAAGTGTGGAATAATCAAATACTTCATCTCAGAATTTCAGACGATACTAGGAAGGCTACAGAGTGCACTGGCTGAACTGCAGTGTTATAAACAAGATAGATACTGGTCCGAGTGAAGTGCAGAATAGCGAAAAATCTTCATCCCAAGATTTCAAACAACAGTGGCTAGTTTAATATGGGTACATTTGTGCAAATGTCTGCTCGGATAAGTGTAATGGTTTTCATCTTCATACGCGGAAGGTCCTAGGTTCGATTCCCGCTCCATCAGGGCAAATATCCCTGTGCACTCCTGCAGCTAATTGAGTACACTTTAAGCAGCAGGATCAGAATGGAGGTATCGTTCCGGTGGACTTGCATCCTGCCAAATGGGTGGCCATTTATTGTAGGAATAAAGTCCCGGGCTCGATCACACTTAAGACTTGCAAGCATAACTAAGCTGGCACGTGCAAAAGAAACAGGGACTTCGTCTGCGAACTCAATACTCCGATGGGAGTTTTCTTTTCAGAGACGGGGATGCTTTATCTTTTTATGTTTGTGTTAAGTGATGTCGATTTTTGATGACAGATTGAATGTAGTCGCCGGTGTGATTACAAATTTCAATGGGGAACTCGGCATTTTAATCGCAACGAAAATGTATTTCTATTGACGCAACCTTTTCAAAAAGCATTTTAATCGACAAATATTTGCATGAGGACATTGGCTCTGGATATAGACACACGGCATAAGTCTATAGGTGTCATTATTTTACTTAAATTTTGTATATTATAAAGATATACACATAGACAACCGCATAATCTACTTTGAAAACCCATGGCGCGTGCAAGAGATACCAGAACTTCGTCAGCGAACTCCATATTCCGATCGGAGTTTTCACTTGAAAGACGAGGATGCTTTACCTTTTTATATTTTTGCTAAGCGGTGTCGATTTTTGATTTAAAAAAATCCACGAGAATATACGCACACACACACACACACACACACACACACACACATATATATATATATATATATATATATATATATATATATATATATATATATATATATATATCTGTATATATAAACGAAAAATAGCCCTTGCAAGGTGAAAGTACTTTAGTACGCCCTTTGGGACCTCATACACTAAACCTAGCGTCCTTTCAATTTTTCGAAGCAGTCTGGAGAATCGTTTTTTATTATTAGCTCCCTTGTCAAGTTCTCCTTCATCTCGACCACATTCAGAAATTATTTTAGGAAGAGCCAGAATTCCCAGGGAGATGGATAGAACATAGTCGCTATTTAGTAAACCTAGCCAGGCACAAGACCACTTTAGTAGCCTTCCCAAGAGTACACTTTCTACACAAGCGTATCAGTCTGCACGATGCACTTATTAACCATCACGTGGCTGTCTCATACGTACAGTTTTAATCAGTCCTATACAATATCGAATCACCGTGGCCATGCACAAAACGCCCAACCAACCAGCCAAGTGGGCTACAGATTCTTCTCTCTTTAAGTTTCCATGTGTATATGTCCGTCTCTATGTGTCACTGGGTGCTTCTGGTCACATTTTTGTGAAAATTTTCACCACTAGGAATCATCTAAAAGCACTTCTTTGGTTATTTAGAAAAGTGCTTGTTGGGAACTCTATGGTCAGTTTGCACCAACAATGTGGGTATCCTTTAGAGATAATTTCAGACGGAAGATCTGTTTTATTTCTAGATAATTTTAGATATATTTTCAAGTTAGATTTGAAGCTAATTCTAGATATTCATTTAGATAATCAGTTCTGGTACACAAGCGGGCTATGGAGATTCATTTATGCGAGTTATGAATATTCATTACACCTTTTTTTTTGCCCCTTCCTTCACACTAAATAAAATGTGTTAATTACTGTTGCCTTTTCAAGAGTTGTGGGCAGGGGTGGATTTCTGTTCATAGTTCTTCATTTTCGGTTGCAACAATACAAGAAATGGTGATCTAAAATCATATTATAATCTCTTCCCTGCGGCTGCACGCCCTCTCTCTGTCTCTATCTCTATCTGTATGTGTGTGTGTGTCTCTCTCTCTCTCTCTCAGTAAAGTTTGGCCAACTGGTAGGGGTGTTCTTGTGTAAGGAACTGATAAAACGAGAAAAAGAAAGAGATACAGATAAAAAGATAAAGACGAAGAGAGAAAGAGAGAGAAAAGAGAGAGAGAGGAAAGTGAGGGTAGGTAGGATGAAGAGGGGTGGAGTAAAGCAGTAGACAGTTGGTCGTGTGGTAGGGTGCATACTCTTGAAACATTCAGACCTTTCTGCTTTTGTCTCTTGCGCTTTTCTGCTTGCCCTCCCGCTGAGCCATGAACTGGTGGCCTCAGTCACTGACCCCCACGGCCCACCACCACGAGTGATATGCATGGCATGCCGGGAAAGCATCATCTTGTTAACTGAAACGACTCCGCCCAATGGCAGACGTCCGATCGCGCACGCTCGGCTGGGCATTGCAGCACTTGCATTTCGTTTCTCTCCGGGAAAGAATGAGTAGGGCCAATATAAATACATTTCACGCAAGATGGAGAGAAAAAATAAAAGCATGCTATCGAAGATGAATGGCGGTCAGGCGGGGAATATATTGTTTCTTGTATTAACTGAGAAGGGAAAACGATAAGATGAAGAGAAGGAGGCGCGCCATTGGCTATCTCGTTAGAACTCGGTATTCTCTTCATCGGCAATTGAGAAATGGTTTCGTCTGGCGATGATCTTGAGGGTGAACCATACGGGATGATATTCCCGGGGGCTTCTTCGTTTAAAGGTCGGGAGGGCGCGTTAAATTACGGCGAAAGCAAATGGCATGTGTTGACAAAGAACACAAACAAACAAAGAGAAAAGAACGCAAATTTGGAAATAATAATATAACAATGATCAGGAGGATTTTAATAGAAGAGAAAATGCGAAATGTAAATGTTATCCTAAAGCTGTAGGCACCATTTGAAACAATTCAATAAGCATATAATCTGTAAACCTTCGTATTTTGGTCGGAAGAAAAAAAAAAAAAAAACAAATAAAAAAAAAATAAAAAAACGAATTCGAAAATTGATGCTCGAAACCAGCCTTCCATTATAAAATATTACGAAAGTTTGTAAGCACTTATTATGATTATTGATTTAGCTTGGTCTGGCACAAGGCCAAGATTATGAGCACCCAATGAGTATTGCACCCACTAGAGTAGTAATAGTCAGTAAGAGCAGCTCACTGTTTCACATTGAGACGCTCTAGGTATATACTAAGCTTATCTCACTGTGGTACAAGGCTACGAGTGTGGAGTACTAAGCGTGGATCGAGCTACTATGCATTCATAATGGTAATCGAAACTAACCTAGTAACCATTGCTTTGTGGTGGGGTATTTACTCAGCTTAGTTTTGTCTGCCACAAGGCTGCTAATGGGGAGTATATTCGTCGACAGGAATAATAGTCTAACAAGCGAGTTCGTTGATTACTACTTCATAGTATGGTACTCCCGTGAACACTGTCGATCACGTGATCCTGTATAGCATACACACATGAGATCCACGCAGACACATAGAGAGATAGATAGATAGATAGATCGATAGATCTGGTTAGTCACTCAATAGGAACGGTCACGTGACGAACGACTTATGGTCGCATGCCGTGTTGGGGTGATCAATTAGAAAATTGGAAAAAAAAGGGGGCGGGGATCAATGAATAAGTTTGTTGGTGAGGGATCACGAAAAAAAAACTGAATTTTCAAAAAAACAAACAACCCAAAAAACAAACAAAAAATAAGAATGAATGCTGCCAGACACAAACTAGGGGATCGATTTATCATAAACGTAGACTGTAAATTGAACAGCTCTTTAAAAACTGGGTGTGAGAAAAAAAAAAGAAGTTTTTTCCAGACATGATAAAGAGTAAATGTTCAAATTGTTAGCCTCTAGCTCCATTGTTGCGGCCTGTACACGTGATAGATAACTAGCCAGTCAGCCAGCCTAACTCTGAAACTGGAGAAACCTATGTTGACTGTTTTGGTGACAGTTTTTGTTGACAGCTTCTAATAGATAGATAGATAGATAGATAGATAGATAGATAGATATTTATTAACCTTAGCTAAGTTAAGACGAGGATGTGAATCAGATAGATTGTATTGCACCCGTCTGCATATGCTATGCTTAGTAAATAGCTATACAGGGGTCTCGTAGATCAATCTCTCCTGAATAGTGAGCAGTCTTCGCTAGGTAACCCTCAGCTTTGGCATTGTACCAGACTAAGAGAAGCTTAGTCGATAACCAATCACTAATATTATTGATTCAACTTTCTCTGGATGCTACAATATTGCAGTCTTACGTCACAAGTTAGTAACTCCCTATATCTTGCGTCATCATCAGAGCATCTCACTGTAGAGTTAACCATCATTCTAAGGTACGCATCCTAACTCTTTGCTTTGCTCAGCTTAGCTGAACATATGACAAAAGAAGTAGTGTTTCCAGCGAGAATCGAACTCACTACATTAGCAGGTTGGTCTGAGAAATGAGTTTGCCAAGCAGCGCGCTCTGGAGGGTAACCAAGCTGACGAATTCAGATCATAAATCCAGGACCTTTATTCACTTGGTTTTAGAGTAGAGTTGTAATTTTTTCAAGCTGCGTTGTGTATGCGCCAAATCACGGAAAGTCATCGTTTCAACTGACAGGACATTGTTTGTTTGTTTGTTTGCTTGGTTCTATTTTCATTTTAGTGGGATTGGATACTTAACTGGACAGTTCGTGAGTCAAAAAATCCTGTCCATGGAACTCTTTGGTTGAGGTGAGCAGAGGGTTCAATTTGCTCGTGACTTTTCACGGATTACAAAGGTTAGGGACTGAGAGCTTAATTTACTCAAAATTCTACACAGATTGAAAACATAAGTACTAATTTCAAATAGAAAGTTTTTTTTAGTAATCGACGATACACAGTTGATACAAATCACACAACATTCCACTTGAAGGAAATATTGTTTTGTGCCCTTCTTCGCAGCAAAAATATCGTTCGCCCTTAATTTTGCCCGAATTTTGGGGAGAAGAGAGTTACCCGTGATCGCTCGCCTATGATCCTATCAGTCCAAGAACTTAAAGGAAACATCTGAATAGGAATTCTAGCGCTGCAGTCGGACATCTTGGCAGCAGTAGTGAAAGATGATATTAAAAGAGTTCATCTTCGTGAAGTCGAAAATGGTTGCTTTCATGACTAGACCATTTTTCTTACATAGTACTTTCCTCTCAATAAATGTGGTTTGTTTCAATTTGGGGAACATGCCAAAAACTCAAAGTCACCCAATGGGTTATCAATAAATCCCCTCTGATAGTGTCTCAGGGCTTTGGGCGTGCCTGGTACTCTAACCCTCTTAGCGAGGTGTATGTGTATTTTAAATTAAAAAGATTCAATATCCTATTATCATGAATGAAGACATTCTTATTTTCATTTTATAAATGAGGGTTTCGGGAATATTTTTTTGCACTTACCATTGTATAGTAAATGGTGACAGTAAATTGACAATATGAGAGTGGAAGATGTGTAAACAAGTGTATTACATATCAAAATCTTCAACTGTAATCAATGCAGCCTTGATGCATTTTGCTGAACATTAGTCTGTATCCTCAAGAAGCAATGTGGAAAAACTGTAGCAAAAGATTTAAGTGTTCACATGCCTTGATGTAGTATTAAACGGGGGAAAACGGTATACAATAATTCTGGTGTTAGTTGTTTGAAAGGGGAGTGAAGGAGGAGTTATCATGTGTGTGAGTAAAAAGGGACCAAACTTGAACTTGATTTTTTTAAGTGAGTTGGGGAAAGGTGATATGTTTTTTGCATCTAGTGATCCCTATTAGTGGGAGAAATGCTGCTACATACACAGAACACGAACAACATAATGTTGAGATAAAATGACCTCTAATCAGACATGTATTGATGAAGGAGTCCTGCCTTAATATATATATATATATATATATATATATATATATATATACTTTCAAACTAGTTCCTCAACTCGAGATCATCAAGAATAGTGAAAGTTTATTGGGATCAGTAGCTTTTGATATTTTTCCGAACTATTTCGTTAGATAAAGATTCAGTTCCAGCCAATTTTCAGACTCAACTTGACAAAAAGAGAAGCAAGTACAAACTATAAACTCAAGGTAAAATTCCGCCGGGCTTTTTCCTGGTTTCTAAACGGAGCGATGTAAAAACAAGATGGCCGTTGTAGCACAATAGGGGCTATCTCGTTAATGGCGCAGACTCTTAAAGGCGCTCTGCTCCTCTGTAAGGCTTGGCTAAACTAACAACAATAGCCGAACGAAAAGATGGCCGATGATTTCCTTTCCCTTCAACCCTCCATCTCCGAACCAATGAAGCCCGAATTTTCAACAATGCATTGAAAGCAAAAGGTGAAAGTGGGTTTTGAAGGGTTGTAAAATAAAGAAGCGTGAGAAAAGGGTGAAGACGGTTGGAGAGGCAAGAGTGAGTCAAGAGGAAGGAGTGTGCCGTGTGGTCCGGTCGTTGAGAGAAGAACGTTTGGGTGGCAGCGGCGGTGGTGTTGGTGGTGTTGGTGGTGCTTCGTCGGTCGGTAATAGGATTTATTAGTTATGTTGATGGTCTTTTCAGAGCTTAATCCAATTACTTTTGTAAGAAGGCAAACTTAAGATAACCAGGTTTGGGGTAATTGCAACAATGTCAGTGGCCAATGCGACAAGGAAGCATTTGGGATAACTCAATCACAAAAGACTGCAAGAGCAAAAGACGAAATGGGAGAATTAGAGAGAGAGAAGCGGGTAAAGAGCGAGGGGTTGATGAAGGGAGAGTGGGAGGCGAGTGAATGGGATGAATGAGACAAAAATATGTTATTAAAGTGAAAAGCAAACAATGGACGAAATAAAAACCTAATGAATTAATGAATAAACGTAAAATAAATTAAAATGATCGTCGTAAAAGGTAGGGAGAGAGAGGATAGAGACGGAAGGAGAGAGACAGCAGGGAGGAGAGGGGGGATGAAGGTACATAGAAAGAGCGGGGAGGGCGATGGAATACAAGGGAGTGGAAATGGGAGAGAGGCAAAAAAAGGAAGAGGTGAGATAAATGGGGGGCACAAGGAAGAGAAAATAAGTGAGGGGCTATAAAGAAAGGAGAGAGAAAAGACAGGTGAAAAGGGAAAGAGAAGGAGAAATACAAGGAAGAGAATAGAGAAAAGGGGGACACGAAAAAGAGGGAATGGAAGAGGGGCAATAAAGAAGGGAACAGAGGGAGTATACGTGAAAAGGGAGAGAGGTGAGGAAGCACAAGGGAGGGGAAGTTGAAAAGAGTGAAAACGAAGAAAAGGAAAGTGAAAAAAAAGGGTATGAAAAGGGAAAACGAGAAAGAGATCAGAGACAGGTGGCGAAAAGAGGCAATGAAGAAGAGTACTGAGAGGGTATACATGAAAAAGAAAGAAAAGAGGAAACACAAGGAAGATAACTTTGAAAAAAAAGAACGATTAAGAAGAAGGAGAAAAGGGGACACGTAAAAAGGGGAGGAATAGGGTACAGTGAGGAAGAGAACAGAGAATGGGCTACACAAAAAAGAGGAGGTAAAAGAGAGACAATCAAGAAGAGGACAGACAGTGAACAAATACAGAGGAGAGGAAACACAAAAAAGAGGAAATCGAAAAGGAAAAAGGAGGAAGAAGAAAGGAAAGTGAGAGAAAAGAAACCACGTGAAAAAGTAAGAGAGGGACAATAAGAAATAGGAGATAAAAGGGGGACATGAAAAGGGAAAGAGTAGAGAGACAATAAAAAAAAGAAAGAAAAAGAGGGACAATGAAGAAGAGGAGACAGAAAAGGTGACACATAAAAATGAGAAGAGGAACAACAAGGAAGAGGAAAGGAAAAAGGAGGACACGAGGAAAAGGGAATCATCATCATCATCATCATCATCATCATCATCACCAGTCTTTTATCATCCGTCGTTGGACATAGACCTCCCCCACGATTCGCCACACCTCTCTATCGTTGGTGCCGTGGTGCCAGTATTTTCTGAACCTATCTAGGTCGTCTCGCCATCTCGTATTCTGCCGGCCTCGGTTCCACATTTGATCTCTGGGTATCCATGTTGTGAGTCACGATGTCCATCGGTTGTCTGTCATTCTTGCAACATGACCAGCCCATTGCCATTTGAGTTTCCTCACTGATTTTATGATGTCTCGGACTCCTGTTTTTAGAAGAGGGAAAACAAGAAAGAGGAAAGAGAAGTGGGGACAAAGCAAAAAGAAGGAACGTAAAAAAGAAAGAGGAAGGAGACGCGGGAAACCTGAGTTAACTTGAAAGATGGACACGTTGATCAATCTGTTCAAATTCCCCGACATTTCGGGTTGCACCTCGTACTCTTGCTCGAAACGTTTCTCCCTGTTCACCTCCTCTCTCCGAAGCGCTAAGCGCTTCGCACAGCCTCATTTAATGAAAGATGTCATTTTTTAGCCAAGTTTTAGATCAGTTGCACACCTCAAGGATGTGCTAGCAACCCCAATCAAAAACCTGTATTTTTTAAAGGCGAACGAATTATTTTCTCATTGGTAATTTTGGATACGACATACAGGGACAGGTCTGGTTAGTTACTCAACAGAAACCGTCAGAAACGTCTTTTGGTGTCATATCATGTTGGGGGTGATCAATTGAATTCTTTTTAATTAAAAAAAAAATTTTTTTTAAATTTTTTTTACTTCTCTCGCCTTTTGTTGGATCACTAAAAAGCTACTGCCAGACACAAACTTGGAACCAATTTAGTATAAACCCACACAGAAAACCTTGGGAGGGTATTGAGAGAACAGAGAGAAACATTTTTTCTAGACAATATGAATGGCTCGAATACGAAATGTTGAAAATTTCGACCCTCTAGCTCCACTGATGTGGCCTATACGCCCGATAGATACATTGCCAGCCATTCATATAGGCAGCCGACCAGACCGACTTGAATATTGAAGAAACTTATACTGTACCAATTTTGGTTGGCACTTTTTGACTAGTATCTAATATTTTAAAGTGATGGGCAAACAATAATAATAATAATACACGTTATACTTAATCCTGCTTTATGCCATCTACGATGAGACAAGAGGTCTACTCTGGTCATAATTGCAGCGTTCAAGAGCTTCCTGGGCGGGTATAAAAGTAAATAATAATACCAGCTTGATATGAATCATATCATTATATGTGTGAAAATCCTCTTTTCAAACCTATGGCCACTGTCAGGCAATATGAAATATCAGCAAACCTCTTCTCAGAACTTACACATAAAATGCCGAAGGAATGCTGTACAGTTGGCCAATTTTAAAGAATCCTTTATGGTTAGCCAATTTATATTCCAAAAAGAAGATGGCAAGTCTTAAAAACACGCTAACCGAAAATAGAAGGGGCCTTCACGTTTAAGCTTTTTCTCTAACTTAATATGGGTAGTACACTCCCTTCAACCTTTGTCAGGTGTACCTCCAACTGTCAGATCCAAATATGTTATATTTCGATTCGATTCGTCACAACGTATATTATACAACTTTTCCAAACTCCAGCTTTTATACTATTTGGTAAATCAGATATCTGCTCACGTTTTCTTGGAGGAAATGTGCGAGCCAAACACGTCCCAAGAGCCTAAATTGATGTTGGTGATTTTTCATTCTGGTCACATCTATTTTAAAACCATATTTTTAGCTTACATCAGTTCTAATGCCAACGGCACCCACTTAGTTATTGCTCATAAAAAAAAAAATAGGTCAATATATCTATCCATTAGATTGGGTGATTTTCTCGGCTGTGAAGATCTAGGCTTATCCAGATTGACGCCAATTGTCTTGTACATATTTATGAGAGTGTATGAAGCACTTTTTGAACAATCAACTTGAGAAAACGATTGCCCTGTACGACCACTCAAGTTAATGTAGTTGCGATATCTTCGTCGTAGTTCCTGATGACAAACTATGTTTTCGATTCATCGTAACAAACTCAATAATAGATTGTTTTCCTTCATTTTCCACCCAAAAGATATGAAGATAATTTTGAGCTGCATCCTCTATATATGTAACAATGATGTTGGTAATTCAAGGCAATTCAAGAATACAGTGAGTTCGATTCTCAATTATATATATATATATATATATATATATATATATACATATATATATATGTATATATATATATATATATATATATATATATATATATGTATATATATATATATATATATATATATATCATCATTATCATCAGTCTTTTAACGTCCGTCGTTGGACATAGACCTTACCTAGGATTCGCCACAATTTTCTATCATGGGTGTCGTGGAGCCAGTATTATTCTTAATTTGATCTAAAAAATTGATATATACATACATATTTATCAATATATATATATATATATATATATATATATATATATATGTGTGTGTGTGTGTGTGTGTGTGTAATATGAATCAGGAATACAATATGATATAGTATTATGTAATTTCCGATGTGTGATGGGTTTATTTTATGAATTGCTCGATACATTCAACATTAAGTTGATTTAGAGTCGAGCTTGAAATATAAAGTAAGGATTTAGTGCACAAACACGTTATTTTTCTGCCCTGTTTAAGCCACTTCATTAATTTTTTTCATAAAGAAATGGATAAATACGATCCGAAACAATTATTATGAATTGCGTTTTATTGTATAAAAAACTCTTGTTTGAAATGATCTCGCGTCGTTACACGGTTAATGTATCACTCGAACAAAACAACGTAAATAGAATAAACAATTGGACAGAAGGGGGCTGCTGCAGGAGTCGAACCTGCTACCGATAGGGTAACCGCTTCGACATAACATTACTCTTTCCAGTGAAAACAGTTATTTTTTGCCTCACATTCAGTTCAATGGTAAGAGCAATGCTACATTAGAGCGGCTACCCTATCAGTAGTAGGTTCGATTCCTACGGCAGCCTCGTTTTCTTTGATTGTTTATTTCATTTATTGTTATTCGAGTGATACATCAACCGTGTAACGAAGGGGGATCATTCCAAATACGAGTTTCTACTTCTATATATACAACGCAATCTATATCTATATCTATATCTATATATATATATATATATATATATATATATATATATATATATTAATCAGCCTCAAGTTTTTTCTTTTCCAAATTGTCAGCTTTCTTCACGTCATCCTGTCAGTTCTATATCCATTCTTCTATAATATATATATATATATATATATATATATGTGTGTGTGTGTGTGTGTGTGCGTGTGTGTGTGTGTGTGTTTGTGTGCGTTTGTGTGTGAGTGTTCGTGTATGTGTGTTCGTGTGTGTGTGTGAGAGAGAGAGATAGAGAGTACGTGCGAGTGTGTGTGTATATATATATATATATATATATATATTAGAAAATGTGTATGTATATGTATGTGTGTATACTACCATATATGTGCATATATCAATACACATAATGCATATAAACTCTTGGATATCAATCTATCTATGCAATCTTGAACATCTCCATATCTGTTTATGGATAAACGTGTCGTCCTTTTATGCTTTTCAATAAATCCGTGTATACAGACATAATTTGCCTCCACTTGTATGTTTGAATGTCAATACATTTTTTTCCTGGGCAACATATGTTGGATTTATTAAGGAATCAATCTAAATGTGTGTGTTGGGATGAATACAGAGAGAGAGAGAGAGAGAGAGAGAGAGAGAGAGAGAGAGAGAGAGAGTGAGTAGATCATGTAATAAAAGCCCCCGACCCCCCCCCCAGGAAAAAAAGGGAAGTAAATAAAGCAATATAGAGCAATCTGATATCTAAGTGTACATATGTTGATCTGTAGGTAATCCGCGATGCAAAAGTTTGTACAAGACGTGAGCGGAATGGGATCCTACATGATGATTCGTTTGTTTCTTTCTCTTTTGCCTGGGTCTCACCTGGAACCCCTCCCCGCCCCCACCTATTTCCCAGCCACAGAAAATTAAAGGCTATAGGTAGGGATGGGCTAAATTCCGACACCTATCCCACCCACGACTCCAGGCCAACCCAGCACTGACAATTCTCTGTTCGCGACGACCGGTCGAGTGGTGAGAGGAGAGAAACGGAGCTTGCTTTTAGATTCCATAACATGATCCTCCCAGGATGGGAAGGTCATTTGGCGATGCCCCTAAAAAGAAAATATATTTTTTTCTTCTGCTGGGGAAAAAAGTAAATAAAAAAAAATGCAATTCTGTATAAAATGTCAAATGACAGTAAGAGTAACAATATATAAATAAATATGTTGGGAAGGATACTCTCTGCCTTGTACACGGGGCACGAAAGACAGTCATACGCCTTTGACAATTGCATATTTTACAAAGAGCATTCTGAATGTGCGTGCATCTAAACCTCATAAATTTCGTAATATATATATATATATATATATATATATATATATATATATATATATATATATGAATAGATATATATATATGAATAGATATATATATTTACAATAAGTGCAAAAGGTGTGCGATACATTAGAGGAAATGATTATATTCGTATACATGTTCAAATTTGATGGAATTTTAACCTAGGATTTCTGTTTATCGTACATAACTTTTTAATGTTCAATTTTGTTCAGTATATATTTTTTTCAATTTTCAGTTTCGGCTTTTTCAATTGTTTGGCCTAAATTCTGTCAATGAAGCTGTTTGAGGATTCTAAAAAGAACTTCTCGAAATGTATCACACACACACAAACACACACACAAACACACACACACATATCTCTTTCCCCCCTTCTCTCTCTCTCTCAATATATATATATATATATATATATATATATATATATATATATATATATATATATATATATATGTATATTCTAGAAAGTTTAACAGCTTTAAGCACTAAACATTAAAAAAGGTTTTCATTTTTTTGTGTGTCACTTCGGTCACTTATTTCTCAATATATACACACACATATATATATATATATACATATATATATATATATATATATATATATATATATATATATATATGAGTTGGACAAAATAATTGAAATATCTACTGATTTCACTTGTGGTATCTCAGTACCATATTGATGCAATATAAAACTTCGAATGACTGCAAAACCTTTTCAAATGTGCTGTAGATTATTAGATATTATGTTATTGCACCACCCTCATTTTAGTTTATTGAGCTTCATGGAGTTGGATACTACAGAGGGGTTGCAATTGCTATTGAACAATGGACCAGTGGAAGAATGTGATGTACTCGGACAAATCTTTCTCTACATAATTTCTATGTTACGTCTGGAGGTTGCTTAAAGAGGCTTATGATCCTGACTGTCTCCAAAAGTTGAGAATGGAGGTAGATCTGTGATGATTAAGGCGGCAATATCATGGAATTCTATTCGTCCAGCAGTCGCACTGCATGCCAGAGTGCACTACCAGGACTATCTGTCAATTTTGGCCAAACAGTTGCATCCCAAGCTGCAAACAATCTTTCCTAATGGCGTTATTAAAAACTGCTGTTATATTTGAAGTCTTTTGCGTGGGAAGGCCTGTATGTTTTTATATTTCAAGTGTTTTTCTTTTGTGGTTTGAGATGCATGAAAGTGAATTTCTACACTTCGATTGGCCTTTGCAATCACCAGATCTTAACATAACCGAGCATTTATTGTATCAATTGGAGCAGTAACAAAAGAACCGATTCCCTTCGCCAGCGTTCCCTTGGGAGCTGGAACAGGTTTTGCGCGAAAAAAGGGCTCAGAATTCCGCTAAATATTGTCCAAAATCTGTATAAATCAATTTCTCGACGTATTGGAGCTGTTATTGATGCTAACAGGGGGCCAATTCCTCATTGAAAAATCTAAAGGAAAATTAGTAATTAAAATGGTTGATTCTTAGCGTGCTACTCAGTTTACGACTCTTTCTCTCTCTCTCTCTCTCTCTCTCTCTCTCTCTCTCTCTCTCTCTCTCTCTCAGTCACTCTATGAAAACAATAACGCAGGGAAATACACAGACAACTTCAAAATTAATCAAAAAGGGGGAAAATATGGTGACAAAGACCGAAAAAGCAGTACCTAATGAAGAAGTAAAAAATGTAACAAGAGAAAAGGTAGAATAAAATGGAGAAGGTGGTAAAAGCTACCAGAATAGCGAAGAGCCTAGAACACGCTCGGCCTGCGGACTTCACAGGCAAGCAATAGATGCTTGCATTTAGAGACAGAAAGCGAAATCAAGAGTAGGGACAAGACATTAAGAATAACTGAATTATTTTACGAGAAACTCTAGACCTCAGAAACAAAAGTACAATTGACTCACGCTTCGATAAAGAGCAGAAATATTCCGGACGTAATAATGGACAAAATAGTTTTTGCGTTACAAAATATGAGAGGCAGAAAAGCCCCAGGTGAAAATGACATAATTATAGATCTTTCAGAAAAGGCGAAAAATATCTATTTTTATGAATTGGCGCAACTATTCACAAAATGCTAACGAGAAAAGAAAACATCTGCCTCCGGGTAGCGATGCTTCTATATAAGAAAGGAAATGATAAAGTCCTTGACAATTACCGACCAATCACTTTACTACCTAACATTTACAAACTATACTAAAAGATACTTACAAATAGATCAGCAAACACTTAAGATGGAAACCAACAGCATGAATAAGCAGGCGTTATTCGACGAAGTAAGCTAATATGCAAGAAGTGGCTATTCGACAGTATACCACCTGCACACATTAAACCAGCTTATTGAAAAAGCATCAAAATACAAACCATTTTGTTTGGCTTAAGTAGACTATGAAACAAGCTTCGATTCAATAGAACACCCGGAATTCTTCGACTCAATTCTAGAACAAGTTATAAAAGAGTTATATAAAGGTTATTCATTTAAATTTCATAGATATACTGACAAGATGAAGATTGGAAAAGGAGTAAGACAAGGGGATTGAATATCGCCGTACAGCGTGCATTAAAAGTTCCTTTCGGATAACAGACGAGGAAAACGTGGATGTAAGCATAGACAGAGAATATTTCAACAATTCAAGCTATTGTAATGATAATGCATCAATATCAGAGACTGTGGAGGATTTGCAAAACATGTTGAGTGACCTAAATAGAGAAAACCAAAAACTGGGTTAAAGATTGGAAAGCAAATTGCCGAGATGCTTAAAACGTAAAGTATACCATCAATGCGTAATACCAGCTATGAAGTGCGGGTGCAAAAACTGGAAATTTCCAAAACCAATCGAAAACAAACTCAGAATAGCAAAGAAGACCATGGCAAGAGCACTGTTAGAAATGACCCTAAGAGATAGAAAAAGATTAACATGGATTTGAGGGAGGACCAAGGTGAAGGATATTGTAAAAGTAATTAAAAGATCGGCAGGGAATATGGTCCGAAGAAGGGACAACAGGTGGGGCAAAAAACTAATCGATTGGTCCTCGTGGTACAGTAAACGCAGTGGGAAAAAGACCAAAGATGAAGAGAGGGAATAGGAAGGTTTTTTCGGTAAGACATGGCTGAGATTAGCCTTTATACAGCATTGGACTTACAACGGCTGATAATATATATATATATATATATATATATATATATATATATATATATATGCGTAAATAAATATATCACTTAAATTCAACCTTCGATCCTAATTCGTGGTACTGGATGGGATAGTGGATAGTCTATAGCCACACTGAAGAGGTGTAATTCAACGAAACAGCTGTCTTTGGATGACACAATAATTAACACTCCCCTATTCAAGGTTGAGCACTCTTTAAGTGAGTTAACTCGTTCATTGTAAGCTTATGCAATGCTCTTCCAACATACGAATAGTTCACTCTCGTGGATGGGGAATATATACATAAATTAATATATCTATCAGATTCAACCTTTCTGACCAACCAATTCCGAGGAGCAGAGGTAGGATACCGGCCTCAGTGTCTGGAGCGAAGGTTTCGATCCTACCTCGTGGTACTGGATGAGATAATGGATTGTCTATAGCCACAGTGGAGAGTTTTGATACAACGAAACAGCTGTCTATGGATGACACGATAATGTATATATATTGTAGAAAGCTTTACAGCTTTGAATACAGAAGATGTTGAAGAATTTTTTTCCAAATTTATGCCGTTTCAGTCAATTACTTCCAAATATCTGTTAATGTAATTTATGAGCGCCTTTTAAAGGGTTTTATGTTTTACACAGAATTAGATATGGTACCATGTGTGAATTTTTTTGTTCAAATCCATGTAACCGTTTTGGGGATTTAAGAACAAAACATTTATATTAATATGGCTCCCCAGTTGTGCGGATCGAACACTATCTCCGTTTAAGCTATTATTTCAGCAGTATTTAGCTTTGTTTCATTACTTTTTCGCGCCGTCTTATAATAAATGTAGTTTGTTATTATATATATATATATATATATATATATATATATATATATATATATATATATATATATATATGGTATTATCATAATGTAATGTATATGGATATCGTTTTATATTACACATCATTTGGTTTCGAAAGTATAACAATTGAGGATATTCGTTTTGTTCGCATCACCTCTGTTGCATGTTTACCCTAATGAATATTAAATCCATTGTAAGCGATATATCCCTAGAGGTCATTAGGAGAATACAAGGGAGTAGCAGGTTTAGCAGTTGTCCAATCAGAGATTTCAAAAATAGTCAGTGTTTTTACGTATTTTTGCAATAAAGATCTCTGATTTCCAGGTCGGTTTTAAGCTTTTAAACTATTTTCCTATCATTCAAATGAGCCAATTACCCACTACTGATGCATCATGAAGTATTTGTTCGTCTAGCTTCCAGCTAATCAGAATGAAGAGTTCATTTCGAGTCCCATCAAACTAGAGGAAATTTTCCCCGGTAAATTCCCTCAAGTTTGAGATATTGAAAGCTTTCCTTTCATTTTGAATTCTCATAATAAATCCATTTTTATTACCAGTGTCTGTTCTATCAGCGATAACTTGTTTCAGTATCGAATCAGAAGAGAAAGACGATAGTTTGAATGCTGACTAATGATTCTTTTTAAAGGTTTGCATGCAAGCCATTTTATCTTAATTTTTCCGAAATGTTGTAGATGGCTTCTACAGTTGACTGGTTCCATGAACAATAAGGAGCTGAGTAAACTCCAGAGATTCATCTCAGATTTCGGCAACATTGTGCGAAAGGTGGAGTTGCGTGCAAGTACATCGATCTAATAATCCAAAACAGGTGAATAATCTTTTTTTTCTTTTTTTAAATAGCGTCCTACACAAATGTAAATTTTCATGGAAACATCAGTATCATCTATTGAGCTTTGAATGAGTTTTTGCGTGGGAAATTCTAAAAATATTACTCAACTTTTATTCTTTCCCAATCTCTTGCTGTTTAGTCTTGCGTTTTATAGGGCAAAACTTATCAAATGTTTCAAAGGTTGCGTTGAAATCCTTGTTTTATCAAGATTCGAACACCAACCACAAGTGTGAAATACGACAATACTCCAGCTGTAAGACAGACGCATATATATATATATATATATATATATATATATATATATATATATATATATATATGTATATATATATATGTATATATATATATATATATATATGTATATATATATATATATATATATATATGTATATATATATATATATGTGTGTGTGTGTATGTGTGTGTGTGTCTGAGAACACTTCTGAACTCATGAATCAATTCAGACCAAATAATCTTTTTCTATCCATACTCATTCACATCAATATATACTAAAGAATTTTGTTAAAAACAAAATGACAGAGTAAGCTAATATGCAAAAAATTAAATCTTAGTCGCTATAATCAATTTTGAGGGGGAGTGTTTTTCAATTGTCTCAATATAAAATGAATAATTTCCGTTTTATGTATTGCTTTATAAACTTATTTTAAAATCACGCATGACTGAAAGTTTCTCATGAAAATATCAAAAGATTTTGTTGCTAAAATCAAAGAAGGTAATCCAAATAGTAGTATTTGATACGTGGACAAATCTGCTTTGACTGAATCTAACCTGCATTTCTATCAGAAATTTTGAATTTTTGAGAAAAAATACCTTTTGAGTGGAAGCGAATGTTTTGACCCTGGAGTGGTATCCAATCATCGTAGTCCCACAAATGGATCAGCTGACTAACCAGCCAAGTGGGCTTCAGATTCTTCTTTCGCTGCTCATGTGTGTGTGGCACTCCGGGTCATATTTTAGGGCTGCAACCTTGGAAATTTGCATGACTCCATCACTACATACCATCTAAAAATATTTTGTTTTGGTTTTGAGAAGGGGTGCTTTCTTGGGTTTCCATGCTCATTTTGGACCGACAATGTCCAAATTTCTATTTTTATTTTTTAGATAATTTTAGATAATATTTAGGTAAAGAGTCCTGTTACCTGCGTGGGCTATGGTGATTCATTTATATGAGGCATAGATATTTATCTTTTCGAATAACCGTATTATTTTTTTCCAAATAGTTGTTTTACTTGCACTTAGTTGCTGATTTTAAAACCACCAATTTTATTATGGATGTCTCATTTTGCATTTTTAGATCCATTGCGTATGCGTACGATGCTGTGTCGTTTTGTGATCTTCATAACAATCCCTATTTGATGATTTTTTATGGTAATTGAACCTTATTTTTAAACTAGTGTTTGAAGCTCCTGAACAAAATTTACTACTGTCTGGTTTTACGTTTGGTTTGTAAATTTCGTCGTTTGGGGTGTTATTTTGTTTTGTTGGGCATTCATCAGCGTTCCTGCAGTTGCTATTCATTTTGTTGATGTTTTGTATATCCATTATATATATATATATATATATATATATATATATATATATATATATATATATATATATACATATGTAAGCTCTATTTTTGTAAAAAAAAACATCGGCGTAGTAGCAGTTTAAGATGAACAGCAAATAAAAAAGCTACATTTTAATTACAATGGAAGTAACTCCATAGTTATACATTCAACGTTCCCCTCCTCCTTGATTTTGTAGTATTTTATTCTCATTCAGTTTTAGTTTATGTAAGATGTTGCCAGAGGTTTGCGTGGAGTGCTTTCGAGTTACATATATGTATTCTCTATAAATGTCCACCTCGCACAGCACCATAATAGTTGGGTAACCAATGATGATAGAAATTACTACAAATTTACTATTATCACCCAGAGTGCAAGACCCAATTACTTCGTATTCATCTCTACCTCTTCCAGACAAAAGGCCTAGGATCTATCTACCTGCCAATTTATCTATCTCTAGTCTATTCATAACTCTCTCAATCCATACACGAACAGGCTCATTGTGCGAGACGTTTGTAAACTAATGCATTTAATTAAAAAGTGTTCAACATTCTCCCACATCGGGGACATCACACGAACAACTGGCCATGGGGTCTAAAGATAGACACTATTCTGTATTTTCACACATTTTCTGATGTTGTTAGCTTTGACTAATGAAACATGTTAAATCAAATAAAGAAATCTCATTTGAAACATTTACTTTGGGTTTCCAAATCGTCTCTTTCATTATAATCTACATCCATACACAGGTCATATATATATATATATATATATATATATATATATATATATATATATATATATATCGTGTTTGCCTTCTAATTTTCCTTGAGTGGACCCACTATCCACACACAAACGTGCACGCTTATAGTCCCATCGTCCACATTACATTCAGCTTTTACTTACAAATCTACACCAACTGCGTCTTCTCACGTTTTTACCACTTTTTTCAATTTCAATGTTCGTTTGTTTTTTTTTTTTTTGCCTTCAGCTGTCGTCTGCTTTCAACAAAATATTTTCTACCATCGTCCACCCAGCTTTTACGATTCTTTTTCTTTTGCAACATGCTCGGATCTTTCCCATTCATTCAATCTCTCCATTTTGCCTTCTTTGCTGTTTTTTGTGCTTTCTAAGGTTTCGTTTCTTTTTTTCTTTCACTATCTTTTCATCTTCATATTTCATTCATATTTTTTTTCATTCTATGCACCATCCCCATCCCACTTCCAGAACTGCAGAAAGAAGAGGAAGAGGAAAAAGAATAATGACAATTGTGAGGAAGATGAATAAGATGGGATTAGGAAAGAGAAGAAGACGGTTAGGGAAGGACGGGAAGGAAAAAAGTGTAAAGAAGACGAAGAAGAAGAAGAAGAAGAAGAAGAAGAAGAAGAAGAAGAAGAAGAAGAAGAAGAAGAAGAAGAAGAAGAAGAAGAAGAAGAAGAAGAAGAAGAAGAAGAAGAAGAAGAAGAAGGAGAAGAAGAAGAAGAAGAAGAAGAAGAAGAAGAAGAAGAAGAAGAGGTGGAAAGTTTAATAAATTAAGAGAAGAATAAGAAAGAATGGGCGGTAGAAAAGATGAAAACTAAGACGAGAGAATGAGAACAAAAAGAAAGGGTGAGGTATAGAGATGAAATGATGAGATGATGCACAAGAGAAGAAGAAGAAAATGATCACAAAAGGGGGAATAAGAGAGAGAGAGAGAGAGAGAGAGAGAGAGGGGGGAAGAGAAGAATTAGGGAAAGGAAGAGAAGGAATAAAGAGCAGAAAATGAGCCAAAGAGAATAGTAGAAAATATGAAGAAAAGACGAAAACTAAAGAAAAGGGAAGAGTACGATACGAAGTAGAAGAAAGAGGAAGTCAGAGAAAAAAAAGGGGCAGACAAAGGAGGATGATACGATTGAAGGAGAATGTATACGATGAAGAGAAAGGTTGGAAATAAAAAGAGAGAAAAAACGTGAAGGTAGAGAATGAAAAGGACAAGAATGATGAAGAAGTAAAGATGAAGACGACACAAAAGAAATGCTATAATTTGGTAGAAGGTTTTCTAAACAGATAAGTAAAGTAAGTAATTTCTACATTAACAAAGGTAAGAAGAACGAAAAATAATCAAAAAATGCAATATTTTTCAAATACTCCATTGCATTTGTGTCAGCGAATGGCTAAGATGCCAAGACTGCGGAATACATGGGGAGAAAAACAAACAAAAAGCCCAGAAACTTAACAATATAGAAAACAGAAATTTTAGGTAAAATAAAAGAACACATACACTTATCCAAAGAGAGAGAGAAAGAGAGAGAGAGAGAAGGGAGAGAGAGAGAGAGGATAAATCCGTTTTCGGGATATTTTTTTGTTGTACGTGTGGGTTGGGGTTATACAGTTGGTTCATTGTTTATTATCAACTTTATTCTTATTTTCATATTGATTCTAGGAAGGTTAAAAGAAGAGAGAGAGATCTGATGGCTTTTTTTTATGGTGCATCTTTTCGCAAAAGCCGGGCGCCCTAACCCTTGCCTTGGCCTTACCTTACCGGCACCCTGCTCTCCCACCCACCACTGTGCCCACACATCTCAACGCCTCTAAATTTCATTTAAGCAGATCGAAATGTGCAAGAAGAAAACAGAAGAACTCTCAGCGCGCAGACGTTTCTTAAATTGAATCCGGAATTTTTCAATGGCGCCATAGTCGAACATCTTTTCTTTCTGGCCAGCGAAAAGGTAGCGAAGCGAAGCGGGAAAATTCAATTGTCAATTCAGCTGACATTCGAACGCACGAAACACAGCGGCCATCTTTGCTCGATGTGGGGCATTCACACGTCACTTCCGCCACCCCAATTTAAAGAGAAACCGAAATAGAATGTGTGCATCACTGGGGTTGGGGTTGTGGTTCAGGGAGGGAATTGAATGAAGAGAACATTAAAAAAAAAAACGGCGAGGTGAAAAACAAATTTGAGAGATGTCTGAAGTGGGGGGGAGGGGGGCAAAAATATGGGATACAAAGATATAGAGAGAGAAAGAGAAAGCGACACAACGAGATAAAGGGACGGAGAGATAGATGTAGAGTGGGTGAAAGGAAAAGAAAACGAGAATGAGAGAGAGAGAGAGGCAGGGAAAAAGAGAGATAGAAGAAAGGGTAAAGTTTTGGAAAGAAACGCAAAAAGATAAAGATCAGAGAGAGGGAGAGATAGACAAATAACGAGATATATATATATATATATATATATATATATATATATATATATATATATATATATATTATATATAGATGGACAGGGAGAGAAAGCTGGAGAGAGAAAGCTGGAGAGAGAAAGCTGGAGCGAGAAAGCTGGAGAGAGAAAGTAAGAGAGAACAGAAAGAAATAAAGTGAGGAAGAATGAGAG
>OY735216.1:15264086-15268726 GCA_963457665.1 Thysanoteuthis rhombus | reverse complement strand
AAAAAAGTTGAAGATTTTAGCATTAAAAAAACGTTATTTTATTCGAGAAAATTCTTCCCCGAATATTGTGGGTTCAATCTATAATGAACATTTATGCTAAATCGGTCCCTATTCTGTGTCCGTAAGCATTCACCGGTGTTGTTTTTTTGTTTTTATTTTTGTTTTGTTTTGTTTTTTTTTGAAGATTCTAACCTTTTAGTGATCGCTGCCCAGCAAAGGCGATAAAAAGTAACTCATTCATCGATCGCCCCTTTTTTTCCAATTTTTTCCAATTGATCACCCTAACAAGCCATGCTGGCAAAAGACGTTGTTCATATGACGGTTTCTGTTGAGTGACTAACCAGACCTGTTTTGTTCTGATTTTCTTTCGTCTCTTATGCGCATTCGAAATTGTTGGCGTCGAACAAAAACGCAGAATTGATAGCTTTTCTCTCTGCTTTCTCGTGTTGACGATTGTAATCGCTGGTCGCTATCATTTGGTTTTGGCGGGGAAATGTCATTTCGGCGGGAAACTCTCATTTGCAGAGTCATTCTCGATTCGTTTCAATTTGTTTGGCGACCGGTGAAAACAGGAAAAAAAATATATATAAAATGAACACAGAAGATGGAATACAAAATTATCAAGACTCATTCGATGCTAAAAATCTTATTTGTATTGTTATTCCTTTTCCAAATCAACAAACATTCCATCTCAAATGACACATCAAAATAAAATGCGACAACGCCCGACGCTCATCTAGTTACTTATCCGTGTATATGAACAAGGCATGAATACTCATATATGTAAATATATTTATTGCATGTTTGTACATACATGGAGATATATCATATATAGTGACAATTACAAACGGTCACATGCGTACCATTATCTGCTACCTAACAAAAAACACACATGCACTCGCACGCACGCACGCACGCACACACACACGCACACAAACACGCACATACAATGCTCAATGGAAAGAGTGATGCTATGTTAAAGCGGCTACCTTATCGGTGGCAGGTTCGACTCCGGCAACAGCCCCCATTTTTTAAATTGTTTATTCTATTCACGCTGTTTAGGGTACATTACACATTATCTGTGTAATAACAAGAAGTAATTTCAAATAGAGTTTAAAACAATATAACGTTTTCATATATATATATATATATATATATATATATATATATATATATATATATATATATAACGTTTTCATATATATATATATATATATATATATATTTTTTTTTTATGTATATGTTAACAACGCAGAGAGCACTATATATTATATAAAACCCTCAAGATAGAGCTTTTATATATATATATATATATATATATATATATATATATATATATATATATATATATATATATATATATATATATCGCAACTCTCTGACAGAATGTTGTGAGATATATATATATATATAGGTGTGTGTGTGTACGTATTGAGAAATGGATATGTGTGATCCGATAGAATGATTATAAATATTCTTTTGAAACCTATTTGAGATCATCACCCATCACTACACGATTAATATATCAGTCTCCGAAGACAACGTAGATAGAATAAGCAATTCAAGAAATTACTTGGGCTTTTGCATCACCTGCAGTTTTTTTAGCTCAATGGTAAGAGCGTGGCTACATTGAAGCAGCTATCTTTTTGGTAGTAGATTCGTTTCCTGCAACGACCCCATTTTTTTAAATTGTTTATTCTATTTTGCGTTGTTTAGTTCGAGTCTTACAATAACCATGTCATGATGGAATTGATTTTTTACTACAATTTCTTTCTTCTTGATTCAACCATCGTAGCCATCAAAGATGGTGTAGTGTACAATCTTTTTTTTTTCAATATGAACGTCTGCTTGTTTGTTTGTTTGTTCCAGCGCTCTTGGCCATACCGTTATGACAAGAGGAAAACTATATTTACATACAGGTTTGGTTTGCCATTCAATAGAAACCGTTTATTGATGAGTTACTTCTCTTGCCTTTGTTGTCCGAATTTAAAAAAAAAAAGCTTAGACACCGCCGAACACAAACTTAGGGACCAATTTAGCATACATTTAGATTGTAAAACTTTCTGGAACGGTTATCAAAAAAACGTTTTTTTTGTAGATATGATGAGGAGAAAATGTTGTAATTGCCAAACCTTTAGCTCCATTGGTGTGGCTGTACGCCATAGCCAGCCAGCCAGCCAGCCAGTCCAACTTCAAAACTGAAGAAACCTATGTTGATGTTGACGATGTTGAAGCAGGCAATTTTGGTAGGCAGTTACACTCGTCGTTTTATATTTGAAAAATCATTTTCGATTTATTGAATATTTGCATCGAATTCTTTGGCAACGCCCGAACGTAAAATTTTGCATTTGAATGCAACCATAATACAATCTTACTTTCGGGTTTTCCCGATTCCACCATTTTTGCATTGTGTCCTAGTTGCCGTACGCGTCAAAGATAGAGTATTGACCGAGTCACTCTCTATGGCCACAAGATGAGCAGCAAATAAAGATCACAGCAAAACTGAACAACTTCTTTAAATTAGTGAGATGGGGATAATGTTCTCTATGATTTTATGAAATCAGAGAGCGCGAGAATCGAATTCCAGTGACAAAAGTATGTGCACACTTTCGAATTCAAAACAGTATATCGATAAATTTTCAATAAAAACTCAGTAAACTACTTACAGAATTTGAAATCTTTTGTGCGCACATTGATTTCTCTTGTGTGCTGGTTGCAAAACATGCACACGCACTACCCATAGGGAACAATGTTTTATTCACATCTATTATATGATTTGGATGTGTAGATGAAAAAAAAAACGAATTTTGATACAACTTATAGCGGGAAAGAGATTAATGTGACAAGGGACCTGAATGATATTATAATAAATATTCTCTGAAAGTTTTAGACTTTTCTGACTTTTTTTTTTTTTTTTGTTAAAGCAGTTCGTTTGGTATGTTTTTTCAAAAGAAATTCTTGACTAGTTGCGGAATGTTGTAGAGAGACTGTACATTTTCCTCTTAATGGATTTTTTTTGTTAAGTAATGTGTTATTTCAAAATTACAAGCGGTCATTTCAATGCTATATTTACTCATAGCTTTTTTTCCCCATGTTATACCAATTTCTTCAATCTCTATGTTTGGAATCCTCAGTCCTATTCTCTACAATTTGTCATGCGCTGAAATATTCCGCGGTAAAGATAGGCATAGGCATATTTAAATAGAGTCAGTCGCAAAATAATCTTGTTCTTACTGGTACGGTTTGTTTTAGCAGAAACGAAGGGACACAACACGCTTTATAGGATGAATGGCCATTAAAATCGGTTCTCCTCTACCCATTTGGAGTTGTGCGATGCTGATTGGCGCTTCTCGTCTCCTGGCCAGAAACTCGCTTCACGTTTACACAATAAACGACAAGATAGAGCGAGAGTGAGCACTTAGGAATGCCGTATAAACGAAAAGAAAAGAACGTAATTTAATTCCATCGAATGTGCGAAGAATATAAGCATTAATTCCAAATATCTTCTTCCGCTATATGGCACCATTTTTTTTTTCTCCCTGGCATCTGTATATAATAGAATTAATGAGGAGGAAGAGGCGTATCAGGTTGTTCAATATGGAATTGCCAGTATGGGTTTCAAGGATTTTACCGGTTTTTTTTTTCTTCTTTCTTTCCAAACGATAACATAGATATTAAATAGATATTTTATTTTGAAAAAAACAGTATTTATTGATTATTCTGTAAAAGTTTACTTCTATTCCTTTCATATCGACGCCATTTTCTGGTAAATATGGAAAAAGTTTCAACTCACGATTTTCGCCATTTATTAGAAACCGTCAACCAAAACTGTCAACATAGGATTCTTTAGTTTTCAAGTTGGTCTGGCTGGCTGGATTGTTGGTCGGCTTGTTGGCTATGTACATACCACGCGCACAGGCCAAAACGATGGAAAATTTAAACACTTACTGATTATTATATCTAGAATCCCCATCCCGACCCAGTATAAGTTTTTAGGTGGGGGGGGTCAGTTTGCAATGTAAGTTCATGCTAAATTAGTTGGTCCCAACAGTGTTCTCGTTTGTTTGTTTTTTGTTGATTTTTTTTCAAGTTCGGACTCTGTTAGTGATCACTTGCCCAACAAAGGGCGACAGAAATAACTTCTTCATCGATCATCCCCTTTCCAATTTTATGATTGATCTTCAAAACACGATTTCTATTGAGTCACTGAGCAGATCTGTATTTGTATCTGTTCAATGTGAACATAGGGCGTATTACAATCCTGCATTGGAGACAAGCTCTCAGTAAAAGAACAGCAAGATTTTAACACATATCAAACAAAAAGGAACCATAAGTTCAACGATGGTCCATCGTCAGTGGTAGAAGTAGCAAGAAGTAGAGGAAGAGGATGATTAGGGGGAAGAAGAGCAAGTAGTCTCCAAGTCAATTAATTCTCATACTTCTTGCGATATATAAATATTCTGCAAGTATTATTTTCGATTGAAATCGTAAATGGCCGCTTTTGGCGTTTTTGCCACTTTTGACTTTTTAACATTAAAAATGCAGACCTCATACATTCTATTTTGTCATCATAGCAGTTGGTAAATATTGATCGGAATAAATGTTCTTTCAATGACGTAACACCTTTTAATGACATTACA
>OY735216.1:15254086-15259086 GCA_963457665.1 Thysanoteuthis rhombus | reverse complement strand
CAGATAAGGGTGGATCCATAGTCATCTGGGGTCTAGATGAATACCTCACAGAAGCTAACTTACAATTAAGCAACACAGAATTCTACAGAGAACTCCCCATAGACCCCTTTAACGAATACATAAACACAATAACCCAATCCCTAACAGAATTACACAATAGCAACATGATAGACAAAAGAACACAGAATATACTGAAACCCACTTCCACAAAACCCGCAAGGTTCTACCTACTCCCCAAAATCCACAAGCCAAATAACCCAGGTAGACCAGTCATCTCCTCCACGAACTGCCACACTACTAAACTATCAAAATTTGTAGATCACTACATACAACCCTTAGCAACACAAATCAAATCATATATACGTGACACCACAGACCTCCTAAACAAAATCAAACACATCACAGCAATCCCAGACAAAGCACTTCTAGTTAGTATGGATGTTAAATCCCTATACTCCAACATCAAACATGATGAAGGTATCCTAGCACTGACAGAAGCCTTAAACAATAGAACTACTAAAGAACCTAGCACTAGAACAATCACCACTCTTATGCACCACATTCTAACCCTAAATAGCTTTAACTTTAATAATAGACACTTCCTCCAGGTGAAAGGCTGCGCCATGGGCACAGTAGCGGCCCCATCCTATGCTAATATCTTCATGGGTAAATTTGAAGAAACCTACATTTACCCAGAGATTTATAATGACTGCATCTTTTATGGTAGATACATAGACGACATTTTTTTCATATATACAGGCGAAAAAACCAAACTAGATAACTTCTTTATACATCTAAACTCGGCACATGACTCTATTAAGTTTGACTTCACAACATCCACTGACTCCATAGCCTTCTTAGACACACGCATATATATAGATGACAACAGAAACCTCCATACCACCCTCTACACAAAACCCACGGACACCCACAATTACCTCCACTCCAAATCAGCCCATCCCCAACACTTAAAAAGGAGTCTACCATTTTCACAAGCTCTTAGAATTAGAAGAATCTGCTCCACCAATAGTGAACTTAACAGACACAAACATAACCTAATACAATATTTCACCCAACGAGGTTATCCACTAGATGACACAAAAAAACAAATAAAAAAAGCGACTGGAATACCCAGAGATCAAACCCTTTTACTGTCCCACAATAACAAACCCAACCGCATACCCCTTATAACAACCTTCAACAACACACTCCCACCCTTAGCACACATCATCAATAATAGATGGAACATTCTCACGATCAAAACAGATCTAAAAGAAACATTCACAGACCCATGTGTTATCTCCTACCGCAGACCCAAAAACATCAGAGACATGATTAGTAGCAATACTATCGTTAACAATAAAGTCGTACACAAAAATACACCTAGAACAATTAATTTCTGCACACCTTGCAACATAAGAAACAGTCTATGTTGCAACCACCTCAAGCACACCAACACATTCACAAGCACCACCACAAAAGTGAGTTACCACATATACCACAATAGCAACTGCCGCAGTAAGAACATTATATACCTTCTAGAGTGCAATAGGTGTAAGTTACAGTACATTGGCAAGTCCGAGTGGCAATTTAATATTAGACTCAACAATTATAGACATAGGATTAAGTCAAAAAATAACCGTAGCCCACTCCCTGTAGAACTACATTTCCGCACACCTGACCACAATTTTGCCACTGATGCCACCTTCACCATCATAGAAAAAATAGAAAAAACTACTCCAATTGACATAACTAAAGTTCTAGAAAAACACGAAGACATGTGGATCAACAAACTTAAAACCCTATACCCTAATGGATTAAATACTAAACTGAACAACCCGCACCACACAGAACACTAATACACACAAATCCTACCATTAATATCCTCACACCCACATCTTAGACACACTCAATAATGGAAGCTTCAAAGTCACCTAGACCCATAGGAAAAACTTCACCTTAGCCTGTTACAACCCCTGTCCAATTCTTAGCTAAAACACTTTCAGCAACATCTTCAGTAACTTTTAAGGTTGATACCTATGTAGCTCCTTGACTCCACCACCCCTCCTTCTATACTATCCCAAACATACCAAAAAACCCACCTCCCCAACACTACCCCCCACCTTGACACACTCTGCCCTCCCCAAGTCCAACTGCTGCTGCTTTACCAAAATCCCAATACCTGCTGGTCATTCTTACATTCAGCATAAGGCCTCTTGTAGCCCTGACAACAAAACCTACCCACAATGCATAGCCGCTGACAGTGGACTCTGGTTCCACATGGTACATTTTAATTCACACTCACACAACACGCACCACTGATGATGAGAGAAATCTCGAAACATGTATGGACTATTGACAAATAAGGATTAATAAACCTTACCACCAAAAACTTCACTCCCGAGTCTGTCTCACTCTCTAAAGTACACATTATATATATATATATATATATATATATATATATATATATATATAGAGAGAGAGAGAGAGAGAGAGAGAGAGAGAGAGAGAGCGAGAGAGAGATTGAATTATATAAGCGTGAGTATGGATACTCACAAAACCAAATTCCGTTTGGTATTCATGATAGATGGTATATGATGTTCTATCACAATAGTCCTGTTTGAGAGTTTGCATCAATTTGATTATGAAAATCACTGGTTTACACTAAGAGACATTCAAGTAAAGAATTCGAGGTATGAGTTATTTGAAGAAAGAATGAGTAATGATTGAAGAAGAAAGAAAATTGTGAGATCTTCTAAAAAAAAGTTTTTAAAAAGGTTCTAAGATTCTGATAAAATTAACTCCAAAATAGAACTTCGATATTATCTCTTTCGAATCTCTCTCTGCCATTTCGGGCAAATAGAAAAACAGGAAATGGAGAAATAAAACGAAGGGAAAACAATACGACAAAACAAACGAATAAAGCCTTCGCAACCAAAAATGCTCGAAGTTTGTTGGCATAGATAGATAAATAAATAAGTAATAAAATATATATTCGTTCATTCTGCTTTCCCTTTGCCTGAGGTAATAAAAAACTTGAAATGCAAACAATAAAAAGAAGAAACGAAGACGAAAAAAAAAAAGACCAATAAATGAAATGAAATTATACAAGAAAATAGAACGAAAGATTACCTCGGAAAAATGGAGAATTTGAATCTTCGTAAAGAGAAAATGTAAAATTGAAGATATAAAAAGGTTTTTAGCAAATGGAAAAAGAAAGAAACAAAAGACACACACACACATAAAAACTCGCAAGAAACACACATATCTGTATTTCATATATATATACATATACATACATACATACATACATACATACATATATATATATATATATATATATATATATATATATATATATATATTAATGCATGTGTGTGTACTTATTTGTAACACAAGAACTTACATACACATACATAGACATATATTTAATCAAATATACGCGTGTGTGTGTGTGTGTGTGCGTGTGTGCATAACTAAGTTGGCAAATATTTGTGCATATATATTTACAGATATAAAAAAAAATACACAAGTTTCAATTTATACTCATATATACACGCATATATTGATTGAGAGAATTTGTAATAGCAGCTCTGTTCAAATCTAGAACTTCTCTGAGTATATATATATATATATATATATATATATATATATATATATAGGTGTATGCGTGTGCATGCTTATATAAATATATATGAGTACATGTGTGTGTGCATCCAATATATTCATGGTATATTTATCTATCTATCCATCTATCTATCTATCTATCTATTAGAAACAGTAAACCGAAACTATCAACTTATGTTTCCACAGTTTTCAAGTGGGTCTGGTGGGCTACGTATGTATATATGCATCACTCGTACAGACCGCATGGATGGTGCTAGAGGGCTGAAAATTTGAACATATACTTTTTATTATGTCAACAACTTTTTTGTTTTATTGCCACCCCCTGAGAGGTTTTTTTTATAGGGTGGGGTGGGGAGTCACTTTGTCATGTAAGTTTATGCTAAATTGGTCCCTAGTTTGATCCTATTAATTCTGACTTTTGTAGTGATTACTGTCGAACAAAAGGCGAGGGTAACTTATTCATTGAACTTATTCATGTTCTAATTGATCACCGCAACACCGCATGCTGCCAAAAGACTTTGGTCACATGACGGTTTCTATTGAGTGACAAACCAGACCAGTCTTCCTATTTTATTTGATAGTATATATATATATATATATATATATATATATGTGTGTGTGTGTGTGTGTGTGTGTGTGTGTGTGTGTGTGTGTATAAATTTCATTTAATAGTATATATATACATAATCGTATATATACAAATATTCTAATCTTGCTGATATACATAAAAACAAAATTATCTGTGAATGTATCAATCTACCTGTCTAATCTATATATAATATAGATTTGAGTAGGTAGTGTCTCAGTGTGTTCAAACTATTATAATTACATTCGTAATTTCCGCAATTACGTTCAGTATATATTGTATGCCAGTTTGTAGGTATGAATGTACGTATATATGTATGTATGTATGTATGTATGTATGTATTTACATATGTATACATGTGTGTGTGTGTGTGTGTGTGTGTGTGGATATTGGTGCATCTATAATTGTATTTTTACAATATGTATGTACATGTATGATTGCATATTGTAAATTGAAAGATGCCCGTCGCTATAAAAATATCTATTTGTACTGATTCAAGTACCCGTCAACGGTCGGTTAATTATTTAAAGGTGTTAAAAAAGGACCGAGGCTTTCAGGCTTGTAAAAAAATTCGCTTCACTTTTGACCTTTTAAAATGGGGAAAAGTTCTCCTGTCTTTTGATCCCTTGAAGACACTTTGGAAGAGAGGAAAAAAGTTTCCCTTCACTCTTGATCCATTGAAGTCAACAAAGGATTTCCCTTCAATTTTTGATCCCTCTACGGGCAAAACATTTCCCTTAGTTTTTGACCGCTTGAGGGGAAAAGTTTACCTTCACTTCTGATACGT
>OY735216.1:15229086-15251586 GCA_963457665.1 Thysanoteuthis rhombus | reverse complement strand
AATGAATTTTCAATTGAATTTCTGTAGACCCTGCTGTGACGACGAAGCAAAGCGTCATGGAATGAAATAAATAGAGATTAGATTGAAAATGGCGATAAAAAGGCGGGAAAAAGAGTTTCACGACCCGGGGGGTGGTTGTGGGGTAGGGGTGAGAGGTGTTGATAGAATTGGAGAGGATGGCGGTCAGGGAAGGGGTCGGTAGCGAAAAGAAGTCGGTTATGAGAGAGGAGAAGGAAAGACGAGGCAGAGGTAGAGACAGAGAGAAAGCAATGAACAATTGTAAAGAGAGAGAGAGAGAGAGAGAGAGAGAGAGAGAGAGAGAGAAGAAAAAACGAAAGAAAGGAGAAAAGAAAAGAGTGAAAGAATGACAAATGTTATTAATGACGTTTTCGTTCGAGTATGCTCTTCTTTGTTGTTTTGATCAAAATGTTTCGGTCGTTTAGCTCTGCAGCCATTGACATTTATCCATCGATTTTTTTCAGACTAATATTCTCATCTTCGTTCTTCAGGTACTACATTCCGCCCGAAGCACTCTCCGGCTTTCTTTTCTCTGAATTATATATATTTTCCTCTCTGACTGTTGCCCTCATCCCGGTTCATTTTTTGAACATCACGTCTCGGTCATTGTAACCTGCGGCTTTCTTCAGGTGGGTGTCGTGACAAATATCCTTGTGTTGTCTAAAGTCCCAAAATAATATCATATAAATAATTTCACGATATATATGTATATATATGTTTCGGCCTGCCTCAGGTGTATGCTGCATCACGTGATAAAGTTTTAAAAAATCGACTGGAAAACAAAAGAGGTAGAACCAAATGTAAAGAAAGGAGAACTTATGGCTTCAAAAAAAAATCAAAACAAACAAACAAACAAACAAACAAACAAACAAATCTCAAGTAAACCGAATGTCGAATCTGATACTCTGGGGGGTAGTTCTCAGGAGAGCTATAGAATTGAATAATGGCTGTTATGGCCATCTGTATCAACAGGAAAAAATAGCAAATGAATTGTTTCCTTCTGTGCATATGCTAGTGTTTTTTTTTCTTTCTTCCATTTTGACCTGGTAAATACCGATGTCAGCACGAGGCTTTGGCGTTCGGATTTGTGAATATTCCCTGATAATATGCAAAAAAAAACAACCCAAAAAAAAACAACTACAAAAAAAAAACAAATACAAAAAAAAAAGGGACTTCGTTTGAACTCCAACCCCATAAGTGATCTTCTTGCTATTGTGGGGGAATTCACTTTTTAGTTATGCATTAATACTCTAGATTCTAGGATTTGGGGACAGTGTATCACATCGTGGCATTCGTCAAAAATACTGAAATCATTTTGAACTCGAGAAACGCTATCAACGCAAAACATGCAGAGATAGTGATTATGGGAATAGATTTTTCTAAACGTCACAAATACCAGAAACACTTGTTCGAAAAGAAGTGATCAATTGTTATGTACTGACGATCCAAATAATCCTAAAAAGAAGAGTGTACAACCAATGCTTTCTCCCGATAGTCATTTATAGAGCTGAAATATAGAACCTAGCCCAAGAGCCAGACCTGCAAACTGAGAAACATGCAATGCACACATGAGAGAATCATGCTCAACCTTACATGGAGAGATCACAAGAGAGCACAGTATATCAGGAAGAAAACGGGATATCATGATATTATGAAAAACTATCAAAAAGCTCAAATGGCTATGGGCAGGCCATGTTGCAAGGATGAAAGACAACCAATGGACATCACGACTCACAACATGGATCCCCTGAGATCACATGCGAGACCGAGGCCGACAGAATATAAGATGGAGACATGAACTGGACAAATTCAGAACATACTGGCTCTGCGACGCCCATGATAGAGAATTGTGGCAAATCCTGGGGAAGGTCTATGTCCAACGACGGACGTTATAAGACTGATGAAGATGATGATGATGATGATGATGATTCGTTCTTAAGGCCTTTTCGCCTTTTTTCAATCGTTAGACTTTCACGCAGGAAAGGACTCTCAAAAAGATGAAAAGTTGCGTTAGCAGAATGATGTTGAGACAAAGTTTTGTATGAATTATAAATTGCATTATATTGTATAGAAAATTGTTTGAGATGATCTCTCGTTGTTATACGATTAATATATCACTCGTCTTGGACAACGTGAATAGAATGAACAATTAAAGAGAGTGAGACTGCTCTAGGAATCGAACCTTTCACCGATAGAATAGCAGCTTCAACGTAGCGATGCTCTTACCTTTGAGCTAAACAGCAGGTTCGATTCCTACTTTCTTTGATTTTTTAAAATTCTATTTTTGTTGTCTAGGGTGAGTGATATATAAACCGTGTAACGACGGGAGATCGTTTCAAATAAATTTCTTCATAATATGACACAATTCATAATTAATTCTGTCGGAACAAATATGTCCATTTCCTAATACAAAGTCATATATATATATATACACACACACACACACACACACACATATATATATATATATATATATATATATATATATATATATATAGCACTCAACGTCACTCAACGCGGACAACTGCTGGACATCACTACTCACTACGTGGATCCGAAGACATCATATGCAATGTTGTGGCCGACGAAAAGTAAGATGGCATGACTAGCTAGATAAGTTCAGTAAATACCGGCTCCGCGATGTCCATGATAAAGGAGTCCGACAAATCTTAGGGGGTCTATGTCCAACAACGGACGCTTAAAGGTTGATGATGTTGAACATACGCCAATTGAATACTGAAGCATGCATCGGTCGAAACGTTGTCGTAGAAGCGACAGAACTGGAGACATCAGTTCAAATGATTCATAGAAAAATCAAAATTCTTCATCTTCAAATTTCAGACAACCTTTGAAGAGAAAGTTATTACATCAAACTTACTGTAATCTATATTAAAATAAGGAACATGTCCGTCCGTCGATCACATCTATATTATAATAAGCAATGTTTCCGTCCGACTGTTACACTTAGAAAATATAATTTTCTCATTGAAAGGAGCTGGGATAAAAAAAAGAAGAGGATCTTATCCTGAATAAGATGAAATAATTACTTGTCAAAATTAGTAATGGCTACTGCTTCATTTCGGATATTCAAAGACTATTATATATGAATGATACTAGTAGTGAAAATGATAACAAAAATGAGACGGCAATGTAGTGAAGATCTGAGAAGAGAAAGATATAGCTATATGGCTATTTTAAACGACGCCTATTTGTTGAGTTATCGTGGTCTAATCGGTAAGGCGCTGTCTCGGTCAGACGGGCCCCCTACGGATAAGAGACGCGAGTTTAAAAATAAACAGAAGATTATTCTCTATTCCCGATCCGCACTGACCACTTAACAGTCGTAGAATAACGACCTGGGAGTTACAATAAAAAGCAAGAGAATACACGGAAGAAATACTTGTCGGAATAAAAGATTGGTAATGAATGATTCAAACAAGCCTGGCGAATTTTGGTTCGGTTTGAAACGTATGAAAAAAAGAAGCTGAGAACCATGCAACGTGCACACGAAAGAATAATGCTGGGCCTCACATGGAGAGACCACAAAACAGCACAGTACATCCGGGAAAATACAAGAGTTAGAGACATCATAGAATCCATAAAAAATCTCAAATGGCGGTGGGCTGGCCATGTTGCAAGAATGGCAGACAATCGATGGACATCACGACTCACAACATGGATTCCCCGAGACCACATGCGCAACCGAGGTCGGCAAAATGTTAGATGGAGAGACGAGCTAGACAAGTTCAGGAAATACTGGCTCCGTGACGCCCATGATAGGGAAGTGTGGCAAATCCTGGGGAAAGTCTATGTCCAACGACGGACGCTAAAAGACTGATGATAATGATGATGATGATGATGATGATGATGAAGAAGATGATATAAAATGGAATAAAATAAAATAAAATGAGATGAAAGGTCAAAACAAAGACTGGGGATAGGGGGGGGGGTCACCTCTCCAATCAATCGCATATGTTGTATGAATCCATGTCATCCAGGTTTATGAATTCTTCCTAATTAGGATGATAGAAAGGAGCAAAAACGAACATAACCTAAGTGAGATGAAACAGACTTTATTCCAACGTTCTTTAAAATTAATGGACGTGCTGTAGATCGGAACAATATCCAAAAATTGCGTCGGTCGAAAACTTGTTATTCAAACAACAACAATGAAAATGACCCCAAAATCATGGAATAATGGCGACAGCTCATCTTAGAACTACAGGCAACAGTGGAAAGACGCAAAAGTTCATCGGCTAGAATGTGTTAAAAATAATAAATATGATCTCATTTGTCCGGATAACTTATTAAATAATGATTATAGTTCATTTCAGAACTTCGGACAACACGAGGAAGGCTAGAGAGCGTATCGTCCGAAATATAGCGATCAAACCAACAAAGATAAGGATACGGTCGGAACGTTATGATAGAAACATTAAAAAAAAGACTAAAAGATGAGGATTTTCGTCAGTTCATTGACTGATGACGATACTCCATCTTGGATTTTTGAGACACCGAAGAAAACCGGTTAGTGCGTCGATCGGAACCTTGATTTTAGCAAGTAAATCAGGCAAGCGATTGTTAGAAATGATACTCTTTCCATAATTACGGCCTTGTGTCAGACTCTGCAAAGATGCCTCCTTATCTATACATACGTGTGTATAGATTGACATTTGCGTTTGTGGCTATAGAGGTGTGCACCCATCCTCGAAGTCAATATCACACATGGACACACACACACACACACACACACACATATGGACTCATAAACGTACTAACATGGACACAAAAACACTTACCCAAATTGATACGTACACACAGTCATACAACGACATATACACGCACTTATTCGTGAACACAACGACACACACGGAACCATGCATACATATAGGGACACACTCAACAACTACACATAATCAGACACATACGTGTACACACATACACTCAGGAACACGAACATACACGGATACACGCGGACACATACACACACCGAGCACATACATGCACACGCAGAAATAACACATCACATAACAGAAAATGCATACTCACAGAATTACATACAGGTGGATAGACGAACAACGATTGGTGTACGTACACAGACATATACGCAGATATATCCATACTCGTTGAAATTGAGACAACACAAGCGGCCAACGCGTAGTCAGCGTGTTTCCTCTCTCTTTCCCGCCCTCCGTAAAATGTCACAGGTCGAAGTCCGCCATGTTGTGGGGCTCCCATCTAACCAATTAATCTGCTTATCTAGCGGCCTGTGGTGACGCCAATGCCGCCCTTGCTTCGCAGATCGCCGACCCCGATACAGAGGTTCGGATAAGGGACTGGGAAGGCGAAGGAGAAAACGACTGAGACGAAGAATCAATGGGGTCGGTGGCTCCATCCCCGCCCTTCCCACCAGCCTCCTCCACCCCCGGGCCTCCTCCACCGCCGCTTCTCTCTCTCGATTTGCCAAGTCAGAACGTTGTTGGTCACAGATCCCATGACGCCGACCGACTCAATTCATTCGCAAATATTCAAGGCTCAATTCCCCAAACACTTGGAAATTCAGTGGCTTGGCCAACCCTTAGCTTTTAACTTTCATTTTCTTACAAATATTTTGTGTGTAGCGGTGGGCTGGAGGGTTCCGCTTGCATTTTGACTTTTCAGATTTATACTTTGCCTTTTTTGAAGAATTTTCTTTGTTTTGCGACGACAGGGTTAGCCAATTTGTTTTTAGAGTGAGACGGTGTGATTTTCTTTTTAATGTTTTTTTTTCGTTATACAGTGTGGAATTTTATACACTTGAATGTGCTTGTATCCATTATAATGATCAGGGTCCATTGGTTCTCATTCTGTCTTGAAATTTGAAAAAAAAAAATATATATATATATATATACACATTTGCACACTATCTCTCATTTCCACAAATACTTAGACATGCGTCTACTTGTAAGTAGGAGAGATGTATTTATATACATTTTTTTCGTATGTATGTGTGTGGATATTTATTTGGTCTGGCACAAGGCTGAATGGGATCCAGTAGATTGTTTTATAACTACATCAGCTACGTGTGAACACCTGCAGATAGATGTGTGTGTATGTGTGTGTGTGCACGTGCGTGCGATTTATGATGTTTACTTTACTTAGTCTTGAACAAGGAAATCGGTGTGGGGCGCTCAACGAAGATAGAACTCACTGGAATAGCAATGGTCTTACTGATCAGTGTTCAACGGTATGACACCCAATATGTCTACAAGGATTCGCTTCATCTGACTCAAGGCCACAAGTGTGAGGAATTCCGATTAGGATCGAACTCACTTAATGGTCTTCTTAGCTACTGCAGTCCATCTTCATCTGGCACAGGGCCAAACGGTGTGAAATGAAGACAGGAAGACTGTTGGGAGACCAACCTACTTTGAAGATCAGCATTCGAAATCCTGGCTTTTGAGCTCGAACATCAGCCCCTGACACCGCTTGGGAAATACGGAATTATCTTTGCCTGTGTGTTTAAATGTACAAATACCTTACCTCGTACACATTAACACTTGGGATATTCACAATGTCAACCATAAATGAATACATCCCACACATTTTATGATAGAAAGTTGATTTTCTCCCAAACCAGTCATGGCGGGACTTTATTATTTCTAGTGGAATATTGCTATCAAAACGGACATTTTCAGTTATTATTTATGACCGAACTGTACTGCATTGAAACTTTGTAGAGCATCAAAACTCTGTTGCTAAAAATATTTTCTCATAAGGATGTGTTCATTTTTTAACGACAGCATATTCATATTTTTTGTTTCAACCACGTAGCTTTTGGTCGTAAACATTAACTGATAATATCTGGTTTGATTGTGTAATGTTGCACTAAAAATAATGAAATCCTGCTATGTTTGTTTAAGAAGAAAACTAACTTTCCATTAAGAAAAAAAGGATCAGGTGTATTCATTAATGAGCGATATCGTATCCTGAATTGATCTTCTTATGATACTTACTCTATGTTCGAAAAGGGTGATCCGGTGTTGCTCGATTTTTAAAATCGGATTCATCTATCAATGGGGAACGAAACTTACCTGCCGTTCCTTTGGTCATGGGCAACCGTTGAAGGGGTAAGCAAGGTATTAGCCTCACCCTCCGGATCTTCTCTCTTAAGGTTAAGGGGCTTGAAAGTTGAAAGAACCTTATAGTCAATAAAGGATAATGATGCAATACAATTGTTTTAAGAAAGCCTAAATTAATGTTCCCTTATGAAAATTCCACTATTCACTGTTATCAAGGTGGCCACAACGGTCCAGAGTATACCCTTTAACCCTTCCCTATGGGTGCATATTATTTTGTTACTGCCCCGGAAAAGCGACAGCGGACACCCATGACTTTGGTGCGTAAAGCTTGTTACTTCTCGTTCTAAGGCATGAACTTATTTGTTATTTACTAAATTGAGCCTTGTCTAGCTAAAGGTGCAAAAGTGGGGCTCCTAGGTAAAATCGTATTTACTAGAGTAGAGAATGGCCGTCAAAACTAGGGTGCTAACAATAGCTCTATGACTGGCGAAGCAGCAGCTAGATATGTGCTTGCATATATGTCCATACAATGACGTTTGTATGTACGTATATATACTAGCTGTGGTGCCAGACGTTGTGTTGCGGAAAAAACTTGAAATATAACAAAGAATAGCAAATTATGTTTTAGAGAGATTTTATTAAATCAAATAAAGATGAGATGCGCGCGCTGGGGGACCTGCACTCATTCCTGGAAGACCTGCACAGGTCTGAGAAGTCCCCGACACATAAGCAGGCTGGCCTGCTGGAACCTTAAAGGGCTATTTTTCTCAAAACTGAGAATCTATGTACTTACGTCAGTAGTTCGCTCGTAAGAGCGGACTGTTGAATTTAAATTGTAACCATGTTTTGTTACCGTGTTTCGTTTGGAGTTATGGTCTGGGATAAACTTGTGGGTTCTTACTTAAATAAAAACACATTTTTTTTGTCCGGTTAGGGTCAGATTCCAGAAAAAAAGATACTGCCAAACTGACATAAGCAATGAGTGAAAGAAAAATTCGCCAGCGAAGAATAGAAGGTAGGGGTCCAGTTAGCATTATAATTACATTATAAATAAAGGTATTGGTGGCATTCAGTTACATTGTAAATCGAAATCTATCTAAAACCTTTGAAAATTTTTCCTCATATGAGTGACGAATTCAGTGTTACATTACAGTTACATTGTAACATAATAGTTACATTAAACGTTAAACAGACCTCCTTCCCTTAAAACTTAAAAAACAAAAATCAAAGTTACCCTTGCTCATACATTTGAAGATCGTACGCAGAGTTCAGTCGCCTCCCTAAAATTTGGAATTGCCAAAATTGACCTGACCCTAAATTGACCTTTAGGGGTCATCAGAGGTCAGGGCCTCTTATCCTATTTTCTCCCTGGGGTCAAGTTACCCTTGTACACAAGTTTGCAACCGTAGTGTGCAGCCATCTCTTTGAGAATTGAGAATTGGCATGTTAGGTTGAATAAATAGAGGTTGGAGTAATGAGAGGTATAAGAGACTAGGATGTAGCAGAAGAGGGTGGGTACGCACTACCTCTACAACGACCTGCTGCAAAACAAAATCTATTTTTGCTTTTCACTTTTCCTCGCATATATATATATATATATATATATATATATATATGTGTGTGTGTGTGTGTGTGTGTGTGTGTGTATGAAAACCCGTCTATCTTCCACTTTGTTACAACCCTGCAAGCTGCAATTTTGCATTGCGTTACATGGCGATAGTGGTATGTTAGGCTGAGTAGTCAGAGGTTTGCATGATTTTTTTTGAATGTATGAAAATCAAAACCTGTCAGCCTATTTTCAGAACAAGAGAACTTATGTTTTTTTTCACATAAATTTCTGAATTTTAGAAAAAAATTTCATTTTACATCCTATATTTGTCTATTTCTGTTTTCGCGAACATTGAACTATTCTGTACTTTTGGTGATTACAAAATAACAAACAAAATACCGCCTGCAGCTACATAGATATAACAAGTACACAACTTGAAGCAATTTATTCCAATTATTGCTAACTATATTTCTTGGAGTATATATATATATATATACATATATATATATATATATATATATATATATATATATATATATATATATATATATATATAAGTAGTCAGACACACGCATACATACACATACGCTATTACACATATACACGGAGACGTATAAAGACACACACGTACAGATATGCACACGATGACAAATCAATAAATCTGTGGCCTGAAATGTTGTTAGTTGAATTTTGATTTGAAATTTTCCCGATACGATGTTCGATCTATGCCATTAATATTCACTTCTGAATAAAGTGCGATGACAGGTAAGGAAATCATAATGAAAAAATCTAAGCGTATAAATATATATAGTGTTCGTGCTACCATACTTATATACACAGTGAATTATGTGATCTGTGTGTGTCTTTATCTATATCAAATTTTCTTTTACCTTTTGTGTATCTCTCTGTGTACTAGCTTACTCTTTCTCTCTCTTCTCTCTCTCTCTGTTTACGTAAAAAAAAAATCCTAAAAAATATTCTCCCGTATATCGCATTTCTTTTTTTTTTTTCTATACCAAAGAATTTATTTCCCTTTCCTGGCAAAATCTCAATGAGATTTTTTTTTCCTTTCTTCTCGAAAAGAAAAAAAAAGTGAAAGATATCATTCATTTTCATTCTGTACTTTTGCCCCTTGCGACTTGACAGAAAATAGATTCGCGAAGACAGTCACTGTTGAGTCGTTTCCTTGCAGGCAAATTGTACGCACGAGCTTCTCGATATTTAGGCCATTAACTTGCCTAGTTAAATGCTGGCGCCTCTGTGTGTGTGTGTGTGTGTGTGTGTGTGTATGGGAGAGGGGAGAGGATCATACTCATGTATGAGTCGATTACTGTTTAAGTAAGAAATCGATAAGCTTTGTATATATACATAGAGCGTCTCCCTGTTTTGTTTTGTTTTTGTTCCAATAGAACCACCATATTTCCTGGCATGTAAAAGACATTTAGGAAAACACACTTAGATCTCCCACCCCATCCTATAAATTGAGGGTCGGAGAGTTTTAACCGCCGAGCACAGAAGGTAAAATGTCTATTAATAATTATGACGTCTTTTATCTATATATGTTTCTATTTACACACACACACATACATACATACACACACACACACACACACACACACATATATATATATATATGTATATATATATATATATATATATATATATATATATATATATATATATATATATATATATATATATATATTATAAATTGCGCTATATCTGAAATGATTTACCGTCGTTACATGGTTAATGTATCATTCAAATTGGACGACGTAAGAAGAATAAGCAATTAAAGAAAATAGGGCGGCTGCAGGAATCGAACCTGCCATCGCAGGTCGCTGGTCCAATCGAAAGCAGTAATTTGGCCTTCGCATTACCAGTGGCAGATTAGCTCAATGGTAAGAGCATCAGAGAATTGAAGCAGCTAAATTCTTGGTGGATGGTTCGATTCCTGCAGCCCCCCCCCATTTTCTTTAGTTGTATATTCTATCTATGTTGCTTAAATTGAGTTATATATTAACCATGTAACGACGGGAGATCACTTCTCATGGGATATCTAAAAAATTTTTGGTGGGATTATCCTCTGACGAGGGTGTCAGTCGAAAGGAGCTTTTGAGGAATTTTTTAAAAAATCTATAACTTTTCTCCTCGTTTACGTTTTACTATGTAAATTATGGAAATTTTAAAATGTTCTCCCATTGAAAAGATCCCCATCAACTTTCTCATTTCTTTCTATTTGTTCGCCGTTTGTAACATTGAGTGAGCAAGTGTGTGAAATTAACAATTGGGACCACCTTCCTTACATTGTACCAAAAGAAGCTTTTACTATTCACGGCTTTTATAGACATTAGAAATGTTTTTGCGTTTTTGAGCATCTGTAGCTCAGAGCATACCCCATGATACAAAGAACCATACGCCACCGATATATATATATATATATATATATATATATATATATATATATATATATATATATATATATATGTGTGTGTGTGTGTGTGTGTGTGTGTGTGTGTGCGCGCGAGGGAGAGCGTGCGCGTGTGTGTGTAATATTGATATGATAAACATTGAAAAAAATCAAAGATATAGAATTCAGAGAGTTGTAAAAAAAAACAAACTAGAATAAAGTCTCTTTAAAACCACTACAAAAGAGTAACTCAAACGAAAACATCTCTATTTTCATGGGGACAGGAACTATAAAAATAAGTATAAAAACCTTGTTTGGAACTAAAAAAAAAACAATTTTTACCCATCATTATTTGAGACTTGATGTTATATGACTCCATAAAACGGGAAGTTATAAAAGAAATACTTTAGGAGAATGAGAAAATATTAGGGACTAAAGTGAATAGCAGAAATTTGATAAAAGAAATTAATACATGGGAAGTATACGTAGTAAAATACACAAGAACATTTCTTGGAACCAGGAAACTTCTGATGATGCTCAAAGCTCTACACCCGAGAGATGACGCAGATTGACCGTGTATGAAGAAGAGGGAGGGACAGAGCTCTCATCAGCATAGAAGACAGTGTCCAAATGGCTAAAACGAGATTAGAAAAGTATGTGTAAGCATGCAGGGAAGATATGTCAAAGCCAAGATCGACAGGACCCAGAAAAACAGCGAATGCCGCCTCAATAGAGACAGGGGCGAGACGGTAAATCACATAACCAGTAACAGCCATACTTTGGGAACTATGTAAAAGACTAGGTTTCGGCCATGCAAGCAAATGTTGCAAAGACAAAACCAGAGACCGTCCTGGAAAGTATACGCCATAAATTACTCTGGGACTTCAACATTCAAACCAACGCCCCCTTGCCCCCTGCGTCCAAGCAAGAAGACTAGATCTGGTAGTTATGTTAGAGGAAAAGAAAACCTGACAAATCATAGACTTGGTTTTGCCTGCAGATCACAGGGTGAACACGGAAGAGAGTGAAAAACTAGAAAAGGCTTGTGGATATATGAGATCGTCTGTTACCATGATAAGAGATAGGTTATAGAGAGACCACACAGACGATGAGTTTTCAAAAGGAATCAATGAATTTTGAAAACTGATTATTTGTCTGTTAGTTTTGGGCAGAGGGATAGCAAGAAAGGGGGGGCGTCTGCCTTTCGATCTTAAAAAATCTCCTTAGCTCTCAACTCTGATTTTACTCCCCAACCCGTCTGCCACTAATATTTGGACCATTTCTATAGACAACTTCACCTATATTCACTGATTTTCATTAGCTTCAATTCAAAGTTGTTTTTTTTTAATAACAGGAAATACAACCTTTATTTTGTTTCAATTAAATACCTTTATACTAAAATATATACTTGTATAATGTGTCCATTCGTAAATAATCCAGTCATCTTTTGCTGGAGTTTATTTTTAACATAAAAAAAAAACACATTTGATATCTTTTTTCTTTCATCTATTTTTCTTAGTATTTTTTTCGAAAACCACGTGACATTTTGTCTCAAAATTTCATGTTCGATCACCCTTTCTAAGTCAAAAAATAGAAACTCAAAATTAGAACGCTTGAATTATCAAAAATAAATCACCAAATAAATTAGCTTCATAATCCTTGGTGCCAATCCATACATAAATAACCTCGTCATCTTTATTGGTATATGTAGTACTAGTATTACTACTACTGCTACTGCTACTACTATTACTACTAGTAGTAGTAACAGTAGTAGTAGAAGTTGTAGTATTAGTAATAATAATAATAATAATAATAATGATAATAATAGAAATAAAAATGATAATAATAATAATGATCTTCCACCATTGAATAACTCTTCCTAATTATTCTATTTTACCAAGCAATAATGCATTTCTTTTTTCTTTTGGCTTGTTATCTTGTCTCAAATGACTATCAGAGCTGCAGAAGAAGGTAAATCTGACAAAACTGCAGTGGAGGGCTAGTTTTATCCACAACTTAACACAATGTAGTGTTCAGCACGCAGCAGTAAATTAGATTGAGCCGAGTTATTTCCACATCATTGTAAAGCCATGAGCATCGCTGAGAAGTCCTTTAGTTGTTCGATGATATCTGCATTCGCAGCTCAGTGTCGAAGATGGAGGAGGCTCACTCTCCGTTGTCGGCTGATACGATCAGTGGTTGTCGCTGCTTGTGTTTCACGGCACGTTTACACCTTCCGATTAACTAAGATATGGAAGACGACAAAAGAAAACAACAACAACAACAAGAAAAAAAAAAGCAGAATATTCTAATCCAAAGTGAACTACTTTCTCGGAGACGATATATCTTTAAAGCCAGAATTTATTCTGCCGTAGGCCAGAGATTTTGGACAATAGTCTTATTACCGGTAGCGAAATTGAAGATTGGCTTTACTTTAAAAAAAAAAACAACCTTTTCCCACTTCTTTTTATTTATCCATCTATTTATTTATTTCAGTTTAGTTCAGTTCTTTTGTCGTTGTTGAAATAGATTATGAATATCCATTCTAAATGGCAAAAAAAAAAAAAAAAAATGAGTAGAAACAAAGAAAGTGCATTCGTTGATTTTTGAGTGGAAAATTTTCGTTTCGTTTCATTGAAGGAAATCGTGATTCCATCCACTGCATTCTGTCATTAATCTCATTTTGCGTTTTACATGCAACCCTATATCATTCAATAAAACATGTCAAAATATAGATTCACCAAGCTTAGTCTAGTCTAGTACAAGGCGAGCGTGGGGTGTCTGGTGAGGCACGAGCTCATTACACAAACAATATTTTGTGACGGGCACCTAAATATTTAAAGAACTTAGCTTAGTCTGGCACAACGACACAATAGTAAAGCCGCCCGTCAGAATCGAACTCACGACATAATCGAATAGATCTGCCAGACGGTATTGCTATCCATCGTGCTATGGTAAAGGCCCTGGTCCAAGTATTAGTCTGGCACAAGGCTGCAGTAGAAATCAAGTTTCTCGAAGTACTTATCTCCAAGGAACCCGATTAGGATTGAACTCTATCAAATTGGTTTGCATGACGATCTTGCTGAGCATTACTATGTATGTGATGGGTTTGGAAGGGAGTCCTTTACTACGAACAAACGGTTTATCCAAAAAAGTACTGCTCCCAATTAGATCATTTCAAGACAACGATTGACGAAAAAGGTTCGCCCAGAATTGATCCAGAGAAAGGATTAATACGCCATCACGATAACGCTGGACTACATGTTTCTTCGGCGACCAGTTCAAAATTGTTACAGCTTGGCTGAGAAGTTTCAATCAATCCATCGTATTCACAAGATATTATATCTTTTTAAATGACCATTCATTCCGGTCTTTAGAGAATTCTCTTTATGAAAAAAAGACTTCAATTATCTGGAAGACTGAAAAAAGATTCAGAATTGTTCGTTGCAGAGAAAGATTAATTAGTTATCGGAGGATGGGCTTGGACAGACGATAAAAAAATTGTGAAAAGAAAAAGGTACATATGTTATTCAATAAAAATTTTAGAAAGTTAAAATAATTGAAAAAAAAAACCAAACTGTTTTATTCTTGTTTAATGTACCGAACATCTTTTTAGGACAATCCAATCAATATTTGTGTTTTAAGTATAAGGATTCATAAATTTGAATAACTCAATGGAAGAAAATGTTTTTTTGTTTTTTTTGCAAAAAATTATGGGTTATTGGATTAAAGTATGGTTTTTAATGATATGGGTAAACAGTTAATTTTGTTTGTGATCATTTTATGAAAACAACGACTGTCAGTACACATAGAAAATGCTGACACCATTTCTCCAATGACCAACCCCAGCATATATATATATATATATATATATATAAATATATATATATATATATATATATAAAAATATATATATATATATATATATATATGTATATATATATATATATATATATGAATAAATAGTAGAATATGGATTTGCTACACAAACTAGCTCATGTTTCGAGCTCTACACTAAAACAACTTGAATTTTTAAAAAAGTAAAAAGTTGTATGTTTCGAGCACTCTTCGAAATAAATCCATTACGTATCAGAAATGGCTTTATTTTATTTATATATTATTATATTATGTTATGCTGCTAGCCTGATCTGTACCACACACACACACACACACACACATATATATATATATATATATATATATATATATATATATCTTCTCACTTCATCCTTCAAATCTCGAACATGTAAACGGCATACACTTTTCTCTGCAATCGTTGCAAGTTTTTCTGAAAAAGTGGCTGGCAACCATCAAAATGTATCAGAACATACCCACGTGATAATAGTTTTTTTTTTAAATAAATGTAACATTTCTCTAAAACTGCTCTTCACCTTCCAACTGTCATTTTACAAACATTCTGTCGGATCACCTCGCATCCATACAACAAACAAATATAAATGGATTCGTTATTATATTAATTTCAAATTCTGTCGTTGGATTATCTGATATTTGTTTTGTAAATTCTTTCATTAACTTGCTCCAGCCAAGATGAAAAAAAAGAAAAAAAGTACTTGATTTCCATTTAAATAAAACACGTCTCTTTGATTTACATATGTAAATGAACATTAAAATATAAACTTGCGACGAGATTATAATTTGCATAAGACAAGCAATCAGAACAAAACCTGAAGGGAGATAGGGAGATATTTTGACGATACGATGGGGACAACGATTTTAAAAAGGAGTATAAATGAACTGATGTCCTAAAGACCCTCAGTAAATAACAAAGTTCATCTGCTTCTCTTGTAGAAGGACTGTTAAGTACAAACCACGTCAAGAACTCTTTTTTTTTCCATAGTTTATGAATGCGATTGTTTTCTTTTAACTAATATCGGATGTAAGTTGGATAGAAAAAATTCTCTTATGAATATACTAGACGACTTAACCGTTACTTGCAGGATATGTATGGTTATGGAACTGAAATTTTACGCCCCTTGACCAACCAGGCATAACTGATAATTGACAACTGGATAAACCCTCAGCTAAAAATGTATATTTTTTATTTTTTCCATCAGTTAAAATACTTTTTGAAATTCTATCATGCATGAATCTTGATGACTTCGTAACACTCTCCGAAAATGTTTCAAATTACGCATCATTTTTCTACCTAATCTGAAAATAGCTTCGTAGAAAATTGAAATTTGGGAAAGTTTGCAGAATTTGGCTTTACACGTTAATTCCATTGAGTGAGCGTGTGTGTGATTGTCACATTACACAATCACCGGGTACACCCATTTTTCCCGTCGAGGGCATGTTCATTTTCGCAAAACATGGTGTAACCCAGGTCTGCCAGTTACCTCTCCGATAGTCAAGATTTGTCTCCCTTCGAGTTCTAGATTTTCCCTAAGGGATTTGAGACTGATTCTGTTCTTCTGAGTACATTCAGTTCTCGAGATACCTATACAGTCTCTCTCTTTGAAAGGCCCTACACGCAGCTTCATTAATTTTTGCACTTTCCAGTATAGTTCTATGTTTGCTATTTTGATTTCGTCTCTGGTCTGCGTGCTCATCTTCTCTTGAGGACTCAGAAAATTAATGAATATCCCAGTATAAGTGATGACATAGTTGGCCCTAGTGTCCTTCCTGTATTTGTTCCGTGTGCTTCTTCCTACTTGAACGTCGGCCATCTTGCATCGGCAACTATTAGTCGCGTACGGTGATGTAATGTCCGACTGGGATGTTGTGTCCATATCTTCGGGTTAGTCGCCTTTTTTCTTTTGTAGCCGTCATCTGTTTGGAAAGAATTGGAAGCAGAAACGATGGGCAGAATACGAAAGAAATTGTCCGAAATCTGTCGGGAACCATTAGAACACCTCAAGCGATTCTGACCGAACAAGAAGGGTGCGTGTGTGTGCAGGTGCCCGTGCAAGTGTAGTTGTGTGTGTATATGCCGTTGTCTGTGGGTGTGTCCATGTGTGTGTTCCCGGACGTATTTTCGACTGGATGTTCATGTGTATACTCATGTGCGTATATTGTGTTTGTGTCTGTGTTTGGGTGTATGAGCGTGAATTTGTATGTGTGTGGGGGTCGAATGCGTGTGCGTATGTGTTAGTGTGTACGTTTTATCTATTTAAAAATGTTTCTTCGGATTTTTCATCATTGCCTTTTCTCTCTTTTTCCTCCATTTTTATTTTGATTTTATTTTCTCGCTCCTTCTCATTTCTTTCTTCGTTTTTTCCTCCTTTTTTTTCCACGTTTCTTTCCTTCTTTTTCTTCAATAACCAACGTGATGTTTTTTTTTCTCTTTTTTCTTCTTCCTTCCTCGCCCCCTTTTATTTCGAATTCGTCTGCTTCTCCTTACACCTTGTTCCTGTCCACCTCCTTCCTTCTCTTCCTCCATCTTCTGTCTCCTCCTCTTTTTACTCCTTCTCCTTTTTCCACCTTACATTCCTTCTTCATCCTTTCCCTCCTTTCTCTTATTCTTTCTCCTTGTCCTCAACCCTTCTTCTTCTTCTTCTTCTTCTTCTTCTTCTTCTTCTTTTTCTTCTTCTTCTTCTTCTTCTTCTTTCATGACCATCAACTTCTTTTTTTTCTCACTCCTTCCAATTTCCGTCGTGACTGTTTTTTCCCATTCAATGTATAGTTGTTTTTGTTCCTGCAGAGAAGCCAAAAGACATGAAGTTGAGTCCAGCGTTCCGTTGGTCGGAAAACTTTTACATCAAACGCACGAATGCAGCCGCTAGGCTGAGAGAGATTCCTGCGCACAAGACCCATGTACACGGGCACAGATATCAACTTATTGTCACAATAGATGAGAATACGAAGACAAACAAGATGGCTCAAAGCAGAAAAGGGAAAAAATACCCTTTTCTCAGACTAAACAAATTCCTTCTCCAATTTCGCCTTAAGTAAGGCAACAATGCAAAAACAAAAAATTAAATCAAAAAATGTACATGCACACACAATATATGTCAGTATATATGTGTGTGTATGTGTATGTGTGTGTGTGTATAGTAAACAGAAAAATTCTGGCTTAGCACTATAATATTGGATACCATGTAAAACAAAAAAAAAACACTGAAGAAAATTACATAAATTACATAAACAGGTATTGGGAAATAATTGTCTGAAATGACAAAGTTTTGGAAAAAGTTTATATATATATATATATATATATATATATATATATATATATATATATATATATATATATATATATATATATATATACATATATATATATATATATATATATATATATATATATATATATATATATATATATATATATATATATATATATATATATATATACCCTGTTATTCGAAAGTAGAGTGCTCCTTTCAAATATTTCATCAGCTGAAGTGGCGTAAAGCAAAAAGAAAAAAAAAATTATCATTAATTTATATGGTGTAACAATCTTTTAGCGTTCCTAGAACAAAACATTAAAAAAATTGGAATGTTGGTTAACGACAGGTTTGAAGGATATTTCGAATGCCTACAAAGAACTGTACGTGTACTATAGAGTTTGGAGCCTTCCATACCGGACACAGCAGATGACGAACGTCGACCTTTGACATCGAAGCAGGCAGACATGGAAGGCAGTTATTTTTTGTGTCTGGGAACGCTAAAAATATTTCCATATAGATTAATGATAATTACCTTCTTATCTCTACACCATTTCGCAGAACGGGGTAAAACTGTACTAACGCATGTATTACGTAAAAGTGGAGCGGTGTAAAGCAGACTTTTCGTGTATGGACTTCTTTTGGCTTGGAAGAGATTGTTGGACGAAAAAGCCCGAAGCTAAATGATACGAGGAAAAATATTTTGAAGAAGGCGGGAATAAAAAGGTAGGACAAAAAACAAACAAACATGGTGGACAGTCGAAAGGGATGCAGGGAGGGGGGATTAAAGGCAAACAGAAGTCAAAGCGCGGGAAAACTAAAAGCGAAGAGTTCGCTTCAGGGGGAGAACGGGCAAACTGTGGATTTGAGGAGGGAGAAAATGAAAATGAAATAAGAATAAAAAAGAAAAGAACAAGAGATAGATAGATAGATAGAGAGAGAGAGAGAGAGAGAGAGAGAGAGAGAGAGAGAGTGTGTGTGTGTGTGTGTGTGTGTGTGAGAGAGAGAGAGTGAGAGAGAAAGACAGAATAAAGCAAATGATTGAGAAAAAAAAGAAGGAAAAGATCACGTGATCCGTGTGCGTGCAGAATATCTAAACGAGATGTCCAGAGAGCCACGAAAAGTTTTACAAATCCCGATTCAATTTGAATCTAAGTTCTAAAAATTAAATATTTGACCCTTTTCTAACTTGTCACACACACACGCACGCACGCACGCACACACACACACACACACACACACACACACACACACACACACGCAATATATCCGACAGAAATAATTATAAATGAGTCATTACTTATAACTACTTTATTTCTGTCGGATTATATATCCATTTATTAAGAATATAATTGTCTGCGTTGAGAAAAAAATAGACCAGAAATAGACAATGAATGAATAAAATGAGAATTTGGAGATAATTCAGTTATTTGGGCTTTTACTTGACCGGTGGCTGTTTAACTCAATGGTTAGAGTAACGCTACGTTATGTTGAAGCGGCCACCTTATCGGTCACAGGTTCGTATTGCTGCCAGAGCCCGATTATATATATATATATATATATATATATATATATATATATATATATATATATATATTTGGGTGTTTGGTAAGCAATTACAGATTTTCGTGTTTTGAAATTAATTGCGTATTTTCAAATCACAATCGCCATTTTAAAACCTTAAAAACCACAACTGGCATTTACGGACCTTTGCTGCATTAGAATACATTTCACAAATGTTTCCCTCTGCTTGTGTAGCTACTAATCTTTTGAAATTCGCACAGTGAGTAATAGTGACCAAGTAGCACTTTAAAGTCTCTACTGTATACACTATAAACGACACACTGTCGGATAGAAGAGATGATGAATTAATCCTGGGCGTCGTTTCGTACCTCAGTTCGTTGTCTTGTAATTTAATAATAGCAGTGAAATACGCAATTACTTTCCAAACATGAAATTTATGCAACACCTTAATATATATATATATATATATATATATATATATATATATATATATATATACATATATATATACATATATATATATATATATATATATATATATATACTTAGAAATATTCATATGTATGAGAATGTGCGCAGTGTATTCACTTATATTATGTCTCTGTGTACATACAAAGGTTAGTGTGTCCATGTAAGGCACATCTTCTTTCTTACTGGCACACATGCGGACTCAAATGTTCGAAGTCTTTTCACAAGATATAGATATTTCGTTAGCTTTGGGAAGGGGACAAGACAAAATTGCGTCAGTTTGTAAGTAAGGAAAGACCTCTTAGGGTTGGAAAATCAGTGTTCGGAATCCTGGTTAGTACCTGGGCTCATGAGAGCAACCATAGTCCAACTTTGTACTGATTATATTTATTTACGAAGCTTTTTATCAATTTCTGGAATTTCAGATTACTGAAAGTTCGTTAGTACGAATCCAATTGTCCGATTCAGAATCGCCCACAAATCGACGGAAGATAGTTCGAGAGCTTTTGTCTCATATTTAATTCTTTATTTCATAAATCGTAAGCATACTCTAATCGCACTTATTTTAGAAAGAAAAATCAGCCTGTGTCTTGTTTTGTTTTTTGTAAATGATTAATTATGAAACAACAGTCCTCGAATTGTCAACCGAAATAGAACACTGTATTTGTTAGAGTTCAGTTGTTTCAAATTTGGCTTACGAGCTAAAAAATATTGAAAGAAAGTTGATTCGAAAAAAAAAAATACTTTCCTAAATTCTATAAGATTTTATTTCAAAAGTGTTAATTCATTAGCACTGCCGCTTGGTCAAAATAAACGGTCCATTGGTCATCATGAACGAAGCGAATCAGCGAAGATCACGTACGTTTCAATCAGTTCTTACAAAATTGGTACAATTGTGAGGTTGGTCCAGAAAACCGATGGTCCTCTAAAGCGGAATCCACTGTATATATGGATTCCAACGGGATAAAGAATATGCCTTTCAGCTCACTTGCCAGCCGGGCAGCACTTCGTACAGTCGAAATCTCCAAGGCGTAAAACAACGATGATTTTATGCTTGCTTCATTTTAAGAGAATGACCTAAATGCAGGCTTCTTTGAGTCGAACTCACGCTGTGATGAACTTGTGTATAAAGGGGTGATAATCCGTACTCCCTGATGATCTGTGCCGAAGTAACTAGTGTTTGTTCAACCAGAAGATGGCCAAACCTGGCTAAATTCAGTAGTTAATAGTTTCTCTTTCGTTTCGTTTCTTCTACCTCCTTGATTTCGGCTTTTGCATAGATTAAAATGGTACGAAATAGTCTTGGAATGTTCTTGTTGCTTTTACTCGACCTTAATTGTTTCCGTACGGGAAAACGTAGGTCAATTGTTGGTGAATATAAGAGATATTCAATAGGTTTTGATTGAAAGTCTACAATGATTGTTAATGCATAATCAAGTTCTAAGATCTCAATGATTGGGGACAAAAACAGTGATTACAGACGTATGTTGTTTTAAAATTTAAATCTTAGAATATCAGCATTAAGAAGTTTGTGAATTAAAGTGACGTAATACACGAGGCGATATACAAGTCAAGTTCTTATCGGGGCACAATGTTTTAATCACTAGTTAAACGCATTCAAAATCTCAGTACCTTGATCGGAGAAGAAGTTTTCTTTTTTAGAATCCGACAATAAAACTGTCATTAAAACCATCAGCATAGGTTTTTTTCTGGCTAGCTGGCTATGAATGTACCACGCGCACAGACAATATCAATAGAGCTAGAGTGCTGAAAAATTAAACATTTAATAAGAAGATCCCATTTATCCTAAAAAGAAGGGTGTACAACCAATGCACCCTCCCAATAGTCACTTATGAAGCTAAAATGTGGAACCTAACCAAGAGACAGATCCGCAAACTGAGAACCATCCAACGTGCACGTGGAAGAATTATACTGGGCCTCATATGGAGAGACCACAAGACAGCACAGTACATCCGGGAAAAGACAAGAGTCAGAGACATCATAGAATCCATTAAAAAACTCAGATGGCTGTGGGCTGGCCATGTTGCAAGAATGGCGGACAACCGATGGACATCGCGAATCATGACATAGATCCCCCGAAATCATATGTGCAACCGAGACCGGCAAAATATTAGATAGAGGGACGAACTAGACAAATTCAGAAAGTACTGGCTCCATGACGCCCATGATAGAGAAGTGTGGCAAATCCTGAGGAAGGTCTCTGTCCAATGATGGATGTTGAAAGACTGATGATGAAAAAGAAAAAATGCTTTTGTTAGATTTTCCTCCAACTATTTTTTTAAAGGTGGGGTTCAATTTGCAATGTAGATATAAATTGATCCT